>CM019122.1:29711112-30940726 GCA_009720345.1 Fragaria iinumae | reverse complement strand
CAACAGAGCTCCTTATATACTCTTCCGATCTCACTTGGTTTAGTACCTCTTGGAGGATGTAAGATGTTGAATCAAGGTTGACTACATTTTTTCCAGATTCAAATGTGCTAATCCAGACAATTGCTTACCAGATTGACCCTGAAGTTGAATTCAGTCTAAAAATGTCTCCACAACTGAATGCACTGAAAAAAACAGGAGGCAAAATCAAAGAAAACTAGGAAGACTAATCCCATCTGTTAGACCTCTGGTTGATGTACAATACTTTCTCCTTCCTTTTTTCACAAAAACACTCGGCATTAACAGTTCTTACATCCATCAATAATTCTGTACCAACGCCCAAAATTTTACCAATCACAACGTTCAAAGATTTACTCTTATAGCTATAAATATAATTTGAGAAAATAACCAAATCAATACGGTCATAGTCCATCTATCTAACATTAATGGAAGCACTTTCTCGCAACCAAATGCATTTGCCAGATATACCAAAGAGCATGGTTCATCTGATTGCCGCAGCTGCTTCATCTTGTGTCGCGTACTTTGGTTGCCCAATCGGATTGGATCATCCTCCCTCCCTCTTACGTTTTACAGCATTCTTACTCCTACCCCTTTTTGAATTTCCAACGACATCATTAAAGCATGACTGCAATGTGCCCTTAACTTCAGCAAGCAACTTCCTATCTTGCGAACCCATCTCTGCCATTGCCAAAGAATCAGCTATATTTTCTATTTCTCTCATAGCACCAACCTGTAAAATAGATCAAGGTGAAGCGTAAGTATGATTTTAATGATTATTATACATTATGGGCTAACCAGGCTATGCTTACCATTCTTTGAAACTCAGATTCTAAAGATTCAGGCCTCCCAACATATTTACGAGTAATTTTCTCATACCACTCCATGTACTCGCTTTCATCCACACCTTCCTCGTCTTCCACAATGTAGAAACCACGCTCTAACCATTCCCTAATCTCTGAGCGTATTTTCCCTTTCAGTTCCACCTCCATCTCCTTTGAAAAGTCTAATCCCTGATCAAAAGCGGGAATCTTCCTCTCCCATTTCTGAGGATGCTCCGGGATAGGTTGAAGCATGCCAAACTGCCTCAGGCAACGATCTGGGAGGTGTCTTTCTGCCTTACCAAAGCATATCAACATAGTTTTTGATGTCCGTAAAATGAGATTACTGTTTATATCTTCGGGTATAACTGTAGAATCCAAATCTTTGTAAGGACACCATCTTACCTGTGTGTCACCGTATCAATTTTCACTATCACAATCCAAGAAAATAATATTGAAGGGAATATATGGACTTACATCATAATATTGAAGGGAATCCAGGGCCTTGCGGTAGGCACTAATGTTAGTTTTCGATCTAGTTCCACTAGATCGTCCTTTCCACCTAAGTGCAAATGGAAAACAACCCTGGTTTGGCTCCTCATTGAACTTTGGTTGGCCAACATTCAGGTGATAATAACTCCAACACTGCAAAAGGAATTCTCTAATCAGTTGATTCAATACTTTATCCGAACGTCATTGAGGCAGAGAGAAGATGAAAAATCATATTCATATATGTTACCTGCAATAGTGTCAAAGAGCCACTAATTGTGCCTTGAGATTTAAGGGAGGCGTTACCAAGAGCTCTGTAGAGGAATGCCAATGCTGCCGCACCCCATGCAAATCTTCCAGCTTCATCAAAATTCTCAAATAGTGTGAGAAATGAAACAGAGACTTTATTGCCAGTAGTTGTGGAAAATATTGTACAGCCCACAAGATATAGGAGGTAAGCACGTGTATGGCGTGCCGACACTTCAGCTGATGCATCATCAGGACATTTGGAGAAGAACTCTCTCAACCAATTTAGCTTCAACATTCCCCCATTTAGGTCCTTCGGTACTTTCCCCAGTAACTGTTGACACACTATGCTGGGTGTCCTCACTGTAGGGCCTATAACAGGATTTCCATCAACTGGTAGCCCCAGTATAAGCGCAACATCTTCAAGTGTTATAGTCATTTCTCCAACAGGCAAATGAAATGTATTTGTTTCTCTCCTCCACCTCTCAACAAGGGCCGAGATGAGTGAATTGTCAAGAATAATTGTCGGAATTGTTTTGAAGTACCCGAATCCGGCCTTCTCCACCAACGCCATTTGCCTAGGTGTGAGTTTCCAGTGTTCAAGCATTGAAGTGTGTTCATGACATCTAAGCACACCACGCTCCTACAAAGTTTTAATTGTTTATCAGTACACATGATCACTCACATGAGTACAGAACCAAAAAAAGAAGAAGATAAGTTTCAAAAACATCAATGACAGAACTAGTTGTGTAACCTGTCCATCCCAAATAGCGGAACTAATGTGATTGTCTTGATCATAAAGCAAAGACTTGTCAATTGGTCCAGGATCCACATGTGACTCCATTTGGGTCACCAATATGAACAATCCTAGTTTCAGCAAAGGGAAACACAAAACTTCAGATCTTCGGGAATGATCATATGTTTAACATTTAGAAAATGAAATTGCAATATAAAGGGTGGCAACTAAATTACTACAAATTAGTTCATAGTTTGGCTGTGTGATTCAGCCTTGAACTCGGGTCATTTGCCTAAGGTTCCCTACCCCTAAGGTTCTCCACCCCTAAGGTTCTCCATTTCAAACTTTACACACTACAAAAAATTGCCGAGCATAGTCATATATAAGAAAACATAGGGCTGCTGCTTGCAAAAAAAGAAAAAAAACAAAGGTGGTTGCTTGCATCAGCTGACTCAAGTGGAGCCAACAGCAGTCTCCAAGTATATCATAAATAAGGCTATTTGGACACAAAACGACAAAAACAAAAGTACAATGTCAACAAAAGGAAAAGAGTGATCAAAATGGCAAACAGCCACCCAAATTTGAAGGGGTTCATTCATTGATATTGAACAAAGGGGCTACAAGAACTCTCATTTTCTTCTATTTAAACAATGGTAGCTGGGAACAAAAGCTTTCTGAATTCTGATAAATATTCTTGCTAGGAACACCAATGTGAATTATTTTGACTGCAAAAAAATGAAAATAGCTAGTCTTTTCTCTTCAAACAAAAAGTGCAGGGCATCACTTCCAAACACCAAAGCTCATGAATTTAAGGTTCCAATATTGAAAAATAAAGTCAGAAAATTGAAAGCTTAACATAAACATCAACCCAGATTATCAGTGACTCTAAACCCAACAAACCCAGAATTTTTCAGCCAAAATATGCAAAGCTTCTTCATGAAACATTAATAAAAATGAAATATTTCACGAAATAAACAGTACTAAATTATAAACAAATGTCAAAGCCAACATTTTCCTGACCTGAGATTGAAATTAGGGTTTTCTGATAGGACCAGAAATCATAGGAAGAAGAAGAAACCCAGAAAACGACGACGATGAGGGTGTCGTCCAGGTTCAAAGAACCTTTGAGGATGGGGGGATGTTATCAACCAGAGTCGTTTTCCTAAATGATTTCTGAGGCTTCACGGCCATGGGGTCGTAGTCTGCTCAAAACCCATCCGACGGTGATAATTGCGGAGTCGTGTGTGTCATTTGGGTTTGTAAGAAACGACACTCGCAATTCTGGGTTTTGGGTCGTGTTATTTATGGCCAGTTAAATTTACCCCATTAGTAAAAGTAAAGTTTATAAACGGTGATGGTAAACTTTTGTAACTTTTCTTAGTGTCTTATTCCCATTAGCCAAAATTTTAGCATTTTGGTTATTTTTGTTGTCCAAATTACAGTCGTACTAGTTGAGTTTGTATAGCATTGGCGATACACTAGGAATGTAACGTCTTTCTGCCTAGTAAACATATCAAGGTAAAATATCGGTCGTAGGATCTGATTAAGATTGATTACCAATTTTGCTGGTTATTATAGGCGTTCAATTCATTATAAACTTCATAAATCTATACGTTTTGATAATTTGACTCAACTTATACAAAATGCATTAAGACGATAATTACAAAGCCATGTTACCACAATTTTTTTATAAGTTGCTACGTAAAAATACATATATACTCTTCTAACTCTAAGGCCTCGTTTGGTTCATGGAAGGGAAATCATTTCCATTGTCTTTTCCATAAAGATAGGAAAGTAATTCCTTTCAAGTTTCCTTTCCTGTGTTTGGTAAAGCATGGAAAACATTCAGGAAATACCATTTGGTTTCCTTTCCAGTGTTTGGTATGTGCATGGAAGGAAAGTAAAAATATATAAATGTCCTAATAATACCCCTAGTATTTTAAAATTAAAAAAACATCTTAAAAATTCAAACGTAATCAATCTTTTATGGAAGAGAGAAATTTGCCATAGATTGCAACAACAATATGGATTTTGAGCACTGCAAAGGGTACTCACGCAATCAAAACCAGTACTGCTTCTTCTTTCATTATTTTCTGACATCTACATGACATCAGTTATCAAAGTGGAGAGGACATGGCTAGTTTTACCATTGTGTCTACAGTAATCCTCTTTTCAGTTTTGACTCAAAGTCTCAGACATTTCCAGTTAATACCATAATATAAAATTCAAAATAGATAACAGACTTACATTGATCAGAAGTTCAAAATAGATCATAGCATTTCATAAAAGTTCAAAATATCTAGATCATTACTTGAGTCAACATGCTCTCATAGGAGCAAAACAAAAGCAAACTCAAGCCAACATTGATCTCCAGCATCTATCTCTGACGGCCAAGAAGTTTATGAATCCATTGGCTTTTTAGGTTGTCTGGCAAACTGAACAAGAGTTTGATTTCAATCGGTACTTACGATAATGTCGTTCAGCAATGATATACATGATAACGTATATCATGACGACAAAGTTAAACAAATCCTTAATATTTTCCAACATTAGAAGAATCTTTTTAGTCCTTGACAAGATTCTACGAGCCATAGCTGCATACCAAAAATTTTTAATACAATTAATTATGGACAATGTATAAGTGTAAGTGTGTACAATGTAAACTAGATTATAGGTGAAAATCAGCATACACTAAAAATTATGTGCCACAACATCAAAAACTGATTGAGAATGAATCAGTTAAGAAAAAAGTTCTAAAGATGCCTATATCACTAGACTTCCATACAACCGTTTGAGAACAGACCAAAGATGGCTTTAAAGCCCAAAGCAATGTTACAGCAGAAAACAAACAGAACAAATCAATAGCATATAATTGAGCACGACAAGCTGACAATCTAAACAAAAGGACACAACAAAATCCCAGCCTTTAGCCACCAATAAACTATCTGATATTCACTAACTGAGTAGGACAAAGCAATAATACAAACATACCTTAATATGCAGTACACTTATCAAAGTTATTCAATCCAATTAAGCATAACAAGTAAAAGATCAACTCCACACCAGCATAACAAGCTATTCAATTCAATTATGCAGTACACTTATCAATGTGCAATAGCTAATTATATCATAGAACCACTTGTACACTTATCAATCCAATTATCCAAACTGTTTCTTCAATCAATTCCAAACTTTAAATAGAAAAAGTATCATTAACAATTAGGGCACTATGCAAGAATCTGAATTTTACTCGATTTCAACCACGCTGACACAATAACAATCAGTTCTCAATTCATAGGCAGATATAAACACACCAAGTAATCTGAGAGAGCCTAATCATAATACCAACAAAGCTATAGAGCTGGGTCTGACCTTTGATTGCTTGGGAGAGAGAAGGCTGATTGCGGAGGAAGGGCAAACCGAATGCAAGCTGAATAAGAACAAGAATCAAATTATATCCCAATCACACAAAAAAACGTCAGTAACTGGATTCAGAACAAGTGAATTCTTTGTGACTGAAGATAATTCAGTTTCTCTCTCTTGAGATAGAATTTCTGGAACATCTCTTCGTGAGTTTGTGCTTCCCAAACAAAAGAAAGTAATGATTTTCCTTTTTCTTACTCTCAAAATCCATGAACCAAACGAGGCCTAAGATTATAGGTATTTTAGGGGAATAGTATAGGAGGGGATCGATTGAGCTACTGGTACAATCTTCAGGTCCAAAGCACTACCACATGCCTCTTTAACAGGAAGAGGAGTTCGAGGACTAAAGCTCATAGCATACTTATCAACACTGACCTTTTGACCTGAGGCATTCTCATAAATCGCAAAGATCTCCTTTAGCTTTAAATAATCCGAAACATATGCATCACAAAAGATTTCAATCTTCCCATTTGACACACCGTCATCTTTGTCACTGATAGAAAAGCAACGTCCGGTTTATGTACAGAAATGAAGTCCTTTAAATTTGTTCTCTTTCTTTTGAATAAATATCAAAAAAAAATTATTGGATCAGGCGTTAGCGACCAAAATTGAATCAGGCCTATTACTTGAGATACCGTTTTGATATTTTATAAAGTTGAGATACGGAAATTAATAGTCAGACAAAGTTGGAATACTGTTTGAACAATTATCTCAAATATTAACTGAGTTGTTTTGTTTCTTTGAGGTATAATTCAACTATATGTGGTGGAGAGGAAGTAACTGAAGGCACCACATTTTCATGTACCACAAAAACCACCTGATGAGGTAGTATTTTGTGTGCTAGTTAGATATTGAAATGGTGAAAATAGCAAATGATATATAACTGATTGTGCTATACTATGAATACCATACAGAAAACTGAAGAAGAAATGTCCGAAGTTAATCCCTATAACACAAGATTGTTGTCATTCAATTCTCATATCATTTAAACATGAGTATCGTGAAACAAATAATGTTTTCTATATATTGACGCACTTTGCTAGTGTATCCGTTTTGGGTGAGTTTTAGGCCGATGACACAGTTGACATTATGCAGGATGTGCTTATTAAGCATTGGTGTATTATTTCACGAGATTTAAGTTCTATGTCTCATTCGTTATGTTCGTAAACTCTTACTCAGAGTTTATGCTAGTGTATCCGTTTTGGGTGAGTTTTAGGCCGATGACACAGTTGACATTATGCAGGATGTGCTTATTAAGCATTGGTGTATTATTTCACGAGATTTAAGTTCTATGTCTCATTCGTTATGTTCGTAAACTCTTACTCAGAGTTTATGCTAGTGTATCCGTTTTGGGTGAGTTTTAGGCCGATGACACAGTTGACATTATGCAGGATGTGCTTATTAAGCATTTGTGTATTATTTCACGAGATTTAAGTTCTATGTCTCATTTGTTATGTTCGTAAACTCTTACTCAGAGTTGAGGGTAAGATTTCAATTTTCAACTAAACCCGTCTTTAGTGGTAAATTAGTGCCACGTGCATTACACGTGGGTTTCAGTTTTGTACTAAACAGGCAAAAGCACAGCTCAAAGCCTCAAAAGCAATTGTAGAAACTTTCTCACCCTCAAAACTTGCTATGGAAATCGGAGTTGAAGACCGCTCAAAACTTGTAGTAGAGAAAGGTCAGAAGGCCGTATTTGGAAGAGGAAATGGGTTCAACACCACCGACCCAACAGTGTCTCGCCGCCAGGTTTTGCTCGAACTCGAGCACAGAAACGCAAACCAAACAGAGCCCAGGATCTCATTCGAGGTTCTTGGGAGGAACCCCATCTGGGTCCGTAGCCACAAAGAGGGGCAAGTCAGGGTTTTCAGAAGGTCGGAGAAGGGTGAGCTGGCCGCCGGTGATTGGCTCTGCGTGTCGGGGAAGAGACCCATTTGGTTTAAAGTGAGAAATGTTGAGGAGGAAGAGGAAGATACGAGGGTTTTGGAGAGTGAGAGTGAATTGGCTGAGGGTTTGATAAATGGGTCTGAATGGGAAGGTGCTGATGTTTCTGGCATTGACCCTGTTAAAGGTTTGGCTCTTAATTCCTCTATGGTCGTGCTTGAATTGAGATGAATGTTTCAGATAGCTTTCTGTTTCTTTGGAATTTTTGTCTATTATAATGATTAAAGACTTGTGCAATTGCTTTGAGGGACTGTTATTAGGTGGGAGAAAGATGAAATCTTGAATTCACTGTTTTGGGAACCTTTGGTGTTTATAACTTTATATATCTCTCTACAAGATTCTTGGTGTTTTGTGTTTAGTTAGTTATGAGGCACTGCTTATTGGTAATGAAATCTGATGGAAGAAAAATCTTGCATAATTTGATGCATTTATTTTGAGCACTCGGCGTTTGGAAGCGATTAGTTTATTAAATACTGAACAATTGGGTTCAGTTTAGCTTTTGGAGGTATGAGTTGTGCAGTGGTGCATTCATGTTTCTTATGTAATGAAGTCTTGGTTAAGTTTTTCAGTCTCCTGTACAATTAGTTGATGTGTTACTGTGACAAAGATCACAATTCTATAGAATGAGAAATTTAGGTGTTAGTTTTTTTCCTTCATGAGTTGATAGTAGCTAAGAGTTAGATTTCAGTTGTGTTTTTCTTCTCTGTTAGTTGTGGTATTGAGAATTCCCTATTATGCTTATGATGATATCGTAATGTTGGCAATGCAGAGTTTGGTTTTATTGTAATGGGGCATGAGTTTGATCAGTATCCCAAGCAAATGATCCGCGATGTAAAGAACTGGGACTGGTTTCTTGAGGAACCTAGAAAAGAAAGTGACAATGATGAATATGAGGGGAAGGGAAGGAGGGGTGGGAGAAGAAAGAGGAAAAAAGGTGAAGAAGACGACAATGAAGAGTGGACAGGGGATAGTGAAGCTGATGAAGAGTTTGTTGCAAAACTTAGAAAGATAAATAAGCCAACATATTCTACAAGATCGAAGGCCCATAAGGAACCTCAGAAGAAAGCAAAAGGTGGTAAAAGTTCTGTTCAGAAGATGACTTCTGCTGCGGATGAAGAGGGCATAGACGACGAAGATGATGAAACACTTGGAGGCTTCATTGTAGGGGAGGATGGCTTGGAAGACGAAGAAGAACCTGAAGGAACTGATGAATTTGAAGAAGAGGAGGAATTTGTTGAAGAAGATGATGATGATGATGATGATGATGATGATGATGATGATGAATGACTGAAGTAGATGATTGTTGATGCATCTCTTAGGGAGGGGTCATACCTTAAATTGTTCAACAACCCCAGAGTGGTAGCTAACTCAGCCACCATTTTTGTATATAAAAAAAAAGTAGATGATTGTTGATCAAACAAAACAGTTTTGAATGTTGCATAAGATTCAACTTTTTGGTGAATACTTTCAACTTTCAAGTTCGTGTAATTAGTAGGCTAGTAGCTTTGTCCTGTGTAGTACAGTATCTGCTTTTGCTTTATATGTAGTCAAAATATGAGAATGTAGCATCAATGTACCATATGTTTACTAACTGCGACTTTTTTGTGTGTTCTGCTGGGGTTGTGTCGCACACCATGTCAAGCAGACACTAGGTATTAAGCAAAACGCCGCCAAAACCCTTTCTGGCATAGTATTAAGCAAAAGCCTCTTTTGTTTTTGACAAAGTATAAAGCATAACCCTAATATCAAGATTAGGAGCTCAAATGTTGGAGATAATAGAACGGCAAGTTTTCAATTTTGAATTTTGACCTTGGTTATGATCTTGTGGAAAATGTGAAATAAACATGGTGTAAAGGTCATTTCACTTATTTGATTAAGGAAATTATGCCAAGTACCTTTAGATTTAGGGATTTATAAAACAAACTATCTTAGGTCTAAAGGTGGTTGAACATAATATCTCTCTACCATATGAATACTATTATGTGAAATGATGGAAGTTACTTAGAGCAAATGCACCCATTTTAGGTGGGTTTGACCGATTTTCAACCCCGGTTAATACACTATTAATCTAAATCAGTATTAGATCAAATCCAATGACCAATTGTTATGTACATTGTAGAAAAAATATTTTTATATTGAAATTTGTATTGTTTTGAACCAACACCATGTGCAAAATGGTGTGTGTATGGGCCCACCATTTATATTGGTTCGGACTAATCCGTGGGTTGAGGATATGCATTGGTCGGGTTAGGTGGGCTCCACATGGGACCCACATCTAACCCGGACTAATTCCTCACTAATAGATGATGTTTTTTGATCTGATCTTCGATTCAACCCCCAAATTGCACCATTGCAGCATTTGCTTTTAGGGGCAATTTTTGACCCACAATAGAGTTAACTTGACATATCAAGAAAAAGACATGGTTTGGTAAATACCCAAACACATCCGATATACACCTCACAACGAATGATCTTATATATATATATATATATATATATATATATATATATATATATCAGGTCCAAATATCCTTATTTATTCAAAATGTATGGATTTTCTTAATTGACCCACTTTTAGATCATATTTTCTTATCTTAACCATTCACATTGTAGGTATATATGAGTAGATCATCTCTACAAATTTTCAGCCAAATTGATAATCGTTAAGGTATCGAAACTATATGATTACGATGAACGAACCAAATCTGTTTAACAGGAACCGTTCGAGTAATTCATAATTTTGAATACATTAATGATTATCAATTTAGCTAAAATTTTGTAAAAATGATCTATTCATATATACCTAAAAGATGAATGGTTGAGATGAGAAAATATGATCGAAAAGTATGTCAATTACGGAAATCCGTACCTTTTGAATAAATAAGGAGGTCCGTATCTGAAAAGACCTATATATATATACCTTTCGATCATATTTTCTCATCTCAACCATTCATCTTTTAGGTATATATGAGTAGATCATTTCTACAAAATTTTAGCTAAATTGATAATCATTAAGGTATTCAAAATTATGAATTACACGAACGGTTCCTATTAAGGTATTCAAAACAAGGACCTCCTTACCTTAGTTAAGGTACGAATTTCTTTAATTTGACCTACTTTCTGATCATATTTTCTCATCATAGCTGTTCAGTATTTAGATATACATGATTAGATCATCTTTGCAAATTTTCAGCTAATTTGATTATCGTTAAGGTATTGAAAATGTATTAAATCAATGAACGAACCGAATCTGTTCATCCTGAACCGTATGTTCTTTTAACTCTAAATCACAGTTTTGAATGTCTTAACGATTATCAATTTGGCTGAAAATTTGTAGAGATGATCTACTCATATATACCTAGATACTGAACGGTTAAAATGAGAAAATGTAATCAAAAGGTGGGTCGAATAAAGAAATCTGTACCTTAGCTAAAGTAAGGAGGTCCTTACCTTAAAGTAAGGAGGTCATCTTTAATCTCCACGTCACACATTACCGTATGCCTCCACTAGCTAAAAGGTTATATATATATATATGTATATATAGAGGGAGGATCTAAAGAGGACCTCCTAACTTTAAAAATTTGAGGATTTCTACCATTTTACATTAGTAGATGACTTTTTTAACGATCTCAACCATTGATCCTCTAGATTCATATGCAAGAAACATATCTACAAAATTTCAACTAATTCTATAATCATTTGGTCATTCAAATTGATGTAAACAATTGTAGGCCGTTAGATAAAATTAAAACGAATATTGTGCTAATCAAATGGTTAAACGTTTTTCATTTTGGCTAATTTTTTGTAGGATTCATATGTAGGTAAGTAACTAGGGAATGAGTGACTTTGATTGTCAAAATACATGTTAGAACTAAAAACATCCTTACCTTAAGAGTTTAAGAAAGTCATCTCTAAATCCGGATATATATATATATATATATATATATATATATATATATATTTAATCCCCATGTCACACATTACCGTATGCCGCCACTAGCTAAACACCTATAAAAGCCGCTAACAACATCACCAAATCACCTTACCAAGTTGACTCAATACAATATCTCTCCATCCCAATGAGTTATAAAGGGAAACCAAAAATATAATTGGCCAAATTACCAAAAGCGGAAAAATTTATTAGGCGGTCATAACTCATAACTAGTAATGAACATTACAATAACCACAAGTTTAAGAGTGTGACGATTAGCCGCCAATACTCCGCCATAACCAAAACCCGCCAAACCCCATTGTCATCCATTTGGTCGCATTAGTAGGCTTATTAGCTAGAGAAGAGTATCAATAGACCTCCTAACCTATTGTGCCCTAAACATATATATAGACGACCAACACGTGATAACCAAAACCTGTTGTCCGTCCAGTACTCATTTAAATTTTCACTACCGATAAGTCGACTAAGTATAAACATAAACATAAACTCAGCACTGCATAAACCAGATATCACAACTGTTAAAATTTAAAGAACGTTAAAACGTTTCTCTTTTCTCGTCCATTCATATATAATAAGAAGCGTTATTAATCAAAATGAAACAATATTCATGTTCTTATTTCCCATAAAAAAAATTAGAAAAAATGAGAGAATATTATTCCTATTTCATAGTAGACATGCTAGATTGATTTTCCTTGTCACGAGGCTTTTGCTCCCACAAAAACATAAAAAAGAGAAGAAGGATTCTGCGTTTGCAATTTGCATGAGTATAGTACACCCCTTTCACTTTCAGGGCTTTTACCCTTGTTTCAATATAAATACCTCAAAATGCGAAATTAAAAATTTTAAAAATCAACTCCCATACTCCGCCGCACGGCGCCGTTTCAGACTTTAGGGTTTCTGCAACTCCACTCTCGCCCGCCCCAAATCTCCGTCCCACCTCCATAAGGTAATTCATCCCAAATCTTAGGGTTCTTCATTGTGATTGATTCCAATTCTATGATTCCAAAAGCTAGGTTGTAAATATTGTTGATTTTTTGTATAGGGATTGTAAAGATTGAGAGGTGTTTAGGCTCTGTGGGTGATGGAAGATTTCTCGGAGCAGAGTCGATTCGATGACAACCAAATCGGGTATGATGGGGAGGAACAATTTCAAGAACAATATGAACAGCCGCAGGAGCAGCAATTTGATTCCGGCCGTGAGTTTGAGGGCAACCATAACAACAGCAACAACAACGTAGATAGTGAAGGCAATGAGTTTAGGGATTCTTCCTTCAGTAGTCGTGCCGATGCCGCCGCAGGGTTAGTTAGGCTTTAAAGCTTTATTTGTTGATAATTAAGGTTAAGATGAGAGAGTAACATTTGTTTTTAATGTGGTAGGAAACTATTCGTAGGAGGCGTTTCGTGGGAGACTACTGAAGGTACTATTGATACGGCAAAGAGGAGCCTTTTGTTGTATGATTGTTGCTGTTTGAAAATATTGGATTTGCTTGTTTGAAATTGGTGCTCTGCTTTTCTTTTAATGTCATTTGGCTGTAGACTTAGGTTTGCATAAAACATATACTCGCTTAGTTGAATTGATTACGCTTGTGTGCACAATTGCTATGTTAGGATTGCAGTCATTTGCGACTATCTTTATTCTTTGTCATATGGAGGCATGATTAAGCTATTTGGAGAGAGATTGAGTGGTTCTATTCCTTCGAGTGCTAAGGTTAATTGGTAGCACTATTGTTTTTAAGAGATCTCGCAAAACTAGGCTAAACTCTTGATAACTTTGTTGCTAGGGGTTTTTCAGGGAAATTCTGAGAACATTTCGATTCATTTGATGGGTATGATCGCCATAGGTTACAGTAGATGAGAGCTAAAGCATGTTGTTGTTATGTCCTCTGTTTTCTTTTACTGTTAGGACTGTTTATTAGTCACCCTTCAACCTAATTTTCCCTGCTGCTAATGTACATCATAGAACCTGGTCCATGCTGGTTATGTATGATTTTACTAGTTTCATCGAGCTGGTGCATTTCAGTTTCCTTCTTGAACTACAATTTCTTTTTCTGAAAGAAAAGGAGCTGCAAAGTGAGCTACCTTCATTTACTTGCTTGGTGTGTGTAATACTGTTTATCTCCCCTTTAATCCTTAGTCCTTACCACACTACCTTCATATGAGGAGCACAACTTGTTTTCATCAAATGACTAGAAATAATTTCCGGCTATCAGTCACCAAAATTTATGATGTTTTTCTTTACAGATACCTTTACCAATTACTTCAGCAAATATGGAGAAATAGCAGATTCTGTTATAATGTTAGACAAACATACTGGGAGGCCAAGGGGGTTTGGGTTCATAACGTTTGCTGATCCAGTGGCTGCTGATGCAGTTTTGGAGGAAGAACATATCATAGATGGCAGAGTGGTAACGTTCTATATCCTATTGCATAAGGCATTTGCCACTGCAGAATTTCAGATTGATTCTTGGGTTGCTATTTAACCCAGCTTCCTGATTGGTGGTGAAATTTTTGTCATAGGTGGAGGTGAAGAGAACTGTTCCCAGGGAGGATATCGGATTTAAGGGGGGATCAAAAAGAAAGAAAATTTTTGTTGGTGGGATACCAACATCATTGTCTGATGGTATGGTAAATCCTACTCTTTTTTTTAGCATTATAGCCAAGTTAATTTATATATTCTGCTTTGACACCATGGTAAAACATTGTAGAGGAATTGGGTGACTATTTCTCTACATTTGGTAGCATTGTTGAGCACCAGATTATGGTAGATCATAAAACTGGGAGGTCTAGAGGTTTTGGGTTTGTCACTTTTGAGAATGAAGACGCTCTTGACAAGGTATTCTCAGAAGGAAAAATACATGAACTTGGAGGCAAACAGGTAAGATTGGAAGAATATATTTTTACATTTCACTGATTTTCGTCAAATGAATGATCGTGAACTCTGTACTTTGATATTAAATGTAGGTGGAAATAAAAAGGGCTGAACCTAAAAGGCCTGGTGACTTTAGCGGTAGTGCTGCAAGGTCATATGGTGGCTTAGGTGGCGCTGCAGCTGGATATGGTGGATATAATTCTGGAGGTCGTTTCAACGGAAAAATGGGCAGGGGCTATGGTGGACCTGGTGGATATGGTGGTGCTGCCTATGGGAATTACAACAATTATGCTGGAAACTATGCTGTGAACTATGCAGGCTTCTATGGTGGTTATGGTGGATATGGATATGGTTTTGGGTTTGGTGGACCCATGTATGGCAATGCCGGATATGGAGCGAGTGGTTATGGCATGCCTGGTGGTTATGGCGCTCCTACTGGTTATGGTGGTGGTAAAGGGTATGGAAGTGGTTCTGCTGATCGGGGTGGTAGGGGTCGGGGTCGTGGTGGTAGCAGTTACAATGCTGGTAGAGGGTATGATAGGAGTGGTGATTCTACGACCGGAAGATATCATCCTTATCAAAATTGAGGAAAGATTTTGTTGATTGCATTCTTAATCGATGCCTGCTGACAGTTGGAGCATAGTAAGCTTTCCTCGGGCACTGCATGAGAGCATCAACAAAGTTTGCTGTAATGTGAAATAGAATTCTTGATCGTGTTTAAGTAAGATATGCAGTACTTTACCTACCTCAACGGCTACTTTGGAAGAGAAGCAAATGTCGACTTAGCAAATCATCCATTCGTCTCCAAGTGCAGATCAACTTTTTGCTAGCCGCTTACAATTGCTACCTTGTTATGACTCACCTTTAAATCCAGGGATTTGAAAGAGATGTGTTTGATTGAAATGCCTTAGCAGTTGCTTGTAGTTATAAACATCCTTTCTTCAATAGAAACATATAGGGTTGGTCTGTTTTATCTGTTGCCTCTTTTTCTCTTGGAGCCAAACAGAAAGTTAGAAAACAAAGTGTAGATCATCACTCTGTAGGCTCAAGATTTTGGCTACCAATGAACAAGTGGCATTTGTCCTACATTTTGCTTTCTGACCTGTAGGAAATGGCAATGAAATTTTCAGTTGACAACTGAATGAGGAATCTTAATATCATTACTGTGTAGTTTCCCCTCATCTCTTAGATCTAGTTATCTACAGTTTGGTTGTGCATGAGTTTTTGAGTTCTTTGATATGAAACATGGTCTACAAACTCAGTCATTCGGGAATTTGCACGAAATAAACATGAAAATTGTCGACTATCATATGATTCATATCTTACACATAAAATTTTCTTGTCTTAAGATTTTAGTTACTTATGTTATGGCCCATGTTTCGTCCTAGCAGAGAACTACTAGGTCCAGATGCCTCAGATTATAGGTGAACAACTCGATTATATAGTACAAAGCTCACTAGTTCATTCAGTAATGTTTACTGGGTCACTAACCGCAATTACATTTTGCTCAGTCATTTTTAGATTTTATCCAATTATAGTTGAACATGATTTCTTCGTCATTAGAGCTTAAACCTATAACTATTCAAGTGTAACTTAAATGGTAAATCTCTAATTTGTGATGTGAAATTTTGAGTATTGTATAAATAATCAGTGTAGAATAAAAAAGAAGACAAAAATCTAAAATCAAAACCTTGGAGTGGGCCTGTAAATCAGAGCAAGTTTAGATTGTTGCCAAAATCTTCCCATGCCTTCGCTTCTCTTCTATCCAAACGCATGGACGATACGAAGCATAGAAATGCGAGCTTTCCCTGAAGTGGTCAGATTTAGTCAAGCGAGCTATGAGCATGTCCTTCTTGGTCAAGCCTAGTAACTGTCACCACTTATCATCTTTAACTGCCATGGCAATGTCCTCAAGCTTCTGCCCTCATATTCCTAACCACTTGAGAAGTATACCCATTTGCTCATCCCCTGCAAAACCCATCTCTCTTTCTCTCAAGGCTTTCTCTTCTCAACCATCCAATGCTTCTTCCACATGTAATTTTGTTCATATTTCTCACTATTATTGTTCTGGGTATTCCTTAACTTTTCCATTTATAGAATTCATGTGTTTGATTATGTAATCATCAACCATAAGCCATACACCATCAATGCTTCTTCCACATGTAATTTTGTTCATATTTCTCACTATTATTGTTCTGGGTATTACTTAACTTTTCCATTTATAGAATTCATGTGTTTGATTATATAATCATCAACCATAAACCATACACCATCAATTTGAATTGAGCATGCTAATTAATTTATTGATGCAGAAGAATGTAAAGGATATAACTTTTTCCCAGGTTATGACATAACTAAGTTTCAACAGAATGTTGCAGAATCACTGGTGTGTAGGGAGTACTTTGTAGTTTCTATAGTTATGTTTTTCCACTGAGGAATGAATTCATGGGCTTCATGCAGATGAATTGCCAGCACGTGTGGGTTTCCTTGGTCTTGGAATCATGGGTTCTCCGATGGCACAGAATCTCATAAAATCTGGGTATGGATTGAACATTTCCAGAATTGATGATGTTCATTCATTGGAGTATCTATATCATTTGGATGGTATGGATGAAGTTACCTCTTAAGGTTGTATGATTTATATACTATGGGAAGACTTTGAGTCTAAGAATTGTTAGGATGAAGTATCTACCGATAATATATCGAAAATCATTGTCTGCTTGAGTTTAATCTCCTGTTAACTATTGGCATTTTATAGGTGTGATGTGACTGTTTGGAATAGGACGAAGAGCAAATGTGATCCCCTCATCAGCTTAGGTGCAAAGTAAGTACTTAATGTACATTATGTACTTAATTACATATCAAAATTGCTTTGTGCTCTTGCTCTTTTGGAATACCCTAAAGATATTTTTTAGTTATTGGCCTGATTTGAACAACAATCTTCACTGCATTGCTCTCATTAGTAGTATAATTCACGCCTCGTTCAAATTTGATATGTGGGAATTAGCTGTTTATTGGTAATTTTGTTGCTGTTCTATGCCATTCAAAAGCCAAAGTGGACAAGTCCTACTTAGAGCTCTGATTAATCACAATGATTATGCAGATATAAACCCTCCCCTGCGGAAGTAGCTGCATCTTGTGATGTCACATTTGCCATGCTTGCTGACCCTGAAAGTGCTGTGCGTATGTTTTCAATAAGGGCTTCACTTTCTTATTTGCTATGACAGTCGTAGGAACTAATATTTGCCTTAATTCAGGTTGATGTTGCTCTTGGGAAGGATGGAGCTGCTAGTGGAATGAGTACAGGAAAAGGGTAATGTTTTTATTTATGCATCCCTTGATGTAATAAGTTCTACAGTCGCAAATTGTGAGTCTCTAGTTGGTGCTTATGGCACCATAATCACCAAATCTTTTGAATGGTTTGACCTCATTGTTTACTAATATCTATGTAACACTTTCTACTTCTCATTTTAAAGTTTAAGTGCATTCTGTTTGTTTAGGCATACATAAGAGTTCCTAATTCACCTTCTGAGAAAACTACTTATTCTGGTACAAATGAAAGCAGATGTACACTTCCATCATAGATGTTCTTTGTAAGCTATCAACAACGTCTATATTACCCTATATGGACATCTGCAGGTATGTGGATGTTTCAACTGTTGATGGTGAAACTTCTAAACTGATTAGTGGTCATATCAAGGCTGCTGGGGCATTATTTTTAGAGGCAAGTTACGTTTTAGTTTTATTCCTAAAATGTGTATAATCGTCTATACAGTTTTATGCTAAGTTTGTTAATTAAAGTTTTGGCATTTTTCTCTAGGCTCCAGTTTCGGGCTCAAAAAAACCAGCAGAAGATGGGCAACTAATATTTCTTACTGCAGGCATGGAATCTTGTCCTTTCCTTTATTTTCATTTACATTTGCGTACCATTCATTTATGCTTGTTCATATGTGATAAGTGCGTTGAACTGTTGCGGTGACTGTATTTCCTTTTGAATAACAAACACAAGGAAACTCAGAGAACTTAATCAAGTTGAAATCTTTTAGGTGACAAATCTTTGTATGAAATAGCAGCACCGCTTTTGGACGTCATGGGGAAGGTATTGGCTTTTCTTCACCTAGCCATCCAGTTACTTGTGTCTGTTCTATGCTTATGTTAACACTTCCATGCAGTCAAGATTTTACCTTGGAGAGGTTGGAAATGGTGCTGCCATGAAACTTGTTGTCAACATGATCATGGGAAGGTTGTGCTCTACTTTATTCTGGTTAATTCCTCCTAGTTCAGTGGAGTTGATTGGTATTCTGACTGTATCCTTTAATGTTTTCCTACAACTTCTAGTATGATGGCCTCATTTTCAGAAGGGTTGGTTCTCACTGAGAAAATAGGGTTGGACCCAAAAGTACTAGTTGAGGTAATCTCCACAACATACATTAAATCCCTGCCTTACTTTTTCTCTATATGACCTATGAAGCTCCTCATGAATCAATATCTCTCTTAAATCCGGAATTTCAGATTACAATTGTTTATATGTCTCCCCATCCTGAGTTTTTCATGTAGTGTGATAGTGATGGTAGATTTCTTGGGTTAGAGGGGAGGCTTTATGAGAAATAATGAGAGATTGTTCTTTCCATGTATTTTTCCTTCTGCAATTATCCAATTTCATATCTCAAATTTCTATTATTTGCATCTCAATGGTACTGCAGGTGATCTCACAGGGTGCCATCAGCTCACCAATGTACTCACTCAAAGGCCCATCAATGATTAAATCTCTCTACCCTACTGCGTTTCCCTTGAAGCACCAACAAAAGGTCTGTCAAGTTGGTTTCATTGCCTTGCACCATATAACCTCATGAGTACTTGACATTAACCTGCACGGTTATGACTGGTGGCAGGACATGAGGCTTGCTCTGGGATTAGCAGAATCTGTTTCCCAATCTACGCCGCTTGCAGCAGCTGCAAATGAACTGTACAAGGTAGCAAAGTCACACGGCCTCAGCGACGAAGACTTTTCAGCAGTCATTGAAGCACTGAAACCGAAGTTGAAGCGCTAGGCAATGTACAGAATAGATCTTCAAAATAAAGTGATCGACAAATGCATGATCTGATTGGTACTTGAGATAGAAATGATTCATTATCTTACCATTCTCCCAATTGTTCTGTAGAATCAATTTCAATGAATTAAGCGCATGTGATCATGAGGTTTGCAAGCAAAATGATTACTCAGGGCACACTTTCTTTCGAATTTTACTTCCATATGTTTTGTTGTTGGAAATATTTTGATGCCAGTCGAACCCACAAGCCAGCAGATGTTGCATATAGCACCATCCACTACGCTACAAGGGGGACCGGCATTTTACTTCCATATGTTGCGTTACTAATTTGGTGTACACTTGAATCTAGCAAGATATTTAGGCTATTGGTATACCATAAACTTCTCAATTTGAATGTCTATGGGTTCAACAAGAAAAAGAGAAGAAAGAACAGAAAAGAAAAGGGTAAATTTGACACAGGGCAGTCACCGGAGGGTTTTCAAACTGAATCAATTGTTTTCCCTCTGTTCTTTCTCGAGGGTTTTTTCTCTCTTCCCCTTTCAAAATGAGTTGCTATGGATTTGGCTTCGATGACTATGACTACGACGTCGATCCCGGTAATACCCTATTTAAAAGAGGTAAGTTTGATGATGATGATGATGGTGATGATGAGGAGAAGAAGGAGGAAGATGTGAAGTACGAGGAGGATACTGCTGGCGGTGACAATAACGAAGAGGAAGATGGCAAGAGAAAGGTACATGTGTATATTTCTTCTTGAACTGCAGGCATCACCATAAAGGATAATCACAATTATGAAGTTTTAAGTTGTCAACATGTATGCTCTTTTATTTATTTTTGTTTCATATATATATATATATATATATATTGCGCAAGATAATGAATAATATCTGAAGTAACCTCATCAAACAAAGAAGTACCATGGGTAACACTAAGGGATTCGCTTCTTTCATGTATTGTTGCGCACAATCACAGTAGAGCACTATTGATCGGTTGTGTCTCCTTCTGTTTAGTTTTTGTTAATGTGTATTTCATTCTCCCCTCGTGTAGATATTGGCGGTCATCAGTTTTCTGAAGTAATAGTTGAGGGAGATTCCAAAGTGCTAACTGACTATTTGCTGGGTTGAGCATCTGTATCTTGGAGTATCAAGTCTCTCTCATTCAGGAGGCTCGCTTCCTCTTTCCAATGTTGTATCTTTAGATATGTCCATTGTGCCTTCCGCTTCCTCTTTACATTTTTGAATAGTCTCATCATATGATTCCGCGCGTAATACAATATTATCGATTTTATATTTTGGCGCGCAAAGTAAGTCTCCGTACAATCTGTTATTTTACCGTTATTCAGATAATTGGAAATATACATCTTAGAATTCTCCCAATTGATCTGTTATATCATTTTCAATGATTAAACAGCATGTGGTGCATTAGGTGTGTAATTTAATTGATTATCCAGGCACAAGATTGGTTTCCATTTTTACGTGACCAAATATTACTGCATGGATTATTCAACATAAAATCCAATCAAAGAAGGAAAGTGACAGCAAGAATTTTAGGCAGACGAGGATATATAAAATGGAACGTTAATTTGGAGATAGAGGTGTACTTAGCATATAAACTGGCTCATGATTATTTCTGTATCGATTTAAAACGCCAAAGAAATGTTCAATTTGACACACACAGCAGCCACTCGAGAATTTTCAAACTCACTCACTTGTTTTTCTCACTCTCTTCATTTTTCTAGATTTTCCTTCAGAATGAGTTCCTATGGATCTGGCTTCAATGGCAACGACGTCAAGGGTAACCACTCTATCATACTCTCATGCTTAATATTGGTTCATAATGCATGGCGTTTACCATCTACGATTTTGCTTTCGTTGGCTACTTTTATTCGAGTTTTGCTTAACTACTAGCCAGGCATGGATGTCGATCTGTTTTGAATTCGGTATTGGAATTTGGAACCATAAAACCATTATATAAAATGCTTTGAATACGGTATTAGCCAGACATGGATGTCACTGCTTTTGAATATGTAGTGTGTGCCGGACGTCGTATATTTATCCATCGTTATTTCTTCATTAGCTATATACATTAAATATATTGATCAAACTTAAATATTGCTTCTTCTTTTTTTTTTTTTATATCTACAGAAAGAAGAGATCCTGCTCCAAAGCTGGTAAGTTTCCTATGGAAATTGTAAAGAGCAGAAACATATTTGATCTATAGATCTATTTTTGTGTTGATAATCCTTCCATGCACTGATGCACTCACTCTTTCTTGTTTTCTAGACTAAGTATCGGCTCTTTAAAGGGAACCACTCTCTTACATCCAAGATTCCCAAGCGTGTTAATGTGTTGAGAAGGATAGAGGTTGTTGGCCTGATTTCAAAACTTATATATCTTTCTCAAGTCTCATTTTGATCTGAACCTGATTTAAATTTTTTTGTACATTGTAGCCTATTTTAACTAGACTACCCCTACACGTTGTTGTTTTGCAGGGCCAGCATAAGGAGCTGGAGAAGCAATTTTTGGAAGAAAGAGCTGGATTGGTAGAAAAATACCACGAGCTTCGCAAAGGTAGCTGTAGGATCAAACTTGTTTGTGTTGTTGATTTTGATATCCAGTGGATTGATTTTGTTTCTCATTAACGTACCTGTGTGACGGTTGCAGAGATATGAAGTTGTTAATGCCATCACCGAAGTCGTCGGAGTGAAACCAGACGAAGCCACTGAAGGTAGCTCTCGAAACTCTAAAGCTTATATTTTACGAGTCTCATGCATACATTACACTTGATGTGATGGCGGATAATATCTTGTTATGCAGAGAAAGGTGTAGCTAACTTCTGGCTGTCCGCAATGAAGAATAACACGGAAGAACTCAGTCCTTACAAAAACGTATCATATGATCGATGAACCTGAGCGCATATGGAAGAAGGAAATCGGGTAATATATTCGGATTTCGATCTGTGGTGTAGTGATTTTGTCTCCTTTTTCTTTTATTCTCAGTTGCGAATTGGGATGTACATCTTGTAGGACGGAGATCGAGTGGTATCCTGGACAAAGCTTGACTACCATTCCAAGAAAGAACTCAAAGAATGCCAAGTCCACGACTGCAGCAGCTAAACATTTCTATAGTTTCTTTAAATATTTCAGACCTATCCAGTATGAGGTAAGTTAGGTTTCATTCGAGCCTATGAACATATGGTCAATCATGATTTATGCGAGTCTTTTAAATCTCTCTGATGTTTTTGTTGACAGATTCCAATATTGTTCGAGGATGTGATAGAGTACGACCGTAAAATAGGGTATGTAATATGATCGCATTTGCTTTGCTTATTCTCTAATGCATATTAGTGTATCTCCGATCCATCAACGATTTGGGAATTGCAAGGCAGTACACACCTTGTTGAAACAATAATTTTGTACTGTGGATCAATTATAAGTATGGAGCTGGAATTCTACCAATAGGTTAGTGCATATGAAAATGCATGGCCACGTACTGTTGAGAGTTGTGAGGTGAAACATTCATATATATATATATATATATATATATATATATATATATATTCTTGTCAAACAAGTTATTGACAGCTCGATTCATTCTTAGCATTTCAATTGGGGGATATCTTAGTACTCAAATTAAGTTGATTATGCATGGGAATTAATCGATCTGTTTGTCATCTCTATCTGATGTCATTCCAATGTTTCTGGTGGAATGTATAGCTTAAAGCTCCGAGACAGTATCATCCCTAAGGCGGTGTTATGGTTCACCAGCGAAGCTGTTGAAAGAGACGAGCTTGACTCTTCTGATGATGACAGTGACGAGGAAGACCTCTGGAATATTTTTAGTGATGATGAGGGAGACGTCGAGTACCAGGAGGATGGAAAGAGAAAGGTATATATATGAATGTTGTATACAATTTAAAGTTTTCAGGCATGCCTAGATGAGATGACTTAGCAGTGGTATGCTGTTTTATTTGTTTTTTTTTTTCATTACACGAGTATCAATTAGCAAGCTTCAGACATGCATGGTTAATGAAACTATATCTGAATTCTGTCGACTCCATTAGTGGCAGAAGGTGAGAGGCTGGACTGATGCTGAGATAAAGGCTGGGCTAGCGCTGCAAGGGATGGACCTGAATTAAAAGATCAATCTGAGTCGTCCAATCTATGCCAAGTGCAGCAGCTGCAAGTGATTGCTGCTGGTGACGAGGCTCGTTCAGATCGAGGTCACTGAAGCATGGCACCCAAAGTTTCAGCACTAGGCATAGTTATACTCGGTTCTTTAAGGATGGAAATTTTCAGTTTTAACCGTAAAACTTTTGTACGTCATATTTATGGAAAATTCATGTGTTGATATTTTTTTTTGATATATTCTGGTTAATATTAGTATCTGAAATTTGTACGTCATATACTCATATTTATGAAAAATTCAGGTGTCGATATATTTTTTTGATATATTCTGGTTAATATTGGTATCTGAAAGGAGATTGTTGATCTGTTGTACTTGAAAATGGTTTGTCTGTTGTACTAAATACTCATGTGTATCTCATACATACAACTAAAAAAAGGAGAACATGTGCTAGCAGGATGTGGGTGAGGTTGAAGATTTTTATCTAGAAATAGGGTTTGTATGGGATACACATTAGTACAGCAGAATTGGACTGAATATTAGTACACTCAAATTACCTCAATAGATGAAATTTAACCTTTGATCATGAATAAGAGCTTATAGGCCTCTTAGTACAAGAGCGCAAGAGTCCGAGGAAACATTATCAATTTTGTGCAAGGAAAAATGAACAACAGCCCAAGATCGAGTCCAATGAAACATTATCAATTTTGTGCACCTCATCCTTGCATGAAAAGTTGGACATCCTCTTTACGTTTTCTCTTTACAGGATGTATCCTAAGGCAAAGCATCAGAGTCATCAGACCCAAAAAAAAGAAAAATCCTTAAGCCAGCAATTCTGATTTAAAATTTTAATATCATGTTGAGTTGCTTACTCTCAAGTCCCATCCCACCTCCCCCTATTTGATTTGACAAAAAAAGAACTATGGAGATGGCTTTGATGGGGAGTAAGACATCTTTTATCTTAGCGTTGCATAAAATGTCAAAACAAGACTTCTCAAAATAGCAGAAATCTTTAGTGGAAGAACCATGCACCTTCCAATGTGCCACAATTTGTGAAGGTGGAGTATTCTAATTCAATTTGAAGCATTACAATCTATGTAGTATAGTTTAGTCCCATTTTCTATGCGCACAAAATATAATTTAAAGCGGTGTACAATTTGGCTAGAGTAACATGTTGTTCTCGTAGAATCAATTTTGGCACGTGACATGTCTCATACAAGACGAGTCATGTAGATTTGACGTTTTACATTATCAAATAGATTCATACGATTTGACAAGTAAACATAATTTAATACATTGACTAATCGGGCGCACTTGACGTGTCTTACACAATTTAACAGGTTATACACTTTTGACGCGTTACATTATCAAACCATTTCACTCGTTAGTGTGTTTTTAATCAAGTGTTACACAATCTTATATATTACGTTATCCAATTGCTCTAATCTAAGAAAAAAAAAAATTAGAAATCTAGTAATTATCATTTAAATTTTAAATTCTACTAGCAAAACCTGTTCTTCCCTTCTTTTCTACTGTAACTGAACCAAAGCCCAACTGGCCCGGACGAGTTTCAAATTTCGAGTACAGAGGCGTGAGTTGTCCCCTTTTTCAAAAACTCAAACCCCTCGGGGTCCAACTGACCCACGATTCTCTCTTTACCCATTGGAGCGTGCGAACCACTCTCCCCACCGGCGCGTGACACCGCACATCCACGCTCGCAGTATAAAACTTCCTTTAGGTTTTGGCCTCTTGAGAAGAAGAAAGAGAGAGAGAGAGAGAGAGAGAGAGAGAATCATCCACTCGCTTTCTGAATCTCCCTCCCTTTTCTCTTCTCCTTGTTCGTCTTCTAGGGTTTTGATACTTCACCACAAAAATGAGTAGCAACAAAGATAACTTCGACATGGCCGACCTCGGCGCCTCCCTACCCGCCGCCGCCGCCGCCGCCGGTACTACTCTATTCTCACTCCTCTTAGATTTTTCAGTTTTTGATTAGGTTTTGATGCGTTTTCTGTGGTTTAATCTCAATTCGTTACTGAAATTGTGTTGATTTTGAACTCGTTGTTTGGTTTTGTGTGTGCAGCTCTTAGTGCGGAGGATCGTGCTGGTCTTGTTAATGCTCTCAAGGTGAGTTTGTTCTGCTAATTTTGCTTTTTGAAGTTCAAAGCAGAGCTTGTTTGGATTTTTCGGTAGTTCAACGATGTTTGTGACCTGATTAGGTTCAGTTTTGTTGTGGAAATTGGATGAAATTTTGTGTCTAAAGCTTATCGAGGATTGTGTAATAGATTTGAAGTCTTTATTGTGTTCAAACTGAATTGAATTCGTGAAAAGTAATGATGTGCCGAAAGATGCGGTAATTTTGTGTTTCTATTCCAGGTTCGTTTAGAGGTTTTATGTTTAATTCACTTAAATGCTACTGTGATTTTGCAGGATAAGCTTCAGAGCTTGGCTGGACAGCATTCTGACATATTGGAAACTTTGTCGCCTACGGTCAGGAAACGTGTTGATGTGTTGAGAGAGATGCAGGTTGGTCTGCATTCAAACTTACATAGTCCTGGTTATATTTCATAAGTGGTTCATGTTGTTCCTTTTGGAAATAGCCATAAGATCAACAGTAGTGATTTGGTGAATCAAAGAACTAATATAATCCTGCACACTTATTTTGTATTTTGTAGAGCCAACATGATGAGTTGGAAAAGAAGTTTTTCGAAGAGAGAGCTGCATTGGAAGCAAAATACCAGAAGCTCTATGAACCTCTCTACACTAAGGTATTGTAGGCTTTCAACAGGCACTTAGTTCTACTCTGACATGTTGTCATTATTTAGTATGCCTATGATGTCTTTACAGATCCCTGTTTAGAAATAACTGAAATTGGTGTTTCCGAATTGGCTTGAATGTGATATGCAATGCTGATGTATGCCTGTGATTAATATGATGGTTGATTGCAGAGGTACGAAATTGTCAACGGTGTAACCGAAGTTGAAGGAGTTAATCCTGAATCTGCAGTGGACCAAGGAGATAATGCCACCGAAGGTACCTCTCACAAGTTAAATATTTAATGACTCATTCAGTAGTCTCAACTTTGATATTGATTGTATGTGTTATTGTAGAGAAAGGGGTGCCGGATTTCTGGCTCACGGCAATGAAGACCAATGAAGTTCTTTCTGAGGAGGTGGGGAAACTTTTTAACACATTTTCTATGTGTATTCTTTTTGAAAAATAAAATGCAGAAATTTGATCAAATGTATACTGGAACAGATCTCAGAGCGTGATGAAGGGGCTCTGAAGTACCTCAAGGATATCAAGTGGTCTAGGATAGACGAACCAAAAGGATTCAAGCTTGAGTTTTTTTTCAATGCCAATCCTTATTTCAAAAATTCTGTACTGACAAAAACGTATCACATGATTGATGACGATGAACCTATTTTGGAGAAGGCAATTGGGTAATTCTATTAACTGCTGCTGTAAAGTATTTGCTCCCTTTATTTCCTTTTTAAATTTTGTTTTGTTTTTCTAAAAAATTGGGTTATCTTATAGGACGGAGATTGATTGGTATCCTGGGAAGAGCTTGACGCAGAAGATCTTGAAGAAGAAGCCAAGAAAGGGATCAAAGAATGCTAAACCCATAACTAAAACTGAAGACTGTGAAAGCTTCTTTAACTTCTTCAACCCTCCTGAGATACCTGATACTGATGATGGATTTGATGAGGAAACTGTAAGTTTGGCTTCAAGCCGAAACAAGTCTTATGCTTCATTAATATTTTGATGTGACCAACTGTTCTGAATCTCTTTGATATAAATACTGTCAGGCTGAAGAACTTCAAGGTCAGATGGAGCAGGATTACGACATTGGGTATGTGGTGGTATTCTTTTACTTATGTCTAATGAATTCACTCTGTTTACTGTGATCTTCTGCAAGATAAATTGGTTACAATGATGTATATATAAGTCTGATCAATTGGTTGGATGAGTGTTTTATATTGCAGTTCTTTTGCAAGTGACAAACATATGCAAATAGAGATGAAGATAAATTGTCTATTTTTTTTTTAGAGCTCTTACACAATGAGTTTTATGTCACATTATATATGAATAAAGCAATATCAGTATGTATAAGCTGGGTAGTTCTACATCTTATTGAAATGTGTCAAATGCTAGTAGTTGATCATATATTGAAATTTGTATATCACCTATATCTTTTGGTCTTCCAATAACATGTTGCTGGTTTGATGTGTAGTTCCACAATAAGGGACAAAATCATTCCCCATGCTGTGTCATGGTTTACTGGGGAGGCTGTTCAGGATGAGTTTGAAGGTATGGAAGATGATGATGACGTAGATGAGGATGAAGATGAAGATGAAGACGAGGAGGAAGATGAAGATGAAGAGGAGGATGAGGATGATGATGATGATGATGAAGAGGAAGAGAAAGAAAGGAAAAAGGTATTTGTATTCTGTGTAGTCTGTGTTCATTTTTTTGTAAGGTAGAAATACTTGTACAAATTTTACCTGGCCAGTAATTCTAATACTATCCTCTTTCCATTGTTTTCATGGATTTCTGCAGCCATCTGCCGGAGCTAAGGTGAGACGTTTATACAGTGCTATGTTCTTTTTATTTCAGTTTGTTACAATCCTTTTCACCCCAAGGTGTTGATATTTGTCTCTGAATTAACTTGATCAATTGCAGAAAAGTGTCAAGGCACAAGGAGCAGAAGGTGGCGAGCGTCCTCCAGAATGCAAGCAACAGTAGCAATAATCCTTTTGCATAGATGAGCTTCTATGTTGTGTGAACACTACTGTTTTTCGTGTTCTGTACTTTGGTATTAAAACTTGACCAGAGGTTTAAATTTAATCTACTCATGCTTGAAATCATTAAAACCCTATTTGAAGATGTGAACGTTTCACAGTTTGCAGGTCCTATGGTCTATATGGGAGAGCAGCTAAATTTGAGTAGCTATCTTCCTAGGAAGCTCTTCCCCATCTCTCTAAGCTATTATACTAGAAGCAATCGAGCTGCAATCCTACACGTGATGCTGAGCTTAGGGCAATACAACTAGTCATGCTGATGCCTAGCTCTAATCAGTATCATAACTAGCTACTTAACTTGAGACTATTACAAACCATAATCAAACCGTTTCACACAGCCGTGTCACATCTCCCCAGCCACCGAAATAAACAGAATCAAAGCTGACCTAAATGATCTTGCCATAGCTTAAATGAGTCGTTTAAATGAGTCGTTGACCCAAATATCATGTTTGACGATAACATAGAATTTGATATTCGAATTGTAGTAACATTAAGTCCATTATATTGACTCAAGTTTCTCCATGATGTGCTTTTTGTCGCATTCATGAGAAGTAAAGACAAAAGGGTTTTGTCGTACTCATGAGAAGTATACACAAAAGTTTCTACCATTCTTGTTTCTACCTCCTTCCGAGTTCACGGGAAGGGAGATCGAATCCTTGGGTTCGATTCGTGTAGTTGCAAAGTAACACTGCGTTAGGAGTCAAGACTGGGGTGGTCCAGTCTTCGACTCTCCGATGCTTAAGTTAGCACGTGATTGCTACTTGTATAGTACGAGAGTAAGGGATGGAGTAGTGGACTTACCTCTTTTGGGAGTTTGTGCCTGTCTTATAGGCTGGTGTTGGGGGTCGTGTCGTGCGTTTTCGATCTGGGAATGTTTCAGTGGTCCTATTCGGCGTCTCCCCTTTCAGGGGTATTTGGTTGTTGCTAAGTGATTCCGGTAGGCAAATTGCTGCCGGACTTTCATACTCTGGACATCAGTAGAGGCTCTGATGGTGTCGTCCTACTCAAAATGGCTTCCGGCGACCGGGTAATCATGCTACATTCTCGGGGCAGCCAAGTGTTCTTGGCTATATATTAACAAGTCCCCAAGTCCCTAGTCTGAGAGAACTCTTGGGTGGGGAGTTATCTTCAAGTTGTACCGAGAATATGTCTTACCCGGGAGTTGGAGGCATGGTGTTGAGTCCCCAAGTCCCCATGCGAGAGTTGCAAGGTGACTGGGGTTATGTTTCGAGTACCTGGTACACACCTTTAGCTCATATCTCTCGTGTGTCAGAAATGACCAGTTTATGAGGGACACGTGATCATTTATGATGACATGTAAGGTTTGTAACGGTTCTGTCGATTGGGTTTTGTGTGTGTGTGTGTGTGTGTGTGTGTGTGTGTGTGTGTGTGTGTGTTGCACATGATTAATGCGCTTGTGAGAAATTGTGGGGAGCATTTTAATGCCTCCTTTGATCGTGGCCTACATGGCTTCATCCTGGTCACTGAGATGGAAGTGATCTTGACGGCCAGGGTTGATTTAGGTGTTTATAAATAGATCTGGAGGGAGAAGAGGAGGGGTTTTGTGTTTTTGAAAAAGAGAAGAAATAGGGTTGAGGGAGCGGTTTCAGAATTTCGAGAGCGTACTTTGAAGGATAGGCGAATCGAACCTGGGGAACGTACAATTTCATCCTCGATCTGTTGGTTGTGAGTTCTCGGTTGTTTGCAACCAACTTCATTGTCACTACACATATCCACAGTTGCAAACAGGTATGAAGTTGTTACTTTCCTTCTTAGTTCTGTTTTTGTTCTGAATTGATAGAGGGCTTTTGCTGTTTTATACTACTGCTTGCGAATTTGTTGGATAATATTAGGGTAGGGAAATAGATGGTTTACTGTTGGGGTCGATTAGGGTTGAGGTAGCAAGAGTCTAACTTGTGAGGATGTAGGGTATGACAGATCCGGTGTGGGTGTCCAGCGAGGAGATTGTTGTTGTCTCTAGCTCGACTGACCCTGATTCGGACACCTTGCACCAGTGGGAGGAAGAGTTGGATAATCTAATGGCGGATATTGCACTTGACTTAGGAGAGGGCATTCCTGTTACGGATGCTCGGTCTCACGTGTCGTCATCTGACCCTTTGTTACAGGAGGTAGAAAAGTTTAGCATGGCGGGTTCTCGGCATGCCGACAACTCTTTCTGGGATCCCCCTGGCGAGAGTATGACGTCATCAGAGCTAGCAGCTCTTAGGCGAAATTGGAGTATTCCCAATGAGGTGTTATTACGGCCTCTTTCCAAGGGTATTAAGTTTTGGGAGTCCTCGGATGATTTTACTTTAGTCTACGAGTACCAGCTAAGGTGTGGGTTAATGTTCCCGCTACCTCCTTTTGTCCAATATACCTTAGTATGTCTGCATATCGCCCCGGGGCAAGTGACCCCGAATATGTTAAGGCAAATACTGGGGACATGGGTGCTATTTCGCTTATTGGGACAGGAGTTTCCCTGTTTTGAAGAGTTCAACGTCTGCTGGCATATGGCGTATTGTACGAAGAAGGGTAGCAAAGGTTGCGTGACCTGAAATCTAGAGGGAAATTTAAAGTGCTCTTGGAAGATTTGCATACCTCTACTAATGAAAGCTGGTGGTGGAAGTGCTTCCTTGTCGGGGGACAATGGCAAGAATGGCATGGGCATCCGTTCCTAATACTTGGGGCCTTTCCAAAAAATAGGTATCGAGTCATGTGTCTAGTGTTTTCTTATTGTTTGTACTGTACTGTCCATGCTGACTTCTGACTTTGTGTAATGCCCCAAGAATATAAACTAACCGAGCTGATGGAGTGTCGTATCAGACGGGTGATATAGTCGTTCCAGTCTAGGAGCTCTTATCGGATATGCCGACTTGGCATATATAGCTAGTTTGGTTATGCCAGGGTTCCGGGTCTGTACTTTGTCTTGATTGCTTCCATGTGCTATTTTGTCTTGATTGTAAATAACTCATTTTTTGTTTTATGCTCGCTGCAGTGACGATGCCAAGAGATGGCGGGTCGTGGAAGAAAGAGGGGGCCTTACCACAAGGTTTTTGATGAGGATGTGCTGGAGGGGTTACGTGCCGAGGCTGACCATGCTAAGCGATACGACATTGACTTGGAGACTGGGGAGGGGAAGGAAGTAGTTAAGGAGGGTGAGGATAATTTTGTGAGGTTGAAGCTGGCAGATGAGGACTATGCCTACTTGCCTCCCTTGGTGGCGGAAGCAATGGGCCTTGGAGAGCAGGAAGTGGATGATGAGGCCACCGAGACTGAGGATGGCGATCACGGGGATCATCAGAATCAAGAGAGGCTTACTTGTCTTATAGTTTAGCCGCTTTATCTGTTTTTGGTTTTATTGCTTGTTGCTTTGTTTGGTTCAATAATACCGCCTAGTCCCGTAGGGGGGGGGGGAGGAGTTGGCCTCGGAGTGTGTGGAAGTTGAGGATATTTCTCTAGGGGACGCGGGTGACCACCAAGCTGGCGTTCAACATTTTGGTGGGGATGACTTGGTTATACAAGAGGTTGACCCAGTTGCGCAAGAATCAGAGGAGGTTGCTGTGACGAGGACTCGAAAGAGGAAACATAGGGTTGAGTCATCGCGGGAAGGCCAACCAAAGAGATCTCGTAGGGAAGGTCGCTCCGGGAGCTCGGGAAGCTTGGCAGAGATTACCCAAGCACTGGAAGGAATTGGGGAGGTACAACCTTATTTGGCGCAAATGGCGTATGATATGTGTTATCGCTCTCCTGAAATTCATGCTCTGGAGGAGGTAGATCCTTTGGGTGGTGTGGGCCTTGCCAAAGAGAAGTTGACTCGGGTAGGCTACTGTGCAATGTTGTTTTGCTAACACTCGTCTTTTCCCTTTTTTTTTTTTTAATATTCTTTACTGTGCGCAGGCAACGTTGCTGATTTATGCCGCGAGTGAGAGGGTTGTTAGCCACCTGCAGGAGGAGTCTGAGGCGAAGTGTCAATAGTTGATGGAGGCTGAAGTGAACAACCGTGCCTTATCGCAACGCCTAAAAAAACAGGAGTAGGACGTCACCACTCACCAAGATCGGGTTGCTGTAGTTGAGAAGGAGGTGGCAGAGTTGAAGGTAGTGGTGCAGAAGAAGGATGAGCAGTTGAGGCTGGGGAAGTGGCTATTGCCAAGGTGGCTTCTTTAGAGGCTGAAGTGGTGAGCTTGACATTGGCGTTGGCTGAGCTGGAGAAGATGTGGAAAGCCAAGGGTGGGAGGGCTGTTGGCGCGGGAGAAAGGGTGTTTCAAGAGAGTGATGCATACAAGCAACAACTGAGGAGTGCCTACAACATGGGGCAAGATGAGTTGAGTAAAACCGGTTGCCAGGGAGGCGTAAGTGGTATGCCGAGAGGGATGTTGCTAAGAAAGCTTGAGATCAGATGACCCCGGAGCAGAAGAAGTAACCCGAGATCTCGCGATCGTTGGCGAAGCAACACGAGGCTTGACGTGCCACATCGCCTGTTGTGCAGAAGGAGTCTCCTAGGGTTGGCACGCCACGTCCCTTGGCGACTATTGTGGCTTCGCGTCTGGGGGTTCAACGTCCTGAGGTATCTCCATCTGATCAAGTGGTGGTGTCTCAGGCCGCGGCTTCTGCTGTTCAACCAATTGACCCTCGAGCTCTTGGTCCTGTTATCGCGTCCCCGCATCAAGAACTTTAGAAAGTCCCTGCGTAAAGGTCTCCAATTGCTGAGGTACAACAAGTGAGCTCACTGGTGGGCCCTAATGTGTTAGGAAGACCGCCACTGGTTTCTCGTGACCACGCACACCTTGCCAAGTACGCATATGGGCAGAGGGTGTCGGTGAATATCAGCCAAAGTCGTGGGTGCGGTAGTGGTTCGAAGAGTGGTGGGAGTGTGAATAAGTCTAGTGGCATATCCTCTGGGGAGAAGTGATTGCGTTGTTTGTTGTTTTATGTTTTGTTGTTAACGTGTGTCTGTTGTTTTGTTATTGAAACAATGTTTAGTTTCTGTGGCATGGTTAGCCAAATTGGGACAATATTTTCTTGTAAATTGGCTGGGAGTCCAGGTTGGGATTTGTTTGCTACATTGAATGAATGCTTTTAACTTTCATGTGATCAATGTGTTTTGTCCTGTGTTCTCGGTATGATACATTGACATGATAATATGGAAAAGAAAATATGGCATTTTCATTTAACATTGGCCGCTAATGGGAAAGATGTACATCAAGTTTCAGCCGTTGATGGGCTAAGGTACGTAGACTTGTGAAGTACCTGTTGCTGGGCTAGTTCTCGGGACTAAGATAAAATTAAACGGGGTAGAGGTGGAGGTGCTGGGCATTCCAGGGGAGAGGGAGAACCCGTCCATCAGTGTCACGAAGATAGAACGTAGCTGGTCTAGGGGTGTTAACGATCTCGAGTGGGCCTTCCCACTTTGCTTTGAGTCCAGTTGGGTGAGAAATGACTTCTTTGAGTTGTAGGTTTTAAGCCGGTAATAAAAAGGAGTAAATTTTAAGTTGTGGTTGGGTTAAAGAGGAAAAGGAAACTTCCGGTTTTAAGAAGTTTCCCGTTTGGGAAACTAGTCAAAACAGCCACATCTTTTTCTTCTCTCTTCCTCGACCTTTTTCTTCTTTCCCTCTGCTGGCGAGTCACCACCGTCTGCCGCCGTTCGACCAGCTCTGACCGCTGCGCCGGTCCCAAATGATCCGCCATCATCTCTTCTATCTTCCTAGGTTGGTTGCAGCGCCCCTCTCGCCGTCGATTGGAGGAAATCACGCTCGGAAGCTTGACTGCACAATCGGGTATTTTTGCCAGAATCCTCCCCCTCCGGCCACCAATCCGAGAAGTTCTTATATGGTTTTGAATGTCTTCACTTGTGTATCAATTCCCTAGAAGGAATCAATCTAATTCAATCTAGATAAAGAGATTCGAAGGTTTGAAGTTCTAGGGTTCAATTTGGGATTTTTACTATTTTGGTTTGATTACCCTATCTAGGCTTGGAATTGGTGTTTGTGTTAGTTAAAGAAGTTGTTGAGCTTGCTGAGAGGATGTTTGTGTTAAATTTTGGTGAGCATTGGAGATGGTCAGAGAATGGCTGGCCATTGTTGGCCGGCCGCCGCTGCCGGCGGAGCAGACGGCGGTGCCGCTTCTTTTGGGTAGTTTTCATGTTATTAAATTTGTTATGTTGAGAGGAGTCTAATGGTGTGAAGTTTGTAATTTTTGGAGGAGTTTTGGTTAGGTTTGAGATTTTTCGAAGATTGGTGAACATGGCGGTTAATATGGTAGAATCCGGCCGTTGGATTAGCATTGTTTAAACTTTAGAAAGTTGTGTTAAGGCTGTTGATGCTTGTGGTGAAGTTCGAGCCTTATTGTGCTAAGAAAGAAGAAATTGGGCAAGGACGAGCGTTGTATAAGTCCCACTTTTATTCTTGCCTAGTTATATAAGTATTGAATTATAGTTGGAGACTTAATTATATAGTTGAAACATGACGTGAGGAGGCTCGAGCTGAAGAGACCTCGGATTGACGTCAGACTTAGGCCTAAATCAGTGAGTGGACTTTTATTTTAAATAATATGCATGGAATGGTTTGTTGGAGCTTATGAGTCATTCTTGTTAAATTGACAATTTTTATTTGTTTTGGAGTTACCGAAAATGAGATTTTCGGTGGATATAAATATGTATAATTATGAGGATAGTATGTATATAAATGTTAGCTAGTCATACGTGTTTTTCCGCCATAATGGTGTAGCAATTAGGCGCTATTATAGTGTGACGTGAGCGTGTGACATAAGCGTCGTAGCCCTATATGAAAGTAGGAATTCATATAGGGGATATGCACGTATATACACCCGTATTTTCTACCATAATGATGTAGCGTTTGAAATCCTATTATGGTGTAACGTGAGCGTGGGACGCAAGCGTTGTAGCCTTGTATGAATTTTTATTTTTCATAAGAATTCATACAAGGAGTATGACGTATGTAAATACATACATGTATACTATAGCTTGAGAGGCTCTATATTATAAAGTTTTAGAGACTAGCGGTAGCGGGGCTAGTCATGTATTTGCCAGTTTTTAAGTTAAAAGTTTTTGAGCTTATCGCATGCAGCATAGCTTTTCTATAGAAATTAAGTTGGGAAAACATAAAGTCTTATTTAATCATTCAATCATTTCAACTTTATTTTTGTCCACTCACTGTAACGTTTTCAATTGCTTCTCCCCTGGGCCCTTCGGTTTTAAATGCCCAGTTTGCAGGTTAGCATAGTTGAGGTTGGGCGTAAATGAAGTTGAGACATAGTCCATAATATAGCTTCCGCTTATTTGTATATTATGTTTTTTTTCCTTCCCTATTAGAGTTGCTCTGAACCTATGAATTGTTGGATATGAGATTAGTTTAGATTAGTAAATAAATTGGGTGGTGTTGTGAATTTGGGGAGCACGAAGGCTCCAGGTGTTTAAGGTTGTATTTGTAAATTTTAGAAGTGCTTGCAGGTGCTTTTAGGAAGCGTTGTCCATTTTCAAGGGAGGTTATGCCAAATTTTTGATAGCATCTGTTTACGCCTAGATTAATATTTTACTGGACAGTAAATGTCTATGTAAATATTAGTTATCTCTTGGACCATGTTATACCGGCGAGATGAAGTTTCTCTAAGTTTACAAGTAATAGCCCGTCAGTGAGACCACGTGAGCCGAGTTAGACTTCGCGCGGAACGAACTGCATGCGAACTAGACTTCATTTAGCTCACGCGCGGAATGGACATAGGCGGACTACGCAGTTCGCGTGAAACACTTAGCTCGCGCGCGGAATGCCTTCGGGCGGAATTTCTATTTGCCAGTTCGCGAGGCGAGGCGGAAATGTACTTCGCGAGGCGAGGCGAGCTGGCGAACTAGCTCGCGTAGGAGACTTAGCGAGGAAGCAAACAGGTGGAGTCCGCGCGCACCACGACAAACGTTGAAGACTTTTACAAGTCTTTGACATGCTTCGGGCCAATCCCTGTGGCCCATTAAATATAAAAAGCCCTTTTAAGGCTCGCGAGCTGCAATAGCCCGCAAAATGGACGCGAGCTACAGAAGCACGCGAGATAGCACCTTGTAGCAGCCCGCGAGATGAGGATACTCCTAATTCCAGTTCGCATAGGAGTCTACAGTTGGCAGCGCGAAAGCAATGCCCTATGCGGAATGAAGTGTGCGAACTAGGCAGTTGTTACCAATTGGTTGGTTCGCATGGACGAAACAGTGTCCTTGTGCGAATAGGGTTTCAGAGTCCGACTTAGATTCTAATTATACTCTTATTATGCCGCAAGTCGAACTACTATATAAGGGGGCTCGAACCCTAACAGAAAACTCTCTCTTAAACAATACACAAAAACACAAATACAACTGAAACCAGTTACCCTTCGAGCTCCTCGAAACCCTAACCCTAAGCGCCGCCGCCTAGGTTTCTTCTCCAGAGCCCTCCGGACTCTACATCCCCGCTTCTCTCTGAACTCCCTATAGTTGCTCTGCTCGCGCCGCCGTGAGTATCGATTGCTTGTGCTCGTAAATCCTCGTCTGAGGTGACACCTGTAACCCTCTTCGCCTGATCAAGAAGTCAAGCGCACCCCTACAACCTCTTTCCTCGTCCGCGAGGTGGCACGCCCGTAACACTCACCCTTTCTCTTTGTTCGCTAGAAATCTCTGCTCCGCGCGCTGAGGATCGTGGCCAAAACAACATCTTCTTTAGAGGTGGTCCCCGCAGGGTTTACTTTAGATTTCAGGGTGAAATTCGGGGTGGGTCTTGATAAATTTGGCACCCCACAACCCTTTGGCATCCTCCAAGCGTTTTTTCAAGTTTTGTTTGATGAGCTTGTATATGGCCTTCCACTTGGCCATTGGTTTGGGGATGTGTTGGGCAAGCATAGAAAATTGTGGTCCCTTGCTTTGAGAGGAATTCCCTGAATGTGTTGTTGTCAAATTGTGCTCTGTTATATGTGATGATGACTTGTGGCACCCCAAACCGGCAGTATAGATTGCGTCATAGGAAATTTATCACTTTTCAGTTGTGATTGTTGCAAGAGCTTCTGCTTCTATCCACTTTGTGTTGTAATCTACAATAACAATTGCAAATTTAAGCTGTCCCGGGGCTGTGGGTAGCCGTACCACAAAATCTAGTCCCCACTGGCTGAAAGGGACTGGGGAGATGATAACAGACAATGACACTGGTGGGTGATGAGAGAAATTGACGTATTTGTGGCATTGAAGGCATGCACTGACAATGACCTCAGCATCTTGCTCCAATATTGGCCAATAATATCTTGCCCTGAGTGCCTTGAACATGAGGTTCCGAGCTCCAGCATGGTTGCCACAAACTCCGCTGTGTAGTGACTTCAACACTTTGTGTCCTTCCTCTATGGGCAAACATTTCAAGAAGGAGCAGGATTGACCACGACGATATAACTTGCCATCCCTGAGTAAGTAGAGTGAAGATTTGTGGCACAATCGATGTGCTTCTCTTTTGTCACGAGGGAGAGTACCATTAGAGAGGAAGGCGACATATGGGTCCATCCATGAGGGTTGGCTAGCTGTCTCTAAGGCAAAGATTTCTGAATAGGCTTTCGAGATGCTAGGCTCTTCTAAGATTTCTATGTGTGCTTCAGATGGCGTGGACTCGGGGGGGGGGGGGGTGGGCTGTTGCGAGTCTAGCTAGAGCATCTGCTTTGGAGTTCTTGGACGTCGGGATTTGTGTAAGTTTGTAAGTCGTGAATCGTTGAAGGAGGGCTCTCGCAAGGCTTTTGTAGGAACCCAAGTTGTTTTGGTTGGCTTTGAAGTCCCCTGCCATTTGATTAACAAGAAGTTATGAATCACTAAATATATGGATGTGAAGAGCTCCGAGTTCTCGACAGAGTTGGATGCTTGCTATCAATGCTTCATACTCTGCTATATTGTTGGATGCTTTAAACTCAAACCGGAGAGCATATTCATATGAAATCCCTTCTGGGTCAGTAATGATTATTCTAGCTCCATTTAGTCTGTTGTTGGAGGATCCATCAACATGAAGTTCCAAGACAGCGTCTAGGGGAAGGACATCATCCGTGAGGCTGTCGTGATCCAGGGGTATGAACTCGACAATGAAATATGCAGCTGCTTGCCCTTTGACTACTGTCCTTGGCTTGAAATGTATGTCAAACTCACCCAACTCGATTGCCCACTTTACCAAATGTCATTAAGTTTCAGGTTTTTGGAGTATTTGCCGCAATGGGTGATTGGTTAAGACATGGATTGTGTGGGCTTGTAAATATTGCCGGAGTTTACGTGCTGCAGTGATTAGAGCCAACGCTAGTTTCTCGATGTCGGGGTCATGAGTCACAGGATCTGCAAAACCTCTTCCACAATAATACACTGGGAGCTCGTTATCGTGCTCATGGCGCTTAAGGGCAGCGCTGATGGCTGTAGCGGAGATAGCCAAATATAAGTATAACACTTCTCCAGGGACAGACTTGGATAGGAGAGCGACTACCGCGAGATATGCTTTGATATTGTTAAAGGCATCGTCATGCTCCGGGCCCCATGTGATATTTTCCTTGTACTGAGTTTTGAGAAACTGAAAGAATGGGTTACATTTATCTATGAGGCGAGAGATGAAACGAGCCAAGGCTACTATACTTCCCGTGAGGCACTGCACCTCGTTACGAGTTGTCAGAACGTTAATATCAAGTATGGCTTGTACCTTTTCCGGATTGGCCTCAATCCTCCTTTCATTGACCATGAAGCCTAAAATTTTTCCTCCTCCAACAACCAAGATACATTTCTGCGGATTGAGACTCATCCCGTGAGCTAGGAGCAGCTCTCCAATTTCCTCTTCAGACATAGCATTGACTAGCCGTTGATATGTTGCTCCTGTATTTTTGAGACCAAAAGGCACGACACCGTAACAATACAATCCTTTGTCGGTGACAAGGGTGGTGTGCTCTTGGTCAGCAAGATGCATTTTGATTTGGTTATATCCTGAGTAGGCATCCAAAAAACTGAGCATTTTGTAACCAATCGTGGAGTCGACCAGCTGGTCTATCCGTGGTAAGGGGAAGCTGTCCATGGGACATACTTTATTGAGATTGGTGTAGTCGACACACATTCGCCACTTACCATTGAGCTTGGGGACCATTACAACATTTAAAACCCATGATGGGTAAGAAACCTCTCGGATGAATTTGATTTCTTTTAGTCGCTGGACCTTAGCTTGGATAGCTCGATACTTCTCCGGGTTAAAGACCCGCCTCTTCTACTTGACAGGGGGATAATCTTTGAGGATATTGAGCTTGTGTGTGATGATATCAGGGGATATGCCTGACATGTCGGCATAGGACCAAGCAAAGACTACATGTTTATCTTGAAGGAAGGAAATGAGCTTTTGGCAGAGTTTTGGGCTAAGATTAGTTCCGATGCAGACTTTTCTCTCGGGAGCACCGGGCGACAGGGAGACCCACTCTGTTTCCTCTGCTGGGTTAGGCCTCAGGGCTCGTTTTTTCTTTTCTTGTCCTTCAGGATCGTCCCAAGGGTCGTCAATGGCTTCATAAGGGCTTAATGGTAAGATTTCATAGGTGCTACGTCCTTACTGGATGGTGTTAAGATGACAATGCTCAATGGCTGCCCTATCTCCATGGATTATTAGTATGCCTCCTGGGGTAGGCACTTTCAAAAGTAACATGTGCCCCGCAATGAAGCATTGTAGTCTCCAGATAATGTCGCGACCCAAGATGAGGTTATATAACAAGGGACAATCAACTATGAGGAAGCGTGACGTTATAGAGGCACGACAAGGATTGGTCCCGACGGAAACTGTCAAACGGTCTGAGCCTAAGGGCTGCACAATCTCTCGGTTGTTATACAACTTAGCTCGGTCATACCAGAGTCCTCTATAACAATCTGCAAATATCACACTGACTGCAGCTCCCATGTCTACCAGGGCTTTGTGGCACCGGTAGTGATCCACCTGAACATTGATTATGAAGGGTTCATTGTGATGGCAGTTTATCGTGTCTTCCCTTTTATAGAATGACACTTGGTCCCATGCTGATGGGACAATGGTGACTCCTCTGTGTATTTCATGGATCTCCAAAGGGTCTGTACATTGTCGTTTTGCAGAAGGTTGGTGAGGGGGGAGTTGCGGGGCTTCTCCATGCAGGGTGAGGACAGGGTGAGGATCTGACTGTGAACCTCAATGGCGTTAGCCCTTGTTGTGGGAGTACAATACTAATGGAGTTGTCCATTCTGTATCAAGTGTTCTATTGCATTGCGGAGGCCATGACACATCTCTGTTAAGTGACCATTGTCATCATGGTAAGCACAATACTTGTTTCCTGTTGCCCGCATGGGCTTTTTGAGATATTTGCTTTTAGGTGGCGGGGGAATGAGGTCTTTGTGCTTGGCCCATATATCCTCATATGTTGTTGTCAAGGCAGTGTGGACCTCATAATGGGGTGGTGGGGGAGGAGCATCATTGTTGTTGTTGAGGATTGTGCTCTCTGGACCGATAGGGATGGTCGCGTCCCCGCTGCCCACTGTGACGACAGTCAGAGCCTCGTCCCTTGTGGCTATCTCGGGAACTGCCATGCTATTTGCCTTTATTGTCTTGTTCCATCTCATAATGTTCATACTTCTGCTGAGGGTGTTGTTTTGGGGGTAGGGCTGGGGTTGGGAGTGCTAATGTGGCGATGGGGTTAGAGTGTCCAAATGTGGCAAACTCTGCGCACGCCCACCGTACATCAAAGTCTATTAAGGCATCATAAGATCCGGGAGGGTTCTTGTTGATTTCCATCAAGAAGTTGTCGAGGAGTAAGGCTTGGCGGAAAGCCTGTTCAGCAACTTGTGGCTCAAGATTATGGTAGCGAGCCGTGGCAGATTACCACAAGGACAACAAGTCATGAAGTCCTTCACCTTCCTTTTGCTTGATGTGAAATAAGGCATCGACACTGCGGTAAATGTTGGCATGCAGTATGAAACGGTGGAGGAATCGTTTCGAGAGTTGATCAAAATTATCAATGGAGTTGGGCGGTAAGTTGAGGAACCAACTAAGCGCTTTATCCGAGAGGGTCTCTTGGAAGGCATGACAAGCCATGACATCTGTGTACCGAGTGGAGCTGCATAAGGAAGGGAATGTTTCAAGGTGGAGATGTGGGTCCCCGGTGCCCTTATATTTGTCCACCTTGAAGGGTTTGGTCTCAAGTGGTCTTTTTTCCATTTGTACTCGTGACGTGAAGCGGCTCGGCCGATGTCCATATCCCGTGAATAAAGGTCGTTGGATCCCGCGACTCTGAACACCTTCAATTCGTGAGGCCAACTGAGTGACAGAATTGTTGAGTTGAAGGAGGAGTCGGGTTTGCATATCAAGGGGTGGGTTTGCAGTGTTGGTGAAAGTGGAGTTGGGATTGGGGACAGGTGGATCAGATGGGTCAGGCTGGCCTATCAGGGGAATGGGTTCACTGGTAACCATAGATGGTTGAGGGGCTGGAAGTGGAAAGGATGGGTGACTAAGTGGATGGGTTATTTAAATGATTTGGTTGGAGCTTCCCGGGAGTATGGAACTGTTTTTCCCTTGGCTAGGAAAGAGAGATGCCAAGCTGGGGTCTGGTGTGCTAGTGACCCTTGCAGCACGTTCCAGGGAGTCATTGTAGGAGCTACTATGGTCCAGCGTGGCTCGTAACAAGAATTGCTCCTTTTCCAACTCAACGATACGTACCCGGTACGCATCTGCCTCTACTTTGTCCTTAGCTGCTTGCTCTCGGAACAAATGAAAGTCTTTTTTCAAAATTTTATGGGCTGTGGCAGTGTCGGCATGGTTAATTGGGGCCGCAGTAGCGGTAGCTTGATTAAGGGACGTATCCCCAGATTGGAACAATTCTTTCTCAAGCCGAGTCCCGAGTTCATTTTGATCGTCTACAGTTTCTACTATCTTGTTTTCAAGTTAATGGGAGTTCCACAAGAGGGTCCTCCTTCTAGCGCCAATTGTTTCTACCTCCTTTCGAGTTCATGAGAAGGGAGATCGAATCATTCGATCCGATTCGTGTAGCTGCACAAGTAACACTGCGTCAGGAGTCAAGACTTTCCGATGCTTAAGTTAGCACGCGATGGCTACTTGTATAGTACGGGAGTAAAGGATGGAGTAGTGGACTTACCTCTTTTGGGAGTTTGTGCCTGTCTTATAGACTGGTGTTGGGGGTCGTGTCGTGCGTTTTCGATATGGGACTGTTTCAGTGGTCCTGTTCGGCTTCTCCCCTTTCGAGGGTATTTGGTTGTTGCTAAGTGATTCGGGCAAGCAAATTGCTACCGGACTTTCATACTTTGGACATCTGCGGAGGCTCTGATGGTGTCGTCCTGCTCGGAATGGCTTTCGGTGACCGGGTAATCATGCTACATTCTCGGCGCAGCCAAGTGTTCTTGGCTATGTATTAACAATTCTCACAATGAGTTTCATATGGTAACTGTTGGCGTGTATGTTCTTTAAAACATAACAAGGTTCGATTGCTTCTGAGTGCACATAGAGCATCTGTGACATTGATCATGGTGCCATGAGGCAACAAGAATTGAGTTAAACCGCGTCCATGAATGACTGGTGATGATCCAATCATCGTAGTCACAAAAGATTTACAAGGCACTAAATTTATAATTAGTTACTGGCTCATTAGAATCCTGTGGGTAGTTCCACTAACCGCGAGACACTCAATGTCTCCACGAGACATATCTACAAAAGGGAGTAGATATATGAGTCAATAGTTCTACTTGAACCATTTAGAAGGATTGAAAAGATGTAACAATCCCGATAGTGCAAAATTTTCCCGTGCATTCTGATCTTTGTGCACTAAAACAGTCATTACTTCGTCATCAAAATCGGTATGGACGAAATGCGAGATGATCTGGAAACTAAATTTATGTAGATTTCCAACCATATATGGCTCACAATCTATTTCATCAGGAGCTATTCACAAAGCTTGTATGAAGTTGATTGCCTAGAAAAACAGTTTTTCTCGTTTCGCAGTTTGGCATGTGCAAATCTTGACAAAGCTAACGACAAAACTACCCTTATTGGCATATAAACTGTTTTACTGCCGCTGTTAAATTTGTAACTTGTCCAACATACCAAGCCTTCCAATTATATATAGTATCATCACTCTCATGAAAGTAGCTGGGTAGCAGCTAATATCCAGCTATGAAACCCATTGAAAGTCTAAATGCAAAGACGGGAGGGAAATCTTATTTTGATACTGTTTGTTAAACTGCTCTTATATTAATCTACACTTTATCTATAACTCTAATTTTTGTTCTTTTGCTTCTTGTTTTCCATGTGTGATATATTCTCTATGTTGATGGAATGTACAAATGGACTTCTTCCAATTCTTCACCAGATCCTAATGGTTAGTTCAATTAGTCACCTTTATTACTCATCCAGGCTCTAGCTTTATTGTTTAGGAACTGGTTTTCTCTTTGACTTCATATATATACAACCTTATGCATTCTTAATTTATTATGTCCTCTTGGTTTGGATTTGATTATTAGTTACTACTGTAACTCCAAAGTTATAAATCTTTTTTCTTTAGTAACTGTCTCTTTGGCTGCAAATTACAACCTGATAGCTCTTTCATACTTTCTCATAGTATCCTATATATTAGTATGTTCTCTTTCTCTGGATTTGTTTACTGTTTACCGTACTTGATTTTTATTCATTATATGTTCTTTTCTTGTGGGGTCATTGATCTACAATGGACTATACCATATATTTGAGAAAATTTTACGTGCAACGGTCGTGCCAGGTGGCATATGCTACCGGCCAATTTTGTTCCGCCACCTGTCTTTTATTTTTATTTTTTATTTTAACAGCAACCCCCAAACCTAGTTCTTCTTCCCCCCTAAAACTGACGGACTGCTTCAAACCTCCTCCTCCCTCTTCCAGTCCCTCTCCTCCCTCAATCCCCAAAAACCCATCTCTTCTCCCTCCCCCAAACCCATTTCACCACCATCAAATGCTCCTCCTCCTCCGCTGCCCCCAAATGCCACAACACCACCCACCCACACCCCTTCGACTCCTCGAACGACACGTTGGCCTACTCCCTCGACGAGATCGTTTACCGCTTCCAATCCGGCTCCTCGACGTCCAGCACTACAAGGCCGCCCTCAAGAACTACGACGGCGATGATGAAGAGGAGGGAAGAAGAACGCTGGGTTTGGCGGTTGCCATCTGCTAAAAAAAAAAAAAAAGAGACTGGTGGCGGAACAAGATTGGCCTGTCGCATATGCCACATGACACGACCGTTGCACGCAAGATTTTCTCCATATGTTTTGACCAATACAATTATAAAAGTGGTAAAAAAATTGGTGCGATGGCCAATTGAGGAACTCAAAATCATAAGACATAAGTAAGTGAAATTGGCAAGGACTGTGCTTGAAGGAGGAAGAATTCAAGAAGATGTTGGTGTCACAGCCGCACCTGTACGTTGGTACATTTTTCTCCTTTTCTTTTCTTTTATGTAATTATATATTGTATATAGGTGCTTGGAATACTAAGAAATAAGTTATTTTTAAAAGAATAGTGTTCCTTACCCCTGATCATTACATTTCAACTCTTCAGTCTTCACAATAGTACGTTGCACATATTACACTTCCCACTAGCTTTATGGATTGTGGATTCACAGTTTTCTTTTGTACTCAATTCATGAAACAAATTTGTATCCTCACGCACTTGAAAATGTTGTAGATGGATCACTCGATTGTGGAAAGCTATGGTGCAAAGGCAAGGCGTGCATAACAACAAGGGTTTATCCCATCATGGCTGTTGATAATTATGCACACTTGTATTCTTTTAACCATGGGAGAGAACGTGTGAAAATCTCAGAAAATGCATGGAGCATAAAGACGGCAAATATTAAAAAATGAAGAGCTGAAAAGAGTGATCGTACAATACTATTAATGTTTATATAGTTTGAATATGACAATATATAAAGGCACTGCAAACTAGTTCAAACCAACATCGACAATGTTCCGCTTTGAAAACTTATCTCGTTTAAGTTTTACTTTTTGCTTGGATTCGCATTAGAGTCGATTTCAAATGTCAAGCACATCTTGAAAGTGACTGTATGTTACAAGAGAGAGAGAGTACATATATATAGGGTTGAAATAATAAAATGATGAAACTAGCCTTCGCATCAATGGTTTTCGTGCAGATTTTCATTTTTGCACCACTTTTCGATCGAATTTCATCATCTCCACCGTCTAGTATCTAGATAATATTGTGTAGATCATCTCTGCAAAATTTCAGCCAATTTGGTAATCGTTAAGGCCCTCAAACTCGAAAAACCAATGGACGGACTGAATTCTGTCAAACATGAACCGTTCATGTTTGTAACAGAAAGACGCCATTTTGAGGGCCTTAACGATTACCAAATTGACTGAAATTCTGCAGAGTTGATCTACACAATATTATCTAGATACTAGACGGTGTAGACGAGGAAATTCGATAAAAAAGTGGTGCAAAAATGAAAATCCGCACAAAAACCATTGGTGCGGATGTCCGCAGCTGAGAAGGGCTGTATATATATATATATATATATATATATATATATATATATTCTTACGGTGCGGATTTTCACTTTACACTAACTTTTCAATCGAATTTTCATATATCCACCATCTAGTCTTTAGATACTAATGTATTCATCTCTGCAAAATTTCAGCCAATTTGGTTATCATTAAGGCACTCAAACTCGATTAAACCAATGGATGAACATAATTCTGTCGAACTTGAACCGTTCATGTTTATAACAGAAAAACGCAGTTTTGAGTGCCTTAATGATAACCAAATTGGCTGAAATTTTGCATAGATGATCTATACATTAGTATCTAAATACTAGATGGTGGAGATGTGAAAATTCGATTGAAAAGTGAGTGTAAAGTGGAAATCCGCACCGTAAGAATAAATGCGAACATCCACAGCTGAGAAGTTCTGTGTATATGTATATATATATATATATATATATATATACATACATACATATATGTACTACAGTTCCCATCCAAAACGGGATATTGCTTTCAAATTAAAGTGTGAGACTCCTTATTTGGTTAACTTTTAGGTCACATATTCACATCTCCACCGTTCAGTGTCTAGAACATAGTGTGTAGATCATTCCTATAAAATTTCATCCAATTTGGATATCATTTGAGCTTTTGTAATCACGATTTACACGAATAATTCATTTTTGATAGATTTTGTTATGTTTTTCACTTAATCAAATTCGGTACCCAAATGATATCCGAATCTAATGAAATTTTGCAAGAATGATCTACACAAGTTTCATCCAATTTGGATATCATTTAAGCTTCTGTAATCACGATTTACACGAACAATTCATTTTTAACAGATTTTGTTATGTTTTTCACTTAATCAAATTCGGTACTCAAATGATATCCAAATCTAATGAAACTTTACAAGAATGATCTACACATTATGTTCTAGACACTGAACGGTAAAGATGTAACCTAAAAGTGAGCCAAATAAAGAGTCTCACACTTTAACTTCAAAACGGTATCCCGATAGGATATATATATATATATATATATATATATATATATATATATATATATATATATATATATATATATATATAGGATCAGAAGCGGACGTCCGCACTCGGCTTAAAGTGCGGATGTCCGCTCCTAATCCGGCCTATATATATATATATATATATATATATATATATATAGAGGCCGGATTAGAAGCGGACGTCCGCACTCGGCTTAAAGTGCGGACGTCCCTCCGTTCTCCACCTTCCGGGGCCGGCGACGGCACGCCTCCACCCCAGAAGACTCCAGCAGCGTTCCCGACCATTTTCCCTCCCCGGCGAGTCCGTTCTTTTCCAATTTTCCGGCGAGATCACCCAAGTTTGAAGTTTTGGGTGATCTCGCCAGAAAACTGGAAAAGAACGAACTCGCCGGTGAGGGAAAGTGGTCGAGGAGGCTGCTGGAGTCTTCTGGGGTGGAGACACGCCGTCGCCGGTGCCGGACGGAGGAGAACGGAGGGACGTCTGCACTTTATGGACCATGCGGACGTCTGCTTCTGATCCTCTCTTTATATATATATATATATATATATATATATTTCTCCAGAGAATCATCAATTTGAATGAAATTTTGAATGAATGATCTATACATTAATATCAATAAACTGAACGGTGGAGACATTGAAATATAACTAAAAAGTGTGTCAAATAAAGAACTTCACACTTTAATTTCAGAGCGAAATTTCGCTCTGGATACGAACTATATATATATATATATATAGGAACTGTCAAAAAAGAACTGTATATATTTACATATATAACACACACTATATACATATTGTTGTGTGGTTGACATCCAACAACATGATAAGGCAACCCTCTCAAGAAATCTCTAGCATTATGGGGGTTTACCTGCCTATTTGGGTTTGAGGCTACAAGAAATATCATATTTTCTGTGTTGAATGAAGTGGATGAGGACTCACTTATCCAACCCCACAAGATCATGCGGTTCTTAGCACTGTCAAAGAAGGTTTTTGAAGCATAAAACTTACCATAATCATATCTCAAACCAGAATCACTCGTAACTGATCCTTTATTTGGTATACAGATATCCTTGCTCACATTATATGTACCAATTGTGTAGTACTTTTTCCTAGTGTTGTCGAACCTAACTTTGAGTACATGCTTAACATCCGGACAATTTCTGACGAGAGACCTAGTCTTTGAAACCAGGAAAAAATCAGGGCATTCCCACAATCCCACATTCCATTTTCCTTTGTTGAATATAGTGGATGTTTGGCCTTTGTCCAATGCATAAAATCTTTGCTTCTGTAGAGCATAGCTAATCCCTATTGGTCCATTTTGCTTCCAATGATCAACCTCCATCTCTTATCAGGCCGAAGAAAAGCAGTGGTAGGATCCCTAAATGAGCTGCCATTGATTTGGTTAGCTTGGGTTGGAGCCATTAGTGGATTTTGTGGGACTTTAACTCATTTCTTATGAAATGGGTCGAAAAGGTTTTAAGGAAATGTAGGCTACAAGAGAGTACATATACTTAAATAATGAAATGATGAAACTACCATTCCTTAATTGTATACTATATATTCCTAACGTGTGTGTCTATATATATATATATATAGGCCTATTCTAGTGCGGACGTCCCTTCGTTCGCCACCGGACGGCGCCGACGACGGTGCGCCTCCACCCTAGCGGACTCCAGCAGCGTCCCCGACTACTTTTCCTCCCCGGCGAGTCCGTCGAATTCCAGTTTTCCGGCGAGATCACCAAAAACTTCAAACAAGATCGATCTCGCCAGGGAGGGAAAGTGGTCGGGGACACTGCTGGAGTCCGCTGGGGTGGAGGTGCGCCGTCATCGGTGCCGTCCGGTGGCGAACGGAAGGACATCTGCACTTTAAGCCGAGTGCAGACGTCCGCTTTGGAACGTTTCTGTGTGTGTGGTTGGCATAAACAACATGACAAAGCAACCCTCTCAAGATGTTTCTTACATGGGTCTAATTAACTGCCTATTTGGGTATGATGCTACAAGACAAAACATAGACTACAATGTTAACATTCTAATTAATCACAACAATAAAACATAGGGGAACTATGGGTAACGACTAACGACAAAACTACTCTTTCTCATATAAGTGAATCCAGATTCCAACATTGACGTATCAACTGTTTTCCCTGACACCGTTAAATTTTTAACTTGTCCAACTTAGCATGCCATTGTTGTACTCATAGCCTTCCAATTATATATAGTATCACCACTCTCATGAAAGTAGCGTGGTAGCAGCTAATATCTAGCTATGAAACCCATTGAAAGTCTAAACGCAAAGATGGGAGGGAAATCTAATTTTTTTACTGTTTGTTTAACCTGCTCTTATCTTAATCTACTATTTATTTATAACTCTAATTTTTGTTATCTTACTTTTTGTTTTTCACGTGTGATATATTCTCTATATTTGTCACAGTCGCACATGTGTGTTGGTACATTTTTCTGGAATTATATGTTACAAATTTCGCACATTATAAAGTACTAAAATCAATTGTTGTGTTTTGGTTTTACAGGTTGGCCTAGAAGTTGCTTCTTTTTTGATGAAGTTGCTTTTTGCGTAGAAATCAAGGCTGGCGTAGAAGCTTTTTCGGTTTTTGTTTTTTTTGTTTTTTGTTTTTTTTGCAATCTATCCCTCTAAACCCTTCAAAATCAAGAGTTGTTGGTCAGGATCAACCACCATACTTCCCGGTGGTAGACCGACTATATTTTACACCGGATTGGTTATTCATGAGAGCGAAATATTGATTGGCGTTTCCGGAAAATCTATCCGATCCGTTTCTCAGAGTGGGTGAAGATCCCTCAGAAACCCCTAATGTCGCCTACTATAGGCAGCAAGATCAACGCGAGTGCCTTTAGGGACCTAACCACTGCTTGGTTGGGTCGTGATAAGATAAGGAGACTCGTTATTGCATGCAAAAGAAACCATAGAGGATTGGCTATCCTTTACAATCTGCATTCTACAAACAAAACAAGAATGTGGGAGTGCTCGGATTTTTTTCCGGTGTCAGTACACAGTCCAGTGGGTCTTGACATATCAGCAACCGGTTTCAATGTCAAGCACATTTTAAAAGCGATTCTAGATGACAATAAAAGACTATTGCACGATCATGACTTACCAGGATCATGGATCAATGGAGAGTGATTTTGGACTCCAATATGAATATAGAAAATTTTATGCTTCTAAGAGTTTCTTCGCCTGTGCTAAAAACCGTAGGATTCATTGGGGTTGGGGTAACGAGTCTACTCTTCAAAGAGCTGCGGGCAAAAGATAGTTTGGACTCCAGGCGTTAATGAGAATTAAGAATCATGGCATTAATTCTATATGGCATACGGAGTCACCAAGATACATGATCAATTTAAAAAATCATGTCATGTCATTCTTAAGTAAAAATATAATTTTATCCTTCTCAAATCCAATTCTAGATTATTTTGTCTTTATTAATATAAAAAATATTTTTGAAGCCATTTTTTTCATTACGTCCACGCTTATTTAATTACCAAGTATAATGTGATATATATATATATATATATATATATATATATATATATATAGACACACACACATATATTTTGTTTACCAAATATGTATAATTTTGTTTCCTTGAAAAAACTATATAAGTATATAGATATATAGTTTTATATATACTATATATATACATATATCGGAAACGATATGAAACGGACGTCCGTAACTGTGTTAAAGTGCAGACGCCGGCTTAAATCAACTATGGCGGCACCGATTGCTTCGTTGTTCTTGCTGGTTCCAAACAAGAGCTTCTTCTCGCCGGTGATGAGTTTTGAATCCGGGATGGAGCTTCTTCAAGTTTCTGCAGCTTTTCCGGCGCCAGACATTCTTCTACGATCACCTTGGCATTCAACTTGATGGTAATGGCGTCCAGGACGCCAATAGAGTCTAAGGAGGATGAAGAGCTGCCATATGCAGCTGCCGGAGTTGATTTGAGCTGGCGTCCACACTTTAACACAGTTGCGGACGTCCGCTTCATATCCATCCTCATATATATATATACAGGCTTGCTATGAAGCGGAAGTCCGCACCGAAGAAAAAGTGCGGACGTCCCTCCGTTCTCCTCCGTCCAGTGCTGACGATGGCGCTCCTCCACCCGAGCAGACACCAACATCATCCCAGCGGCATCTCCGATCATTTTCTCTTGCCGGCGAGATCGATTTGAAGGTCTGTGTAACAACCTCCACCCAAAACTTCAAACAAGGTTGATCTCGCCGGCAAACTGGAATTCGACGGACTCGCTGGGAATAGAAAGTGATCGGGGACTCCTCTGGTGTCCGTTTGAGTGGAGGCGCGCCGTCGTCGGCGCCGGACGGAGGAGAACGGAGGAACGTCCGCACTTTTTCTTCGGTGCGGACGTCCGCTTCATATCGTTTCCCTATATATATATAAATTGAAATTTATTTGGTCCTTTTGGTTTGAAGTCGACATTTGTTTAGTCTTTTTGGTTTTATTTTAATCTGAATAGTTCTTAAAGTCACAATTTTTCATCCAAATAGTTTTTATGATTTTATTTTAATCTGAATAGTCCTTAAAGTCATGATTTTTCATTCAAATAGTCATTCCGACAATTTTCTCAGTTAAAGGCTATAAAGACTATTTGGATGAAAATCATGACTTTATGGACTATTCAGATTAAAATAAAACTATAAGGACTATTTGGATTAAAAATCGTGACTTTAAGGACTATTCAGATTAAAATAAAACCATAAGGACTAAACAGATGTCGACTTTAAACCACAAGGACTATACAATATTTTACCATATATATATATATATATATATATATATATATATATATATATATATATATATATATATATATAGTTCCTATCCAGAGCGAAGGTTCGCTCTGAAATTAAAGTGTGAAGTTCCTTATTTGACTCACTTTGCGGTCATATTTTCATATTTCTACCGTTTTGTTTATTGATACTAATGCATAGATCATTTCTGCAAAATTTCATTCAAATTTATGATCGTTTAGATACCGAATTAGGTTAAATCAATGAACGAACCATAAACCTGCCTGACCAGAACTATGTGTGTATATCACGATTATGAACACCCAAACGATCATCAAATTCGATGAAATTTTACAGGAATGATCTATGCATTAGTATCAATTAACTAAATGGCGGAGATTTGAAAATATGTCCGAAAAGTGAGTCAAATAAGGAACTTCACACGTTAATTTCAAAGCAAAGCTTCGCTTTGGATAAAAACTATATATATATATATATATATATATATATTACATATAAAACTATATATCTATATACTTATATAGTTTTTTCAAAGAAACAAAATTATACATATAAATATATCCGTCCAAAAGAAAGTTTATATATATAATTCATCCAAAAGAAATTCGATTGGTGCAACGGCCAATTGAGGTTCTCAAAAGCCTAAGACGTACATAAACAAGTGAAATTGTGAAGGATTGTGCTTCGAGGAAGAATTCAACAAACTATTGTTGTCTCAGCAACACAGGTATGTTGGTACATTTTTCTCTTCTTTTGTTTTCTATAATTATATATTAAGAATTTCGCACATTATAAAGTAGGGTCCGGTTGAAGGGCCATTGTTTTTTACACACTTTTTGACACTCATTCGTGGCCTTTAGATTTTAAAACTTTTAATGGTTTAGATTACTTGCTAATATGATATCAACAAAAAGAAAGTGGCATGGACTTACCTATTTTCAAAACAAATTAGATTTACTTTTCTTTATTAAAATAAAAAACCAAATCCAATTCTAACTTGGAAAATCAAAAATCAAATCGACAAATCCAGTACCAAGAAAAAAAAAATTCCTCGACACCCATTTGGTTCTCTGATACTTCGCTCCGTGCAATTCTTGGCTTCTCTACCCACCTTTGTGTCTGTAGAATATTTTGAATATATTTACTTTCTTTGTCACACCCCAATTTTTGAAGGATAATTTTCAAAAATTTGGGCATGATATATCTCAAAATATCACTCCCAAAACCTGCTCAACAACTTCCAAACTAAACTCAAATGCTGGAAATATAAATGACAACAAAACTCAACAACTGAGTTAAACATTACATCTCCTTAATTACATTAACTTCAAAAGTCTAGTAAAATAAGGACGATCACATGAGCTTAAAAACAAACTGCATAATGTACAAATAAAATGTACATCATCTAAAACCCAGCTACTATGCCTCTGCCAAAACCCTGTTGATCAGCACCTACAGGTCTAACCCCTACACTATGAATTGGTGCACCGGGTTGTAAAACAACAAACTTGGTAAGCTAAAATGCTCGTATGAGTAACTCCCAAAAATTAACTCAACATTTCCAATATCCAAATAAAACACATGAACAATTAAGAACAATAATTAATTTCACAAATCCAACACTTTTACACATAACATGTACCCATGAGTCCCAGATACCAATAAGGTATCTCCCATGACCTACAACAAACACATGTACCCATGAGTCCCAGATACTAGTAAGTACCTCTCATGACCTATAACAACAATTTATGTACCCATGGGTTCCAGATACCTTAAGGCACCTCCCATGACCTACACCGACAGACGGATTAGATCTATTCCTAACCGTAAACAATCACCCGGCCAATGGCTTGGAACCCAGTTTGACTATCCAATATCAAATCACAAAATAATAATAGCATCATAACCGTAACCAATCACCCGATTAAAGACTTGAAACCCGGTTTGACTATCTAAACAACATATCACAATATAATAATATAATAGAAAAACTTGTTTTATCTTATCTATGAGCCGTTGGCAATCAAGATCATATATTTAAAAACAACAATACCATATTCTTTAATTCAACATCATCAACAACACAAAGAGTACATCATAAAAATTATATCCGTCCACATAGATATATTTATATGAACAAACATAGATATTCCCTCAAGAATAATTGTAGACATATAAAATTTAACGATAATAATAGTCGTTGAATAATCCAAGTAAATACGTGGCTCGTGAGTCAACAACATTGGAAAGACCGTCGGAAATAACACGTGGCAACATGGAAATGGTCGGCCGACAACAAAACCTTAAATCCCGATTGAAATCAATTATCAAGTGTCGATTGATGATCAGATATCAATTAAATTAATCGGACATCCCCAAAAATAATTGGTGATGGTTCGCCAGCGGTCAGGCGAGCTAGAGAGTAGAGTTCGCGAAGGAGCTAGATTTCGTGAGGCAAAATTGACTCCGCGAGGCGAAATGGACTTCGCGAGGTGAAATTGACTCCGCGAGGCGAAATGGACTTCGCGAGGTGAGCTAGGCTTGGCGAGGTGAAAATGACTCCGCGAGGCGAAATAGACTTCGCAAGGTGAACTTGACTTTGCGAGGCGAAATGGACTTCGCGCGCGTAGATTTACATGAAGGCGAGGCGAGATGGCTCCGCGCGCGTAGATTTACGTGAAGGCGAGGCGAGATGGCTTCGCGCGCGTAGATTAACATAAAGGCGAGGCGAGATGGCCCCATGTAAAGGGGAACCTCGCGAAGGAGCTAGACGACACAGTTCGCATGCATGCGGGGATGTACGTCCAAGAGAAGTCGTCCGCGAAGTGAGACTAGAAATCACCGGTTGCTTGGAAATCAAGGTGCCTCGCGAGATACCTTCCATATCCGCGGGATGGCTCGCCCCTGACTAAGGATTTTGATCAAAACGGGACATTTAATCCAAAGCGATCTGGACATATCTAAATCTTAAGATTTGATTGATTTGATTATGTTGAAATCGGCAAGTAAATCAATCAATCAAGATTCATTGATTCGATTAAAGGAAATATTATTGATTCAGAATCTTCATTACATGCCTTAAGTGGAGGCATGCTCACACTATAAATACCCCCTCTCATACCAAGAGAAAGGAGAGCAAAAAACAAAAAGGAGCGGACTAGAGAGAGAGAGAAAAATCCCTCAAGAGCTCAGAAGCCTCCCTGAAATCCTTGAAGAACTATCAAGCTCCCTAAATAGCCAGTTCTTCACTAAACCCTTGAAGAACCATCAAGCTGCCAAATAGCCGGTTCTTCATCAACCTCAAACCTAGAAGTTGTCAAATCCCGAAGAGTCATCAAGCTGCCAAATAGCCGGTTCTTCATAAACCTCAAGTCTACAAGTTGTCAAATCCCGAAGAGTCATCAAGCTGCCAAATAGCCGACATCTTCACCAAATCCAAATCCCAAATACCCGTTACGTGATCAACCCGCGTAACCCTCAAGAACAAGTGCTTGTCACCCTTGAGTTAAACCTAAATTCGGAGATAGAATCAGAGGAGTTCACAAAGATTGTAACCCGCATTCGCATTGATTAAATTAAATTATTCTTTGTACACGTGTTGTTCTGTTGTTTGTTGCAGATATTTTCGTGTTTACAATAATCTACCAAGAACCAACAATATTATGATCACATGAACATTAAAAATAATCATATAATAGGAAAACTTATTTTATCTTACCAATGAGCCGTTGGCGTTCAAGCTCATATATTTAAAAACAAACAATAGCATATTCTTTAAATTCAACATCATCATCCAAATGACCATAATAATTTGGTTCAAATGTGAACCGTGGTGAGATTTACTCACCTAATTAATCCCGCTGCATCTTCCACAAAACAAAAGATCCAAGTCAAAACACACTTTACAAATCACCTAAAATTACACAAAGTCATCCTTAGTAACTACTCCACAAGCCGATACTAGAGTGATAACTATTGTTGTAGGCAAACTCAATCAATTGGAGGTGATCCTCCCAACTTCCCTTGAAGTCCATGACACAAGCCCTCAACATATCTTCTAACACCTAATTCACCCGCTCAGTCTGCCCATCGGTCTGAGGGTGGAATGCTGTACTCATATCTAAGGTAGTACCCATGGCTTTCTGAAATCCACCTCAAAACTTTGAAGTGAATCAAGGGTCTCGATCAGAAACAATCGTAGGCACTCCATGAAGTCTCACTATCTCCTTCACATACAAGTTGCAAAAAGCATCTACCGTGTACGACATCGACACAAGAAGGAAATGTGCTGACTTCGTCAAACGGTCAACAATCACCCATATAGCATCGTGTCCAAGCTTGGACTTAGGCAGTCCATTCACAAAGTCCATAGAGATATGCTCTCACTTCTAAGTAGGAATAGGTAATGGCTTCAACATACCTCCAGGTCTCTGATGCTCCGCCTTCATCTGCTACAAGTGAGACACTTCGACACATACTCTGCTACATCTTTCTTCATCCCAATCCACCAAAACTGCCTACGTAGATCTTTATACATCTTGGTGCTCCCTGGGTGCACCGTATATCGAGATCGATGTGCCTCCCAAAGGATCTCCCCCTTGAGATCAACACTATCTGGAACACACAATCTCAATCCACACCTCAATTCACCATCTAATCCAACCGACCACTAAAAAGGATAATCATCCATCAAGTCCACCATTAACTCCGCCAGCTTTGCCCGTGCGAACTCGTCATGTGCTTGACCCTAAATGATCTTGGAAATCAAGGTAGGTTGCACAGAGGTGCTTCCAAGGAAGATCCCCTGCTCACCGCCTGATGACAGAAGGTCAAACTCAGATGCAGTCTCCAACATGAGCCATTCTTGCACCATGATAGAGGCGACTATATTGGCTTTCCCGGGGTGATACTCGAATATGAAGTCATAGTTCTTAAGGAGCTCCATCCACCTCCTCTGTCTCATGTTCAAATTCTTCTGAGAGAATAAATACTTCAAACTCTTATGATCAGAAAAGAGTTCGAACTTCTCTCCATACAAGTAATGCCTCCAAATCTTCAAGGCAAATACCACCGCAGCTAGATCTAAGTTATGAGTGTCACGCCCCAATTTTCGAAGGATAAATTTTCAAAAATTTGGGCATGATAACTCACAATAATACACTTCCCAAGACCTGATTAACAATTTAAAGAAGACCAATCTAAATTTCAGAAATGAAATGTCAACACAACTCAACATCGAGTTAATATTACATTTCATTATTTACATTAACTTGAAAGTAATGAAAACACTCGAATGAAATTAATGTTGCCTACTAGTATAAAAATATCAAGTATACAGCAAACTAAAAACCCTGCCACTATGCCTCCGCCTCAACCTGTTGATCAACACCTGCAGGTCTAAACCCTACACCATGAATTGGTGCACCGGGTTGTAAACAACAAACCCGGTAAGCTAAAAAGCCCGTATGAGTAAATCTCAAAAATTAACACAAAACCTCCAACATCCAATTATATCACAAGAGCAAAATATATTAATAATTAAATCCACAAATCCAACCCTTTTTCAATTAACATGTACGCATGAGTCTCAGGTATAAAAAAAAATACCCCTCATGACCTACAACACAAAATGTGTACCCATGAGTCCCAGATACCATACGGTATCTCCCATGACCTACACTGACAGACGGACTAGAGCTCTATTCCTAACCGCAACCAATCACCCGGCCAAAGACTTGGAATCCGGTTTGACTGTCCCATAACAAATCACAAAATAAAAATAGCATCATAACCGTAACCAATCACCCAATTAAAGGCTTGGAACCCGGTTTGACTATTTAATATCAAAACACAAAAATGATAAATAACATTTTAACCGCAACCAATCACCCGATTAAAGGCTTGAAACCCGGTTTGGCTATTTATCCAACAATCACAATATCACAACATCATCATCAACAACACAAGATCACATGAACCTCAAACATAATCATAAAATAAGAAAACTTGTTTTAATTTACCTATGAGCCGTTGGCGATCAAACTCATATATTTTAAAACAACAAAAACATAATTTTTAAATTATAATCATCATCAAAATCATTATCAAAAATCGATCATCATAATCATTATCATCATCATCATCCTCATCATCAAAATCAATCATCATAATAAGTATCATCATCATCATCCTCATCATCAAAATCAATCATCATAATAATTCCATAAGAAATTGGTTCCAAGTGAACCTTTGTGAGATGTTACTTACATAAATACTCCCGCTGCGTCTTCACAAAAACACAAAAGCCAAGCTAACCACAACCTCACAAATCACCTAAAATTACACAATTAAAACCATAAAAATTTCTTAACAAGGATTAAAGTACCCTTAACCTAAAGGTTGCCCAAAGAAGGGCAATCCTTCCTCCTAGATCTCCCAAGGTCATCGGACACTCAACAACAAACCACTACTACCTCCAAGAATCAAACTTTCTAAGTTTCCGACTTAGTGAACACCATAAACAAACTTAGCACTTAAGATGCAAAAACCAAAACAACACTTAGTCTTCACACACAAACAACACCCTAGCAACTACAAGGACTAGCTAACGCAGCAACCAAGGCTTCTACCCTACCCGGACGCGCTCCCACGCACCGCCACAAGCGGTGGCGAGTGAGTCTTACGCGCCTCCACCGAACTTCAAAATTTGGGGAAAACATGAAACTTGTAGAATGAAGCATGGTGAACAACTTTAATACCTGAGGTTTCGACCGATTCTGGCTGGAACCTGCCGGAAACTGTCCCGAAATAGCAACCCGAAAAAAACAAAATCCAAACCTACAAAACCGACCCCAAAACTTGATTTCTAGATCACCAAAGGGTAGAAACATCTCTAGAAGAGAGAGGAGAGAAAGACTCACCTAAGCTTGGCCGGAATCGGCATCTAAATCGTCGGCTTTCCGGCAGAACAGCAGCCAGCTCCGCCGCTTCGTGGCGGCTTCCAGGCGGTGCAACGGTGAGCAAGATTGCCCCAGCAGTGGAGAGGCGACATGTGCCGACCCAACGGGACCGGCGGTGTCCAATTTGGTGGCCGGATGAGGGAGAAAATGACTGGAGAAGAATGAGAGCGTGAGAGGGTCGGAAGAGAGAAGAGAGGGACTGAGAACTGGGCTGCAATTATAGGGTTTCCAACAATATCTCCAACACATTTTTCTACTTATATACTTTCCAAACCCGGAAACTACTAACTTCCTCAGACCATAACTTTCTCATATGACGTCTGTTTCACGCGTGCCGCATGTCTACGAACTCATATTGATGAGCTCTACAACTTTCAAGAAGGAAGTTTTTGCAAAATACTTACTGAAAATAAAGTTAACTTTTTGGTCCCTTAAACGTCAAAACACTTAAAATAAACTCCCGAACTTCAACTTCGCATAAACCAATAAGAATTTCCATAAATATTCCTTCATTAAATCCGGAAATAATACAAGGAAAATTGATATGAAAATCTGGGGTATTACAATCTACCCCTCTTAAAGAAATTTCACCCCGAAATTCACAAGTACTAATCCAAAAACAACTTGGGGTACTTAGCCCTCATATCCGACTCTAACTCCCAAGATGCATCTCCCTCATCATGGTGACTCCAACACACCTTAAACAAATCGACTTCTTTCCTTCGAAGTCTCTTGGGTGCTCTATCCAAGATTCGAACCGGTTCAACAACAAAGGTTGCATCCGCATTCACCTTGATTGTTCCATAATCAATCACATGTGATGCATCCGGAATATACTTCCTCAACAAGGACACATGAAACACATTTTGTACTCCGGACATGACAAGAGGTAAGGCAAAGCGATAAGCCAAGTCTCCTACTCTTTCTAAAATCTCAAAAGGCCCCACATACCTAGGAGCCAACTTCCCCTTCTTGCCAAATCTCACCACCACTTTAGTAGGTGAGACCTTCAAGAACACATGATCCCCAACATCAAACTCTACTTGCCTCCTCTTCAAGTCAGCATAACTCTTTTGCCTGCTTTGCACCGTTCGGATCCTAACTCGGATAATAGAGACCTTCTCAATCATCTCTTGAACAATATCAGGACCCAACAGCTCACTATCACCCACCTCCGCCCAACAAATAGGAGATCTACATGGCCTTCCATAGAGTGCCTCATATGGTGCCATGCCGATACTAGAGTGATACTATTGTTGTAGGCAAACTCAATCAATTGGAGGTGATCCTCCCAATTTCCCTTGAAGTCCATGACACAAGCCCTCAACATATCTTCTAACACCTGATTCACTTGCTCAGTCTGCCAATCAGTGTGAGGGTGGAATGTTGTACTCATGTCTAAGGTAGTACCCATGGCTTTCTGAAATCCACCCCAAAACTTTGAAGTGAATCGGGGGTCTCGATCAGAAACAATCGAAGTGGGCACTCCATGAAGTCTCATTATTTCATTCACATACAACTTGCACAAGGCGTCAACTATGTATGTCATTGACACCGGAAGGAAATGTTCTGACTTCGTCAATCGGTCAACAATTACCCATATAGCATCATGTCCATGCTTGGACTTAGGCAGTCCAGTCACAAAGTCCATAGAGATCTGCTCCCACTTCCAACTAGGAATAGGTAATGGCTTCAACATACCTCCAGGCCTCTGATGCTCCGCCTTCACCTGCTGACAAGTGAGGCACTTGGACACATACTCTGCTACATCTTTCTTCATCCCATTCCACCAGAACTGCCTACACAAATCTTTATACATCTTGGTGCTCCCTGGGTGCACCGTATAACGAGACCAATGTGCCTCCCATAGGATCTCCCCTTTGAGATCATTACTAACGGGAACACACAATCTCAATCTGTACCTCAAACCACCATCTAATCCAACCGTCCACTCAGAAGGGCAATCATCCAACAAATCCACCACTAACTCCGCCAACTTTGCACGTGCAAACTCGTCATGTGCTTAGCCTTGGATGATCCTAGAAATCAAGGTGGGTTGCACATAGGCGCTTCCAAGGAAGATCCCCTGCTCCCTGCCTGATGGCAGAATGCCAAACTCAGATGCAGTCTCCAACATGAGCCACTCCTGCACCATGATAGAGGTGACTATACCCCTAGGCTTCCTGCTCAATGCATCCACCACCACATTGGTTTTCCCAGGGTGATACTCCAAAGTGAAGTCATAGTCCTTAAGGAGCTCCATCCACCTCCTTTGCCTCATGTTCAGATCTTTCTGAGAAAATAATTACTTCAAACTCTTATGATCATAAAAGAATTCGAACTTCTCTCCATACAAGTAATGCCTCCAAATTTTCAAGGCAAATACTACCGCAGCTAGCTCTAGGTTATGAGTGGGGTAATTCTTCTCATGAACCTTCAACTGTCTAGAGCCATAAGCCACAACACCACCAAGTTGCATCAACACACAACCCAAACCCCGATGAGATGCATCGTTATAGACAACATAGCCAACACCACTAATAGGAATGACCAACACTGGGGTTGTAGTCAACCTAGTCTTCAACTCCTCAAATGCCTTCTTACACTCATCGGTCCACACAAACTTGGCATTCTTCTTTGTCAACTTGGTCAAAGAAGAGGCAATACTAGAAAATCCCTCAATAAATCTTCGGTAGTATCCTGCCAACCGAAGGAAACTACGAATCTCCGTAGGAGTAGTGGGACGACTCCAACTTAACACTGCCTCCACCTTAGAGGGATCCACCGAAATTCCATCCTTCGATACCACATGACCAAGGAACTTGACCTCTTCCTTCTAAAATTCACACTTCCCGAACTTAACATACAACTTTGCCTCCCTAAGAACCTGTATTACTATCCGCATATGCCTATCATGATCCTCCAAAGTCTTGGAGTAAATCAAAATATCATCCACAAATACTACCACGAATACATCCAAACACGGACTGAAGATACGGTTCATCTAATCCATAAAAGCAGCAGGCACATTGGTTTGACCCAAAGGCATGACAACAAACTCATAATGCTCATATCTAGTCCTGAAAGCGGTCTTCGAAATATCCTCCTCCTTCACCCTCATCTGGTGATAATTGGACCTCAAGTCAATCTTAGAGAACACCGTAGCACCTTTAAGCTGATCAAACAAATCATCAATCCTAGGCAAGGGATACCTATTCTTGATGGTCACCTTAAATTTCACAACCACTCTTAACTAATTACAACTAGAAACCTTGCATCGGTCTAATGCAGTGAAGGACACATAAACAATCATCGTAAACAATGCATATGAATTAAATTAGAAAATTACTTTAAAACAAACCATTGAAAGTATAGTAATCACTGAGCATAACTTAGTTCAGGTGATTACATTGAGATTAAACAAATATGAAAATAGTTATCCTTGCATGAAACTTAGTTCAGGAGATCACAAGCAACAAAAAGGTAATCGAATTAGAATCACAGTAATTAAATACGAAACACAACATTAACAAATGATCATTAGCAATACCAATTGCCCGACCACAAATCTCAACAATCCTAGTCCCCTAAACTAGAGTAACAAGGTAAATCCCCAACGATAAAACAAATAGACATATGCTTCTATAAGAGTTATGCAAACCCTCCCGTGACAGGGGGAACATACCCTTAGACCTTGGCACAAAATTTCACCATCGTCTAAACCCTACCCATAAGAGAACAGAATCATCTCATATTCCAATGCTAGTACAACTGACCACATAAGTAGGTCTACATGTCCTCGATCCACAAATCGGTGAACAATTTGTACTACCCGGCAAGGTCACCACCCTAAGCCTTGTAATCTCCCCAAAATAACCTCACTAGATGAGTTGGGCTCACTGCCTTGAAAATAAGCAGCGAGGGTTGTTCTTTCCCCCATTCCTAAAATAGAATTATTTCAGCAGAAAATCATCCCCCGATTTCCTGAAATAACCCCCAGGAGGACCATCACTTGTGAAGCAAAGCAACACTGAGTTAACATTTGCATAAGACTTAAACACAAGTTTAAGTCACGAACAACAGACGTAATGACCACGTCATCAAAACAACACAGACTTCCACAATCAAAACCTGAGAAGTCAAACAATAGTTCAATCTAGAGGTTCTTATTCCTCAAAGACTAAATCTCAAAACATCCTACTCAAATCTCCCGTACTTCACCTACTGAGACAACCTATACCCTAGCGACCTAACGCTCAAGACAACATCTTACTCCCACATACCCGATGACATTTAGTACCGAAGAGCATATGATGGTGATCCGCTGCAGTCGGGTCATCACTCCGAATTACTGATTATCACCAAATATGCAAACCTACACTCTGATACCAAACTGTTACACCCCAATTTTTGAAGGATAATTTTCAAAAATTTGGGCATGATATATCTCAAAATATCACTCCCAAAACCTGCTCAACAACTTCCAAACTAAACTCAAATGCTGGAAATATAAATGACAACAAAACTCAACAACTGAGTTAAACATTACATCCCCTTAATTACATTAACTTCAAAAGTCTAGTAAAATAAGGACGATCACATGAGCTTAAAAACAAACTGCATAATGTACAAATAAAATGTACATCATCTAAAACCCAGCTACTATGCCTCTGCCAAAACCCTGCTGATCATCACCTACAGGTCTAACCCCTACACTATGAATTGGTGCACCGGGTTGTAAAACAACAAACCTGGTAAGCTAAAAAGCCTGTATGAGTAACTCCCAAAAATTAACTCAACATTTCCAACATCCAAATAAAACACATGAACAATTAAGAACAATAATTAATTTCACAAATCCAACACTTTTACACATAACATGTACCCATGAGTCCCAGATACCAATAAGGTATCTCCCATGACCTACAACAAACACATGTACCCATGAGTCCCAGATACTAGTAAGTACCTCTCATGACCTGTAACAACAATTTATGTATCCATGGGTTCCAGATACCTTAAGGCACCTCCCATGACCTACACCGACAGACGGATTAGGGCTCTATTCCTAACCGTAAACAATCACCCGGCCAATGGCTTGGAACCCAGTTTAACTGTCCAATATCAAATCACAAAATAATAATAGCATCATAACCGTAACCAATCACCCGATTAAAGGCTTGGAACCCGGTTTGGCTATCTAAACAACAAATCACAATAGAGTATAATCATCATAACTGTAACCAATCACCCGATTGAAGGCTTGGAACCCGGTTTGACTATCTAAACAACAGATCACAATATAATAATATAATAGGAAAACTTGTTTTATCCTACCTATGAGCAGTTGACAATCAAGCTCATATATTTAAAAACAACAATAACATATTCTTTAATTCAACATCATCAACAACACAAAGAGCACATCATAAAAAATTATATCCTTCCACATAGATATATTTATATGAACAAACATAGATATTGTCACAAGAATAATCTATCAAGAACCAACAATATTATGATCACATGAACATTAAAAATAATCATATAATAGGAAAACTTGTTTTATCTTACTTATGAGCCGTTGGCGATCAAGCTCATATATTTAAAAATAAACAATATCATACTCTTTAAATTCAACATCATCATCAAAATAACCATAATAATTTGGTCCAAATGTGAACCTTGGTGAGATTTACTCACCTAATTAATCCCGCTGCGTCTTCCACAAAACAAAACAGCCAAGCCAAAACACAGTTCACAAATCACCTAAAATTACACAAAGTCATCCTTAGTAACTACTCTACAAGGATCAAAGTTCCCTTAGCCTAAAGGTTGCCCAAAGAAGGACAAGCCTTCGTCCGAGACCTCCCAAGGTCATTGGACCCTCAACAACATAACCATGCTGCCTCCAAGTTCAAACTTCCAAAGTTTACAACCTAACAAACATCAATGATTAACATAGCACCTAAGATGTACTACCTATTCAACACTTAGCTTTATCACAACAACACACTAAAAACTACATAGACTAGCTAACACAACAACCAAAACCCCTCACATTGCCCGGACGCGCTCCCACGCGCCACAACCGACTTCAAATTTTGGGAAAACTTATAACATGAAACTTGTAGATTGAAGCAAGGAGAGCAAATTTAATACCTGAGGTTTTAACCAATTTGGCCAGAATCGGCCAGAAAACACCTCGAAGCACCACCATGGACTCAAGCTTCAATCTGCAAATTCGGGGTTCAAAAACTCAAAAACTGGTTTCAATCTATGCCTAGCCATAACTAGAAGGAAGAGAGGACCTAGACTCACCTAAGGTAGCCCTTCGTCGCCGCCGTAAACGGCGGTTCCGATCGGTGACACGATAGTGGTTTCTCCGGCCAAGAGCTCCGTCTCTAGCTTGCAACACCAGCCCAGGCTTGGAGGAGACGTTCGTGTGAGTCAAACGAGACCGGCGGCGGTCAAATCGGTGGCTGGACGGTGGACTTCTGCTCCGGCTAAGTCAAGGTCCGTGTGCAGTGTCGAAGAGCTCGGGAGGAAAAGAGAGAAAGCTGCTGCCTTTTTTGATATTTTTTTAGGGTTCCAAATTTCGCGCTTTCTATTTATACACCTTCCAAATCAGAAACTAACTTCCTCTGACCATAACTTTTTCATCCGACATCCATTTTACGCATGCCACGTGTCTACGAACTCGTATCGCCAAACTCTACAACTTTCATGAAGGAAGTTTTTGAGAATAACTTACGAATAAGAAAGTCAACGTTTGACCACTTAAAACAAAACACCTTAATATTTACTCTCGACACTTCGACTTCGCACAAATAAATAAGAATCTCCACAAATAATCCTTCATTAATTTAGGAAATAATACAAGGAAATTAATATCTGGGGTATTACATTTCTTGTATGTGTAGGTTAAATATTGTGTATAGGTGTATGAAATATTTTCATATTAGCACTACAATTGTATCTCTATATAAACCTCTTATATGGAGAAGAATAATACATTGAAGCATACCAAACCATATTGAATCATTATTTTCTACTTGGCATCAGAGCTTGCCAGGTTTGATCCTTTGAATTTACACCCAAAACATCACAAATCGCTGCGTACCAAAAACCCCAAAAATCACACACAAATAACTAAATCCCAAAACCAAACCTGAATCCCGAATCACACCGCAAACAAATCTTTGCATACATCAAACTCATAATTCCCGAATCCTTGAATCTCAAAAACCAAACCTCTAAAAATGGCACACCAAATCAACTACCATACCATCGCACCATGCCGGTCTCCATGCAAACCAAATTCATATGCGAACTCAAAATGTCCGCTATGTAGAGTATTAAGTCATAGCAAGCAACGTTGCTTTGAAACAATTGGGTACCCGGATTGGTGGGATTTCACCCTAAAACCCCGAAAGAATCAAGCAAAAGCTGTCATAACCACTGTAGAGGAAGACCCACCATCCAATGCCTCCAATGTCACACACTCAGGTATGAGTGGTAAGGTATCTATGAATAGGTCCTGGATTATTGATACAAGAGCATCAGATCACATGTGTAATGATCCTAGCCTCGTGAAAAAAATTAAAACCCTCCTCTTAAAATATTGTTTCTACCGCTGATGGTACTCCAACTTCGGTTACCGGAGAAGGCTCTATTGTCCTATCAAACACATTAACCCTTGATTATGTATTAATCGTCCCTTCATTGTCATACAATCTTCTCTAAGTTGGCCAAATCATTCAAGAATTATCATGTATTGTCACCTTTTATCCGTCTTTCTGTGTATTTCAGGATATTATGACTCGGCGGATTTTGGGTTATGGAGTGAGAAAAGGGAAATTATACTACCTAGATCTGACAGAGATAAGAGAGAAACATATGCAGTCTTTGGGTCAAGTTAATCAGGTCAATAGAGCTGAGAGTGCTAAGAAAGATGTGTGGCTTTGGCACCGTAGGTTGGGTCATCTAAACTTCAGTTATCTTAAGAAGCTTCAACCATAATTATTTTCGGGTGTTGACTATTCAGACTTTCATTGCGACATATGTGAACTGGCCAAGAGCCACCATATTTCATATTCACCAAGCCTAAATAAAAGTTTTGTTCCATTTATGAAGATTCACTCTAACTTGTGGGGTCCTGCAGAAATTCCTTCTCTCTCCGTACGACTTGGGTGTCTCTATTGAAGAACAAAAGCGATGTTTATTCTAGATTCAAAGAATTTCACAAGATGGTGTCCACACAGTATCAACAGGTGGTTCGAGTTTTCCAGTCTGACAATGGCGGAGAATATATTAATGGTCTTATGCAAGAGTTTATGCAGTTACATGGAATTCGACATCAGACTTCAAATACTTATACTCCTCAGCAAAATGGATAGGCAGAGAGGAAAAATCGGCAGTTGCTTGAAGTTGTCTGTGCGTCTTTGTTTGGCATGAATGTACCTATAGAATATTAGGGACAAACTGTGACATCTGCTGCCTACCTCATTAATCGCACCCCTTCTCGGATTATTGAATGTCAAAACCCTCTACAACAACTTCAGAAACTTATCTCAATTCCTTCGTTGCCTAACTTGGAGCCTCGTGTGTTTAGATGTACAGTGTATGTTCATATTCCAAAACCACGATGAAGTAAACTTGATCCCCGTGCAAGGAAGTGTATTTTTGTGGGTTATGAAGATTTTCAGTAGGGATATAGATGTTATGATCCTCTTACAGACACCATGCATGTATCCCTTGATGTTTCTTTTCGTGAATCTGAGCCTTACTACTCTGGGGGAGTATCAGAGTCTTCCCTTCAGGGAGAGAGAGCATATGAAGGGAATTCCCGAAATTTATTTGAATTCTAAGAATTTGAAGAATTAGAAGCATTGGAGTCGAGATTTAGAGTCGGAGAAACCATAAAAAACAAAGAGACACAAGAGAAGGACAAAGAGACAGAAGCTGCTGACGCAGCCGCAAGCTTACATGATGCCCAGCCGAGCCAGATGAACCGCGTCAAAGGAGAGACACATGTGCCATGTGTCATGCAGCTTGAGGAGGACGGCGGCACATGTGTTGGACCACAGCTGGAAGGCACTCTGAATTCTCCACGTGTCGTGCAGCCACTAGTTGACACGCCTTGTGCTGCAAATGGTGTCAATAGAAACGAAACATCGTCTTTACAGGGGGGCCCACATAACAAACCCATCAATTTAACTGCTGAGCCTTCAGATATCGTTCCTGTAATTCTAAATTCTTCTAGGTTAGATAGTTTCCCTTTCTCTACACCATCAACCTAAGAATCTGTTGTGAATGTCCCTGCTCATGTACCTTTAAATTCAAACCAATTATATGGAGTAGATAATATTGTAATTAGGAAATCACAGAGGGTTACCAAGGGTATTCCAAAGAACAATATGAACTAGACATCGAAGCCAAAGCTAAATATCCTATAGCTAATTACATGTCTAATCATAGGTTGGTTGGGTCACATGTTGTTGTCATTACTCAATTATCCAGTGTTTCTATTCCTAGTACTGTACAGGATGCAATGACGGATCCCAAGTTGACTCAAGTGATGAACGAAGAACTAGAGGCATTACAGTAAAACTCGACTTGGGATATTGTGCCTAAACCAGCTGGGAAGAAGACCGTTGGATGCCATTGGGTATTCACCGTAAAGTTGAAAGCAGATGGGAGCATTGATAGGTATAAAGCATGGTTGGTTGCCAAAGGATACACCCAGTGGTATGACATTGATTATGAAGAAACGTTTGCGCCTGTAGCAAAGATCAACACTGTTCGAATCTTGATTTCACTTGCGGTAACTAAAGATTGGCCTCTACGACAGTTTGATGTGAAGAATGCTTTCCTCAATGGAAACTTGGAAGAAGAGGTGTATATGGACATGCCCCTAGTAGTCAAATGTAGACCTTGCGATGTCGGAAAGGTTTGTAAGTTGAAGAAGTCTTTGTATGGTTTGAAGCAATCTCCTAGAGCTTGGTTTGGAAGATTCTCCAAATCAATGAAGACATTTGGTTATAGACAAAGCAACTCAGATCACACTTTGTTCATCAAATGTAATCAGGATAAGATCACCGCTCTGATTGTGTATGTTGATGATATGATTGTTATAGGAGATGACCCAAAGGAGATGGAGGCTCTACAGAAGTACCTTTTAAAGGAGTTTGAGATGAAGGACCTGGGACAGTTAAAGTATTTTCTCGGAATTGAAGTTGCAAGGTCAAAGACGGGGATTTCTTTATCCTAGCGAAAGTATGTACTTGACTTGTTAGCTGAGACTGGAATGCTTGACTGCAGGCCTGTTGAGACACCAATTGAGATGAATCACAACCTTGCCATCTATCCGAATCAAGTTCCAACTGATAAAGGAAGGTATCAACGTTTAGTAAGGAGACTTATTTATCTTTCTTATACTATACCTGATATTACTTATGATGTGAGTGTGGTTAGTCAATTTATGTATTGTCCCAGCGAAGAGCATATGGATGCAGTGTATCGTATTCGGAAGTATCTTAAGATGACACCTGGAAAAGGCTTGTTGTTTGAAAAGAAGGGTGAATTGGAAGTTGTAGGGTACACATATGCTGATTGGGCTGGTGATAAGACTATAACAGACAATCTACATCTGGGTATTTTACATTTATTAGAGGAAACCTTGTGACTTGGCGTAGTAAGAAACAAAAAGCCGTTGCAAGATCAAGTGCTGAAGCAGAGTTTCGAGGTATGACACATGGAGTTTGTGAGATGCTATGGATTCATAATGTATTAAAAGAATTGGGTTTCAAACTCAAAAAACTCATGGACTTGCATTGTGATAGCACGTCTGCTATTGAAATTGCTCATAATCATGTTTAGCATGACCGGACAAAGCATGTGGAGGTAGATCGGCTTTTCATTAAGGAAAACTTGGACAAGAAAATCATCTGTTTCCCTTTCTGTTTACTTTGGACTCTTAGCCTTAAATTTCTTCACATCACCAAAACAAACAAAACACTTAATTTTTATCATTTATATTGGGTATGCTTAATGCCAAACGCCTTCAGATTTTTGTCTGTTTCTTTTTGCAAGACAAGAAAGATTAACCACCCTATGTAGATAAACTCTGGTATTATAGCCAACTGAATACCTTATGATTCTTTTAAACATTACAATAATAACTTGCATGTCTAATTACTGATCATAAAACAAGGCTGATCAAATCAATTTTTTTAGCAATTGAAACCTCTACAATTCAACTAGTACGTAGCAGATACCGGTCTACTAGCACATTAAAAATGAATAATTATACATATCATTGTCTGAATGCGTCCAATACAAAATCAATCCTCTTAAACAAACAATAGCAACCCAAACCAATAGTATCTATTGTGCTTAACAAAAGAAAAAAATAAATCAATTTTATTCCTCATGGTCACTGTCTGAAGCTTCCTCATCTGAATCTTCCTCGTCCAAAACTCTGTTCGACTCCAACATATTCTTATTCCCTAAAAATACATATTAAGACGAAAATGTCAAAAGCTATCATAATTTACACATCAAGCAGTGAAACGATATGATTCGACAAATAAAAGGAGGAGAAAATTTAACTTACTTAAATCTGTAGAAGCACTCGGTTTTCTTTTTGCATCTGGATTTAAAGTGCAAGTAAGCCTATTATGTCCCGGCTGTTGACACATTGTACACTTTCTCTTCTTGTTTTGAGCCAACTCCATGCCACCTTTAATCCTTTTAGAACTTTTTGTTTTTCTTCTGCTATTCTCATCCTTCTTTCTACCCTTAGATTTTGAGATATTTGGATCCAAAAGTAATGGCTCAGAAGACTTACTTGTACATTGATCTGCTTCATCTTGGAAAACATCATCTTCAGACTCCATAACTTCTTTTGACACCTTATTAACTTCTGAATTTTTTTTTGACAATTCATCTAAACCATCCATGTAAATTGTGTAGGCCTCATTAGAGGGTGCTGCATAACAAGCTAGTTGAGTGGCTCTCCGAAACATATGACTAAATCGCAATGCTTATGAATGCTCCTTACCATCATTCTTTACTAAGGCTTCAGAATCCATAACTCTAAACTTATTTGCTCCTTGCCTCCATCTGGGAAGAATAAAGTGGGATGGTATTGTATCGATATCTTGAAGAACAAACACCTTCATAATATGCCGACAAATTATTCCGACAAATTCAAAATTTTGGCATTCACATTTACCCTCATGTGTTTGCAAATTCAACTCCACCAAAAACTCTTTTGAGTTCTCAGTTTTCTTCATCACCGAGTATCTATGAAATTGATTGTCCAGACCCCTTTCTTCAACTTTGAGTCGTTTGACTCTAGACCATTCACTCTTGAATTTTTCAAATATATTTCTAGTATACACCTGTGCTGCATGTTTCAAAAGAAAATCGTCATCATCCACAATACGATATTTATGCTCTGATGTAAAATCTTCGCTACTTTCCCTTGCTACAATCTTCTGTAAGGCTTGTTCATACTTCACAACAAACTCTCTCAGATTTGTCGTTGCTGTGACAAAGTCATCAAAAAATGCATTAGTGCCTTCACTACGCCCTGTTGTATTCATTCCGGCAAAAAATGTGTTGGGGTTATATACTGGAACCCAAGATTCACGAATTTCATATAGTTGTTGTAGCCATTCATTGTTTCCCAATCCATGCTCATCAATCAGTTTCCTCCATTGCTCTTCAAAATCCTCTACTCAATATACACCTTTTCATGCCAGTCTTGAAGTTGGACATTTTATAATAAACATATGCCAATTTTTCACCAAACTTTTTCTTTATATGCCAAATGCAAAGGCGATGACGAGTATTGGGAAAAATCTTAGCAATTGCTCCTTTCATTGCCAAATCTTGGTCAGTGATAATACATAGTGGATGTCGACCTCCCATAGCTTCAAGCCACGTCTCAAATAACCACAGAAATGTCGACTCTGTCTCATCTTGTAAAATGGCACATCCAAATTGTATTGATTGGAAGTGATGGTTTACTCCTGTAAATGCTGCAAATGACATGTCATACTTGTTTGTTCGATATGTTGTATTGAATGTCTCACTACATCCCCAAAGTATTGATACGCCGTCCTTAATCTGGAATCCACCCAAAAAAAAATTAATAGCTCTACCATCTTCATCACACTGGATAACATAAAAGAAATATGGATTTTCTGTTTGCTTTTTCCTAAAGTAATTGAGGACTGACTGTGCATCTCTAGATTCTAACTCCTTGTGTCTCATATTCCTTAAATGATTATAACAATCCCTATTGTCAAACCCAATATTATGAGAACCACCGAATATTGAAGGAAATTTACTGATTTGTAAATTCTGTTTATGGAAAGCTTCTGTTAAATCTTTTGCTGCATCGGGCATATGCTTATTTGACTTCATCATCATTCTTCTAGCTGGTGTCACTACTTTATGGTTGTGGATGTCATTGAAGATTGAAACCTTCCACTTATTAGTCCATTTATCATGAAGGACTCGCATATTAGCCTCACACCCACATTTAACAGTTGAACAACTTCTATGCCTTTTCTTTTCAATCTATAGGTCACATGTTTCTCCCTCATCGTTCTCATCTATCTCGTCTTTCTCTTTCATAACATGCTCCTTTGGATTTTGTATTGCATGTTTACTTTGATGTGCACAAACAAATGATCTACCTGTCACTTCCTTTGAATGTGATCTAGACTTCGATGAACTTCGAATTCGAATCCAAAAACCTTCTTGTCGATCATAATCTTCATAATATTTTCCGACCTCTTCCAATGTTTCAAATTGCATTCCCACATAAGGTGTTTTTAATTTTCGAACATCTATTTCTAGAGAATGGTGACCAGCTGCCTCGTCGCTTGATAATCGGTTCATTGAGGATCCAAGATTGCCATCTTTAGAAGTTAAGTCCATCGAGACTACTGCATGATTCATTAAAGAAGAATTATCCCCAGAATAGGCAGTGGCTAACTGAAATCCTAGATATAGTGACAACAAACAGAAGTAAGATAACATACACTTCAGACCAAAAAAAAAAGGGTATAAGATGCTTTAACTAAGTTGCACAAAAGCTCCTCTAATATATATACATGGAAAACAATCGTAAGCTCTTCTTTTGCATTCAAGTACAAACCTTCAAGCTGTTTTTAAAAAAAAAAAACAAATCTGTAACCTTTAAACAAAGAACCCTTATTCAAAGAAAAACAAAGAACCCTAAACCTTACACTTACGAAAGGCAACCATACATATATGTACCCCATGTCAATTTAGTTTCTTTAGTTTTTCTGGGCTATACAAGATGTAGGTTTCCTTGGCAGTATAAATATATCAAATACCATAAATATATCAAATACCATAAACTTCGATTCAATTACTAAACCTTAAATCTAGTTATTTGTAATGCTATGTCGACAAAAAAAAGAAGATAATTATGTTCTTACATACCTGTATTCTTGTTGTAAATTGATAGATGAGATACTCGAGTTAGAGATGGTGCTTTCGATGTTTGTTCTTCTACGCTCCTGTTGTTCGTCGTTTCTTCTTATTCTTGTTTCTTCTTGTGGACGTTGTTCTTCTGACGTTCTTCTTTTCTTTTCTTTCTTTTTATTGTATACGATTTGATTTTTGATTCCCAGTTAGAATTGGATTTGGTTTTTTATTTTAATAAAGAAAAGTAAATCTAATTTGTTTTGAAAATAGGTAAATCCATGTCACTTTCCACATCACATTCTTTTTGTTGACATCATAATAACAAGTAATCTAAACTGTTAAAAGTTTTAAAATCTAAAGGTCACGAATGAGTGTAAAAAATGTGTAAAAAACAATGGCCCTAGAACGGACCCTATAAGGTACTAAAATCTATTGTTGTGTTTTGGTTTTACAGGCTGGCTGGCTTAGAAGTGTTTTTTTTTTTTTTTCGTTGAAATTGCTTTTGGCTTAGAAGTTGCTTTTGAGGAACATAAAGGTAGGCATTGCCTCCACAGCCGAGTCCTCAGCAACCTTGTTCAGCTCATCAACATCCAACTTCAGGAATGTCACATATGGGGTCTTCTTGGCCAGCTCCGCCAAGATTGGGGCAATGAAACGGCATGGTACCGGTCCGCACCATGAAGGAGCGAAGTCCACCACAATCAGCTTCTTGGTCTCGTTTCCCTTCCTGAGCTCCTCTTCCCAGGTCTCAAGTGTGTGGCAGGCAATGACTTGTCCCTCTTCTGCGGCCATTTTCTTCTTCTCTTCTCTTTTCTTAGCTTGTCCGAAAGGTTTCTGATTTTTTGGTGAGTAATGCTAGGTGAACCACCATTTAGAGAACCACCTTACGTGTCAGTTTATGTGGCATACCCATGTCATCAAAGCTTAATTTTTCATTCTTATATATTTTTATTTTTCTTTATGTGGTATACTCACGTCATCAAAGCTTAATTTCTCATTTTTATATATTTTTATTTTTCTTAATTACGATTCCTTTTTTGTTTTAGTTTCTTAATCTTATCTTTTAAACCCAATATTTTTTTATCTTGTGATTCTGCAAACGTCTTCAAGTTTCTTATGTTCGCATATGCGAGGTCTTCCGTTGTAAAAAAAATTCGGTAACGTCTTTTACTCTCTTCTGTCATACCCCACACTTTGTTTTCAATTGATCAACTCCTCTATTTGATTTTGGTTTCCTCACAAGCATCCTCTTTGGTTATATAATTAGTGTTTTCTTTTCTTTTTCATGTATGAAATACGAATAACATGTTTTGGAATTAGGGTTCATGGGATGTGGATTTAAATTTTGGTTTAGCATGATTCTTGTGTTCTTCTTGGATCCTCAATTATCTCTAGAACTCTTGTTTCTAATATCTATATAGCTTGAACAAGAGCTGCACAAATGGAAGGTGGATTCTATTTTATTTTTTGATTCGAGCAAGGTGGATCGGGGTTCATGGGTTGGTTTCTTACGAGAAGAAATCATTTTGATTACAAGATAAAAAAAAATAAAAAAAAATAGTTTAGAAGAAGAAGAGGGGGAGAAGTGTGAAATATGAGAATTTAGGTTAGCTGGGTTTAGAGAAAGAAGAGGAAGCAAAAAGGGTTTTCCAGTGAGCAACACATTTTACTCGAAACACAGTAATTGATCCTTTGATGTTTCTAATCCAGATGATCGAAATTATTTTAACCAACATTGAAGACGTTTGCACTTTGTAGATCAGATCACAAGAAAAAAAAAAAAAGTTCAAAAGATAAAATTAGGAAACTATAAATAAAAAGGAATTATTGTAATTAAGAAAAGGGTAAAATAGAGTATAGTCCTTGTGGTTTGAAGTCGACATTTGTTCAGACTTTGTAGTTTTATTTTAATCTGAATGGTTCTTAAAGTCACGATTTTTCATCCAAATGGTAATTCCGTTAATTTTCTCAGTTAAATTGCTGACGTAGCAGTTAAAAATTACAATGTCTTTAACAGAAAAAATTTACGGAAAGACCATTTGGATGAAAAATCATGACTTTAAGGACCATTAAAACAAAACCAAAAGGACTGAACAGATGTCGACTTTAAACCATAAGGACTAAACAAATTCCAATTCATAGGAAAAATAAAAATATATAAGAATAATAAATTAAGTTTTGATGACGTATGTATGTCACATCAGCTGCCACGTAAGGTGGGCTCTATGTAGTTCCTTAAATGGTGGTTCATCTACCGTTACTCTTTTTTGGTCTCTGATTTTTCTTTTTTTCTGTGACTTGTTGCTGCCTTTTACATGGTTAGTTAGCATGTGTCGTAGCGACATGTGTCCTTCATGAAACGTTGTGCCAGCTTGTGCATGCCTTGCAATCGGTATCTATGAAATATCAACTTTAATTTCTCTTTCAATTCCTAAGTTTTGTTCCTCTCTAGAATTACAAAGAATATAAGAATATTGGACATACGTAACTTCTTCATGGTACTTACTAGAGTGCAGTATTATGGGAGAAACACTAGCTCTTTTCACATGATATTTATCTATGACAAGGCGTGCATATATTCCTCCAAAGTAATTAAAATCTCTTGTGAAAGGTGGAACTTGATGCCCTAACTCTCATCTATTTTAATCACAATAATCTTACTTTTGTCGAATCTTGCTTACTTAAACGAAATCAGTGCTTTCTACTAAATATCTCAACAAGATCAAGTGCTTTGCAAGAGTGAGAAGTTAGTATAATATAAAATGAATTTATTTTATTAGGATGATGCCAGGTATCACTTTTACAGAGAGAATATCGCTCAAGTGAAATTACAAATCTGAACTGTTATTCTAGAATCTTCACTATTGTTGAAGTCACTCTCGAAAGATCACCTATATCTTTGTTCTGCTTTGTCAGAGGAGACCTACCTTTAAATTCTTGTTCACATGAATCAGCATATTGGCTAGCGTAGTTCATAGATTCTTCTGCAAACTTAGGGTTACCCAGAGTAATTGCATCTTTGGCTACACTGATGTCATTGCTTAAAACTAAATGGTAATTGTGACTGCAATATTGCAAGGATTTATCTCTTGGGCTTTGTTCAAGCAATGTATCAAGTTTATTTAGAATACCTTTCAATTTCACAGTAACTGCGTCCACCATTACGAGAGCCAAATCTGGAATATCCGCACGCACGCTATGAAAGTCAGATTTCAGAGAATAGACACACCAACTAGGATGTGGTGTTTTGTTACATGTTTGCTCAATAAGCTTGGCATCTATTGGGAGGATAACACTGCAATAACATTCAATAAAGTTTAGTTTTGTTATATATGAAGTTCAACTCACATTCAAACAACATAAATGTTTGTAAACAATAACAAGAATATGATGTCTGATAGACAATCGAACAACATAAATTCTTATAACAAGTAATAAAAATGTGAAGTATGATAGACAATCAAACGATATAAGTTATCATATTCAACAACAAAAAAAGTGAAGCTGAAAGAACTATTAGGGGACATATGTGTCTTATCTTGACCACATATATATGTTGTTGGGTATTCATTGAGTTGACATTAAGTCTAATAATTTTTCTTATTTGACAACATCAGACGACAATAAAATGTCATTACACACCTCATCTAACCACAACAAGTGAAAGCATTTGTCGTTGTAGATTTTGTATCTCGACGATTACATGTAGTGTAAGGGTGTATCACACAACATCTATTTTGACAAAAAAAAAAAAAAAAAAAAAATTCTTATCAGTCGACATTTAAATGTTGTTGGTCTTCCATTCAAACGACATAAAGTTCCGAAGCCTCTAAACTTGTCAAAACTCAGACGACATATTTTTTGTCATCTGATTTACACTCAGACTGCGGTGGAGAACTGTCTTCTGATACTCTATCAGACGGCATCACCTCAAACGACAAATGTTTTTCCGTCCACTGTCGTCTGAAGATGTTTTTGGCATAGTGGCATTTCTTAATTTTACTTTATTCACCCTATAGTACATTCTCTTTTTACCATATATATACTTTTTCAATTTCAAATTTGCTTTGTTTACCCTACTTTTTTTTCTCACCCCACATATATTTTTTAGTTTTAAATTCGCCAAACTTAGGATTAGGAATCATTTAAACGACTATTACTATGAAAAAAGCTTTTGAAAATAAGGCAAATCGAATACAAATTAGCGACTAGACATGAAAATTTACATGAAAAATCGACATACGAAATAATAAGTAATAAATTTAGGTTTTTCCAAGCCGTCATGCTCGACCACCTTCTCATCTCACATTAACTGAAACACAAATGATACAGGGTCTCGTATTTATTATCTCGAGATGACATTAGAAAATGGTTGAAGATAGCACACAAGAATCAATATTCCACACGTGTGTCCTCTCTTCCTACCAACAATACTAACTCTCTACTGTTCGATCATAATCTTCTTCTCTTGATCGGTTAATCATTGCGGTTTCCATACTCCACGCACTTCCTGAGATTTCTACACTCTCTCTCCCGTAATTGAAAGCATATAAGCGGGTATCACCATCTACAACCAATGTGGGATAAACTCGGGCTGTTATGCACACCTTGCCTTCTCCACCAAAGCTCTCCACTATAGAATGATCAATCTGCAAGATTTTCGAATGCGCTCAAGATACAATCATATAAGCTGAGTATAAACCATAAACAAAAAGAGTAAAGAGAAAGGAAGAAAAATCAGAAACTTACCAAGCTTCTGAGTGATAGCTTCTCATGAACAGGATCAACATTTACAAAAGCCCCGTATGTGGTCTTATCATTATTTTCATTTAAGGAAGACCTATGAAGACAATAAACCAAAACAAAATTAATGGGCTGAAATATGAATTTGAAATGTGCTTACAAATTAGTGGTTATAAACCTGCTTTGATCACTACACATGAGCACCACATATTTGTTGTTGTGAGATTTGTATATTCTATAAAAGACCGCTGTGTATTCTTGCAAACCCTCTGAAGCCAAAACCAGCAACCCGAATGGTCCTAGACTCCCATCAACTGAGGCATCCTTATTGCTACATAGAATTTGTGGATCCGTCCAACTTTGATCTAGCACCTCTGCTTTCTCAAAATTACTAATCTCAAATTTAACTTCTACATCTGCCTGTAAAACCGAAGATCAACCAACAAAAGCAAAAAAGTTGACAAGTTTAAGAAGTTATTCTTATATTGAAATGAGATTTGAGTTTAAGAGATTAACATACTTGTGTTGTTGTGACTCCAAGTACTTCATGTAGTGATCCTCCCTTCATCACAGAGCTTGGTAACTTGACATGCTCAGTTCTCAGCTTTTCAAGTTCTTCAATGGGCCATTGGACCAATTGTTTCCCATACTTATCTAGCAAAAGGGTCCTTGGAATCGTCTATAAAAAGTCAATATACATAAGTCACAAATCATAAGGTAGCTCATCGCCTCATTGGAGACTAATCTGATAGATAGTGAAGAGTTTTGGATGAGCATAGCTATTATGATAGACTATGTTATACCTGGAGTCCAGACCATCCCTTCTTGATGTCATCCTCGGCACTTGAGGATTCATTACTCCATCCCCACAATATCCTTCGGTTCTTAACACTGTCGAAGAAGGATTTTGATGCATAGAACTTTCCATAGTCAAATCTCAAACCCGAGTCACTTTCCACTGATCCTTTATCGGGTATATAAAGATCCTTATCAAGGTTATATGTCCCAATTGTGTAGTACTCCTTAGCGTTATCAAACAAGCTTACCTTGAGCACATGTTTAACATCTGCACCATTTGTTGATGTGTCAAGACCAATTGGGCTAGTCTTTGAAACTGGGAAAAAATCTGGGCACTCCCACATTCCATTTTCTTTTGCTGAATGAAAAGGGTGGTCTGCCATGGTCCAATTCAGTAAATCTTCGCTTGTATAGAGAATAGCGAGGCCAGTTTGGTTTTTCCTGCTTCCAATGACTATTCTCCATTTATTATCTGATCCTAGCCAAGCAGTAGTTGGGTCTCTAAATGAGTCTACAATTATTTGGTTAGCTTGGGTTGGCATCATTAGTGGGTTTTGTGGGATTTTAACCCATTCTCTAAGAAAAGGGTCTGAGAGGTTTTTGGGGAATGCCAAGTTTTGAACTTGCTCATTTTGGGAGTTGCCTCCGGTGTAGAAAATGGCTGGCTTCTCCCCAGGGAGGATTGTGGCAGACCCTGACCAACAACCATTGATATCAATCGGTTCTGATGGGTAGAGGGCTTCGTCATGTGGTGTCCAATTGACAAGATCAGTTGATGTTGAATGTGCCCAAACAATGTTGGGTGACCACGCTACACCATGGGGATTATATTGATAAAAAAGATGGTATACATTCTTGTAAACCATTGGCCCTTAAAAAAAATGTAATACACAAAAGTTTAGTACAACGTGTGAGAAAAGATGAAAGAACCAAGAAATGCTAGCTTGAGTAATATACAATGGTTTAGCACACTAGCTTGTGGAGTGCAAAACTACTGAAGAAATTAACATAATCCCCCGTAACAAACGGACTTGGCTTCTCTGCTTGGAGAAGTTTTGCTCAGATCTACTTGGATTTCAATACCAAGCTGCCACGTCATCTAAAACCAATCTAAAGGCCAGCAGCGAGAAGTTCCTGAAAAGAAACTTGAGGCCACCCGTATCAGATCAGTCTCCTCTTTATTCTTCTTCTGTGTATCGAGCTTCAGCAAGATCAAAGCCATCCTTTCGAAGCTCCTGAAACGCCAGACCAAATGATATCAACATATACATGAAAACAAGTACCAATAAAGAAATAAGCAGCTTCTTCTCCTCCATATATAGCCTCTTTGCTCCTCGATTTCTTCAGTCCTTGTTTTATCTATAATACAGTTGGTCCTTCACTCTTGAACAATTATCTAGGACGGAAATCAACCAACAGAACTCCAATTTTATTCAAGTCATCAACTGAATCATAGCTTTAATCTTGAACAATTATCTAGGACATTGCAATCATAAGATTTACAGTGGGAATTGCTGATACCAATCCACACTTAGAAGACGACTCCGGTTAAGCTACTCTCCCGACAAAGAAGAGGAAGCACCACCACAACAGTAGCAGTCATCCGTCGTGACTCACCCACCGTGACCCAAGCCCATCTGGACCCTTACCCATCTGGACCCTTACCTATCTGAACCAACGACGAGGAGTACATTGACATCTCCGACAACCTTGCGCCGCCGTCTTCGAGTTTCCGGCAGCGATAATCCACAGCCGCCCCGACCAAGCTCCAGCGGTTGTCCAATTGGCGAGCTTCTCCATAGATTTGGCTTAAGGCTGAAGCGGGTATGGTTGGATCACTTGGATGGTTGCGTTTTGGGGCTATAGCAATCCGGTGTGGCTGTCGTAAAATTGATAATGTGGAGTTTTTCATCAGGAGCCCTTGGATTGATTTTAGATGATGTGGCAGCTTGGTATTGAAATCCAAGTAGATCTGAGCAAAACTTCTCCAAGCAGAGAAGCCAAGTCCGTAACAAACACACTGTAATAGTGTGTGTGAATAATATTTCTCACTTAAAAAATACAATTGCAAGAAAAAAAAAAGTATAAAGTAAGACCAATTAAGGGAGAGAGGAACTAACCATTAGGATCTGTGAGGTCCCAAATTTAGCACGCCATTTCGAGAAATAGAGCAAGTCAAATGTGAAACACAAGAAGCAAATAACATAACGTAAGATTTATAATCAATAATGGACAAAGACAAGGAGAAAAAGCAAATTAAACTGAAATCAGATGTCCCATACCATATGGTATGGTATACATATTGCAAATGTGTCTAATTGTGTGACACATGGAGGCTTTTAAAGGGGTAAATGGTCATTACATGATTATTTAGTTGTTTTTTCAATCAATGATAGCCACACATTTTGTAAGGCATGCTATACCATATAGTATACTAGAATTTTCCATATGAAAGATATATACATACCGTTCATCCAATTCTTGGAAGGCTGGAAATGATACCCAGTTCTGTAAGGCTCTCTAGCTTGGCGGATTGAAGGAAGTTCAAAATTCAGAAAGCTGCTGCAAGCATCGTGGGAACCTTCAAGCTCAAGAGCACCAAAGGAAAGCAAAAGTGAAATAAGAAGGAAGATCATCCGAAGAGAGAATATCATCATGGCCATTCTGGCTTTGTGAGGATTGGAGAACTAGCCAAGACAATCGATGCCTGGTAGTTTTGGAGGAGAGTATAGGGCAATTGAAGTCAAGCAGGAACGGAGTTTAAATAAATAGTTAGTCGTGATAAATATATTAAACAATGACAATCTCACAGCACATCATGCTTAACAGCATCTTGCAAGTTTGTATTTTGTAATAATATATGCCTGTCTTAGGAGAGAATGAGCAGCATTTTGTCTGTTATCATTATTCTTGTGGAAAAAGTTATTAATTTGGGGCTCAATATAAGATAGTCATTTGTATAAGATCGACAAGAGATTGAGGACAAATCAAATTGTATAAATTGCGTAAGATAACAAGGGATCTAGTTCTTGTAATATTGCTAATTGCTTTTGATATAGGTTACTTGTTCAATATTACTTTCGTACACTGTCATCAAATATTAGCTACACAGCATGAGGTTCATTTACAGCAGTACTAGAGAAGGCCACGCCGTTGGTTTACGCCTCGTTGATGTTTCATGTGTAAACTGAAGGGAGAGAGTCTTGTTCTATGCATTGCAAAGCTACCTGCCTCCTTAACTGCCATAGTTTTATGGGGAAGCAAGAGTGAGCTGGGAGATCACCTAGCAGGTAGTCTTGTTTTTTTGTTTTTTTCCTTTTCTTTTCCCTTTCTAATTTTCTGAAACTATTACATGGGCTTTGGCAAAGGGATGATGAACAAATTCCTTGTGGTTGTAGCGGAATGGTTGCCATTTGTGTTCTTTTGGAAAGAAAAACCTTTTAAACGTTGCAGTCAGAAGACCCGCACTCAACATGAAAACATCAAATTGAAGAAGTTCATATCAAAAGTTATGCATGTTTTCAATACCTAGAACACATATAAACCAAACTCGGTATATCTTCGAATCCTACTTTGCGCTACGCAAAATTTAGATTTCAAGAGTTTTGAGAGAGGGAAACCCATGAAGAGGAAAAAGATAATACCAGCCGTCTAAAACATCAAATTCCTCGAGTTTCATATCAAGATCGAACTTATAGTGAGATAAAATATTATTATTGCAAATACCATTACACTGATAAACATACATAATTGGACTTCAATAATAGAAAAACTAAAAAACCGTAAGCAGAGATACTACAAGTGACAAATCACATTATTGATTCTTATTCCCACTGCCACTAGTTCTTACTCTCCGTTACACTTCATATTAATTAATTAATTTTTGCCGCTTTCATGCTCCATGCATCTCCTGCAATTCCAACACTCCCATTTCCATAATTGAAAACATATAAGTGAGTATCCCCATCAACAGCCAATGTAGGATAAACTCGTGCTGTTATGCAGGCCTTCCCGAGTCCTCCAAAGCTTTCCACTATCGAGTGATCAATCTGAAACATATTTTGAATGCATGAGGACGACACATATTTGTGATATGAATTGGGTACGTACATATATATTTTAGAAAAATTTTGATAAATAACCTTTTTTAGGTTATTGAGTTGATTTTTGACCATGTTTTTGCAAACTATTGAAAAATAACCATATAAAATGATCAGAAGTCTCAAAAACCCTTATTTAAATCCTCTCATTTTATCCAACCTCTATCATTCATTCATTCAAGATCAAATTCAAAAACTAAAACACACAAATATATTCCTTTCATTTCCTCTGTATAGACTTTTGTTCAGATATCTCGTTTAATCATTATTGTCCAAGACTCTATCTAGTTGAAAGTGTAACATGTATATTTGATTTCATTGTCTCGTATATGGCTTAACTTGTAATTGTTGGGGAAAAAAAATCAATAGTCCGTATACAAAGTCTGAAAATCAACATGTATGCTATGAATTTCCAATTGCTAAATTGGTTCCTTGTGCAAAAAGTAATATTGGCGCCTTATGCATGGATTGTACAAAACCTAAAATTTATGCTATCAATGTCTTCTCTTCATTTTTTTAGTAAAAGGGATTCCATCAAACAGTTAGAAGGTATAAGACTTCACCACTAGATTCTATTATTACCAGATCATAAAGAAGAGTGACCAAGCACTCAAGAGCTCATTAGTCAATACTAACATCAGTTATCTCTCTTATCTAAGGGAGAAAACAAAAATAGCTTCAGATCTTTCATGTACAAGCTTCATGAAGCATGTTCATCATTTGTATCATTAGAAAGCCCTCTAATAAGAGTGACATGTCTCTACATTTCTAGCCAATATACTACATTTTGGCCAAACTCAAACTTTTCAACCATTTAACTTTCTCCAGAAGGACGTGAAACGACATCATCATGATCTGGGAAACAAAAACAACTCGTTGTCTGCAACCCCATATGCTAATGTCTTATTGCTAACTAATGTCAATCAATTATTTGGTATCAATGAGCTTAAGCCTTTATAATATATCACTTTAATTAATTATTCTATCAAGTTAACCACTTTATGCAACAAATTGGTCTTGGATGATTTTTTTCAGGGATACGAAGGGAGGAAAGCACAAACAAAAATGGAGAAGATCGAGCAATTTACAGATAATGGGAATTGAGAATGTTAAAAAGAAAATAAATTACACAAATTTAAATGAGGGTAATTGGGACTTTTGATCCCTTTATATGGTCATTTTTCAATAATTTGCAAAAACATGGTCAAAAATCAACTGAATGACTTAAAAGAGGTCATTTATCAAAATTTCTCTATATTTTATTACAAAACTGGATCAAATATGCCAAAAACATATGTAAAAAATCATGAAATATATATATATATATATATAGGGCCCTTCCACTAAGGGATCCCTTTTTTTTACATATATGAGGGATGAGGGATTACACTAACTTTTCGATTATATTTTTGAATCTCCACCGTTCAGTTTGTTAGTCCTTATATATAGATCAATTCTGCAAATTTTCAGCCAATTTGGTGATCGTTAAGGTGTCGAACAAGATTAAATCAATGAACGAACCAAATCTGCCAAACCTGAACCATTCATGCTTATAATTATAAATCGTAATTTTGAATGCCTTAACGATCACCAAAATTTCTGAAAATTTGCAGAAGTGATCTACTCATATAGAAATACATATTGAACAGTGGAGATGTGATTTTGTGATCAAAAAGTTGGTGTAATCCCTCATCCCTCATATATGTCAAAAAAAAGGATCCCTTAGTGGAAGGGCCCTATATATATATATATATATATATATATATATATATATATATATATATATATATATATATAGAAAGCCCAACATTTAAATATAGGCTAGGGAACCTAAAAATAGATACAATTGAGATAGTAAAATATTGTATAGACCTTGTGGTTTGAAGTGGACATCTGTTTAGTCCTTGTAGTTTTATTTTAATCTGAATAGTCCTTAAAGTCACGATTTTTCATCCAAATGGTCATTCAGTCAATTTAACGGCCACGTCAGCAATTTCACTGAGAAAATTGACAGAATGACCATTTAGATGAAAAATCATGACTTTAAGGACCTATTCAGATTAAAATAAAATCATAAGGACTACACCGACGTGAACTTCAAACCAAAAAAACTAAACAAATTTCAGTTTAAAATTACTTACCAAACTTCTTAGTGATAGTTTCTCATGAAATAGATCCACATTTACAAAAGCCCCGTATGTGGTCATATCATTATCTTGATTCAAGGAAGACCTACGAGACAATAAATCAAAGAGTGCCAATAGGGGTTATGTATGTAGTATGTACTGTAAGTTTTGATTGTAACTAGGCAACGGTTGTTTGAGAGTGATCAAGAGAGAAAAATACCTGCTTTGGTCGCTGCACATGAGCACTACATATTTGTTCTTGTTGTTCTGAGATTTGAATATCCTATAGAATACTGCTGTGTTTTCTTTCAATCCCTTTGAAACCAGTAAACCAAATGGTCCAAGACCACCTTTAACTGAAGCACCCTTTTTGCTACACAAAGTTTGTGGATTAGTCCAACTTGGATCAAACACTTCTGGTTTCTTCAAATCACTTATCTCAAATGTGATTTCTACATCAGCCTGTAAAATCAAATAGTAACTCAATAACAAAACAAAATTAAGCCAAGTAATGAAAGTTGGATTTAGGTGATTTTTAAGAACAACATGCTAGAAACTCATTTCAAGCAAAAAACAAAAAAGAAAAGGAAAGCTAAGGACATGCATACTTGTACTGGTGTAACACCAAGTACTTCATGAAGTGATCCTCCCTTGAGCACAATGTTGGGCAGCTTGACGGAAAATTATACAGCGCACCCGGCCAATCTCACCGTTCACTCATTACGCCCAGCCCCACCCGGCCATCTCACCGTTAAATTTCCGGATGCGCTGAATAGGCTCTCCAGCTTGACATGCTTTGTTCTCAACTTTTCAAGTTCTACAATGGGCCATTGCACCAATTCTTTTCCAGACTTATCAAGCACAAGGGTCCTTGGAACTGCCTGCAATGATAGACAATTCAAATATGACTCTTAATATTTTTGCTAGGTTTAGACAAATTGTTAAATGTCTCTAATAACTATGCATAGTCATTCTACCTGGATTCCAGACCACCCCTTCTTGATGTCATCATTTACACTTGAGGATTCATTAATCCAACCCCACAAAATTCTACGGTTCTTGGCACTGTCGAAGAAGGTTTTCGAAGCATAAAACTTACCATAATCATATCTCAAACCGGAATCATTCTCCAATGATCCCTTATCTGGGATATAGATATCCTTTTCCACATTATATGTCCCAATTGTATAGGTATCCTTATTTTTCAAACTAACCTTGAGTACATGCTTAACATCAGCACCATTTATTGATGTGTCAAGACCAACCAAGCTAGTCTTTGAAACCGGAAAAAAATCGGGGCACTCCCACATTTCAGTTTTCTTTGCTGAATGAAGTGGATGTTTGGCCTTGCTCCACTTCAGGAAATCTTTGCTTCTATATAAGATTGCTAAGCCTGTTTTGCCCTTCTGGCTTCCAACGATTAATCTCCATCTATGGTCTGGTCATAACCAAGCAGTACTTGGGTCCCTAAATAAGGATGTATTTATATGATCAGCTGGGGTTGCTCTAATTAACGGGTTTTGTGGGAGCTTAACCCATTCCTTAAGAAATGGGTCTGAGAGGTTCTTGGGGAAGGCCAAGTTTTGAGCTGCTCGTTTTTGGAGTTGATTCCGGTATAAAAAATGGCCGGCTTACCGCCGGGAAGGATTGTAGCTGACCCTGACCAACAACCATTGATATCAAACGACTTTGATGGGTAGATGGCATCATCATGCGGGATCCAGTTAATAAGATCAGTTGATGTGGAATGTGCCCACACAATGTTACCCCATACTACACCTTTAGGATTGTACTGATAGAAAAGATGGTAAATCTTCTTGTAAATTAATGGCCCTGAAAACAGAAGTAACACAAGAGTTTAGTGTGTGTGCGTGTGTGAAGTATGGCAAAAACAAAGAGAGCCAATAGGATGATCCACTATGTGTATATGCACTTAGAGTTGCTACGACTCGAGACAAGTTCCTAATGTGAGATTTATGTCACATAATTCCAACAATATTTTCTAATTTCTATTCGAACTTCTGAAAAAAAACCGTACTTTTGAGTCTAGAGTAGCACTAATATACCAAATACTTAACTCTCGTTAAGACTATGACACATATTTCGAGAGAGAAATCACAGAATCAATGACATCTTCTAGCCACCATTGTGTTTTAGAAATTATATACGTAGGTTCTGATTCGATCAGTTGGTTTACGAACCAATGCACAAAATACAAACCACGAAATAAAAGGAACTTAAAGGGAGAGAGGAACTAACCGTTAGGATCTGTAAGATTCCAACAAAGAAGTCAAGAGAGAAGAACAAGAAGCAAAGAACAAACCGTTAGAGTTTTAAACAATAAACTAAGAGAAACATGAGAAAGAAATTAAACAAAAGGCAGAACGAAAATTCAAGCTAGCTTGGTTGAGGATAGAGATACCGTTGATCCAATTCTTGGGAGGCTGGAAATGATAACCAGTTCGGTAAGGGTCTTTAGCATGGTGATGTGCTGAAGTCAGTTTGGAAGTTTGAAGATTACTATAGACATGGTGGGAAGCTTCAAGCTCAACAATACCATAAGACAGCAAAAGAGAAAGAATGCAGAAATGCCAAAGAGATGAGAATATCATCTTGGCCTTGGGGGGTGGTTCGGAAAGTAAGGGCACCCCCATGTTGGCTATATACATACATAGGCCCGACACACTATGGTATTTTGACTATTTTCAAATGCAGAAAGATTGAAATCAAGGATGAATAGGGGTTCAGAGAGATAGTCAGATGTGAAATACTGATAAACAATGAAGTCATCACAACAACCCAAATTTACGAGTCTAGTGTATTTTAAGTTTCTGTAACCTGGCATATTTTGAATCTTGGAATCAGGATAAGTCAAATGTAAATGGGAAACAACGCGGAAATAATTCATTTATGATACGTTTTTTTATTTGTAAGAAAAAACTTATCAGGATAAGAAACACAAAATGAATCGGTATGTTAAGAATTTTCATTATCTTACGAATGTATCGATTATGTATATATTTAGTATCAATTGTATTCCAACTGTATATATAGCTTGTCGATAAGGAAATCCTCATAGCTAGCTTGTATATGTACTTTAGCTATTCATTATGTTTCCTTTAGGTGTAGGTGTCATTAGAGTTTGAAATGAACCAATTTTTCCCATATTTTCCTCAAAGTATTTCCTAAAGCAACTTATTTATAACCCTTTTTATTAGTACACAGTCGAGCAATTGCTACCTTATTTATGAATAGCTACATGCTCGAACCCAAGGTTAGGCCTAAGAAGCAACAGCCTCAGTGTAACAGTCCAGTCCACACAGTTGAGATATTATCTATTTTGGGCCAAAACGTTTTTGTTCTTGAGGTTTCGCCTAAAATGTGTCTCAATGTAAGAAGCCGACTCTGCACATATAAGCACAACAACTTGTCTCCCCCATATGATGTGGCACGCCTGCACCTGCTAGCTTGTCAGTGACTGCTGCACCGGCCCAGTTAGATCACCACAATCAACCCCCCTTAGGGGCCTGGCGTCCTCGTCACACACTTCCGGCTGAGGACAAGCTCTGATACCATATGTAACAGCCCAGTCCAGTGGTCCACACAATTGAGATATTGTCCGCTTTGGGCCACTATCCATCACAGTTTTGTTCTTAAGGTTTCAGCCTAAAACACGTCTTAATGTAAGGAGTTGGCTCTGCATATATAAGTACAACAACTTGTCTCTCCTGGACGACATGAGAAACGTGCACCTGTCCAGCTAGGACGACACTCAGGCGCCATGTTTCTGGGGGCACCAATTCCAAGGATAATAAAGAAGCTATACAAGTGTTCGGCAGCCAGCACCATCTTATTAGGAGTTTATTTCAAGTTCATTGTCTAAGAATCTTCTTATGCGAAATAAACAATACAATCATTAAGTTATACTTTGCGTCTGTTAATTTTATCGAGTATTAGGTACTTTCAGTGATTCATGTGGTAGTAATAAGCAGCTGACTTGGGATGAATCTAACAACGGTTGGGTAATGCCTAAGGATCGAGCCATAGCTTTCTATCTTTTTTATTCACAAAATTCGTTAGTACTATTATGAACATCGGTTTTCTTTTTATATACTGTGTTGGAAGAACAATTTGTATTGGTCCTTAAAAGAAAAAAAAACAGTTTCTATTAGTTTGAAACATCTTTGGTTCTTATTAGTTTGAAACATCTTTGGTTCTTTTATTGTAATTGTTGTTTTTTTTTATTTTCTCATATGACCGTTAGAAGACACAATTTTTAAAACTGGTTTCAAATCTTCAAATATCAAGTGTAGCTATTTATCCACGTATTTGCTGCCTTCAGAGGTATGTTTGCTAAAACACTAATTGATACTTAACTGATAATTGTTTGATTTTGAGCATAAAAAATGACATGTGAGTCATGATCTTATATTGTTAATTGGACAACGAGAGTACTTAACAAGACATCGATCTGATGGTTTAATGATTAAAGACTTGATTTGCTCAATGTACATGTGATATCCTTGAATATCGCATTAGTTATGCATTGAGGCTGGAGATGGTTACTTAAATAAACTAGATAGACTCAGACACCTACAGGCATAGGCTGAACCAGATTTTTTTTGAACCAGATTAATATCTTGAGGGTCTAGGAAATAATCCCTATTATAAAAAAAATATATATAAAAAAAATAAAAATAATTGTGTAATCACACTTTTTTGTTATTTAGCGGTCTACTGTGGGGTGCCCAAATCAAATGGGCCGCCAAATGAACTTGGTGTTGATAGAGCATGTGTGCTTTTAAGAACTTTAGGAGTGCGCAACTGGTCTCGTTCCGAGGGAGAATTGAGCACGGAGAAGTGCTTCAAGCCTAATCTGGCGGTGATACTTGTCGAGTTTCAGCTTAGGGAACTATTGGAGGTTCCGATTACCACTGTGAAGACTCCCAAGAAGAGGGGTCGCCCTAAAGGAAAGCGGAACAAGGCAACGACCCAAGCTGAGGAGATAGTAGGTGAGGAGGACAATTTGGTGCCGAGGTTGTTGGAAGAGGAAGTGACCCTGACAAGTACCAACTCCGACCCTCTGAGGAAGGAGAAGGTATTTGGGTAGGGATAAACAAGGCATTATGGACAAATGCTGAATTGTATAACTTCTATAAAAAATTTCTAAGATATTTTAATTGATATTTGTATCACAATTCTGTCGGAGATTAGATTAGATGATTATTACATATTCTTAGAAACGTAAGGTTTTGCTTGCTAATTTTTAGCTTGTTGTTCAGTGAGTGAGCAATTTGTTTTCAATGAGATTTGAATTTGACTTCGATAGGTTACTCGGTTTGTCCCAGATATTTCTTAGGTAAGTTTCTCAAACTCTGACTTGTTTCCATAAAAGAATCCAGCAACGGTGTTGCCCTAAAAGTGAATTTTATCTCATCCACATATACGTGTAATAGTCATTTCGACCATAACCACTAATACATTTTTAATTGGCATCAGTACTCAACAATTTGTAAATAAAACTGCAAATTTTTGGTTGATGACAAACATATAATTGGATTTTTTTGGTTCAAAGAACAAACTGACATTCAACATAACCAAGTGTTAAGCCCTATTTGGTATAAATTCACTTTTTTTTTAAAAAAAATCAGCTTTTATCTATACTTTTAGATTTAATAGTGTTTAGTAAACTAAAGAAAATCAGTTTTTAAAAAAAATATTACAGCTCATTGGCAGCAGCTTTTATAATCAACATTTAAGTTTCTTTTAGAAGCTGATGTCATTAAAAACGCTAGAAATTAATATATTTTATCTTAGCATCATTTTAAAAAAAAAAAATATTTACCAAACACAAAACTAATTTAATTCACAGCTGGTTATTTTCAAAGTACAACAACAATAATTTCTTTTTAAAGTCACGTCAATACCAAACTAACCCTTAGACAAATTCCCAAACAATCACAAGTCCGGATAAAAACAAGCGTAATGGATTGATGCAAGCACAAAAAATTGGCTCACACTTGTTTATTCAACTCTCATATCAATTATCTAATTTAAGAGACACTATAAGTAGATGAGTCACATACAATAATCAATACAACCTCCCCACTTCTTTTTCTAATCTTGATCAATTGATTTTAGCAGTTTTCATGCTCCATGCACTTCCTGCGATTTTGACACTCTCACTTCCATAATTGAAAGCATATAAATGGGTATCACCATCAACAGCCATTGTAGGATACACCCTAGCTGTTATGCACGCCTTGCCTTTTCCACCAAAACTCTCCACTATAGAGTGATCAATCTGCAACATTTTCAAATGTGTGAGAGAACAAGTTTGTTTCATGAATCGGGTATAATGAAAAAGAGTGAAGAGAGCCATGCATAAAGTGCTATGTTAATGTGCACAGAAAGTGGGATGGACCTTTTTCGTATTTGCTTGCTACGCATCATTTACCTCATCTCGAAGAGTTAAATTGTTTTGATCAAAGGGAATAAACAACTGTATAACAAATGTATAGTTTTTAGAAAGGATTAAAATCGGTTTAACCCAATGAGGTTTGTGAGCAATTTTATTTCAGTCCATGTTCTCTCAATTTTAAAAATTTACCCTCTGAATTTTTCAAATTTCAGCAAGCTTGCCCATTTGCTAAAATTATGTCCAATTTAGAAGTAAAATGCTGATATGGGGCATGGTTAAAGAAAATTAAAAAATTTAAGAGGTAAATTTTTTAAATTGAAAGAATAGGGATTGTAATGAAGTTAACTCTCAAGAAAGTTAAAAATGATTTAAACCTAGGTGTGAATCGTGAAAAATAATCCATTTCTTATTGGTCCATGATCACCTAAAAACATGCAATACGAATATCCTGAAACGCATTCAGCATATAGAAGTGAGCTAATGTGTTACGTCAAGCTAGCTTTATAATGAATTTTCTGGTAAGTTAACATAATTGTAGCTATATATAATTTATGAGAAATTGAATACGATGTGGAAGATGTAAAAGTCCAAAGGCAGCCTATGTAGTTGCGTGAGTGTTCAAATTTCAAGGAAATGTGTAGATTCTCAAAATATTTGATGGAAGTCATGATAATAGAAAGACTTGACTTTTCAATAAAGAAATAGGAGTCTATAAGCTGTGCTTCATAGCAACTTACCAAACTTCTTAATGACAGTTTTTCATGAAGAGGATCCACATTTACAAATACTCCGTAAGTTGTCATATCATTATCTGGGTTTAGAGAAGACCTACCAGATAAACGAAAAGAAATAAGATATGGGGTTGAAAAGAGATAGAGACATGATAAAGTAGAGAGAGCCAGATACCTGCTTTGGTCACTGCACATAAGAACCACATATTTGTTATTATTGTTGTGAGACTTGAAAATTCTATAGAAGATTGCTGTCTTTTCTTTCAAATCCTTTGAAACAATGGCCAACAATCCAAATGGTCCTAGAGCCCCTTTCACTGAGGTACCCTTTTTACTACACAAAAGTTGTGCATTTGTCCAACTTGGATCCATAACTTCTGCTTTCTTGAGATCACTTATCTCAAATGCGACATCTACATCAGCCTGTAAAAAATAAAAACCAAAAGAGAACACCCAAAAGTTTAAAAAAAATTATTCCAACAATGTGAGATTTATTCGTTTTGTGCTTTTTAACGCGTGACAGAAACTCATTTCGCTTAACTTAATTAGAAGCAAATAGAAAGATAGGATAGATATACCTGTGTTGCTGTGACACCAATGACTTCATGAAGTGATCCTCCTTTAAGGAGAGTGTTTGGTAACTTGACCTCCTTTGTTCTAAGTTTCTCAAGCTCTACTACAGGCCATTGCACCAATTGCTTTCCAGATTTGTCGAGCACAATAGTCCTTGGAATTGCCTACGAGAGTACAGGCAAGATGAATACAATAAGTCTATATTCTCAAGCGAGCTCATTGAAGACTAATTTAATTGAATAGTAGCCATTACTTATCTACACCATTGACCAATTGTTAAATGTAATTGGCTAATTGCTAAGCATACTATTATAAATACAAGGAAACAATACCTGGAGTCCAGACCATCCTTTCTTGATGTCACCACTAACACTTGAGGACTCATTGATCCAACCCCACAAGATTCTGCGGTTCTTAGCACTGTCAAAGAAGGTTTTTGAAGCATAAAACTTACCATAATCATATCTCAAACCAGAATCACTCTCAATTGATCCATCATCTGGGATATAGATATCCTTGCTCACATTATATGTACCAATTGTGTAGTACTCTTTCCTAGTGTTGTCCAAGCTAACTTTGAGTACATGCTTAACATCCGGACCAATTGCAGATGTATCAAGACCAAGCAACTTAGTCTTCGAAACTGGGAAAAAATCAGGGCATTCCCACATACCATTTTTCGGTGTTGAATATAATGGATGTTTGGCCTTAGTCCAATGCATGAAATCTTTGCTTCTGTAGAGGATAGCTAGTCCCCTTTGGCCCCTTTTGCTTCCAATGATCAACCTCCATCTCTTATCTGGCCCTAGCCAAGCAGTGGTAGGATCCCTAAATGAGCTGGCATTGATTTGGTTAGCTGGAGTTGGAGCCATTAGTGGGTTTTGTTGGACTTTAACCCATTCTCTAAGAAAAGGGTCGGAAAGGTTTTTAGGAAATGCCAAGTTTTGAACTTGTTCTTTATCAGGGTTGATTCCGGTGTATAACATGGCCGGCTTTCCGCTGGGAAGGATTGTGACGGACCCCGACCAACAGCCATTGATATCGGAGAGAATTGATGGGTAGATAGCAGCTTCATGTGGAATCCAGTTGACGAGATCAGTGGATGTGGAATGTGCCCAAACAATGTTACCCCAAACTACACTGCTGGGATTGTATTGGTAGAAAAGATGGTAAATTCCCTTGTAGATCAGTGGCCCTGAAAAGAGAGTGCAATAGGCAAAGACATAAGTAGAAGGTGTGGCCAAAAATAAAAGGGCCAAGCATATAAATCCACCAACAAGTAGTGTACTTGTTATACCATATTCGATCCCCACACATAATCACATCAATGCATTACATTTACTTCCATTGAAAATAAGAACCAATGCACCATGCCCAGAAAATATAATTAACCAAACAAAAGATCGACCACTGTAGAAAATATAACTCAGGGAGGGAGAAAGTAACCAACCATTTGGATCTGTGAAAAACCAAAGAAGCCAATTTGTCCATTTCCACAGTCATCACAAGTCAAATGTGCAAAAAACAAGGAGCAAAGAACTAACTGTTAGAGTTGTATAAACAATAAACCAAGACAAAGACAGGTGAAAGAAGCTGAAGAAAATGCAGAAAATGAAAAAAGCAGAGAGAAGATTCAAGATAAGTTGAAGATATACATACCATTGATCCAGTTCTTGCGAGGCTGGAAATGATAACCAGTTCTGTAAGGGTCTTTAGCTTGGGGATGTGTTGAAGTAAGTTGGGTAGTTTGAAGGTTGCTATAGACATGGTGGGAAGCTTGAAGCTCAATAACACCATAAGAAAGCAAAAGTGAAAGAAGGCAGAATTGCCAAAGAGAGAATATCATCATGGCTCTATTGGCTTAGTGGGGGTTTGGAAAGTAAGGGTGCGCCAATGCGCCGTGTTGGGATATATAGGCCAGAAACAGTACTTGTCGAACGAAGTGATCTTTTGTTTCGTTTTTTCCTCTTTTTTTCTTCTTCTTAGGTGGAAGTCAAGGATGGAGGGTTCTACGGAGATAGTTAAAGGTGAAACACAGGATAAACATCCCAGCATACAATCTAGCAAGTTTGTGATAGTATAGAAGAATTTTTAAGAAGAGAAGGATCCTGGAAATGTGGGAATTTTGGTTGAAGATAAATAACTGCTGGCAAACTATATAATTTGGAATTTGGATCAGCAAAATAAAGGTCAAAGGTCAAAGGTCAAAGAGCAGAATTTTTTTTTTAATCTTGTTATGGCCGAAGATAATTCATTTCCTGTGTTGGCTTCTTGCACAATGAAGAAGACAAATCAAATGTCTAATCAATTTTTTATTTTTTTTTAAGTTGAATGCCTGAATACTGTCCAAGTGTCCATCCTTTTTCTTCATACCGAAAACAAGAAAACCTCAAGCTAAATATGTACCCTGTTAACGATGTAAACAATGAGAATCAAAATCAGAAAAGTTTTAAATACACACCCAAGACTACACACCTAAAACACATCCTGTTTTTTAATATTTCAAATTAGATTTATAGGTATGTTACGTTAAATGGCCAAAACATACTTATGTAATAATTATGACGTTTCACCTTGGCAACAACACTATAGTGGCGTTGATCATGCTTTGCGACAAGAAATTTCCTTTACAGCGGCTTACAGCATTTTGACAAGATCCTCTTGATTAGTGTCTATTGGATCAGCTGTTATTCATGCAGTGTTGGTGGATCCAACCCTTGTTAGAGAGGTGGTGATGGCGGAAAATGCTTATGGTCAGAAAGAGGAGTTGGCATGGCTCTAAGTAGCTTCATTTTGACAGGATCCTCTCGATTAGTGTCTATTGGATCGGTTGTTATTCATGCAGTGTCGGTGGATCCAGCCTTTGTTAGAGAGGTAGTGATCAGGCCCGGACTTGAGGTGAGGCCGATGAGGCGGCCGCCTCAGGCCCTAAAAATCTGGGGGCACCAAAATCCGGCAGCTGCCTTGAGCAAGAGGGATTAGAAAAGTTTGTTAGCCATGGAAACTAAAGCTTAAAGCTAGCTAAAACTGTTTGGGTTTTGGTTTTCTGAAATAAAAAACAGAGGAGGAGAGAAATAGTTGGGTTTAGAAGAGAAGAGAAGGGAGAGAGAGAGAGAGAGAGAGAGAGAGAGAGAGAGAGAGAGAGAGAGAGAGAGAGAGAGAGAGAGAGAGAGAGAAGTTTGAGATGGAGATGATGACGAGCAGTGATGGCTGTCGACGATAATAAAAACTGGATTTTGTGGTTTAGAAGAGAAGAGATTATAATTTCTTATGATGATTTTCAAGTACGGTTGGGAACCGTACCATTCGTATCATATTGGTGAAGTTTGATGGATTTAAAGGATTTGGTATGATTTTAGTCACCATAATATAGGGTGGCTTATATTGATTATTGCTAGCTAACCATTATTAGCGGCTACTCACCATATGTGAGTAGAGCGCTTAGCGTGAGATGCTATTATAGCCTGGGAGGCAACCGATTGGTATTTATTTTTATTTGTTAGCTAGCCATTATTAGCGGCTACTCACTATAGGTGAGTAGAGCGCTTAGCGTGGGACGCTATTATAGACTGGAAGGCACCGACCTGAGCCTGAGAGACTCCTTTTACATGGTGATAACTCTTCCCCTTATTATATTTTTCTCAGTTATATAATTGATTAACCAGCGGGGCTGGTTTATTTCTTCTTTCGAGATTTTTTTTATTTGATTAACCAGCGGGACTGGTTTGTCTATTTTTATGGTATTCTGGATTTAAAATAATTTGGAATATCAAGTTGCATGCTGTTAAGTTTTAAAAGTGGAAACATGGGAAAATATACAAGTTATTTATTTGTTAAATTATTTAATTTATTGTTGTCCACTCACTCTAACGTTTTCAAATTACTTTCCCTGGGCCTTTTGGTTTTAAATGCCCAGTCTGCAGGCTAAGTTTAAATGAGGTTGAGCGTACATGAAGTCGAGGCATAGTCAGAGGCTTCTTTCGCTTAATTTTTACTCATTGTTATTTTTTCATTATTAGATATGCTCTCATAACCAGTTAGTGAATTAATTTTGAGTATTATTGGTTATGGGATTATTTTAGTTGAGTAATTGATTTATTGGGAGATGTGATGAACTTGGAGAGCAGGAAGGCTCCAGGTGTTGAGGATGGATGTTTGGTTATAGAAGTGTTAAGTTGAATTTTTCATGTAAGGGTTGTCCATTTTCAAGAAAGATTATGTCGAATTTTCGGTAAATTTTCCTTGAAGGTGGACCCCGCAGGATTTACCTCGGGTTTCAGGATGAAATCCGGGGTGGGTCTTGACACTCATAGCCAGATCATCAAGATAAAACACTTGTTTCGCCATGGTGGCAAGAATAAACGGCTCATTCTCATACTATACACTGTTTGAGTCCACTGATAACAAGCCACGATCCATATTCGTACTCCTTCGTCTGGTTGGGTCAGTATTGAAACATTTGCACTTGAACAACATGACTGGCATACCCTTACCGTACATTAGTTCGATGACACTGACAAGAACCCCGTAGTAGTTGAAACCCACACCCTTAACCATGACTCCATTGTTTTGGGTGACATGGCCTTCATCTCGTTCTGATGTTACAAACTTAACACCGTTCACAAAACATCCAGCATGAACTCTGTGGCTTCGGGTCCTCCAGCCAACAAGTGCAACTTCGGGTCGTAAGAAGCAGGAAAACACTGTTGAATATGCATCATCTGTAACAATTTTAAGAGCAACGTTGTTACATTCTGTAACATCAAAAAGCAACATATATTTAATTTATGTAACATCATAGAGATAGAATGTACCCAAATAGGGAAGTAATCGGGAAAATCTCTCTTGTGAATGGCTTCGTTACCATCCTGCCTTTCCAAATGAGACTTCAAGTACCGCTCGGCTTCATCGCAATGTTGAAGAACAGACCAATGAGCCTCTTTGATCTCAGAATTACTTAATCTTTCAGAGTTACTTAACCTACCATACGGTTGAACATCGTTGGAAACAACTGATAGATTGAATTGATTACGGGATACAGATGATTCCCCCTCTGTGTCTTCATCATTGAGATATGTGTTGCAGTAAGTTACGCACTCAGCTTGAATGTATGCCGCCGTGATCGACCCTTCAGGGAAACCTTTGTTTCTGTTCGACTTCTTGAAATCCCCCAGTTGCGTACAAAACAGATATTTATTCTTTAATAGTTAATATTTAAAAAAATTATCTTAATTTGAAAGGATGATTAATTAGAAAATGAGTGCATACCTCTCATTTGGATAGCACCAGGTATACTGTACCGGACCAGTAAGCAACACTTGTTCGGGAAGGTAAATCATGATGTCAAAGAAAGTTGGGGGAAATATCTTCTCCAGCTTGCACATGATGTACACAATGTCTTCTTGCAATGACCGCGAACATCAGACTTTTTAAGCTCTTTAGCGCATATCTTATGAAAGAACATGGACAAAGCCACTAACGTGTCAACCACATCACTCTGCAAATACGGTCTAATGACCACGGGAAGAAGACGTTGCAGCAAAACATGACAATCATGAGTCTTCAACCTCGTAATCTTATTTTCCTCCGTCTTAACACATCGAGCGATATTCCCTGCATACCCATGAGGATACTTAACGTCATTAAGCCACTGAAACACTTCCGCCTTCTTCTGAGGATGGACTATGTAGCCTGCTTGAGGCATTATGGCTTTTTTTGTTTTTTTGTTCTCTACTAGCTATAGCTTAGGGCGTATACCCATTTTCTTAAGATCAACACGGGCTTTGGGGATGTCCTTGTTTGTTCTCTAAGTTGTGTCTGATTTTCAACGTCGACCAGTAAGGCAATTCAAAGAATACACTTTTGTGCGTCCAATACTTAAACTCATCAGGCGTGGGAAGATTCAAGTCGGTTACTTCTTTACTGGTGCTCAAATATCCGAACCAGTGCTCATTAAGCCTTTCTAAAATCCACTCACCAGACCTCCTTGGGGGTTTTAGATTATGCTGCTCAGTCCCATCAAATGCCTCAGCATCCCACCGCCACTCGTGATCCACGTCAAGCCATTTACGAGATCCCAAGAAACAATTTTTGTTGGCGTGGCGACTAGAATTGATGTCATCTAAGAATACCGGGCAAGCCTTGTACCCCTTAGTTTGTTGGCCAGACAACATCCCGTAAGCTAGAAAATCATTAATGGTCCAAATAACAGCTACTTTCATCATGAATGAAGTTTGACCATGCTTGTCAAAAGTAGGGAGTCCATTTTCCCATAACTCCTGCAGCTCGTCAATTAATGGTCTCATGTACACATCCAAGCACTTTCCTGGAGAATACGGCCCTGAAACCATAAGCGTAAGAAAATTGCACTCCTTCTTCATACACATGTTGAGAGGTAGATTGTAGGGAAATACTATCACAGGTCAAATGCAAAAAGACAAATTCATGTTTTCAGTATGATTGAATCCGTCTGTTGCAAGTCCGAGTCTGACATTTCGACAGTCTCCAGCAAATTCGGGAAAAGAACAGTCAAAGTGCTTCCAAGCCTCCCCGTCTGCGGGGTGTGTGAGATTATTTGGATCTATCCTCTCCTTTCCCTGGTGTCTTGCTTGGTGTCATCTCATATGCTTGGCCATATGTGAAGACATGTACAGATGCTGCAGACAAGGACCCAACGGGAAGTAACGAAGAACTTTCCTAGGAATGGCCGGGTTTTTCTGTTTAGATGAAGTGGAAGCTTTATACCTTGGCTCGTAGCAGTGTGGGCACTCAGCTTCATCCTTGTAATCTTTATAATACAAGATGCAGTTCTTGACGCAAGCGTCTATCTTCTGGTGATCAAGACCGAGGTCAGCGAACATGCTTTTTACCTGGTCGAAATTTTCCGGACAACGGTTACCTTTGGGAAGCACTTCCTTCATAAGTGCAATATCCTCATCAAAACTTACGTTAGTCTTTCCCCGCTTGTTTTTGATCTTCATTTGCTTCATGACGGTACCCAACACAATATGCTCACTGCCAGGATAAAATGGGGTTTGTACTTGCCATACAAGCCTGTTGTACTTATCATAATCACTGTTGTAGTCAACGTGGGAGACATTAGGGAAGGTGTCAGGGGCATTGTCATAAACAACATTTTCCTGATATCCTGAGGTGGCGAACAGAAGGCATCGTTTAAGATGTTCATCATAGCAGGGGCCCCGTAACTAGCATTGGAAGATCCTGCATGCTGATTATGTTGTGCTTGAATTTCTGCAAGTGTAGGCATTTGAACTTGATTTTTGCTGTGCCATGTCCATGTGGTATAACTAGGACAAATACTGTTTAGTGCCAAGTGTGTCACACCTCAATTTTCGAAGGATAAATTTTCAAAAATCTGGGCGTGATATAACTCAAAATCTTAATATCCAAACACCTGCTTAACAACTTCTAAGCTAAAAACAATACTGGAAGTGTACAAGTCAACAAACTCGTAAATCGAGTTGAACATTAATCCTACTTAATTACATGAACTTCAAAAGTCTAGTAATAATTAAGTCGCTCACATGAGCTTAAAACAACAGTCATAACACAATAACATAAAGTGCATAGAAACTACAATCCTGCTACTATGCCTCCGCCTCAATCCTGCTGATCAACACCTGCAGGTCTAACCCCTACACCAGGTGTGAGGGTTCTTTTTGATTTGGAAGTAACTAAGCCAAAGTTAACTCAAAGAATTGAATTATCGAATTAACCTTGTGCGTGTTTCAAGATCAGGGAGAGGCTTGTAGCATGAGCTGGCGTGGGAGCTGAAGGCACGCTGCGGTGACGAAGATTGGACTGAGTTTTGAAGTTAGATTTCTGGGAAGGGACCTGGGTTTCTAAGACCGAGACTGCAAGATGGCTAGAGAGGGGGATTTTGGCTTGAAGGTTGGAAGGCATGAAGGCTGGAGTGTTTTAGGGACTTTTCTGGGTTGGTTGCCTGGGTTTCTAAGACCGAGACTGCAAGATGGCTAGAAAGGGGGATTTTGGCTTGAAGGTTGGAAGGCATGAAGGCCGGATTGTTTTAGGGACTTTTCTGGGTTGGTTGCCTGGGTTTCTAAGACCGAGACTGCAAGATGGCTAGAAAGGGGAATTTTGGCTTGAAGGTTGGAAGGCATGAAGGCCGGAGTGTTTTAGGGACTTTTCTGGGTTGGTTGCCTGGGTTTCTAAGACCGAGACTGCAAGATGGCTAGAAAGGGAGATTTTGGCTTGAAGGTTGGAAGGCATGAAGGCTGGAGTGTTTTAGGGACTTTTCTAGGTTGGTTGCCTGATGCCCCCCTGCAGCTCCCCAAACCTCCCTTTTATAGAACCGAATTAGAGGGTTTTGCGATGGGTCGCCATGCCTAATCCACCGTGTAAAAGGATTGTTCTTCTCAGATACATGATCTTGGCTTCAAAAGTTGGCAGAGAGAAGTTGACCTTGCGAGATGGAAGAGACGACTCACTGCGGGGAGGCTGCGAGGACGGCTGCAGAGGGGGAAATCCTGGAACAGGGCACGCAAAGTAACTTGAATCCCGCAATCTCGGCATCCAAGGATGAAAGGGCTGCCTTGGAACCAGTCACTGACCTCCTTCCTCCTCGGATTGGGAGGGGATGGCACTTTTCTGCTGTACAAAGCTTGTCGTCGTACTGCTGCGGGGAAAAGGTGAGATGGCTGACTGTGTAGTCGATAAGGAAGAAAAGGGCGAAGGATTGGGCTTTTCTTAAAGGAAAAGAAAGTTTGGGCTTTTTTTCTAAAAGAGAAATAAAAGAGGGTGTTGGGCTTCAAATTTAAATGTGTTTCGGGTTTAAAAGATGGGCAGTCCAATTCTCACGTTCTTTACCGATTCGTCACCGACTTAAGTTGTTGGGCTTGAGTTTCGGGCCCAAGACCGAAATTTCTTAACAACGTTAAACCGGCGGACGAGTGTTACGTGCCTCCGTAACCATCCACATCATACCCACTTTTACAAGCCCCAATGATGCGTGTATGTGGCTTGGGCCCACATGGGTGCATGGATATGTTCGCTTGGGTTAAATCAAGGATTTAACATAAGATTGTAAGAAATTATTGCGTGACGAAGTATTAATAGGTCGCATGATTTTTTGGGTATCAACACCAGGAAATGGTGCACCGGGTTGTAAACAACAACTTTACAACCCCGGTAAGTTAAAAAGCTTGTATGAGTAAATCCCAAAATAACTAAATACTTCTACCAACAAAGTAAAACACATGAATAAAAGATAAAACTGATAATTCCTGCATTAGCAGCTTAGTTCAGAATCACCGAAAAAAACAAGAGAATTCAAAAGAAATAATTAAAGAAACACAACAAATCACAATCACTCAAATCATAAATGAAATCCTGCAAAAAACGTAGTTCGGGAATTCCATTAAAAATCATACAAGGAATTTAAATGACAAGCATAGTTCAGGAGATACTCAAAGCAAGGAATTTAAATGACAACACATAAGAACATCACACAATCATTTCTCTACTCTTACTTATGAGTTCGCTAACACTTAGTCATTCCCCATAAGTAACCAAACAAACGCGTACTCATGGGTTCGTCAACACTTAGTCATCCCCCATGAAGTACCAACAGACATACTAGAGCTCTATACTGACCGTAACCAATCACCCGGCCAAGGCTTGGTTCCTGGTCCACCACGAAGGCTCCTAATCTAATACACATAATCACCACTAAGGCACACACATCCACAACTAATTCATACAATCACCACTAAGGCACCACATCCACAACTAATGCATACAATCACCACTAAGACACCACATCCACAACTAATGCAATACAATCACCACTAAGGCACCATTCAACAACGAATGCACACAATCACCACTCAGGTACACATTCACAACTAAGACACATTATCACCACTAAGGCACTAATTCATAACAAATGCACACATTCACCACTAAGGCACCAACATGAACAAAAATCTATTTGAAATATTATATTTTTAAAAGAAAACTTGTTTTCACTTACCATGAGCCGTTGGCGATCAAGCTCATATATTTTAAAACAAACAAAAGATAAACATAATTTTTAAATCAAAACATCATCGTCATCATTTAATCATCTTAATCATCATCATCATATAATCACCATAATCATCATTTAATCATCATCATATAATTACCATGATCATCATCTAATCATTATCATATAATTACCATGATCATTATCAACATCACATAATCACCAACATTTTCATCAACATTATCATCACTAAAATCATCAACATTTTAATCATCATCATCATCATCATCATCATCATATAATCATCATAACCACCATAAGTAAAAAAGGTCACAAAGTGAACCTTGGTGAGATTTTACTCACCTCAAAAATCCCGCCGCGTCTTCAACAAAACACAAGAACCAATCTCAACCACACTTCACAAGTCACCTAAAATTACACAAATAATAACTTTAATAACCACTTAAACAAAAGAACAATGCATCCTTAACAAGCTTTAAACCAAGATTTGCCCAAAAAGGGACAACCTTCTTCCGAGACCTCCCAAGTTCATAGGAACCCTCAACCAACCTATTGAAAAAGGTTAACAAGATTTTCAAAGCTCAAACACCAAGGCTTAACAACCTCTCACGATTCTCAACTTAATTAGTCTTAAACCTAGGATGCAAAACTTGATCATAAAATAACCTCATAACATGTCAATGTGCTCGTATCGACAAGCACAAGCTAACAGTTACTCCTAACCTCCCAACCCCTATCGGACGCGCCGCCACATGCCACCACAGACGGCGGCGAGTGGGCCCCATGCGCCACCCCAAAACGTCCGAATTTGGGCAAACTCAAAACATCAAACTTGTAGATTGCAGAGAGGGGAGCATCTTTCATACCTGACGTTTGAACTAATTCGGCCGAAATCGTCCATAACAAAACCGGGTGCCAAGGCGGCCTCAAACCGACCTCTAGACCTCAAAATGAGGTGAATGGTAGCTTGAAACGTGCTTGGAGGGAAGAATGCTTCAAGGAAAGAGCAGCCTCACCTCTAGTCGCCGCCGTACACGGCCGGAAATCCCTCTGCTTGGAGTCGGGTCTGCCACCCTCCGTTGTGGCATTCGGTTCTCCCAATCCAGCTCGATTCGTCCTCACCCACCTACACTGGATGGATCACGCCGAAGAGAGGAAGAAAACCTGACCGGTGCCGCCGTCTGAGTCGGTCGGAGTCGGCCGGAAAAACCGGGTCGGGTTGGCGATTTCGGGTCGGGTCAGCTGGAGGACTTTGATACCGAAGGTATCGCGAGAGAGAAGAAGGAGAAAGAGAGAAATGGGTTCCGGAGAATGGAACCCTAAACTTCCCTATTTAACCAAAAAAAAAACCCATAAAGCCATGAACTTCTGATGACCATAACTTTCTCATACGACATCCGATTTATACGTGCCACATGTCTATGAACTCGTATCATCGTGCTCTACAACTTGCGTGAAGGAAGTTTCTCGATAAACCCAACAGATTAAAAAGTCGACTCTTGACCCTTCAAAACCATAATACCACTTCGGTAAATTATGCAACCGAACTCTTCCGCTCTTCCTTCGAATCTCAAAACACACTAACTTCTAACTCAAAAATTCCTAAATAATATTAGAAACTAATATTAAATTTTCGGGGTATTACAAAGTGAGAATACATGTCTTCATATGTTACTGGTTTCCGATTGAGACATTTGTTGCACGGACATATGTGAATAACTTTGTCTGAAGGACTATGTAGACACACGAACTCAAGAAAATCAAAAATGCCTGTCATATAAAGAGGGGACCCCCTCCCTAATTGCATCCAGCTCTTGTCAATGTTGTACACTATAATAACAGGAAACAAAAATATATAATCAAAAAAAAAAAATATATATATATATATATATATATATATATATATAAACGAGAAATATATATATATATACTTATTATATATATAAGATATATTAATGTACGTTGTTCATATCGCTTAATATTCACCTTATGTCTCTGGTTAGGGCCCTAATCCCGTTTGAGAGCACATGACATTGTGATTTCGTTTGTTGTTGAGGCGTTTCGAATTCGCATATGTGAAAAAATTCCGGCAGCATCTCCCTACAGTTCCCCAAGTACACGAATATCTATACTTAGTATGCACTCGAGGAACAATAAAGGAAGATCATGTCGAAATATATATACACACAACCGAAAATGAAACGCACCAACAATTAACAAACGGAATCTCAATGTCATATGCTCCCAAACTGTCCAAATATGAGACAATTCGAAAACGATTTTGTTAGACACAGTCGTAACATAATGATTTGCATATATTGATGAATGTATAAGAATATTATAATTCTTAATTACATGATTCATCATTTTATTTTTTATCATTTGAATACACAAATGATTTGCATGAAAATGAAAATTTGATAAACATATTATTCACATAATTATTAATCTCACACACACACACACACACACACACACACACACACACACACACACACACACACACACACACACACACACACACACACACACACACATATATATATATATATATATATATACAGCCCCCTTCTAATGTGGGATCCCATTTTTTGGGTTTATATGAGGGACACACTCCCTGCCGTCCGATCTGTTTTAATGAGCTGGAACGGCTCAGACACACACACACACACACACACACACACACACACACACACACACACACACACACACACATATATATATATATACAGCCCCCTTCTAATGTGGGATCCCATTTTTTGGGTTTATATGAGGGACACACTCCCTGCCGTCCGATCTGTTTTAATGAGCTGCAACGGCTCAGATCAAATCAAGTTAATAAATCCAGTTCTAACCCGAGTTAACCCACCCTGTGCGCGACTCTTCCCTTTCCCAATCTCGTCTTCCTCTCTTCGCTTTTGTTTTTTGAGAATCGAGTTAGCCATTTCTGATACAATTCAAGACCTCAAAGATTGAGACAAAAAACTGAAGAAGAATGATCAGATTCGAGAAGATGAAGCTACTCTCTAACTGCCTCGACAAACCCTCTCAGTAAAAGAAAACAAGGTCCTCTCTCAAATCTCTATGTTGGGTACTCGATTCAAGGGGAAAGATCATAACTTTGTAATGAATTTGCGTTCTTTTGAGTGATGAGGATCTGAATTTTTTTTTTTATTGAATTTTATGGTGATCACGAATTTGGGTGCTTTGCTGATTTTGGGCTTTGATGGTTGTTTCAGGTAAGGCATATTCCCGAGTACAATGAAACTATGTCATATATGATCTTATCTGGTCAGGCATAGCATTACCATCTGAAGCTTACTAGTGATAAAGGTAAGTACATGAAGCTCAGTTTATGAAAATATGCTACAAGGACAAATTTTAGCCATATTCATGAATTATATGTTTTGTAACCGGTAGAAAAATTATATGAATCATATAGATTGGTTTAAGTGGAAATATGCCACTACAAGTATTACGCCTTATACTGAACGTCTAACCATATTGGTTGAATTGTAATCTATAATTTGTAGAAATAGTTGATATATGATTGCTTGGTATATGATCAATTTGCCTACATTATGATTCTAGACCATTTACTATGCTTATCTTTCTCTATTTTAAATCCAGACATGTTCTTAATCTCAAGGACTTTATGTTTTTTATAGGTTGATCAAGAGCCAAATGGTGCCAATTCAGTTATGCTAATTCAACTTTTAACTGGAGATTTTCTTCTCCCTTTTTCTGGTCTGCATGTTGAGGAAATGTGAAGCTTATGTTGTGTGTACAGACAGAAGACATTAAAGGTCTTTATCCGTACAATGTAGACGTAATTTCTCTGTTTACAAGCTCTTGAAAGTTGATTTATTGAGCAACGAGTACTAGACCTATGCTAGATGCACGTTCACGAAGATGGCAAAGCCAGACCAAAAATACATGATTGTAGCTCGGTGATCAAGCAATGATATGCCTTACCATTGATGTTGTCGCCATCATTTTCACCTTATAGTTGTATCAATACAATTTATCTTTCATTAATGGCTATTGTTGTCTATTATCAATTGTAAAAGAAGCATCTGAACAAATATATTTTACTCACTTATAAAATGCATAACCAATTTTTATTGATAGACTATCAATAAGTTTTTGCAAGTAGCTTAGCTTTAAATTTGTTGTTCAAATCTTTTGCAAAACATTCTGCATAACCAACCTTTCTCGTGCTTCAAGATTGAACACAAACACACATCCTCATATTCATAATTAGTCTGCAATTATTAATATACTAACTCATAAGCAAATTACTCTAACATCAAAACAATAGAGCTGGAAATACTAACAACAAGACACACATGGCTACTACTAACTCAGAAGCAAATTACTCTGTCATTTTATATCAGCTTGAACAACAATGCTAAGAGCCAAAAACCAAATATTAGAAATCTTTTCTGCATCACTAAAGTAACATCCAAAGACTAAATGTCAGCATATCTCCTTTGCATCTCCAAAATATGTCTGATCATGCACTCAACAAGCAGCTAATCGTCCTGAGAACAACGTATAAATCAGAAAAATGAAGGGAATAAATTCTTTGAGAAAAAAAAGTCAAACTCTTATGTATGGCATACTAAGGAATATTACCTTTGAAGAATAACTATCATCAGTACCATCTCCACTAGAATTTTCATTTGTATCAGCACCAGACAATCTAAAACAGCAAAACAACATATGTTTAATGTCATACTAACCAAACATCAACAACAAATTATTTGAAATAAGTTAAATGTGTCCTTACTTTTCGAGCAACACTGGACAATTGCGTTTGTCATGAGTCTACCCGTCTTTGCCACATCCATGACAATGTCTTCCGGTACCATTGCGCTTTCCTTTGCTCTTCTCTTTTCCTCTCTTAATTCTTTTTGCCCTTCATTTTGTCTTAACTTCATCCGGTTCACGAAAAGTACTTTCTTGAGTTAAACTTCTTTTTGAAAGAGGCTCCACACCGTCACTGCTACCATTAGCAAGTAGTGGCTTAATCTTCTCAATCAAAGAATCCATTGTTTCCTGAAACAATTGACTTGCTTCTTCACTCAAGACAACGTTATCAATTACATGTGAATATTGTTGGAACAGTAGACCACGTTTTTCAAGTAAGGACTTGTTAACAGTGATCTCCATGCCACTCTTGTCCATCACAACCTCAGATTTTGCAGACTTTGTCCATCTCTTCAAAATGTATTGATCTGGCAATTTATGCAGTTGATGTATTCTATGCAAGTATGCCAAAACATGTCTACATGGAACTCCTGCACTCTCAAACAATTTGCAAGTACACGAAGCAAAATCTTTTGATTTATCATACATGATGACCCGGGCTTTTCCATCTTCATGATCCTCACGTGTAACCTTAAGTGTGCACTTATTTTCATCCTCCGATTTGACCTCTAGATTATAGTTGTAGCTTTCCCACAGCTGATCTTGAAATTTATAATAGTACTTACGTGTATAAATATCAGACATTTGTTTTTCCATCTTAATGGGACACTTAAATCTAGGCTTTTCATTGACGTCAATATGATCTGCAATCAACTCCTCATGTCGTTTATGTAACATACCCTTATTGAATTGAACCATGAACTCCACCAAAGAATTTTTATCAGAAACATAATCCTTAAAGAACGAGTGTGCACTTTCAGCTCGTTGACTGCTTGACATACCAGCTGAGAAAACATGGTTCATATAGGCTGGTACCCATCTAAACCGAATTTCATAAATTGATTGCAGCCAATTATGCCCACTTAATCCACTCTCTTCAAGAACTGATCTCCACTTCAATTCAAACTCTTCTTCATTCTCAGATGAGTATATGCACTTTCTAAAGGCCTAATAGTGATCTCTACATTTGATTGCATCAAGCTTCTCAGAGAACTTTCTCAAGATATGCCAGCTACAATATCTATGAAATGTGTTTGGGAAGACTTCTAAAATAGCTTTCTCCATGGCTGGATCTTGATGTGTAATAATCATTTTAGGAGCACCACCTGGCATAGCATTCAGAAATTCTTTCAACAACCACACAAATGAATCTGTAGTCTCATCACTTAAGAATGCAGCTCCAAATACAACTGTCTGACCATGATTATTAATCCCCATCAATGGTGCAAAAATCAAACTATACCGATTGGTTTGGTATGTAGTGTCAAAGATAATGACATCACCATAAAACTTGTACGACTGTCTTGAAATTGCATCAGCCCAAAAACAATGAGTAATCTTATTCTCAGCATCAGCCTTTATTGTGAAACAAAACCCTGAATTTTTTTCTTGCTCCAGTTGTAGATAGTCATGCAACATGTCTCCATCTTGCCCTTTTTTTCTCTTTAAGCTTATCCCTTTCAAGGTTGTACAAATCTTGCTGTGTACAACCAATGTACTGAAAACCTCCTGCTTGAACTCCAAGAATGTCGAATTGCTTGCATGGGGGTATGTTTACCATGGATAGTTGTTCCCATAATGATCGTTGAGCTTTAGTAAACCCACGATTAGACTTTACTAAGTGGAGTCTTCTTGGACTTGTCATAGGATGAGTGTGGCCTTCATCAAATATTGTAACTACAAATCCACCAGAGTTTACTCTCAACTATCATTCTTGCTTTACAGTCCTCCCTTACTACACCACGGATCCTTTTCTCATCACCAACCAATTCACTCAGATCGTGTCCTTGTCTATTGCAATAAAACTCTCTCCTTATAAACTCAGTAGTTTTTTTGCTCCTCCTACTAGAACCAAGTCGTACAATAAACCCAGCTGCAGATGCATATTTTTTATAAAAATCATGTGCCTCTTCCCATGTTGTAAATTGGTGACCTTTGAAGGGCTTAAGCTCATTTCTTACTTGAGGATAGAAAGCTAAAGTAGAGATATTTTCTTGTGACGGATGGACAACTTGAATAGGATCAATATTTGGTTCCTCAACGACAAGCATCTCATTAATATCTATTTCCATAGGTATTGACATCTCAGTAGTTTCAATTTCCATGGGGTCTATTGACATCATGTCAGCTGCTGTTTCTTGAACATCAACAATAATACAGAAGTTAGAACTTGAAAATCAAAGACAATGAAAATCATACAAAGTTCTGAAATATGCAATTATACAATATGTCAAAACAACTGTTCTTTTACAGTTTAGTCAAGTTGAAGATCATTCTTCACCCATACTTATTTGAACAATCAAAAACATCATAAACCCAGAGCACATATTGAGAGCAGAAGATCATCATATCTTTCTGACTTGGCAATAAAAGGGAACCACAGATGATTTCGAGCTTTCTCTCTTTTGACCGGTTTCTCGATCTTTCTCTCTGTGAGTGGCCTCTCGAGCTTCTCTTACTTTCGTTTCGTGGTCTTTTCCTTGTGAGCGCCAAAGAAGGAAGAGATCGATGAGTTTGAGTCGTGCACAGGTTGGGTAAACTCGGATTAGAACTGTGTTTATTAACTTGATTTGATCTGAGCCGTTGCAGCTCATTAAAACAGATCGGACTGCAGGGAGTGTGTCCCTCATATAAACCCAAAAAATGGGATCCCACATTAGAAAGGGGCTGTGTGTGTGTGTGTGTATATATATATATATATATGGGTCATTCCATTAAGTGATCCCTTTTTTTGACATATATGAGGGATGGAGGATTACACTAACTTTTCGATTATATTTTTGAATCTTCACCGTTCAGTTTGTTAGTCCTTATATATAGATCAATTCTGCAAATTTTCAGCCAATTTGGTGATCGTTAAGGTGTCGAAAAAGATTAAATCAATGAACGAACCAAACCTGCCAAACCTGAACCATTCATGCTTATAATTATAAATCGTAGTTTTGAATGCCTTAACGATCACCAAAATTTCTGAAAATTTGCAGAAGTGATCTACTCATATAGAACTACATATTGAACGGTGGAGATGTGATTTTGTGATCGAAAAGTTGGTGTAATCCCTCATCCCTCATATATGTCAAAAAAAGGGATCCCTTAGTGGAAGGGCCCTCATATATATATATATATATACTGTAGAAATGTCACCCTTAATTTCAACATGTATATACACGTACTATCAAAGTTACATATATCATGCATGCATCAAGCAATCTAGTAATTATATTATCCTCACAAGTAAGCAAATATATATATATATATATATATATATATATACTGTAAAAATTTCACCCTTAATTTCAACATGTATATACACGTACTATCAAAGTTACATATATCATGCATGCATCAAGCAATCCAGTAATTATATTATCCTCGCAAGTAAGCAACATTCCATTAAAATTGGACCGGCAAAGTCGCCGGAAAATATGCCTAAATGAAGAAAGTAGATGAATTAAAGTAGTTACATACCAATTAGGAGAGAAGCAGCTCTTGAAGATCGATCAAATTCATGAAGAAAAGCTTCCAAAACTAGATTTGGATCAGATGAATTCTGTGAGGGGGGGAGGGGGGGAGAAGATAGTTGATCAATTTGTGTTCTCTTCTGAGCAAAAGTTGAATAAATGATGTGTTTACTTAGCAGACGGAATCTTTCGTCGCCTAAGACAAAAGGCGTCGGCAAAGAAATATATTCGTTCTGTATTGTGTCAGACAATAATGGCATTTCTTAGTCGACGGATAGGGAGTCGGCTAAGAAAGACATATTCGTCGCCCAAGAACCACTTAGCAGACGACAGAGGGTTCGTCGCCCAGGACTAACTTAACCAACAGACAAAGGTTCGTCGCCCAAGACCAGCCTTTACGACGGAACGGTTTCGTCGCCTAAGAATATCTAACTCGACGGAACTTAGACAACGATCCATTTTCGTCGGGTAGGAAGATCTTAATCGACGGATTTCGTCGACAGTCAGAATTCGTCGCCTAAGAGTTACTAAGCCGACGAAATTCGGCCGACGAAAATTATTCGTCGCCTAGGATTGACTAAGTCGACAGAATTTAGACGACGAAACATGTTTAGTCGGATAGGAGTATCTTAGTCGACGGACGTCCTCGATAGTCATTTTTCGTCGCCTAAATCGATCTTAGGCAACAGTTGTGTGGTCTTATACGACGGTTTTGTTTCCGTCGATGAAGACAATCTTAGCTGATAGATTTTTTATTTTCCGTCGGCTAAGAGAAGATTTCCTGTAGTATAGGGTTTTGGAGAGTACGGCTGCCGCTGTGCCAAAGGAAAGCAAAGAAGCGAGGTCCATAGATCTTGTGTAGGGAATGACACATAACCAAGTGGTTAAAACCACACACCAATGTCGACACCTATTTTGATTTTTGAACATGAAGGTACCAAAATGCTTTTATGTATTTCAGCACCTTCTCCACGTACTTTATATGGATGTAGGTGTCTATCGACAAAACGACATATATAATCAAAGACCTGCTCGATCCATGGGCGTGATGCTCCATGATTATAGTCAGACTGGCTTGTTCTATAAGGTTAATTAACACTCCCCCTTATCTAACCATATTTCTTTAATATAGCTAGACCTGTCTATATATCTCTCTTCAAATCTAACAAATTCTATGGCATTTGCTTCTATTATTGGTGTATATATCAAAATCATAAAAGTATACAACCTTACGAAATCGATTGCGATAATGTATTATTGGTCTCGAGAGTTAATTTGTCAGCTACAAGATCGTATCCAAGATTGCTCGACATGCTTGCGCGCATGTCAGCAACTCGATCACTTCGGTCTGGCTTCAGATGACCAAGCTTTCAGTATTATACATATGGGAGGTATCAAGCTGCAGTCTGCATGTTTGATTCAGCTGTATTCATTCTTTCACGTACATATATAAGGACCACAGCGTGCAGCTAATACTTGAGAATTATCATCAATATGTTTCCCTTTTCGCTGGGTCAAATTTGATTCACAGGCCATGCCGGACATTAAAACAAAACGAAACCCAGCTCAATATTGGCATGATCAGCTTAGTATTATTGTATTTAGAGAAAAATGCAGCGCCAGTACCCCAACTTTTGTGGCACGGTCAAAGTGGTACGCATACTTTAAAAACTATCAATGTGGTACCCAAACTTCTATTTCGCTACCAAGGAAAGGCCTGAGGCCAATTTCCGTAACTGTGTCGTTAGTTTGCTGATGTGGCCGGTATGGGACCCACCAAAAAAAGGTGCAATGACAAAAATAACCTTCTAACTCTCACCAAAACCATTTTCCCTCCAAAAGCTCTAAATTTGAATTTTCCTAGGTATCACATTGATCAGTTCAGTAGAGTTTAGACACTGCTGCTGTGTTTATCTGCTGACAAGAAATATTATGTAATAGCTGGAAATGTAACATAGAAATAGAACCAAAAAGGGCTGTCAATATCACTGAATTAAAACCAACATCAACATGAGAAACATACTATGCATCATAATTTAAGCTTAATTGGTTTCCAAAAACTCAAGGAACCACATTGTTTGCAAAAAAATGATTCCAAACTATGATGAAGTACACATTATGTTTCTCTAATTTAAAAGCCAACACATTCACTTTTGAGCCCAAATTGCTGCATGATTTTGGCTGCTTTGAGGAAGAAGCTGTGTTGAGGCTGATGCACTACCATTTACAGCTGTACTACCCTTCATTGCCAACTTCATTGATTCCTTGGGTGGTCCTTGATAGGTCTTGATTCCTTGGGTGGGGCTGGTGCCCTTTGGACCTGTAGAACACAAACAAGACATTTCCAACACAATTCAACAACCACATTTGGCTTCACAATTCAACAAGACATTTCTAACACAATTCAACAACAACATTATTTCCAACAGTTAACAAAGCATTTCAACAATATCCCTAAAACCAAAGTACTTCTGAAATGCTAATGAAAAGATAGTAAAAAGATGCAAACACTACATTGTGTTGTGAAGTAGCTTAAAGCAATAAAGCATTCAAACAAAACGGAAAGACATTCTAAAGCAATGATCAATTAGATTACCACAACGACAGCTAACAGAAGATAACAAGTAAATATAGTTCTACACTTCTAATGTTCAGCCAACTTTAAGCATACCAAAACCTTGATCTCTAATTTCAATTTGAGAAACAAATTACATGTATAAGATCCTTTTAAAGATGATTCCTAGTAGGTAACAACAAAGAAAAACCCAATCCTAATGCTTTACTTCCTACCAAGATGATCCTCCATAACTAGAAGCATAAATACAGAAGTTACAACCCAACATTGAAATCATAAAGTCATAAAGAATCATCTATACTATCACAATAGGAAGAATACGAATAGGATTATTGTCATCCTCATTTCTGGCAATAATAATATGAGGAATTTAGTACGTAACATGCAGCAATCTTAATTAGTGACACTGGTATTAGTTGTTCTACTTTGCAAATGACAACGTACCATTCAGGAATGTACAAAGCCGGATAAAGTTGTAAGAGTTGGCTGTAACAGCGGTCCATTTACAAAGCCGGGATTCATTGAAACTAGGTCAATCCCATTTTTCTTGGCAAATTCCCAAGCAGCCTCCTCAGCTAAAGTTTTTGAAATAATATACCATAGCTGATTGAACAAGTGACACATTAAAGAAGTTAAGTTTGAGTTTATAGTTCATAACTCTATATTCCTTATACTTCTCACAAAAGGTAGAAAACACAGTTATACCTTATGTTTCTCACAGACAAGAGGATCCGAAAACCATGTTTCATCAACTACCACATCTGAGGTCAAAGGTTTTCCAGTTAATATCACTGAAGCCATTGAAGAAGTTAAAACCACTCTCTTGACAGTCGCAGTTTTTGCGCATGATTTCAGAACATTATGTGTTCCTTTTATTGCTAGGTCAATGACTGCAGCCGTAAACGCATCTTAGAAAAGCTCATGAGTCAAACTAGCGGTTTGTATCTTACAACCATCAGGATGATCGAATCCTATGTAGTTTCTCGCAACTTTTGTGACTCTGACTCATATAAGCTTTGGCATGATCGTTTGGGACATCCCCGGACGTGACATGATGATCCGAATTCTCAAAAATTCACATGGACATCCATTTTTCCGAGCACTGAAGCGTGTTGGAGTTCCCCCTTCCACCGAAATAGGTGATGCGGCCGTGCATGCTGCACCTGCCATAGGCTCGGCCTCCAAGACCATTGCCGAGACTCCAAATGCCTCTATGGCTATCTCTAATGCTCACCGCTTATTTTGCAAAGCTTGTTCACTAGCCAAATTGAATGCAAGACCATCTTTTGCTAGTGATTCTAAACAAAACATTTCATTCCTACAAAGAATCCAAGGTGATATTTGTGGACCTATCGACCATTTCGATATTTTATGGTTATGGTTGATGCATCAACGCGGTGGTCACACGTTGTTTTGCTATCCATAAGAAGCGTTGCATTTGCTAAACTCCTAGCTCAAATTATTAAGCTCCGGGCTCACCACCCTGATCATCCAATCAAGTCTATTCGATTGGACAATGATGAAGAGTTTACGTCTAAGTCTTTTGACGACTATTGCATGTCTATCGAGATTGAAGTAGAACATCTCGTACCCCATGTGCATTCATAAAACGGTCTTGCAGAAGCTACAATTAAGGGCATACAATTGATTGCACGAGCCTTGGTGATGCGCACCAACTTGCCTGTTTCTGCCTAGGGTTATGCAATTTTGCATGCAGCTGCACTTATTCGTTTTAGACCCACAAAAACCCAACCATTTAGTGCATACCAGTTGGTAACTAGATATGAGCCTGATATTTCACACTTACGCATATTTGGTTGCGCGGTTTATATGCCTATTAAGCCTCCACTGTGTACTAAGACGGGTCCTCAAAGACGATTAGGTCTTTATGTTGGCTATCAACATCCTACGATTGTCCGCTATTTAGAACCTTTGACAGATTGTCGTTTTGATGAGACATTCTTCCCGCCGTTAGGGGGAGACATGACCGTTTCTGTTCCAATTGAATGTCGAGAATTAACATGGTCTAACCCCACTATGTCTCATTATGATCCCCGAACTTCTGACAGTGATTTAGAAGTTCAACATATTCTCAATCTTAGAAGAGTTACAGATTCGATGCCTGACTCTTTCACTGATATCGCGAAAGTGACGAAATCAATTATACTTTCTGCAAATGTTCCTGCAAGGTTAGATGTCCCAAGTAAAGGGACATTACCGGCCGCACCCGGGCTCAGCAATGCCGTCATTGACGCACCAGATGCCCACGGTGGAGGTGTGGCCACGGCCTCTGCTCCCACCAGGAAGAGGAGGAGACATGTTGGTTCAACAGATATTGTGCCTAGAAAAAGGCGTGACAGTAAGGCACTAAATGATCCACTCATCATCAACACTATGAATCATTCACATGAGATTGTCTCTGACTATAGTTATGTCCAAGCATCAATGTTAGCGTATCTAGGGGAAGCCTCGGATCCAATGTTGATGTTGGAGAACAAAGAAATCTCACTAAAGTATACCGATGCACACAGTATGATGGAAACAACTTCCACGATTATTGATGATGTTTTTGCTTATTCCGTTGCTCAAGATATTATCGACGATGATGAGATTGAACCGCGCTCCATTGCAGAATGCCAATGTCGAGCAGATTGGCCAAAATGGAAGGATGCAATACAAGCTGAACTAGACTCTCTAGCAAAAAGGCAAATTTTCGGTCCAGTAGTGTCATGCCCACAAAATGTTAAGCCTGTTGGACATAAATGGTTCTTTGTTTGAAAGCGAAATGAGAAACATGAAGTCATGCGCTATAAAGCGCGACTCGTGGCGCAAGGATTTTCTCAACGTCCTAGAATTGACTACGAGGAGACATATTCTCCCGTTATGGACGTCATTACCTTTCGTTACTTAGTCAGTTTAGTAGAGTCCGAAAAACTGAGCAAGCAGCTTATGGATGTGGTTACTGCATACCTCTATGGGGATCTTGATTAAGAGATATATATGAAAGTGCCTGATGGACTTTCACCACCCAAGTCAAGTGACTCTAAGCCACGGAGTGCCTTTGTAATTAAATTGCGACGTTCACTATATGGATTGAAACAATCCGGACGAATGTGGTATAATCGTCTAAGTGACTACTTCGTTGGGAAGGGATATAAGAATGACAATCTTTGCCCATGCGTGTTCATTAAAAGAACAAATCCCGGATTTGCTATAGTAGCTGTCTATGTTGATGACATGAACATCATCGGTAATCTCAAAGAAATTGATGAGAACGTGACCTTCTTGAAATACGAGTTTGAGATGAAAGATCTTGGGAAAACTAGATTTTGCCTAGGCCTAGAGCTAGAGCATCGAGAGACTGGAATATTAATTCATCAGTCAGCTTATGGCCAAAAGATGCTCAGGCGATTTAATATGGACAAAGCTCACCCTCTTGGTACTCCCATGGTCACGCGAAGTCTGTATATCAAAAAGGACCCATTCCATCCTAAAGAGGACGATGAGGAAGTCCTTGGAACAGAAATTTCGTACCTAAGAGCTATCGGAGCTCTAATATACTTGGCTCAATGCACAAGACCAGATATTGCATTCTCAGTAAACTTGTTAGTTAGGTTTAGCTCTGCGCCTACGCAACGTCATTGGACCGGTGTTAAACACATCTTTAGGTACTTGAAGGGTTTAATTGATTTGGGCTTGTTTTTCCCTTACAAAACTGAAGTGGAAGACATGAATGTCGATGTCCCTGTTGATGGCAACACTGCCGGCACATTGGCTGAGCCCCTATAGGCCCCTGCCGTGCCCAGCAGTGCCTCGGCAGCACTAGGCAGCGCGCCCCTGCCGCAATCTGCCTCGGCCGGCAGCATGCAGCACACCCCTGAGCGCTCCTCCAGATGCTACAGCGAAGCAGCCGTGCCCCTACGCGTCCTCGAGACCTTCCAATGTCGCAAACAAGCATATTTTGTTCCCCAACCAAAATCAAGCTTCTGAAGCTCTTTCTAGCTCAAAATTGATGTAATGTGGTATTGTCCCCTATTCCGAAACACCGAATAATGTGTTATTCGAATTTGCTGATGCTGGATATTTTTCTGATCCACACAAAGGACGTCCCAAACTGGTTATGTGTTCACCATTGGGACTACGACGATTTCTTGGAGATCTACCAAGCAAACCCTTGTTGCTACTTCTTCGAATCATTCAGGGATTATTGCACTGCATGAAACAGTCAAAGAAAGTGTTTGGCTTCGCTCTGTGGTAGCTCATATTCGAGAGTCAAGTGGGTTGACATCTACCACTGATGCACCAACTTGTATCTATGAAGACAATGCGGCATGTATTGAACAAATGAAGTTGGGATTCATCAAGGGTGATAATACTAAGCATATCTCGCCTAAGTTCTTCTACAATCAGCAACAACAACAGCTTTTGAATATCCAAGTGAACCAAGTGAGTTTCGAGGATAATGTAGCAAATTTGTTCACCAAGTCTCTACCCAAATCTACTCTTGAGAAGCATATGCGAAGTATTGGTATGCGTCGCTTATCTGAACTCCATAATTGATTTAATTATCAAGGGGGAGTTGATTGTGTAGACATCAGAAGTATTGGTATGCGTCGCTTATCTGAACTCCATAATTGATTTAATTATCAAGGGGGAGTTGATTGTGTAGACATCAGGGGGAGTCTACGTCACATGTTTTACATTCAAGTTGTAGTTGGCGCGTTGTGCTCTTTTTCCCTTGGACCAAGTCTTTTGTTTTTACCCAAGAGGTTTTTGTTTTACTTGGCAAGGTTTTTACCGAGGCAACGTTCATGACCCATGTGATTCTGGTACGCGACATAAGGGGTAGTGTTGAAAGAATTTACATTCATATCCTTGATGATGTGTCTTGACCGAATCTTCTCCTTATTAGATTAGAATATCTCTTAGATATCTATCCCTGATTTACAGGGATTCTCTATGTAATGCCTATATAAAGGTCAATCTATCAATGAATGAGTAGACCTTTTTCTCTCGTATTCTCATACTCTACAACAATAATGTTTTTTTTTTTTACAAAAACATAGAGATCAGACCAAATTAAACAGAAAGTAGGAAGATATAGATTAGACCACTTTGTCATCAAACGTAAAGCTAATCCACAATGTTTAGACTTAGACAAACAATTAATTCAGGGATAAGCATTTCATGGTTGAGTCTGCTTTGTAAAAACATGAAGAAAAAGGTTTTGGGGTTTTGGTTTCTTTGCTTGTCTGGCGGCGCCTCTATGCCGGCGCTGGCTTCTAGCCTCGTCAGCTTAGGCCGCTGCCAGACGGCGGACTGCGATGCAAATCGTTATTGCTGTGACGGGGAGGCTTCGATGTCGTCCTTGAGAAGCGCTTCAAGGCATGGCTGCGCTGAGGTTGGGTGGATTGGATGGCTGGAATGATGGGGAGAATACGGCGGCGGCAGACTACCTGGCTACGGTGATCTAGGTTGAGGCTAGGCTGTGGTGACCTGGGTCGAGGCCGACTTGCCTCGTTCTGGTGAGATCTCGGAGGATGGGTAGTATAGGTTGCCTCCTTGCAATGGGTCGCGATGGTGATGCTCTTCGGCGGCGGCTAGCGTCGACGTTCGTGGCGGCGGTTCTGCTCTAAGATGCACCGTCCTTGCTTGGGTTGGGCCTTTGGTGGCCTGCTTTTGGAGATCCACTAGATATGGTTTGGGCCTGGGCTTTTATAGGCCTAGATTTAGGGTTTTGTGTTGTTTTGGTTTGGTTGGTTGTCCCTCCGCTCTGAGCGGGGGTTTTGGCCCCCTCTTTGAGTGAGGATATAGGGTTTTGGTAGGTTAGTGTCGAAGTCGTGTCATTGGTGTACCATGTTTATGGTGTCATTTTCAGAGATATTTTAACATTGGTTAGTTCTTGTTGTCAATGTAATGGGGAGGTTACATGTGCATATATGTTGGTAATTTTGGCATATAGTGTTTGAGGAGGTTATTTCTTCTTGAGGTTGACCATAAAGATGTATCGATGCTTCTGGAATATGTTAGGTTATAATTGAACTCATTTCGGTTCTTGTCCACTGTAACCGTTTTTGTTAGGTAGGGAGAAGTGTGGGGATGTTATGTCTACCGCTGATGGCTCCCATGATTGTAATTTTGGATCCTACTACCTTTCTCAAAAAGAAAAAAAAAGACAAACAATTAATCCGAATGATTCATAATGGTTCTAAAAAGCCACTAGTGTTTACAACAACCCTTCTCTTTCATGGACATGTTCCCCAAGCTTGTAGCAGGGTAAATGATATGTTTTGGTTGAAGAAGCAGAGAAGCAAACCACGTCGTGTTCGCTTTCTCAAACCTAGCGATTGCTTGGAGCTCAAGCAAGCTTCATAGCTTCATTAGCCTATTGGGTGTACAGCCAAAACCACAGTCGCTTTCTCAAATTGGGTCATTATTACTACTATGTAGTTAGCTCAATGATAGACTCTCGAGATTTGACTCAAGACTAGATAGACTCTCGAGATTTGGCTTTATCAATGATAAGTTATGTCCCATTTGTAACAATGATAAGGAAGTAGTGAACCATCTTTCATGTTAGTGTGATTTTACTACTAGTCTCGAATCTTTTCACTGCTTCCCCAATTGATTGGGAAGATGGTTACCTTAATGTCTCTGATTATTTGCAAAAATGATTACCACTTGCTGGCAGATATGGAAATGTAATAGAAACTAGACGTCGTCACAAGTTCGTGGCATTTTTCGGTGAATTTTTCGGACTCCCGAGCTATTTTTAATCACTTTTTAAAGTTTCGTCGAAACTTATCCCAAATGGCAGCTTCCCATTGGTCAAAAGGTTGTTACTTGGAGCAACTCCAACAAAGGAATCAAATCCTTGTTGGTTACCCAACAACTACTTTTGGCAGCCCAAAGGGCTCTCCAATAAAAGAGTCAATTCCTACGTGAATTTGGCTATAGGTAAGAGGTTATCAAATTTGACACAGCCTGGGAGAAGAGTCATTTATTAAAAAAATAATTTTTGTCGCCTCCTTCATCGTTCGTTCTCTTTTCCCCTTCAGAAACCTAGTTCTCATCTATCACCATAACCTAGTTCTCATCTCTCCTTCATGTTTTCTTTCATCTTTCTGCTTCTTTGTTTGGGTTTTCTTCATGAGTACTATTATCAATTATCCGACTCTTCATCAGACGAAGAATTTTGGGATCTTACAAATTCATCATTAGACGAAGAATTGCTCAATTTACAAATCAGGGCTCTACAAGAAGAGAAGGGAAGGAGAAGACGTCGAGGCTCTCTTATGGGTTGACTGTATAAAGATAAGGACATCTTCAAGGACACCAAAGACTATTTAACGATTGCTTTTCTGAAAATCCAATTTATGGAGAAGATATATTTCGGATGAGGTTTCGGATGCATCGAGCTCTGTTTCTTCGAATTGTAGATGGGGTAACAGATCATGACTCCTAGTTTGTCCAAAAAAGAGATGGGGCTAGCTGCCTTGGATTGTCTTCTCTACAAAAGTGTGCAACTGCGATGAGAATGCTCGTCTATGGAGTTGGGGCAGACGTTGTTGATGACTATATTAGAATCGGTGAAAGCACTACAATTGAAGCTTTAAGAAGGTTTGTCCAAGCGGTTATTGATGTTTTTAGCGCTCAATACTTGAGAAGACCCAATGCTGAAGATATTTGCAGATTGTTATCAATTGGTGAGAGCCGTGGGTTATAAGGAATGCTTGGTAGTATCAATTGTATGCATTGGAAGTGGAAGAATTGTCCGGTTTTGCTTGGAAAGGTATGTTTTCTCGTGGAGATCATTGTGAACCTTCTTTAATTCTAGAAGTTGTTGCATCAAAGGATCTTTGGATATGGCATTCATTTTTTGGTTTACCTGGTTCCCACAATGATATCAATGTGTTGGAGCATTCACCTTTATTCGCCGACCTCCATGAAGGCCAAGCTCCTCCGGTCAATTTTAGGGTGAATGATCATGACTATAAAATGGGATATTATTTGGCTAATGGCATATATCCATTGTGGTCCACTTTTGATAGCTAAATTAAAAGCTATTTATTTTTCTTATTCTCTTGCAAAATTGTCGATTTTAATATAGAGAAATAAGGATCTTCCGCAGAGGATTAAATTAAACTAAAAGCTTCAACAAATGTCACAAAATGTGACTGCAGCTCCTATTGAACAGCAGTCGAAAAATAAAAGAAAAACCTAACCTAGACTGGTCAGAAAAACACGAAAATTTACAGAGGTGTACTAGACATACAGAGCGTCTAGAACACAAAATTTGAGATGATTTGAAGTTGATTTGTTAGGAAAATAAAATATGGGAAGATGACGGACAGAAGATAAGAAAACTGAAAACTGATTTCAAAGTAGTTGAGAATCAAGATAATGAGACTAGCTAGAGAGGAAGTATCCACCCCCGACAATCACAAACAACACACTTTGTCCAATTTGTGACCAACTAACTCAATTGAAGATGCTCAGATTGACTCGGTACGCTTGAGCACAATCTATTACTCTTTCTTACTGTGTACGTTAAGCAAGAAGTGCTCTGCACCTAAACTATTCTCAAACATTGTAACCTAAAGGTATATTTATTAGGTTAAACAAGCAGAGATCAATAAGCATGAAAAGAGTTTGAGCAATCACTAGGCATCGCAATAAACTTAGCGCCTTGCTAAACCTAGGGTTTCGTCTACTCACTAGTGAAAACTACCGATTACTTCTCTAGAGAATTTGAGGGATCCGATATTGACCCAGACATCAAATAATCAAAGCATTAGAACCCTAACATGTATACTAAGTAGGCCTCCAAAGCACACACACAAAGAATTCATCGATAAACAATCGGTAAACAAAACCTCAATCTTATTAATTACAAAAATAAATTGAAAATCAAAGCATGTTATGAATCATGTCTAGGGGCTTCAACAGCCCCCTAGCTACTATGAGTTTAGTTGCACATAATGAAAATTGAAAACACAAAAGAGTTCAAGGAAGAGGAAGACAACAATAATCAAGATTAGAAAATCCCTAAGAAGAGCTAGATCTTGTTCCGTCTGATTCCTCTCGTTCTTTTTCTTCCCGATATCTTCAGCTGCCCTCCTCGTCTTGTGTATCAGATGATATTAAGGTTAGAGAACCCTCAATTTTCGTCCATGGGTTTGCTGATTTGGATTGGGCCTTGAAATTGAAGTTTCGGTCCAAATCAGAAATTCGGGCAGACTGACATTCGGCCACTAAAATGATCATAACTTCTTCTCCAAAATAGGTATTGACGATCTGTAAAAAGTTCTGGAAAGTAGACTTTTGTAGCTTTTTATTGATATATAGCTCATCGTCTGGATCGTTGTGAGATTATGACAATCCTCTATCGAAATTAGATGATAATTTCTGGTAGATCTTCATAATTTTTTCCTTCCACGACATGAATTCCTAATCCTTCAAGATTTCTCCTCTTTTGCTGCATATTCCCTTCTTTGCTCCGAAACACCTAAAAACATAAAAATAACTAAATCAAATAGAAAATACGATAAATTAACAAAGTAAAAAGGGGGATTAACCATTATATCGTCGCATATTTATGCTCCTATCAACATTCGTCAAAACCATTACATTCCACAAGGAGAGAAAGCAAAGAATTTTGCTAAAACTCAAGAGGAATGCCGAAAAGATGTAGAAAGAGCTTTTGGTGTGCTTCAAGCACATTTTGAAATTGTGAAGGGACATGCTTGTTTTTAGGATCGTGAAACTCTTCAAAAGATCATGAAAGCATGTGTTATAATGCACAAGATGATCATTAAAGATGAACGTGCCGAATGCATTGCAGCCGATGATCATGAAATTCTTGCAAGGCAGTATGTTGAACCAGATGAGCAATTTGAAGATCTGCTAGTTTCACGTAATCACATAATTGAGTTTGAATAATTTATTAGCAATCATTTGGCTATTAGGGACCGAGGAACACATTCTATACTCCAAGCTGACCTTGTTGAGCATCTATGGCAACTTCATGTGGCTAGAACCAATATGTAGATGTTGGTTGGCAGTTATGAAGACTACTTGATTGGTAATTTGAGTACTTTGCCAATGTAGTAGTCTAAGTAATAGTGCATAGGTATGGTGCAGTTGAAATTGTACTTGCTATTCAATTGTCTTTCTACCAGCAACTAAATTAATATGTGTAGTTGTCCCTTAACAAACTTCATTAGTAATTGTACTTGCAATAAGTATCTATGTATTGAATTTTCATCAGTTTCACATCTAACTCTTCTTTTGTCTCCCCTATATATCTTATTATCTTAATAGTTTTCTCTGCATATATACTTTCTCTTCTTCTTATTGGTGCATAGTTATGGATTCTTAATATTTTAGTTTTTCTACACAAAACTCAGAGTATGAATTTGTTGAAGAATCCTCTTAAAAAGCTTATGTAAGGCTTGCAAAAGGTCCAAGCTTTAACGCAGACGAGGATCGACTCCTTGTCAGTGCTTGGTTGAACACTGGTTTGGATCCTATTCAAGGTAACAAGCAGAAACTTCAAGCTTTTTAGGGAATGATACACAATTACTATCATGAGTACAAAACTTTTGATTGTGATCGTTCACAACTAATGCTGAGCCAACGATGGAGAAAACTACAATGGTTGGTGAACAAGTATTCAAGATGTGTAGCTGCTATAAATAGAAGAAATGAAAGCGGCAAGAATGAACAAGACAAAGTAAATTATTTTTGCAGCCATTACTTAGTTTTCAGCTATTCAAAATTATTATCGATATTACTCACATTCTATTATATTCAGATTGCAGATACAAAAAAATTGTTTGAAGCACAAGAAGAGTGTAAGTCGAACCTTGATCATGTTTGGATTTTGCTGAGGCACCAACCAAAGTGGATATAACTAAATCAAGAGCTGGACTAACAAAAACAGTAAGAAGAAATCTAAACCTCATATCTCAACATCTTCAACTATAGGAAGTGATATAGACATTAAGGAAGAAATTAACATTTGTAATCCAATAGCTAGACCACCAAGTTAGAAAACTAAGAAAAGAAAGTTGAAAGAAACAAGTGATTAGTTGGTTCTAATTGAAAAACTGCATCTAAAGAAAAAAGAAAGAGATGAAAAGAAACTAGCTATTATGAAGGAGAAAGTTGAAGTTGATAAAGAGAAATTGAGGGTTAGAAAACTTGTGGCTGATAATAGGAAGTTTGAAGCAGATATGAGAATAATGTCTATAGATACTTCTAAGATGAACCATGAGGAAAGGGCATACTATTCCAAACTACAAATGAAGATTTTATAGGATGACAACTAGAAGTATGAAGACTATCTTATCTTTTGATTGATGTTTTTCCATTTGGTGTTTCTTTGTTAGACAATGTAATGTTTAGAGCACAATGTGTTCGTTTTGGTTTATTCATTTTATATTGACCTTGTTATCTTTTATTTAAGGAATGTTGTTATTTCTCACAGTTGGATGTTTTGAATGTTGCTGTGTCACGTTGAATTGATCTTCTATTGAACTGGTTTGAATGTACTTCTATTGAATTAGTACAATATGCAAGTTGTGAGTTGTTGTGCATAATGCAATATGTACTTCAGCTTGCTGTCCATAATGCAAGTGGTACTTCTGTTGGATGTACTTCTATTGAATGTATGCTATATGTGAGTTGTGAGTTGTTGTGCATTAATGCAATTTGTGTTTGGACTATGTGAGTTGTGAGTTGTTGTGCATAATGCAATATGTACTGTTGGATATACTTCTATTGAATGTATGCTATAGTTATATGTGAGTTGTGAGTTGTGAGTTGTTGTGCATTAATGCAATTTGTGTTTGGACTAGTGTGATGAGCAGTACTACAACTGTATTCTTTTGCAACAGCATCAAAGTTCAGATATTAGCTCCACTTGATGTTCAAGCTTGATCTTACCATTTTTTTGAACTTTTGCAGTAGCACTACTCTTCAATAGCAAGCATCCTCAAATTCTCATCACTACTCTTCATTATTGATTTTGATAAATGTTAAATTAAATTCAAGTTTGACATCTTCATTGGAGATGAGATTAGCCAAGATATGCAAAATTTAAATTTGACATGTCACATGTCAAAATTTAAATTTGACAATAACTTTTGACAACATGGTTGGAGTTGCTCTTAGTGACCAAGGAAAGCAGCCAAAACGTATCAGCTTCAACATATGAGTCATTATGACATTTGTCAAGTGGAGAGACAAGTTTTTGGTGAGAATTTGACAAGTGGAAGAAGCGTGTTGGTGGAAGCCTTTGTTTTTGACACTTGTCACCTTCTGATTGGTTCTCTCACCTTATAAATAGGAGTTCAGCCTTTAGTATCTGACTTTCTCTCTCTACTCTCTCACATCAATTTTCTCTCTCTAGCTTTCTCTCTCTAGATTTGTGACTAAACTTCGGTAGATCATAACTTTTGATCTGTATCTCTGATTCTGAATCTGCGAAGTGCTACGGGTTTGTATCGATGTCATTTTTCTATCCTTGAGGTTTGAGTTAGATCCGACTGTGACTCCTAGATGGCTCGTTTTAAGAGGCTCGGTTTACGATCGGTATTCGTTGTGGGGTTTCGATGCTATCGAGGTGAGTGGATTTGTGTAATATGTTTCAAATATTATTATTTGCTATCAAAATAGTCGAAAACATGATTTGATCTTTTTATGAAATATCTTTCTATTTCAAAGTGAAGCATGTCTATTTGCGAAATATGTAGAGTTTATATACAATTATGTGTTAGATCCATTATTTGACTAGTCATGGAACATGTGAACTTCTTGATTGGTTATGCCGAAGTAAGGATGTGACATACGGTGGTATAGGACTTGAAAGTCATTAGGTTCCCATGGGGATCACTAAATTGAAGGATATTCAATAAGAAGAGATTGTGCAATGTGATGAATTAATTGTGTGACTTGATATGTATACGATATACATATTTTATAGCGTGAGTAAAATGACATGGCTTTGCGGGCATATTATATTGGTTTACTCACTGAGCACGTGGTTTTGCTCACCCACCCATCTCAAATATTTTTTGCATAGGAGTATTTAGATTTGACCAAGCCAGGAAAGGGTTGGACGAGCCTAGAGTGAAGAGCCTAGAAGATAGTATTTTTGTTTACGTTCCGCTTTATAACACTCACACCCCGGAATCGGCGTCCGGTGCTTAAAACCCACTGATACCGAGACCGGGGAGTAACAAGAAACCTCTATCAACAACTATGGCAGCAGCAATTCGATGACTTGAGCTCAAACTAATCATAATGAAAGTGTTACTAATTAAGGTGCAATATGAAAACCTTTATTTCACTTAATATTAGAATGCAACTTCGTGCTCTTTTGTTAAAATTAATTATGAGCTCAGTTTTAAGAGATCATCCGCTTCTGACATCATCATTAAAGATGTCAATGGAAGACCAGTTTCAACAATCACAAATCTTTTTGGAATATCCTCAGTTCCACTTGCTGAATCTATGGCATTGTGAGGTACTTTACTCAAAGCTAAGGAGTAGATTTTTACTAGGTTTGACGTAGAGTTAGCCTCTAAACTTGTGATTGATGCAGTCAATGTCTGAGTTGATCCATCCTGGAACTAGTACAAGACATTAGAGAGTTGACTACTAGTTTTGATTATATTACTTTTAAAGTTTTAAACATGTCTTTCTTGAGCCGATACCATTGGTCAGCGATACACTTTGGTATTTGTATGATAAGGCATTAAAAGTCTTATTGTTTGACATTGTAAATGTTTGTTGTATAAGAAGCATTTTGATAACTTTTTATTTCGTTGATAAAAAAAATAAAAATAAAATTGGGCTTTGGGCTTATACAGTGCATAGTTCATGAATTGAGTGTCGCCGGACAGTCTCCTACAACGTAGCTCGGGTCACTGTTCGGGTGGGTTGGTGTCTTCTTCAACTTCCCCCAGAAACACCCATCTGCCATACGATTCGTTTATTCCTTTTTGGCTATCACCGGTGAAGCAGCCAAAAAGGGTCCCTTGTCAGTTTATTCAATTCTGATTTGTAAAGCTTAATTTACAATATAGCTTTTCTTCAAATGGTTCAATTTCTGGGCACCCTTCGCCCTTCTCCTTCTTTCAGCTCTTTCGCTACTTACAAGCGCCAACTATACTCGCCAATCACAGCTCCCAACAATGGGTTCTTGTCCTTCAGACGAATGTTCAAGGCTTACCTTCAATCCAGTAAGCTCCGCTTGCTTTGTTTCTTTCTTAATGTTGAACTCAAATATGGAATACTTGTGTGTTTTTGTTTTCTGGGTTATTGTTTATGATCAAATGAATAGTTCTTTTTTATGCTTCCCAGTTTGTTGGGGTATGTAGATGGATTTTGTATAGTAGATAGGAGTGTTCTTGTTTAGTAGTACTGATTTTGGCTCCAAAGTTCTGTTGTTTTGCTTTGGTTTGTGCTTGTGCTGGATATTGAAGTCCTTTATGCAATGGTATTTACATGCATTGATGAATGAAGGAAACAAATTTGAACAATAGGGGTTTATATCTTTTGGTTTTCATGTGCAAGATTGTTCATTAGAAAGTAGCTTCGGTATAAGGTTGATGTGCAAACAATCAGGAAATGTTGTTACTTTAGAGACACTTGTTAAGGGTCTCCATTTGTAGAGTATATAAGCTATAAGCAAATGTTTTCGGCTTTAGATGAGTTGGGTAGTGATTTTTTCAAAGAATGACAGATTCAGCAGCCACATATGCTGGTTCAGGTTTACCATTGGAGCAATCAGAAGTCATATTTATAGGTACAGGAACAAGCGAAGGAATTCCACGTGTGAGCTGCCTGACAAATCCTTTGAAGAAGTGCGAGGTATAGTTATAGTACCTATGTGCTTGAGAATGTTTGCATGACATATGCTGTGTTTTTCTTGATTACTACATTTCTGACCATAACAGATCAAAATTATTAAATAAATGAATACTCTTTGGTTTTTGCAGGTGTGTTTAAAAGCTGTGGAACCAGGTAACAGAAATAGGAGACTCAACACAAGCATTGTTGTACGTCATCCTACATCCTCTGGAAGTTCTAACATTCTTATTGATGCTGGAAAGTAAGTAGAAATGTGTTTTCGATGTGTACTGTGTCAATGTTACTTAAAATGTATTTGTTCTTCATGCCTTGCAAAAAACAAGTATTTATTTAGCTAAGCTGAAAAATATGATATTTGCAGTCCTGTAGCAAATGTCTTAGTTAAGATCCGTTTGTGATACATTGGTAGTTTGAATTGATGAATTGCAAAAACTAAGACATGGGTCAACCAAATGAATTTGCTGAGTTCCATTGCTTTTCTGGTAGATAATGCACAATTTTTTTTTCTCATATGGGGTAATTGGGTACCAGAATAAATATTGATTAGAGTTCGGGATAAGATGATGCAGCAGAGGTTATCCAGGAATTCATGTTATCAGAATATGTTCAGCACCACAGGCCTCGCTAAGAAGTAGTAGCTGCCTCTCCATGAGGCACAGATACTAATATGAATTGGATTGATGGGAGTTTTCCATCTGGTACTCCCTAGGGTTAATACATGATTAACAATTCTGTAAATGATAGTTATAGTTGTAGTAATGGTAATCATTTTAGTAGAATCATAATATGAAGAAGTAGTAGAAATAATTCCATGATTTTCATTGGTGTTGCTGCCTGTTTTACTACCTATAAAGATACAAACTAGACTATTCTTGTGTATTGCTTGAACTTTCAAGATCATGAAGGAAAGGTTGCATAAAACTTGATCTCTTGTAGTTCTATTTCTGTTTTGCAGATTTTTCTATCACAGTGCTCTCAGATGGTTTCCTGCTTATGGGTTAGTTACTGTTTCATTTTCTCATGTTTTGCTGTGCTATAAACCTCAAAGATATCAAGTAGTCTCTCATGTTTATTGACGAGGTATATGGATTGCTGCAAAAACATAGACTTTTATTGGTGGTTGATTTTTATGACATATTGGCTTCGAACATATCATTTCTAGTGGTATTTGAAACATGTTTTCTGGTACTTTCAAATCACTCTCACAGTCTTACATGTCCTAGATATTACACAATTCGTTATATAGGTCCACCCCTTATTGCGCAGTTTAGGGTTTTCTGTATGCCACCAGAGTTAGATATCAAATGTTGGCATATGTTGAGGTGTTCTTTTTGGACTATTGTGGCAAAACTATATTTTGCCTTAGTTGTTCTTTTCGAAGGATTCAATCTTTTTCAAAGACTTGAATTTAACTTGGTGATGCTCCTGTAGCTTCCAATGTGATATGTGCCTGTCGTCTGGTATTTTACTTTTCATAACTAGTTCTGTTTCTGTCAGGATAAGAACACTTGATGCGGTTATTATTACTCATTCTCATGCTGATGCAATTGGAGGTCTCTGTCATGAACACTTTCTAATGCTATTTTCTAAATGATTAATAAGATTATGGTTCCTGTTTCTTTTTTTCATTATTCACATTAAAAATGATTATTTATTTGTCTCCAGGTCTGGATGATCTTCGTGATTGGACAAACAATGTTCAACCCAGCATTCCAATATATGTGCCTGAGCGTGATTTTGAGGTCCAAACATCTCCTTCTTGCATTGTGCTGGCTTTACCTGTTCTTCCAACATTTGCATAACAGTAAGAGAATTTACACAGGTGATGAAGAAGACTCATTATTATTTGCTAGACACAAGTGTGGTCCAACCTGGTGCTGCTGTCTCAGAGTTGCAATTTAATATTATACATGAGGATCCATTTTCTGTGAACGATTTGAAGGTAGGATAAGTATCAATTTGTTTTGTACTAAATCAGAGTTTATATTAAGCATTCTTTGAGTGCCGTTACATATATGAAATGGGATATGTGAGCTATACTTAAAATTAAATTTGGAAGGACATGTAAGATAAATGAAACTAGGTTGGTCTTGATCTATGTAGTAAGTAGTACAGTTATAACAAGAAAATATATGTGATAGCACTGGGCCATTGATACTTGAAAGAATTAATCTTTGACACAGCCTTGAACTCATACCAGCGTATTGTGTTAACTTTTTGTATTTCAGTTTACCCCTTTACCTGTATGGCATGGTCATGGTTATCGCTCCTTTGGATATCGTTTTGGTAATGTTTGTTACATCAGGTAATGCTTCTATTCTTTAACAGCCAGGTCTCTGATAATTTTTATGCCCTGTACATAGACCTCTTTTATCTTGTGTTTCATCATAAAAGCTAGCTGCTAATAACGAATTCTTTTCATTCACAGTGACGTTAGTGAAATACCTGAAGAAACCTACCCACTTCTGAGAGACTGTGAACTCCTGATTATGGTGCCTCCCCCTCATTTTTCATAGACATGAACCACACATTCCCTCTAGATTCTCATTCTTAAGAAACACATTCTTCTCTTCTAACCGGGCTGATTTTCAGGATGCTCTACGGCCAGATCGGAATTCTGCAACACATTTTGCACTTCCAAGGGTAAAATATTTCAGGCCTTCCTGTAATACTTCATCTTTTATAGAATTTGAATTTCATTTACTATATTTTCAGGCTTTGGAGGAAGTGCGGAAAATACGACCCAAGAGAACATTGTTTACTGGTATTCTCAGCCTCCTCTATGTAGCTTAGTGATTCTCTATATTTGAAGTCTGCAAAGACCATCGTTCACTGGTTTTATAATACCAAATAATTTACAGCTTCATTTCCTGGTTTTGCATTGATGAAGGTATGATGCATTTGATGGATCATGAGAAGGTGAATGACTATCTTTCGAAATTGAAGGAGACAGAGGGTCTTGATGCACAATTGAGCTATGATGGGCTTCGGGTACCTATAGCACTCTAACCTTTACATCACTTTACATATGATGGCCTATTTACTATTTCTAATTAAAGACATAATTACCATTTTTTTGGGCCAGTTGATCTTTCACAAGCTTTGCAATATCAAAGCTAGATTAATATTTTGCTTCTCAGACTTCATTGTTAACACCCCCATTGGTTCTCCTAGTTTATCACATGAATATGTGGCCTGTGGAGACTATTGTCCAAACCTTATTGTAGCAGGTTCAAGGTAAATGACAAGTAATGTCACTGTTGCAAAGGTTTTCAGCATAGGTCTGGTTCTTTCATATTCTATGTAGTTGAGTGAGTTCATAAGATATGTGACTCAGATTGGAATCTGAAAGAAATTAGGTTGGATTAGAAAGAAGAACGTAAGAGCAACCTACTAGATGAAGTATAATACTCGTTACATTCCAGAAATAGGTTGATGGGATGGGGTTTGATGCAAGACCTTACTCATCAAACCTGTCTGGAACTTTCATCATGTTCTTTCACTGATTGAAGTATGTGTCGCTCATGAAAATTAGAAGGTGCTCATTATCTTCATCAACACTATCTTCTCTGACCGATTTCGAATAAAAATGACTTATAGAGGATCTAATGATTAGAAACCACGCATGGGTCATTCCTTGTGTGATTCATATGTTTCTGATCTCCACAAATTCTCTTCCCATAATTCGCAATGGTGGTTTAGGCTACCTCTGTGGCCACATGAACCCATTGTTCCGGACCCGTAGTAGTTCGCTATGGTTGAAAATGGGTTTAGGCTAGTTTTTGACTCTAAATGCATTTATTGGGTATCCGTCTTACTACACACGACCGTTAGAGAGTTCGTGCCCGTCATGTGCAAAAACATCTGCCGTAAAGTTTTCCTCTCCTAGACACGGCGGGATCACATAATAGTTTTTTTTTTTTTTTTTTCGATGAGAGGATCACATAATAGTTACCATCGATGTCATGTGATCGATTAATTTTAATCCTAGTCATTAACGCTAACCCTTTACCCTTGTATAAGCGGGCATCCATGTCCCGACACTTGTGATATGAAAAGAGAGGAGAGGAGGGCATGACAGGTACCAAAGAGCATTTTGCCGCCTCTTCTGACAACAGTCACCAACTAAAGTTACCCACATTTGCACGCTCTCCTCGCTAAGCTCCAACCACAGAGCTTCACGTGTACCTGTCAGGTCCGTTAGGGGTCCTCCTACTGGTCCTTTTCACGGGTGATTGAAGTACACGGTGAAAGACGAGTACTGTTGAAATTAGAAACCCCCGGCGCCCGCCATGTCCATGAGCTTATGAGCATCGTAGCTCATGAAACCTAGCCTTATCAATAAACAAGGGAAATTGAAGCATGCGTGTCACCTAGAATTCTAGTTTTAGGTTAAACTAGTATTGGCAATTCTTTTGGTACTGATCTTGAACCTTTTTAACCAACAACCAATCATCAAGTCATAGTGTGTTATTTTACGGTTTTTACCCTTATTACTTGCCCTAAATGGGTGTGGAGTTACCGTCGGGTCAGCTTGCAGCAATCCACTTGGTTTTTGTTACCAAAAAAAAGAACTTCCTGATTATTATCTTCAAAAACTTCTACTGATTGCAATTTTCTGCAGACAGTAGGGAAATGAAAACATGCAAAATAGAAGGCTCTAATAGCATGTATGATATTGATAACGTTGACATCTTTAATTGCCAGCAGTTCATTTGCTAAGTATTACGAGATTATTTTGATCTCTTTTGGGTTACATATAGGTTTGGATCGGAGGCAGGCTATGCTAAATATATATAACGCGCGCCGTTCTCTTTTGCGGAGGGTGTTACTAAACCAGACCTTCTTGGTTCACCATATAACGTAGGACTAATTAAAAATCACTGGGATTCAACAGCTAGCTGGATCCTCCTGAACTTTAAGAAAGCTATCTAGCTAGCTTATATTTACTTGACAAATAGTTAGTGTTGAAGATTGGAGAGTGGGACTTGCGAATTCTCAATCATTCTGTGTGGAGTCCCATGCAAGTGTGGTACCGATCGAACACAATCTCTGTTGGGGAACAATAATTTATTTAATCATAAATATAATATAAATTTCAATAAAAAATATAAAAAACATAACAATATTCGTCTAGGATTGAAAGTAGTGAATCAATCCTAATATAAGAGTGAAATAGTATAAGAATCCTATAAATGAAGTATTAGGAAAAGAAAGAACTGACTTGATTTTCCGATTGAGACATGCAAAAATGCACTTGACTAAAAATGGATTTCGCCCCTACCCTTGTGCTTGTAGTTCAACGGGCGTCCGCCTTGTAGAATACAACAATCGATGATCCAAGATTGAAGCACCGCAATTTTAGACTCTAGCGAACCATAAATTATATTTTGTACTCTCTTGACTCGACGAATACTTCTAGAAGAAATGATGAATCTTAATCTTTTTTTAAGGAGATATGAGTATGAGTTTATGTAAAACTCTAAGTGAACCAACATGTCTGTTCACTTATCTCCTTTATTTTCAAAGACATCTATTGAAAAAGACATGTCATTTCAAATGGAAATGTCATGAGTAATTTTATTTTCATTCATATTAAATATTATTACATAATTTCCAACAATCCCGTGAACTCGTAGCTAGTCCATGCATAAGTGCACCTTTGATAATTCTCTCCAGCTGATCCTATATATCTTTTTATCTATAAGGTAGGTTGCTTCCCATTTGGGGCAGACGGGTACGTAGTATTATTCACAGTCCAATCAGTGTTCCACTACTTGGAGATCGAGAGGGAAATTCGAAGCTAGGTTTAGGTACGGTTGTTGCTGAATCAAATCAATCCAAGGCTCAGCATCAAGCCAAGAGTTACGAATGGCCGGTAGAGGCTAGGATTACTTGGAGTTATTTATATAATTTGAAAATATCTGTTAAAGGCCGATCGAGAGCTCCAACCACAGATCAACGAGGAAGGGAGGAGAGAGGTGGCGCCAGCCGACACTGACAACGGCGACAAGGCAATCACGGGTCGCCGTTGGATGACAATGGCTATGGTAGAGAGCGATCGAGTCACCGGTGCCCGGTGGTGATGGCGGCTTTTATTTTCTTGAAAGAAAAAGAATATATAAAAGAAGAAAGATTGAACCTCTATACAAGATCGACTAGACACAGAGAGCCGAACACATACTGATATGCGTTTGTCTTCAAGCATTTCATGCATGGCAATAAGTTAATGTAGTGGTTAATTTTAGCCAAGGTTGAGAACGTACAATAACGTATGTGTGTCCAAATAGATCCTCTCTAAATGATTTAACAAGCTTCATGTCAACTTCCAACCAGGGTAATTAATCATTTAAAGTACAAAATAGCTTTGAAATTAATATTCGTTAATCATTTGAAATAATCAATATGTACAAAATCACATCATAATATACGTAAGATATATGTGGTAAAAACTACAAAATTAACGGTCCCTAAATTAAAATGAACTTCACGGTTCTTCTTGTTAATATCAGAGGGTAGCTAAAAGATTGAGAACCAAGCATACTGGTAAAAAACTAGCCTTGACTGATAATTAAACTGTTATATATAATTTAAGTACATGCATTTTCTTCGACGAAAAAATCCCCTGATTTAATGGGTGGCAATCGGGGCCGGCCAGAATTGCTAAGATGGAAGATCATTTGACCCTAAAACCAAATCAAAGAACCCGAAATGAAAGTGAAATTAAGAATGAGAAGAAAACAAAACAAAAAACAAAGGCATAGGAAGTTTACTACAGCAATTTTGGAAACAACACTAAACACGAACAGGTCCTTTCAATCCCATCACTTCATTAGGTCATCTAGCTCAAGGTAACAACTAGTACCGGACTAGCTACCAGATGGCCGGTAGTCGTACAAGAGTACTCTAGCAGGGTTCTGTAAGAAAGCAATTTCGACCCCTTCCTAGTTCCTACGTACCGATCGACCATTCCACTAATCAAACTGTGACCTATACGCCATCAGTTAGCCGACCCTAATTATAATTACTCTGATATATATTTTAAGTGATAAAGAACTATACACACATATTGATCCGTATACGTCATACTGAATGTAAATTAATCTCGTATGTTGATGGACCATTGGACCTTATTGATGTGCTCGATCACCCTCTTTTCCCCTTCAAAAACTAGAGTTTTGAGCGTCAGTGCACGTCCCCTCATTTCCCGATCGAGCTTATGGAGCAGTGGCTCTCTGAAAATGCCGTTTATCTGTTGCGCCGCAGCTTTCGGTTGCGATTAGCCATGACTTCAATCAGGGCGAACTCCAGCAATGTTGGTCGTGAACCTTCTTTGTTCAAGGTTGTAGCAGGGTCTTTTCTTGTGTTGCGGTCTTCCATCGATATCCCATGATATTATGCATGTGATACAGCTAAAAGGGCGAATAATATGACGAATCGACATAATACTGAAATTTACAAGAGAGTTTCGGAAATTACAATCCATATTTTTTGCACAGGATATCGTGACCCTAGCTTAATAAGAAACTAAGAGATAGAACCATTTTTCTTTGGTTCAGGATATAGCACCCTTCTTATAAGTACTTAGTTCTGGTTGTTGTAAGTACAATAAACTGAACTTCATAAAGTTCATGTCATTGCTTCATTAACAATCATACCTTCATATAGGTAGATGATGCCAAATAGCATTACAAACTAATGGAAACTCGTACTCTCTTTTTTTTTTCCCGTTTTTCTTCATTTTAAAAGTTGCATTCATTTACATATTGGAAGCATGCCTTGTACGCATTATTCTAATCACAGGGATGAGCTGGGAGAGCATATTGAGACTTTGGTCGAGCAAGATCCCATTTCGAAAAACTATATCATAGAGGAATAAAACAAGAAAATGACAAAGATGATAATGGTTTTTTTATGTCCATTCCATTTCTAAATTCAGACTGCGCGCTATTATATTTTGAGAGGGAACACACAAGCTTATCGAAAAGATGGACAAACAGAGAGACTACTATAATGTACCTCCAGATGTTCCCGTATTATTTAAGTTCTGCATATGCATGCATATACTATATAGAATATGCATTTGTCTATTCATCCAGAGATACTTAATCCCTTATGATTGAAGTTATATTTTCATAGTAGCTAGTCATCTTGATTTTACTACTGGTGAACCACTGAGGCAGTCCAGCGTCATAACACAGTGCCTGCAAATATATATAATGGCATCAGTGTCTATCTCCATGACAGAAATAGTCCTCCTTCCGATAAGAATATATATTCGTTCTACTGGCGAAAATATTATCCTCCGATCACGGGGTAGGGTTCCTCAAAGTGTTTATTAAACTTGAATCGGTTTGAGGTGGAACGAAGCTAGCGACATGCTTCAGGCTAATAGTTAAACTCGCACCTAGTTAAACTCGCATCATTTCAGGTGCAACGATCTACTGTTTTAGCTAGATGAATAACCGAAATATTTTGGTTGACTAGTTATGGGTCAATCAGTGACAAACATCAATGAAAGATGGACAACTGTCAACAATAATTATAAACAAACATGTCAAATATCTAAAACCTCCATGTTATGTCCTTAAATTACAGCCAAACCTTTTAGAATCGACACATGTTCCATGTTCATTGGTTGTGGTCACCTTAAAGTGCTAAGTCCTTGCCACCGAAGTCCGGTTTATATATAACAACATAACCTCTTGACCTGCTTCATTAATTGTTCTTGGACACGTGTCCCATTTTTGCATTGTTTTTCTCTGGCTACTACGATATTTCATTAATTGCTTGTCACCAATGGGTTAAGCAATAACCTGAAATATTGTTAGCGTACCTGTCAGAATTCTCCATATCGATCTATATTTAGTTTTTAACGTACACCTTCCTATATATAATGCATGTACAACTGTTTTTGAATTATCAAGACATCACTGTGACATATATTAGATACATTTACAAACGTAAAGTTTTAACTAGATAATTAGCTTTCTTTCCCTCTTTGCTAAAAATCAAAGAAAGGGAAACATTTGTGCTACAATTATTTTCTTCCCTAAAAGTAATATCGTGTTTTTGTGTTGTTTTGAAGAAGTAATATCGTGTTATTTTGTCTAACTGTATCTCTAATTCCATGAACAGATAGAAGTCACTTTATAATCAACATGTATAAGAGTAAGGTCATGCTTGTTGACCTTTCAGTCAACAAGGAAGCTGGTTAGCTATGAACCTTTCTCAAGTCCCTCCAAATCCAGCTATATATTGATGGATTAGATTAATTGGTCTTGATTTTCCTCTAAATTTGAAGGATTAGAATTAGTCTATAAGTACGTACCGTCCACAATTGTAGAAATTAATCATGGATCTTAGTCATCTTATTACGATAAAACAAAAGAGGCGGCCGAGGCCAATAGCAACTGAGGTTAAATATGTTAGGCAGGCGATCGAGCTATCTTAGGCTCTTAGCTAGTACGTATTGTAGATCCGTATAATGGGTTCGATCTAATTCTATCTCTCTAAATATATTTTATTGTTTAAACCATCCAACTCTGTCAGAAATTTCAAGCACCTAGCTAGGTTGAAAATGAAAGAATAGTTTAAGTCATGATCGATAATCGCGTAGATGCAAAACCTGCAATAGGAAACGGGGAAAGAGACTAAAGAAAAGAGGCATGATCATGAACTGATGGCTACTGATGAGAGCTTTTAGTTTTAGCCAATGCCTCTTAATCAATGGATCAATCATGCCACTGTAATTGTAGAAAGTTGGGGGAAAAAGGTTACTGCTGCATGCCCATGATGTAAAAGTAAAACATGCATTTCAAAATCAATCTCTCTCTCTCTCTCTCATACTTGTTTATGCATAAGTGGAAATGATACTCTCTTTTTACATGGTTGCTTTTTTTACTTTAAAAGAGAAGGGAAAGGTGGGAGAGTAAGCTCACTAAGCTGTAGTAGTAGTAGCTAGTAGTTAGTGATGAGATTATAAAAGTTTTTAGCTTAGGAGTATAAAGAAAAATGAAAACTTCTGTTTAAAATGAAAGATAGCTTGTCATGTTTAAAGAAGTGATCCAGATTATTTTTCTGGGGTTGTGAAAGGGAAGAAAGGAAAAGACAGAAAGTGCCAACGTCAGAGTTTAGCCGTAGGGTTCCTTCTGTTTTGTGACTTGTATTGTTTTTTGTTTTGGTCTGCAGCCAGCTTCAAACATAACAGAGCTCTCTCTCTCTCTCTCTCTCTCTCTCTCTCTCTCTCTCAGTTTTGAACAGCCAAAGTCTTTTATCTTTTGTTCATGATTGTGTGGCCATAGTTTGGATCTTCTTGGTAATATTATCAAACACATGGCTCTCAAGCCATGAGGAGAAGAGAAGAAAAGTAGCTATAGCTTAGTTTAGAAGGATCTGCTTCATTTCTCAGCTTCACTTCTCTCTCTGTTGTTTCTTTTGAGAGCAAAACTCTCAAAAAACCAAAATTGTCTCTTGGGTTGGAGCCAAACAAATCAGAGAAGAAACAATCAAGGTGTGTTTATAGTGGGTGAGTACATATACATAAGCTTGACAGACATCAATTGCTGCCCTCCGTTTTAGGTTTTGTTTTGGTTTTCGTTTTGGTTTGGCTTTGTCTTCTTTCTAGCTCAGATCCTAAATCATCCTTCTTTTTCTCACTCAGAGAACTCTGTCAAGATCCATATGAGCCATGGCGGTTGAAGTCTAGCAATTCAACAAGAAAAAGATGAAAGCTTTGCAATTTCAACAGCAACAACAAGTGGACGAGAACATGTCTAATTTAACTTCAGCTTCTGGTGACCAAGCTAGTGTCTCTTCTGGAAACAGATCAACTGAAATCGGTTCTAGTAATTTTTCTCAGCAGTATTTTCCTCCACCGCCGCCTCAAGCTAATAGTCAAGGTGTGAAAAGGAAGAGAAACCAGCCAGGAAACCCAGGTTGGTAATTAAATTGTTACAGTTCAGAATTACCAAAAGGTGTAAACTTTTTGCATAATTATGTGTTTACTCATCTGGGCTCTACTCTTTTTGGGTTTTGAACCAGACCCAGATGCAGAAGTGATAGCTTTGTCTCCCAAGACCCTCATGGCAACAAACAGATTCATATGTGAGATCTGCAACAAAGGGTTTCAAAGGGATCAAAATCTCCAGCTCCACAGAAGAGGGCACAATTTGCCATGGAAGCTAAAGCAGAGAACAAGCAAAGAGGTGAAGAAGAAAGTATATGTGTGCCCAGAATCCAGCTGTGTGCACCATGACCCTTCAAGAGCTCTGGGGGACTTGACTGGGATCAAGAAGCACTTTTTCAGAAAGCACGGTGAGAAAAAGTGGAAATGTGATAAGTGCTCAAAGAAGTATGCGGTTCAATCAGATTGGAAAGCTCATTCAAAAACCTGTGGCACCAGAGAGTACAGATGTGACTGTGGAACTCTCTTCTCGAGGTAACAAGAACCTAGCTAATTAATCACCAAAAACCTTAAATCAATTAATTAACTTTGAAATCCCAGATTGATTATTCTTGATTTGGTACATTGGAGTGAGAGAGATTGATGGGTTTGTGGTTACAGAAAGAGATCATGAACAAAAGAGAGGGTGTGAAAGTCAATACTGCTTCTGCTATCTGCTACTGTAAAAAGCAGTTTGTAGTTTTGTATATGGCATATTAATTGCCTTGTTTGCTTGTGTTTTGTCCTCTTTAATTTTTGGGGATTTTCAATTTTCTTATACAGGAGGGACAGTTTCATCACCCACAGAGCTTTCTGTGATGCTTTAGCAGAAGAGAGTGCAAGAGCCATAAACCCAACACCACTTCAAACCCTCTCTTCTCCTCCACCTCCTTCTCATCAGCCTCAGATAAACCTCATGGGGGGAGGCGGTGGACCCCATCTCAATTTCAACTCCCATGGCCATGACCTCCATGCATACAGTGCATTCATGAAGAAGGAGCACAACAATGATCATGATCAGCAAATTGGTAGCTTCAGTTCCACCTCCAGTCTCTTACCACCTTGGCTTGCTTCAGGCCCACTCCCCAGTGCTACCTCTATCTTCTCTGGAAATCAGGATCATCATCATGATTTCCAGCAGAACCTGGAGTTGGGTCCAAACCCTAACCCTAGCTTGGGCCCCACTCTCCCTCAATTCCAGGTGCCTGCTGCCGCTGCAGCGTTATCATCCCCACCTCACATGTCAGCTACTGCATTGCTGCAAAAGGCAGCTCAGATGGGAGCGACCATGAGCAGCAGCACCACCACATCAGGTTCGCTCTCGGTGCCAGCAGGCATCATGACCCGGTCCCACCGAGGTGGTCACGTGTCTGACTTCGGAGGTCACGTGTCTTCTACCACCAACGGCGGAGCAGGAGGAGTAGGAGGAGGTAGTGTTCATCAACAACAACAGCAGCATCAGCAGCAAGCAGCTAGCTCTCTTTTGCATGACATGATGAACTCTCTGTCTTCGGGTACTGGGTTTGAAGGGACCTCGTTTGAGGACGCTTTCGGTGGCATGTTGGGTAGTTCGAAGATCAAAGACGGGAGTAGGAGTGGCGGAGCAGATGAAAATGGTGGTCAAGGTGGTGGTGAAGGATTGACCAGAGATTTCTTGGGGCTGAAAGCAATGTCGCACAGTGACATGATGCTTAATATAGCTGGTCTGGGAAGCTGCGTAAGCAACAACAATAGTAGCTCGACCCGTGACTCCTCGCAGATTAATCAAGTACCACAGAAACCTAATTGGCAGGGTTAGCCTGGCCTGGCCTGGATATAGCTAGCTCCATCCCCACATAGATGAGAAAGACAGAAGAAAGTTGAATACATCCTTTTCTTGATTTTGGATTCTCAAACAAATATATATGATTTTGAGGAGAGTAGCTATATATATTTTGATATTTTATGTCAATCTTCCCAAAGGGAACATCATCCATGGAACTTAAATGGAATTAAACGACGACATTTTGAGAACTTGAACGATGTGCATGCATTGTTTACTAATAGTTGTAGTTTCTCTTTAAGGCTTTATTTTCAATTTTTGAATGTATTATTCCTCATATTACATATTCGCATCTATGGATTCTATGCATCAATGAAAATCATGGGAAGGTTAAGATTCATGAAAATGCAAGTGTTAATTAATATGAACGAAAAGGTCATACAAAGAAGAAAGGGTTTCAAGTTTATGCCACCATAATGTTGCTTAATTAATAGTTATTACATACGTTGATATCCATGTTTTGTTGGCTTTAGTTTATAAGAAACTTTGTCACTGTCTTTTTGCTATACACCAATGCGTAATTTGGTTGGTAAGATTAACATGCAATATGGTATGTTAGTTATATAAATGATTAGTTACACTAATTAATTAGTTAGTGTTTCTCAATCCTCCCACTAATCTAGAATTCCACTAACCCCAAAATCCCGTTTCGTCCTATGTGTAGGCCACTTAAAAATTGCAAAGTAGGTTTAGTCTGTCTGAATCCTTGGATGTCATACTAATTATCCCAGTTAAATAACTGCTGTGAATAAACCCAGAGCAGTATCAATAAAAAATAAATAAAAAATAAAAAAACTCAGTAATTTCTGATTCTAAAGTATATATGTAGGCAGGGAACTTTGAATATCCGACTGTATATATATTATACATGTTGTAAAAACTAGGGGAATATGCGGATTATATATATGGGATAATGGGAGAATGGAAAAACTAAAGCATTGGATTCTCAATGTATGTGCAGGCTAGGCCAAGATGGGTGTGTGTTAGCTGCTGCTGCTGCACAAGTGCACATTGTGAAAACAAAAGAGAGATTCTGTTTGATACCTAATCTGGGTGCATTTCTAGTGGGATTCAATCCCGAGGAAGCTAGATCAGCTTATGTTCTTTTGTATAAGTTAGTACCTAACAGTAGTGAAAGGTTTTAGCTTTAATTAGTACCCTTTCCTTTTGCTCCCATGAATAAGTAACTTATTATGCATTCTTGTGTTCTCTGTGTGTGTGGAAGACAAAGTTTGTCTGTGGGCACCGTTCAATGCTTCTACTATATATACGACTACAATAGAAGTTTGGTTGAAATGTATAGATCATTCAATTGGTAGTGGTATAATTTTTTCGACCAAACAACGCGTCTTATCTTCAAACATCCGCATGTTCGTGAATACGTAATTTGATTACGTGTGGTAATGATGTTAAATACGAAAATAAGAAAAAAATAGTGGTCGTGAACCGTGACATATTGGTTAGCTAAATAACTAACACCGTAAATGCACGTCATCAATGAGTTTAAATCTCACTAAGATGGAGTGAGGCATGAGAATTACATTGTCGAACAACAAATGTAAAAAACGAAAAATAGTGAAGGGATCAATCAAACACCAGCACCATATTGGTTTGCATGCTACAATGATCGAAATGGTCGAGTTTGGTTTTCACAAATGTGGTGTGGAATAGAAAATTAGGCAAGTTGAGGTAGATTTGGGTTTTTAATCTTCCACTTGAAGAGAGAATGCTACACAAGCTCAGCAGAGAAATGGTTCTCATATATTGTATTGAGGAGAATATTTTCCCATTGAAAAGTGGAAAAGAAAATGAGATTATTTGATGTGACCTGCCGACCTGGTAAGGAATAAGTGTAACCTGATGTTACTGTCATTGGTTTTGCTAGCGTATATTCTACATTACATTGACAGTAACTGTTTGCTAGTAAATAATTCAACAAGAACTTAATTATCAGCGCTACTGTACGTTAAGTTGTCATGGATATTGCACTAAAGAATATATGATCAGTCAAGATATCAAATGAAGGTTATGTGCCTGCATCAAAGAACCTTCTGAATTTTTGAAAATGTTTGGACAATAGCTTTTGTTTATGTAAATACAATAATCGAGACTGTTTAATTATAAGCTTACAAATTACTATCGGAAAATTAGAAGTTGAACTACAGATCATCATCGTCATTACATGTTTACATAGGTGAGATTTCGCCTTTGATATATAGGAATTTGAATAATGAATCATATCGATCACTTGGAATGTGCATATCAAAATGCATGTTTGATGGTGTTTACATTCGTTTATGTTCATTGATCATACAATCTTTTCAACAATTTGATCCGTTTTATCTAGGTCTTATGTCAAAGATCGGCTTAGAAATACAAGAATATGATCGCTCTTGATTTGATAATTATACTTGCAAAAATGATCTTTAAATGAAAGTCTAGAACTCTAGATCGAGTAATAGTTTAAGGAAGTTAATAAATTTGAATTTGAATTCTCTCATTCACGGTTAGAAAAGAAAATTACAGTTGAAGCAACTAAGCTTGGATAATTAGAAAGAGGAAATTTTTCAAATGGTGCCCCAAGTTAAGTCCATTTATAATTTTGACATCTCAATCTTGAAAACTATGATAATTGTGTCTCAACACTTAAACCCAACCTAACATTAGTTCCCTCTGTGATTGACACCATTAAGTTGGACTTTATCCATGGGCAAAATTGTCTCTTCATGTTTTCCCTCCACAAACCTTATCAGTTGAATTAGAGTTTCTCGACATGAAAATATCAACTATGATTATATTGTCCTATTACCTAGTTATTTTTGTTATTCTATTAAGTATATATGTTTTATGAATTTCTGTACTTAATACAAAATGTATTTTAATCAATGTTGATTTTTTCTCTCACCGGTGGGTTGCAAAAACTACTTTTAATGATGAATATTAATGGAATGGTGTATTATAATTTCTAGATGTCTTTAATTTTTGTATGCAGCCAACACATGGCTCACCACAAATTATGATACTGATGAGAAAATGGACATTAATCTGGAAGGAAATATTTGTGAAGGGAAAAGATTTGGGAAGGAAAAAACATGAAAAGACAATTTTGCCCATGTATAAAGTCTAACTTAATGGTGTCAATCACATAGGGAACTAATGTTCGATTGAGTTTAAGTGTTGAGGTACCATTATCATAATTTTCAAAATTGAGATGTTAAAATGATGATCGAGAACTTATGCAACTTGAAAAATTTAATGATTAATGATTGAAATCAGATGGCACGGGGCTCCATGTACGTTTGTTACTTTATATTCAATTGATTAAGATATTTCTAAGAGCTCTTTTCACATTTTAATTTGTATATATGTATAAGATTATAAGGTGCATGATAGCTAGGTTAGTGCTTCTGCAACTTCAAGCCTCAAATGTTGAATTAGGTCAGTAATGTAAAGTGATATACGTACACTGGCATATATGCATCAAAATGATATATATATATAGAGACACATACATAGAGCTTCTCAGCTATGGGCGTCCGCATTTATTCTTACAGTGCGGGTTCTCACTTTACACTTACTTTTCAATTGAATTTTCACATCTCCATCGTCTAGTATTTAGATACAAATATATAGATCATCTATGCAAAATTTCAGCCAATTTGGTTATCATTAAAGCACTTAAAACAGTTTTGAGTGCCTTAATGATAACTAAATTGTCTGAAATTTTGCATAAATGATCTATATATTCGTATCTAAATACTAGACGATGGACATGTGAAAATTCAATTGAAAAGTGAGTGTAAAGTGGAAACCCGCATTGTAAAAATAAATACGGACATCCGCACCAGAGAAAATCTGTATATATATCTGTTTGTACACGTACGTGCGTGGCCTCAAAGGTTTACATTATCACAATATGCAAATTTTGAGTCAGAAAAAATAAACATGATTAGCCTATGATCATCAGGTAAAGGGGCTTATATATTTAAAAACCAGCTGAGGTTGAAGCTAAACAGAGCTCGAGATTCTCATCTTTATAAACTTGATAATAATGTTAGGTCAATATGCATAGAGATATGCATGTCTGAGCTAGCTGGCTGGCTTTATATATTACTTTGAGAGAGTTGAGATTGGTCTTGGAGGGCCACTTTGGTTTTTTATTTCTAACAAAAGATTCCTCTCTGAAATCCTCCATGATCTTTTGTGTGTCATATTGTTATAGAAAGAACACAGAGACCTTTCTGAATTGTCACCCAAGCCAGCATTGCCATTTTCTTGTTTGCCTGAGAAAAAGAGAGAAGTGTGTAGGAAGAGAGTAGCTTGAGAGCGTGTCTGTCATTTCACATTCAGGTACAGATATTTCAGATTCACATTCACAGGATAGGTAAAAGCACTGAGAGATAGAGAGAAGGCATGCCCAGCTATAGTACTCCATGTCTCCATGGATGGCCAAATTGATGCTTTGGGTTTTCTGGGTGCTTACTTTTTTGTATTGAGCGCTGTTCAAAAACACAAGAATAAGAAATGATGGGGTCTGTGAAAAAGCTGCAGAGAAACCAAGGAAAATGAGGCAGATGCCCCAGAATAAAAGAATGAAGGGCAAATTTTCATGGTGGGGAATGGGGATCAATGGCATTGGTATGACTGATCAAAAAACACAGTTGACTTGTCTTTGTAAAGATGGTTTGCCTCCCCTTGTGTTAATAATGCAACCTTTTCTCTTTGACTTGCCATCATCATCATCATCATCATCATCTCTCTAGGTTATCTTCTCCCTTCTGTATATGCATGTTTGCTTTTCTTTTCTGTCTCTAAGCTCGCTTTCTCTCATTTCACTCTCACTGCAGGCAGACTGCACATGGTGATGGAGATGTAGGAGAGAGCTAGCTTGAATTGGCATGGTGATATATGTCTAGCTCTTCATCTCTTTCTCAAAATTAAAGATAGCAAGATAGCTACTTCTTCATAAAGAATCATAATTTGCTGGGTTCATTATGGCTGAAGTTGATCGATGTGAATTACAGCATACTTGATAATGACAATATATTCCTCTTTGCCTTCTAATTAACCATTAAAGATAGCAGAATTGAGATTGAAATATAGGTAGCAGCCGGTATCTATAGGTTAGTTTTAAATACAGTTCAAATATCACTATCAAAATGCTGATAAAAGAAAATTACGAACACTTTTACAATAAATATTAGATAGCTAATGGATTGCTTTTCCTCTTTGCATTTTCTTAATTAGACAAATTTTCAATTAGGTCAGTAGACAGTAGTCATATATGCACTATGCCAAACTTTATCAGAACATTGTCCAGAGAAATGAATTACAATATACAAATACCTAGCTAGTTCTTTTCAAGCTTGTTCAACTTACCACAACAAAAAAAACTGTTTAGAATCTTTAACCCTTGTGAATGTCTCTTACAAACATATATAAGACCAGCCAGTGACGTAGCTAGAAATCTCAACTAGAAGGGTCATGATTTATACATATAGCAATAAGTAAAATACAATTTAGGGTTTGATGATCTTGATCAATATGAAGCCATGACTTGTTTTACTGTTTTAGAATTTTACTAACATAATAAAAACTTGTGGGCAGATCGAACGATCTCATCTTTTTTTATTAGTCAATGACAATCTCATCTTGCATTTTTCTTTCTTTCTTTTTATGATAGAGGGGTCAATTTATACATTGAAATGTATTATATGAAATCATCATGTTGTCATAACCTCATAAGGGTCATTTGAACCTTCTGGTTCCAATGTAGCTACGCTCCTGAGACCAGCTATAGTTTCATCTCTGTGTTCTCTGAGTAAGAGTTTATGTTCCCCTCTGTATGTGCATCTTTAACAAATAATTAATCAATAGTACTAATTTCAATATTCCTTGAAAGAGCTAGTGCATCTGCATGATGCATGGATATACAAGTATTGATCACATTAGCTTGTGAGTGATCGATTGTATGTATCTGGAATTTGCAATTAATAATTGTGGGTCGATATGTGATATGATGGAAGAAAAACATATCATATATATCCCACAAACCCAAACTAGAAGCACTATATATCTATGACGAAATAAAATAATCAGAAGAGATTAAATCATCATTTCCTGGCCATGAAAACCAAACCTGTAATATTAGATCACGGGAAGAAAGCAAGTAGAACACAAGCTGGTCGATCCTTAACTTGTACCAAATTTGCAAGGACAAGACATCCCTTAGGGCATCTCCAACAATACTTGTTATACCCAAACCTATACTCAAAATCCATAAAAATTCATCTCCAACAATTAAAACTCATACTCAATTATGGATTTCTACTAAACCCACGACCCAAAATGGGTCGAGCTGCAGGGAGGAAACCCATTTATCACTTGCGTGGGACCTAGACTGCAACAGCTGCACGTGAAGGGCCGGCAGACGCAAGAGCAACGCGCGTCATGCTTCGCCTGTGAGAAACGCGCGCTAGCCGACAAAAAAACGGTCCGAAGTTGACGATGCACGATGCACGCGTTGGGAGGGAGCTGGACTGGTGTGGGTCGTCCCACGTGAGCTCGGCTGTTGTCCTCTAACGGTCAAAAAATGCGCGGCCCAGATTTGATTCCATTCAAAATTAAAGGTCCAGATCAAAAAATGCGCGGCCGAAAATTTGTTTTCAAATGAACAAAAAACTTGAAAAATAAGAAAAAAAAATTTAGGAAAATATAAAAAATTGTTTTGCCCGTTGGAACAGTAATTTGCACCAATGTCTATAAATACCATCCACCTTCTTCATAATTTTCACTCCAAAACTTCTCTCCTCCTTCTACATTCTTTAATTTTCATAATTGTTCTTCATCTACGTAGTTTTCAATTTTTTTTTCAAAGATGTCCAACCCCAAACCTAGAGGAGAAGCTTGGAAAAATATTGAAGATGGGTCGTTGTGCATGGCGGTGGTTGCGGTTGGTGAAGACGGTGACAAAGCTACCAGTCAAGAGAAGAAAAAATTATGGGATCGTATATGGGAAGTGTATGAAGCTTGCAAGCCACCCGGTTCCGTTATTAGATCGGGAGGAGGGTGTGAAGCTCGTTGGAGAAAGATTAGACCGGGTTGCACAAGGTGGCGTGAAGCTCTTACCAAAGCGGAGGCCGCTCACGCAAGTGATGAAAATACCACCGACTTGGTAATCATTTATTTGTTTATAACCGGTAATATTTATTTGTTTATAACCCAATATAAGTAATTTGTTAATTAATATTAGTTTATGTTTATGACAATTAATATCTACTTGTTTATAATCACTAATACATGTGTGTGTATATATATATATATATATATATATATATATATATATATATATATATATATATATATATATATATATATATATGACCACTTATATATTATTTCATGTATGAATATATAGGAAGTGCAAGCTAGGTCGGTATATCGTACATTGTCTTTGGGGGAGGAGTTTAAATTTGCGCATTGTTGGCCAATATTGAAAGATACAGAAAAGTTTAGCAAACCTCCGTCTTTGGATGAAGAAATCTCTAGTGGTCCGTCACCTATTGACTTGTCCGGAGAAGATACACCCATTGAGGGAACCCCAAGCCTTTCAAATGTGCATGCACGCCCTCCAGGTCAAAAAGCTCAAAGGGCTGTTAAGAAAAGATGCAAACAAGATGACACATCTCAACTCTTAGCTCAAATGAAAAGAATTGCGGACCAAGGAGATCGTGATCTCGAACACAAACTACAACTTAGGGAGGAGACTAGACTTGCATAAGAACGTGCGGATGATGCAGCCACAATGGCGGTGGATCCATCAAAATTTCCCACCCCAATTAGGGCTTATTGGGAAAGGAAGCAAGCTATGGTTATTGAGAGAGAGGAACAAGCTTACAATGCCGGGTTACACCAACTACTTGCTTCATCTGAAGGTGAAGATGACCGAATGTATTAATTGTACTTTGTTGCCTCTATTTTAATTTTATTTTGGTATTTTAATTTATGAAATGAATGTACTAAAACTTTCAATTATAATTAATGAGTAATTTATTGCTTTTGTTAATCTCAATTTTATTTATCAAATTACAAACATTACAATAATATTAAACACATAAACAAGAAATAAATAAAAGAAGCAAACATACAAACATAACACACTATGGCACAACGCCAATTATTGAAAACATAAGCATACAAACACTTCACATGCGGTTCTGCTCTGCCTGCTGCTTCACATTCCATAGGTGGTTAACCAAATCCTCCTGGAGGCTTCTATGCACAACTGGACATCTAACCTGCTGGTATCGGCGCATGAATTCCCCAAGTGCAGGAGGATCACGCTCAACTAAATGATCTACTTCGTAGTGGTCATATATTTCTGCTCTCCTTGGTCTTGTTGGGACCCCATCAGGATCAACTTCATGATTATCTTCAGTTTCATCGCGCTCATCTTCAACAATCATATTATACAAAATAATGCAAGTCATCATGATGTACTGGATATCTTTCCTGTCCCATCCACGAGCTGGTCCTCTCACAATTGCAAAACGAGCTTGGAGTATTCCAAATGCTCTCTCCACATCTTTTCGGAATGACTCCTGCATCTTTGTGAAATGAGCTTGTTGTGGCGTGATCGGGTTTCTAATTGCTTTCACAAAAGTCCCCCATTTCGGGTAGATCCCATCAACTAGGTAGTAGCATTGACCATATTGGCGATCTCCAACATGGTATTTGACTGGAGGCGACTCACCTCTACAGACTTCGTCGAACAACGGAGATTGTCCAAGGACATTGATATCATTGAGGGAGCTTGGAAGTCCAAAATAGGCGTGTCATATCCAAGTATCGTATGATGCAACCGCCTCTAGGATGATTGTCGGTTTTCCTTTGTAACCGGTGAAATGCCCTTGCCATGAGGTAGGGCAGTTTTTCCACTGCCAGTGCATACAATCGAGACTTCCAACCATTTCAGGGAACCCTCTTTTGTCAGCAACATTGAGCAACCGCCGCAAATCTGCCTTTGATGGTCGACGGAGATAATGTTTGTAGTATACTTTCCAGATTGATCTATTAAAGTGACTTAGAATTTCCAAAACTGTAGATTCTGCTATGTCGAGGAACTCATCACACAGGTTGGTGGGAAGCCCATAAGCAAGCATCCTCATGACACAAGTCAACTTTTGTTCAGTTGACAAGCCAAGCCGACCGGAGGCGTCAGGCTTTTGGACGAAGTAAGAGTCATGGTTAGCGACATCGCGCATCATCTGGTCAAACACATGAGGCCGCATTTGATACCTTCTACGAAACACATCGCCTTCGAACCGACATGGCGAAGTGAAGTAAAGAGCTTTCAGTCGTTGATCCATAGTTTCACGCTCTCTAGGGGTGTATCGCCGGCCTTCTTGGGAACCACCCCATTCAGATTCTTCCTCTTGGATCATCTAAATGTGTGAGGATTCTTTGACGATTCCTTGTGATGGAATCTTCCTTCTCCTTCATTAGTAGTTTCCTCAACCTATTCATTGCAGCAATCAACAAAAATTATGTGACGAAAATAAAACTCAGTTATTGAATTCTGATATGAGAGAGAAGTGTTTGTGAATTAGTGATGTATGATAGAGTGAAGAGCCTTGTATTTATGGACAGACCAAAAATGATTGATCAAGATAAGATATGACACGTGGCAGATAAAGATCTAAAACGTAATCTCACTAGCCTCTCACGCAACGACACAAGGAGCTAAAGTTTGCCCAAAATTCGAGATCTGAAATCTTATCGGATATGTAATTATTGAGAAGATAGATTGTCCTCGCATGGCAGATAAAAATCTAACTCGCAATCTCACCATCATATCAACATTTAACACGTGCAATATCACGTCATATTTGTCTTTCGGTAAAAAAATAACAAGTATTTAATTTTTAGAAATAAAAATATTTATTTAATTTTAACTAGGACAACATATTATATTAATTTATTATGTATGATTTATATAATTTATTTGTTGTTATATAAATCATTTAACCCTAAACATTATATATAAAATTTATTTATTTGTTGATGATCAAAACCCATACTCATATCCATACTCATACCCAAATTATATAAAATGATTAAAATTTGGGTATGAGTATGAGTTTTGATATAATGGTTGGAGATAGAATATAAGTTTGAATAGTAATGAGTTTAGGTGACTCAAAATATAAGTATGGGTATGAGTATAGAAAGGATTGTTGGAGATGTCCTTAGATTGGGCTGTTGCTATGCTTTTGGACCTACCCAAGTTCATTCGGCTAAAAATTTCTAGGAGGAAATTGTAGCTCCTACAAAGGGTTCAATTAAACTTCAAACCAAAAACGTTGTGTGGACTTAATTCACAATTAGTCATACTTATGCATGCCAATCTCTTACTTTGGATGATCCATTTTGCCACATGAGGTTAGGCTTTGAGTTCAATGATCTAGGATAGGAGAGGCAGCCTCTCTGTTTACCCTATTCATTAATCAAAGAAGGACTGAGACCAGAAAAATAATGATTTAAGGATTCTGTTTGATAGGGTTAATGATTTAGGATTCTGTTTCAAGTTATTACCACAACAGTAGAGACCCATTTGGTACATTTTGACACCTGACCGTTATTTGGTAAAACAGTTTTGCAACTCAAGCAATGAAGTATAATAAGAGCCTTGTCGATCACCATAATAGTTCTTCAGTGTTGTTGTCCACCTCCAACTGGTCAACAATGGCGAGGAAGAGAACCACAAGACTCACCTTGTTCTTGTTCCTGCTCCTCTCCCTCATAGTCTTCGGGGTCTTTGTCCCTGTCTTTGCTCTTCTGCCTTCTCTTTCCCAATCTCAAAATGACCAACGGCACCATCCAACTACCAAAAGTGTAAGTCTTCTTTTACTTTTTTTATTTTATTTTATGGAAGTTGTGAAATTCATTGCAAATGGCAATTGAGTACAAATGAAGTTCTGGGTTTTGATTGTGGGTCAGTTTGGTTTTGTTTCAATTCATTTACAGAAGCAAAGCATTAAGCTTTGATCGTTATCTGGGTTCATTTGGTGTTTGATTTCTGGGTTTTGATCTCTGACCCCATTGTATAGTGAATGACATTGAATTTGGTTGGGAATGTTGATAGGAGATAGATGATAGTTTATGGGATGAATTTTGAGAGTGAATTTCACTTTTTGAGCTATGTTTCAGAGTTTCAGCTAACCCAATAGAGGGCTGATGAGAATTACATGATTACTATTGATGATTAAGTTGGAAATTTCCATCAATTTTACTCAATTATAGTTAAAAAACAAAAGTGTGTGTGTGTGAGTACTTCATCTAGTGGATTGAGGAGTTTGTTTGGTCGATTTTCAGAATCCAGATAATGTCAGAAAGTTTGAAATTTCAGAAGACAGGTTCTGGAAAGATGGTCAGCCTTTCCAGATCATTGGGGGTGACTTGCATTATTTTCGGATTCTTCCTGAGGTATTCTTCCTTCATTGGTCTGACTGAGTTTTTACACTGTTAAATATATACAACATCAGCTGAATTCATCAAGTTGAAAGAGCATGCTGTGGAACTTCAAAGTTGTTCCATTATAAAATACAGTTTCATGCCTTTGTTGAAAAGAAAGACCGTCCTTTTTTAGTAAAGTCTTGAATGTATTGATGTGGTTATGTGGCAGTACTGGGAAGATAGGCTGTTGAGAGCAAAGGCGTTGGGATTAAATACTATTCAGACTTATGTTCCCTGGAACCTGCATGAACCAAGAGCTGGTACTTTGAATTTTGAGGGTATTGCAGATATAGTATCGTTTCTCAAACTCTGCCAGAAGCTTGGGTTTGCTGTTATGCTTCGACCCGGGCCATATATATGTGGAGGTCAGTAGTGACGATCAGATTTCTGGAATTTATGCATTCATTTCTGTTAACTATACAGATGAGAACCTTCTCTATTTCCTTTTCCCCTATACTATGTATCTTTTGTCTTAAATGTGTGGGAGATATAACCTTCAGTTTCCACGTAGTAGTGGAGGCTGTGATGTTGTAACAAAAATGGTCATTATAACTTTTATTGAATCTGCTTATATTGTAGAGTGGGATTTGGGTGGTTTCCCTGCTTGGTTACTTGCCATCAAGCCTGCTCTCACACTAAGATCATCTGACCCAGCTTTCCTTCAATTGGTATGTATTCCTTATGCATTGTATTCTTTGTAGATCTAGAATGCACAATATACTAGTCTAGCAAACGCACATTTTGGTTAAGAGGGTATTAATATTGGATTATGGTGATATGATTTTGACATACAAGTAGGATATGGTCCTCGACCACCAACCTATTTGTTTGTTTGCAATATTTTGATATTGCTAAATTGTGAACTCTTGAAGGTTGAAAGATGGTGGGGAAGCTTACTTCCAAAGATAGCTCCTCTTCTCTATGAAAATGGTGGTCCAATTATAATGGTTCAGGTAAGTGGGGATTAAAATTTTCAATTGACATATTTCCATGATGCTTAAAAGATTTGACAAATCACGAACAAATTGCTAGGAATCAAGTGTCCAAGTTGCAAAAACTGGATGAGGGCTCTTGAAGTGTTGGTATTCAACTTAATTATGGAAAACTCTCTACAATGCATCCGAGTTCAATACAATCTTTGCAAAGTAACTTCAATTATAATTCTAAAGTAATATTTGTCATTTTTGGATGCAAGAGAAATTACAATGCAACTTCATACCAAAAATATATTTGTGATCTGTATCAGTGAGGGAGTCTAGGAATTGATGGACATTTTACAGAGAATGAATTACTATCAGGAACTTATTTACCTCTGAAACTATTTGTGAAATTTTGATGTGTAAGTGTACTTTCTTGAAAGACATAGGGGACTCCGCATTATAAAAATTTAAAACGGATTCGAAAAATATTTGTTCATGGCATTTCTTTTGTACTGTGTACTTCGAGTTCCATGGTGGATTCCTAACCGCTAATAGACATGTACTGGCAAACATGTTGTGACACTTCCAAAAAGTTTCACTTTTCCATTTGATTAACAGTGTGTCCTTATATATCATCTTAGAATTCTTAATTTATTGTTCACCATTGTCCAACGAATTGTTCAAGATGCTTGATTCTCTTACTTTGAGATTGTATTGGTGGTAAATCACAGTAATCAGGATCTTGCAGATTGAAAATGAATATGGTTCATATGGAAGTGACAAAGCTTATCTTCATCACTTGGTCTCAGTGGCTAGAAAGCACCTTGGGGAAGAAGTAATTTTGTAAGTCATCCAGGCTTGTGTTACTTAGCCAATAGTATTGTGTATTTGATAATAGTGACAGAGAACAGTCACGAGTCATTCATGGTGGCCCAGGTGTTACCTTGAAACAAGACCGAGTTATTCACTCCAATTAATGTATCAAAAATTGGTGTTCTAATTGCTTTGAGCTGATGGACATTTTGCGTATTACAATTTTCACGTTCCATTTTCATTTTTTAAGGTATACTACAGATGGAGGTTCTAGGGAAACTCTAGACAAAGGAACAATTCGTGGAGATGCTGTCTTTTCTGGTAAAGTTCACTTCAGACATTCTTATACTGTTTAAACTTGTAATCATGAATTACTTTCCTCAATACCATGTCTTCAATAAAGTATGCTAAACGTGGCTTAACAGAATTTTATCTGTCCACGTAGTATTGGCTCATGACGTAATATAGCCGCTCTTATGAGAGCATCATTCTCTTCTTATAACCTCTGATCCTTATTTTGTGATTTGCAGCTGTTGACTTCACCACTGGTGATAATCCTTGGCCAATATTTGAGTTGCAAAAAGAGTTCAATTCCCCAGGGAAATCACCACCACTTTCTTCGTAAGTTTCTAGTAAGTCATCAATGATTTCATTTTTGGGTAGTCAAAATGCTAATATTGCTTTGCTTCAGGGAGTTTTACACAGGTTGGCTTACACACTGGGGGGAGAGGAATGCCCAAACTGACGCTGATTTTACAGCAGCTTCCTTAAAAAGAATTTTGGAAAGAAATGGTTCAGCAGTGTTGTATGTACGTGCTAATATTCATACTAGTGGTGCTACCAAGTAAAGATATATGCTAAAGTCTTAACCTTAAATTTCATGTCTCCAGATGGCACATGGGGGAACAAACTTTGGATTCTATAATGGAGCAAACACTGGTTCAGATGAGTCTGATTACAAGGCTGATCTCACTTCCTATGATTATGTGAGAACAAATTATCTGTTTTGTAGTAACTCTGGCTCTTAATTTATGCTATAAACTATAAATTCGAAACTGCTAACACTTGTTTCCCAGGATGCTCCAATTAGGGAATCTGGGGATGTGAGCAATGCAAAATTTAAAGGTATGTTTTTAAGTATGTTCTCTCATGTGGATGAATATTATCTTTTTTCATTGTACTAGAAGTCTATAATAAGGTTTATCAAAAATGCTGTTTCTTTCAGCACTTAGGAAGGCTATAGAGCAATATTGTTCAGAATCTCTACCTCCAGTTCCATCTGATATTGAAAAGAAAGGATATGGATCTATTCACGTATCAAAAACCGGGAATTTGTTTGATATAATACATGATTTTGACGTGGTTGAGTCTGAAATCCCAATAACAATGGAGTCGGTAGGCCAGGTTTGTAAGATTATGTACTTGTAGCATGCAACAATTGATCTGAATATTTTCCCACCTTACGTTCCAATGTATAATCTATTTATCAGTTCTTTTTGCCTTCAGATGTCTGGATTTTTGTTATACGTAAGTGAATATAATGCAACGGAGTATGATGGTGGAAACATTATATCCATACCAAAGGTACTGCAGCCTTCGCATATTTTACTGCTAAGCCGGTAATTTTTACAATTAGATTTATTGTGTCTGAGATAATTTCCTATATACCACTGCTCGAAATTTGTTTTATCGTTTCTGACTGACATAAAAAACTTAAAATTGTCATTTGTCCCTCACATCAAAATATTGTTTGTTCAGTGTGTGAAATATATCACACATTGTTTTTTTAGTCTACAAAGGATTGAAACATTTACTTCCTGTTTCAGGTGCATGACAGAGCTCAAGTTTTTATATCATGTCCTTCTCAAGATGGTCATGGAAAGCCAACATACGTTGGCACATTTGAAAGATGGGTGAATCAACCACTGACACTTCCTAATACTAAATGTCCCTCCAAAATCAGCTTATATGTGTTGGTAACCCCAATCCTCTCTATTCATCCCTTCCTTTGCTTTTACTTCTATTTCTTATCAGGAAAATTAAATTAGGAATCTTCACAAGATATAGTTCATAATTCAGAAGTATTGATGTACATCTGTCCGATAGAATAAGCTTTAAATGTTTTCCATTCTTTCTTCTTTGTCTATAAATGCTCAAATTTGCCCTGTTTTTCCTGTTTAATTTGGTATTCCCTGTTCTTGTAGGTTGAAAATATGGGACGTTTAAATTATGGGCCATATATCTTTGATATGAAGGTAAAGTGCATGCAATAATAAACTGTATTCTCTATTTCATAGTATAATTTATGTAGCATAAGTTAATTGGTAAATCCCACTCAACTCTTAATTAGTAATCCAAATTTGTCCTAGTTGCTTTTGATTGTATATGGTGTCTTTTTAAGTCGTTCTTGTTCAGTGTACTAGATATAATGTTCAGTGATAGTCTTAACTTTGCAAAACAATGAGGAATGAATCATGGATGTAGTCAAATTCCATCATCTTTTAAGTTGTTAACTAGCTATTTAACTGCACAACATAATTGAGGCAAGACATATTCTGTGTGTTGACTAAGTCAAAATATGATTTCTCTCAAGATACTAGCATGATCAGTGATATTTGACTGGTTTTCTTACTCATTGCAGGGTATTCTATCTTCTGTTTATCTAGATGGAAGAGTTCTCCGTGGATGGAAAATGTACTTGTTGCCTCTAACCAACCTGAACGAGAATCCCAAAGTCAATCCAATAATTGAGGCTACAGAATCTGGATTCATTACAATGTCAACCCATAAAAAGTTAAAACCGAAGTCTGGTATGCTTCTAACTATGCTTTCGGTTTTCTTTCAGTGATGCAAAGCTGCAACATTACTAAGGTCACCGTCCTGATCACGAGAAAAAAAAAAAATTACATTGATTTTCTTTTGCAGCAAATGCTCGAATTGAACCAGCATTCTATGCTGGAAAGTTTTCTATCAGCAAACAAGACAAAATAAAAGACACATTCGTGTCATTGAGTGGTTGGGGTAAAGGAATTGTGACCATTAACAATTTCAATATAGGAAGATATTGGCCGGTAAATTAGTGCTTCTCTCTACACCATACAAATCTCCAGTAAATATTACATTAAGAACATGCACGTATTCTTTCACTCTACATATTAAGACATGGGTGCATTTTGCAGTTAAAGGGGCCACAGTGCAACCTCTATGTTCCTGCTCCTATCCTTAAGCATGGGGAAAACATTGTGGTATGAAATCCCAAAAGCGATTTTTGATCACTTATTTTTTAGTGTTCTTCATTTTCTTATTTTTGTAATGTTTCACAGGTTATATTTGAGTTACAAGCGCCAAACCCTGAGCTTATGGTACACTTGGTGGATCAGCCAGACTTCACCTGTGGTCCTAGTAAATCGAATCTGCATCAGTTGTAGTGCAATTATCGTATGAGATGATCTGAGTTTTGCTTGAAGACTTGAAAAGGGTGGAACTTGACTGTTCTTGATTGAGAAATGCTAGCCCATCAGAAATATCTTCCATCATATGCCTGTATACAGAGTTGATGGATACGCAAATCAAGCAATGAAGCATTATATCCTGTAGAGAAAAGAAAGAAAGATGTATAGATTGGTACAGTGTATAGGTCTGTAACTAGAAGGGAGGATGTTATGCCAATTGTTAGCTTTTACAAATGGGCAGGCTATTCATTTTTGTTTTCGGTACTGTTCCCTAATATCAAGTAAGCTTTGGTCTATTGGATAACTTTTTCACAGAAGTTCAGACAAAAAAAAAGGCACTTATTTTATTTCAAGTGTTTCAGCATCGTCGTACATTCAAAAGTACATCGGTCTTGTGTCTTGTATTCAAGCTTACAGCTCAAATGTAGCAAATTTGCTCCCATGTCCCAACAAACAGAGGGGAAGCCAACACTATGCTACAGAAATTACAGGTTACATCTACATCAACTCATTTTGAAGGCTGCTTGGAGTCATCCTTTGATTCTTGTTTTGATGACAAAGCAGCACTTGCTGCTGCCGACATGGCAGCTGCGGCTACACCTACCTTGGCACCACCTGCAGCCTTCATTGCAGTGGCTACTTTTGCAAATGCTGCTATTCCTCCCACGAGTATAGCTCTCAAGGCAACTGTTGGTTTTATTGCCATATTTTATGCTACCTGCAGTTTCCGATGATATTAAACTTTCATTTGGGCCACCAAGTCTATTGAACATCAGTGAGTTGTATATTCTACACACCCAAAAGTGAAATGTAATGAAAATCACAATGGAATTACACGGTATAGTGAAAACATCACATTGGTTTCTCAAGGATTTACCAAAAGAAGGGAGAGGGCCATGTCCCAAGGACTAAAAGATGGAAGCATATTCCCTCAAGGCTCTATGCAACAAACAAACCTGAAGAGCATATGCTTACAAGTGATTCTGATCCATTAACATTAACTGGCTTAAGATAATCATCTCCTTCTTAGCTTTTAATTTTTCAGATTTTCTAAAGCTGATAGAACTTAAGTTTTGACAAATGCAACTATATTTAGCTTGTGAAGTTTAAGTATAAAATAAGCTCTAATGGATCATCTCGAGAATGGTACAATAAATGCGCACACAAAGTTCTCAGCAAATATGAGAAAATCTAATGAGAAAGAACTAGCTGCAATCATCAGCAACCTCACCATAACAGAATTCTCATCCTAAAGCTGCCATCACAATTTAATATTGATCTTGGATGCAGAACTAACTTGACATAAAAATTGGGTACCCCTTCCACTCCAATATACAAAAACATTCTACACGATGATTGCCCATTTAGTGCCAAAGTAGAACATTGTCAATAATTAACACGCCTCATATATCTCAAAGGCTCTAAACCCTTTTGCAGACCATACATTAGCTACACAAGCCCCAAATTGAAACTCTAATTTCCGCCTTTCATGAATTTCATAGACCTTCCAAATCTCAGAAGACTCAGAAATTGAAGATGTTTCTGGACTCTGAAAAATGTTTTGGATTCAATCTTTTGTTTTGGAATGCCATTCTAATAAGGCTCAAAGTTCTACCTGGGCAATGCATTGTTTCTTGAAAAAAAACAAAAAAAAATTCCCACATCTTCCAATTAAATTAGTGATCTTCATAGTAGCAGGTTTTCCCATGAAGCAATCAAATCAAAATAACCCAGATAGTTACATGCAATCCTAATCATAAATAATCACACAGCACACACATCCAATTCCCAAAATCAATATGTCAGAGAGTTAGAAACCGAACCTTAAAATCAGACACAGTTCGATTCTCTGGGCAAAATTGGGTGAGAGAGAGAGAAAGTGAAACGGGTGCCTGATTCCTTGAAGTAGCTTCCTGCTCTCTCGGAAACTAGAAATGAGGTATCTCTCTCGCTCTTGAAAACGTCCCATTTTCAAGTGTTGAATTTGGGCCAGTGGCCCAACATATTCAAACCCAATTACCCGATTATGGTAATCCAGCAAGTTTTATTCATATTGTAATCGGAAACATACTACTTTTGCCCATATATGACATGTAACCGAAAACCAAACAAATATATAGGATTTGTTGCTCTCATCATATCTATATTGAGGGATATGCCATATTCCTTTCTTCTCTCATTGTTGCCATCCTATTTCAGGATATGTTGCCTTGACATGAGATCTATTAAATGGTGGAATGACACCATAGAGCTGGTTGTTACTTTGTAACACTTGTGCCAATGTCGCTTATTGATTACTTGGAAATAAGTGTATCTGACTTAGAAATTGTTAGCAAACTTTCTTTAGCAGTGAGCTTGGAAAGAGTAGTTGGGGTTGGAAAGAGCAGTGAGTTTGCAAACTTTCTTTATCACTCATTCAGTCTCCTTCTTTCGATGCACTTATTGGGATGTACACTGACTCTTATTTTAGATATCTGCTGGTAGGTTAAATATGATGCTATTTTACTTTTTCTGTAATGTATCTTGAGTCTGAAGTTTCCTTTTCTGGTTGTCTGATATAGAAGGAGAGCAAGAATTTGGAAAAGATCTTTTCGCTGTGATTTCACTCAGAGAAGACTTTGCTGTGGATTCATGGTGGTCACCTGATATTTCCATGTGCTGCTAGAATATTTGAAAGGTAACTCCTGATTTCAGAACTTTGCGAGTCAGTTTTGCCTACGTTACCAAAATTGTTGGCGCATGGTAATATAATTTCTTGTTTCATTGGTTAATGCAACTTTTTAGTAGAAATAAAATGGAGGAAATAAACTGGTTATCGATGTTTGTTGCAACAGTTAACGGTCCTATTGGCTTTGTTTCGTCGGATATGTGTTCCCGTTTTCTGGAAGGTAAAATCATATCCCACTTGGAATTTCTCTGAACCACATTTATCATTGTACCCTCCCAATTTCCTTTAACATTTGTTTTTCATGTAGGTGTTTCCATTATGTCATGTATATCTGATTCTGTTGAGGATGATGACCACCTTTTTATGCAATTGGACGCCATTTATCAGGTTTTGGCTCCTCATATGTACCATTTTGTTTGATCAAAAGAAAAATGAGGATTAATCTATCAATACATTTCTTTAGATTCTTTCTATTGGATCATTCTCCAAAGGTGTCATCAAATTGAAATGTTTGTGTTGTTTAGATAGTTGGATGGCAATTGTGGAGTCGTGGAGCTGTTTTTCTTAGTGGGATTATTCCTTAGATTTTTATGCTTCTGATCAGATTAGTCTTCTCTTGTGGAAACAAATACCTTTACTTTTAAGGTTAGTCTTATAAGATAATAAACAAATGCATTAGTATGCATTTTGCATCTTATTGTTGATATCTGTGGTGGTCATGACATATATAATTTCAAACTTGATATATTTTGTATAGCCTGGGAGAGAATGGGAAGCTTTAATGTGGACTCACCAACCTCTCTTCTCATCTATATAGCTAGGAAAGGGAATAGAGAGTACTTGCCTATAATCTTTATGCAGTTAGAAAGACACAGGCTTTATGGATTTTAGATAAGTCGTAATGCAGCAAGAAAGCCTTATCATTTATCTAGAATCCTTAAATTAGTTAATTGGGTGCATATATGGTTGGTACTGTGGGATCAAGTTGACAAAACTATCAATGATCCTGCCTTACTATACCTTATCATCTATATGTGTTTTGTTCCTCTCAAGGAAGGAATGAATGTCTGTTGCCTTGTGGAAAGCTGAAATACAAAGAAAGAGAAGGAATGAGATTGCAATGATGGTGTGTATTGCAGATTGAGGAGCATGGATGAGATTTGTGTAATTGAAGCAAAGAGCTATATTGCATTGCATGTACTGTTTGCGCTTTTGCATTATAGGGAAACATTGAGTTGCTTTTGTACTAAAAATAGGATGGATAAAAAGTTTCAAATGCTATTTAATTACTGAGGAGCCACTTCAAAACTGAAAATTCATTTTATTGAAAGTAAATAATTAGGGTCTCCTTTTAATTCCCTCTATATCTGCTGATAAAGGCCAGAAGGTTTGGTCTGAAAAAAGTTTCTTACATTTTGGTTGAAGAGGAGGAGCTTCACGGAAAATATTACATCCCTCCATTAAACTCTTGAGATAATATATCAACACCCCTTTTTCTGATTATCTCCCAATTTTCCGTTGTTTGAAATAGAGCTGATAGAGAGACAACGTTGAGTTTGAAATCACTGAAGAAATTTCAGTGTATAGTGTTATTTGGATCTTCTAAATGGGGGTTTTCTTTTCTCTTTTAATTACTGGTTTAATCCTTTGATCTTTATCTTCACCTTTTGTCTTCCAATGTAAGTATTTTCTGTTCTTTGGGGTCTTTGCATCATTTGTTATACTTCATATTCATTAGCTTGTTGATATGCCAAAACTAGATGATACATCAAGGATTGATTGCTTATTTGTAACCTAAGTGTTCTGTTACTTCGGTGGCAAATCTTAGGATTGCTAGTATGTTTACATTAATTTTGTTTCTCTTGCAGTAAGCTCTGTATGTTGTTTGGCAAAGATAAGTGTGTTTGTAATATGATGTAAAAAATAAAAATAAAAACTTAGTGTAGTTTTTCTTCGGGGATGAAAAAAGAGGAAAGGGAGAGAAAATTGGGTAGCCAAGAGTTGGGTTCAGGGGAAACTAGAAGCTGGCAAAAAAAAAAAAAAAAAAAAAAAACACCAAACAGAAAAAGAAAAAAAAAGGAAAGGGGGCATGGCATTAGGGTATGTGCTATGCTGGCTGCTTTTGGTTTGTGTTGATGGAGAGGAACAAAAGAATATCTGTGGAAGCTAGAGGTAGGAATGGAGATCAACAATGGCATAGGGTTTATTTTTGGGGGATATTTGGGTGTGGGATCCCTTCACAATTTGAAGGCAGTTCTTGGGTCATTTTTATTCATTGGAATGCAGCTGTTATTCATTGGATATTTGGGTGTGTTTTTCTTTTCTTCCTTTTGTTTGTTAGCTTGGTGGACTCTGTTTGTTTTGTTCTTTTAATTAAAGTTTCACCTCTCTTTTGTCCTTACTTCTATGTTTTCATGTTTACAGTGGCTGCTAGTGCATATGTAGACCGGTTGCATATGTTCTCTGTTTCAACACCTGGGGGCAGTGACATATTGATAAGGTTGAGCTGCTACTTAATCCCTCTTGCTGTGAAAAACTGATAACTGTTAGGCTAGGGCAATATGGTTGCAATAGATGATATGCCTTATGCTGGGCTTTATTTACTTTGCAGACACTAGCTATTCATAAAAAATTATTGAAATTTTCTGCTGTCCCACCATTTCAGAAAATAGTGTATCCCCCTGAAAGCGAAGACGATGTGAATGCTGCTGGAGTCCAGAAAAACAGTATTTCAGGTACTGTTTGGAGCATGAGGTTTATTTCGCAGGATCCTAATCAGAGTAAGGGGCATAATCCTATAATCGCGGTTGTTATAAATAGGTATGATGATCATGTGTGTTTCAGGATATCGTGTTTTGAAAAGTCAAGTGTTTTGAGAATAGAATTGAATTTCACAAGACTCTTGATTCTTTTAGATTTTGATTTAGGATTTGATACTGTTCTTTCTTGATTCAATTTCAGACGGATTGGTATTATTCGCTGGTAATGGGTTTCATATGCTGGTTCTGCCACAGCCCCTCAATTTGAGGTAATAATGGTGTACATGGATAATGGGTTCTTTCGATTTATAAGTTGCCTTCCTATAATACGTTGCCTTCGGTTTATATGTTGCCTTCGGTTTTGTCTATGCTTAACAGAGAGATTGAATTTACAGGGACAATGACGTGTTCCAATGATGTAAATTTTAGTCATCTGAGGGAGAGACGTGCATTAAATTTCAATTCAAAGATTGGTCCTCCCTCTTTTATTGAGGATAAAAAACCGTTTTTTGTTATTGTATTTGTGCTGTCAAGGCGGAAATCAAGCTTTGCTGAGGGATATGCCATATTCCTTTCTTCTCTCATTGTTGCCATCCTATTTCCAGATATGTTGCCTTGACATGAGATTTATTAAATGGTGGATTTATGCCATAGAGCTGATTGTTACTATGTAACAATTGTGCCAATGTTGCTTATTGATTACTTAGAAATAAGAGTATTTCACTTCAGAAATTGTTACTAGAAAGATGCAAACTTTGTAGAGCAGTGAGCTTGGAAAGAGTAGTTGAGATGAGGCCAATTTTATTCAGGAGTCGTCTAAACGATGTGATCTGTCTATAGTACTTCAGCTTGATGGTGAAGGAGGTTTTCTTAATGTAGCTACTTGGGCCTGGAACTTAGTGATTTAGATCCTAAAATACAATGTGAATGTGACTTACCAGTTTGTGTGTTCTTGGAGTTGGGAACCTGGGAATGCTAAAAACCAAAGAATGATAATTTCTGCTGATACAAGAGCATATTTCATGATTGAAGATTTTCAATCCTGATGGCATTAAGTCAAGAAACTGGGTGTCTTTACAAAGGTTTACCATGCAAGGTAGTTCTGTGGGTTTCTGGCTGCACTAGTACTTATGGGGGATGGGATGGTCTTGAAATGGAAAACGGAACACTTCAAACATGATCAAATGTTTGCTGGTTGTGGAGTGGCTCCGGAGGGGTCATTAAGGATCATTAGAAGTGACTGATACTTTAGAAAAGCGCTACTAAGGGATTACTGGTACATGGACATTACAAATGAAAGTGACTGATACTTGCCATTCTTTTCCTGTCCTATTGTTTGTTAAGGAAACCAGGGTACTATCAGTCGGCTTAAGCTTTACTGATGTGACGGATTCAGTTGTTTTCCGGCCTGATTTTTCTACTTTGGCATGTGGTGTGTAAATGATGGAATGCTGGCCCAGTTTCACAAAAGTTCAGTCAGGCTTTGTCTGTCCACCTATGGTGCGCATTCTGATGGTGTTCCATTGCCTTCTCCAGTTTGTACATCTTGGTTCCCAGAAAATATGAGAATATTTCTGCTGATACGTAGAATGATCATTTTGCCGGTTTTGTCTATGCTTAATAGAGAGTGAATTTACAGGATAATGGTGTATTACAATCATGCAAATTTACATTGTTGCCATCCTATTTCGGGATATATTGCCTTGACGTGAGATTTATTAAATGGCGGAATTACACCATAAAACTGATTGTTACTTTGTAACAATTGTTCCAATGTTACTTATTGATTATTTAGAAATGAGAGTATTTGATGCAAACTTTCTATAGTAGTGAGCTTGGAAAGAGTAGTTGGGGTTGGTCCTTTGAGATTTAAAGATTTAAAGATTTAAAGATACGGGGTATCTGAAATGAGAATTTTATGTGAAACCCAGGGAATGCTAAAAATCAAAGAAGTTTGTGTGTATAGATCGATCCTATGTGTATAGGTGGTGACTAATACAATATGAATGTGACTCACAAGTTTGTGTGTTCATGGTATTGAGAACGAGGGAATGCTAATTACCAAAGAATGATCATTTTTGCTGATACAGGAGAATATTTCATGATTGGAAGTTTTTCAATTCTGGTGGCATTAAGGTTCAAGACACCGAGTGTCTTTACAAAGGTTTAGCATGCAAGGCAGTTCTGTGGGTTGAAGGCGGGGTTCTAGCTTCACTAGTAGATATGGAAAATGGAACACTTCATTACAGAAGTCCTGTTTAAACCATTGCCCCAGTCTTGCATATGTCAGTTGTGGATTACCATGATGAGAAAAATGATCAAATGTTTGCTTGTTGTGGAGTGGCTCCTTGAGGGGTCAGGATCATTAGAAGCGGTATCACTGTAGAAAAGATAGTAAGATACTATGGACTGCAGATTACTGGTACATGGACATTAATGAAGGTGACTGATATCATGGGATTACTGGTACATGGACATTACGAATGAAGGTGACTGATACTTACCATTCATTTCTTGTCCTATTGTTTGTTGAGGAAACCACAGGGTACTATCAGTTGCCTTAAGCTCTACTGATGAAGGATTCGGCTGGTTTCCAGCCTAATGTTTCTACTTTGGCATGTGGTGTTGTAAATGATGGAATGCTGGTCCAGATTTACAAAAGTGCAGTCAGGCTCTTTCTGCCCACTCAGGGAGTGCATTCTGATGGTGTTCCATTGCCTTCTCCAGTTCGTACATCCTGGTTCCCAAAAACATGAGTATCAGTTTGGGTGCTTTTAGGCATAACCTAATTCTTCATTTAATCTGTGCTATATATTCATTCGTGGGAAGATTGTATTCAGTGTATCATTATGAGATATACGAGATGCAACATTTGAGATTGCAAAATGAATTATCATGCATCTCCATTCCTCAGAACCGTTACGAGAAAAAAGTTACGAGTTTTTCAAACAGTCTGGTAGATGAGAGTTTTGTCCCTGCTCTTCCATTTGGTGTTGACATCAGAACACACAAGCCTTTGGTGGAAATCTCGTCTGTTGCACCTAGTGAAGGCCTACGTGTTCTTGCTTGTGGGGCAATCTAATTAACCAATACTTTAGGAACTGCTATTTGGCTGCATTCCTCAAGATGTAAGGCTTGTATCAGTTGACCGACTGTATGTCTTTTTCTGGAATAAGGAATGGAATGCTGCTTCGGTTTGAATGGCCTACTGCCTCTAGAATGCCTTTATCTGTAGTACCTCAGACTCCTGTTCATTGGATTTCAGTTTGCACAGATACTGTTTTATTCAGTGTATCAGCAGAAAATTCTTACGGCAGGCAAGTGTAATAGTATATACTACTAAATGATCTGAGAATATAAAGGACAAATTTCGTGTTGATTTGCAATTGATTGCTATGCGTCATATTGACATCACTCCTGTATTCCTGGTTCCTTTTAGTGATTCCCTTGATTGTGATGTAATTGTTCTCAGTGATATGCCCTGGTTGCTGCATTCTGCAAGGCACTGCCTCTCATAAACATGCAGTTGGTAAATATGTCCCATTCTTTTTGTTTGTTGCGAATTTGGCATAGATACTTGGATGCTTCTATAGGATTATGGGAAGAAGAGTGTTGTGTGTGCTTGTTTTAGACTTTAGTTTAGCAGATTAACTGTGATAATGGAAGTTTACATGAGCTTAATGCGTTTGTTCGTTAAAAAAGAGAGATACAACCTGGCAATTTCCATGGCGTCTTTTTCCGTTAATACTCTGAACTAAGGATGTGGAACTTGGGTTTGAAGGATAAAGGGAGTATCAAGTGTGTTGGCAAAAGATCTGATGGTTCAATGCACGTTGAGCTTTGCTTATTTGATATTTCAAGCCTTACATCTAATTCAAACCCAGAGAAGTGAAATCGTCGAGCCTCTGATCTATTCCCAGCAAAACTGATTCCTCTAACCTAGAAAGTGACTGAAAGCATAATCATTTGACATAAGGCAATTGTTTTCAGATCTTTGCATGAAGATTATGAAGAGTTTTTAGTGTCCATGCAAGTAATAAATCATCTGGGGTTGTGACCTGCAAAATATTTAGAGTGCAATGAAATGAGACTTCTTTCTTTTACAGATGAACTGTTAAATACAGTGAGCAACTACCAAATCAAAGGATAGGGTCTTGAGTATTTGTTCTGTATTCATGTTGCAAAAACTGCAGAGGGTGGTGTATTTCACTACCTTGATGTGTTTAAGATCCTTCAGTGGAGGGATCATTTTTTTTAGCACCATGTAGGGATACGACATAAGAACTCAATGTATGCATATAACCTGTATATGAAATAGCTTACATGCGTGTGGACTACATCCAATTCTTCTAGGATCCATATAGAATGGAAGATGATATCGTTGCTTATACTAAAGATAATATTGACTCATGGAATGTGGTTTCTAAGGAGGTATGAGGAGAAATAAAGCTAGTGGTATACAAAAGTAGAAAAAAAAAAAAAAAAAGATGCGTGGTAATAGTTCAAATGTGATAAGAGATTAATGGTTGATGAGAATTGGGAGAAGAGAGTTTGAATATACAACACAGAGAAAGAGTTTTTTTCTTAAAAGAGGGGCTCATTTTGAGAGATGTTATTGCGTTGGGTTTGCATATATCTTAAGCTTTTAGATGTTATTGTGTTGGGTTTGCATATATCTTATATCTTAAACTTTTAGATGTGGCATGCGGTTTTGAGTGTTCTCTCTCATTAACAGTTTACATTTTTCTTTCCTCTACTTGAGCTGAGTTGTTAAAGTGCGAGATTTATTATGGTATCTTTAATACTAGACAAGTCAACTCCAAAGTTTCATCACTCAATATATATATATATATATATATATATATATATATATATATATATATATATAGAAACGTTCATCACTCAATATATATATATAGAAACGTTCCAAAGCGGACGTCCGCACTCGGCTTAAAGTGCGGACGTCCCTCCATTCTCCACCGGACGGCTCCGACGACGGCACGCCTCCACCCCAACAGACTCCAACAGCGTCCCCGATCACTTTCCCTCCCCGGCGAGTCCGTCGAATTTCAGTTTTCCGGCGAGATCACCAAAAACTTCAAATCCAATCGATCTCGTCGGAAAATTGGAATTCGGCGGACTCGCCGGGGAGGGAAAGTGATCGTGGACGCTGCTGGAGTCCGCTGGGGTGGAGGCGCGCCGTCGTCGTAGCCGTCCGGTGGAGAACGGAGGGACGTCCGCACCAGAACGGGCTTGTATATATATAAACACACACATACAAACTTTCTTGTTTAAGGAGGGTCCTTATTTATTCTTATGGTGCGGATTTTCATTTTAGACTCATTTTTCAATTGAATTTTCACATCTCCACCGTCTAGTTAGATATATAGTAATGTGTAGATCATCCCTGTAAATTTTCAGTCAATTTGATAATCGTTAAAGCTTTCAAACTCGATTAAACCAATAGACGAACTGAATTCTGTCGAACTTGAGCTGTTCATGTTTATAACAGAAAAACGCAATTTTGAGAGCCTTAACAATTATCAAATTGGCTGAAAATTTACAGAGATGATTTACACGTTAGTACCTAAAGACTAGATGATGGAGATGTGAAAATTCGATTGAAAAGTGAGTCTAAAGTGGAAATTTGCACCATAAGAATAATAAGGACCTCCTTTAGCCAAGAAACACACATACATACACAGTTTCTATCCACAGCGAAGCTTCGTTTTGAAATTAAAATGTGAAGTTCTTTATTTGACTACTTTTCTATCATATTTCCACATCTCCATCGTTCAGTTTATTGATACTAATGCATATATCATTCTTGCAAAATTTCATCTAAATTGATGATCGTACAAAATTTCAGATAACCTCCTTATTTATTCAAAAGGTACGGATTTCCTTAACTGACCTATTTTTCGATCATATTTTCTCAGCTCAACCATTCATCTTTTAGGTATATATGAGTAGATCATATCTACAAACTTTCATCTAAATTGATAATCATTAAGGTATTCAAAACTGTGAATTATACGAACGGTTCGTGTTAAACAATTTTGTTTCGCTCATTATAATCATATCGTTTCGATACCTTAACGATCACTAATTTAGCTAAAATTTTACAGAGATGATCGTATCATATATATCTAGATATATATTGGTTGGCTATGATCGAAAAATATGACCGAAAAGTGGTTCTATCGACAAAATCCGTACCTTTTGAATAAATAAGGATGTTTGAAACTGATAAGAATTACACACACACATCTTGAGAGAGGCTTTATCACTTAATCTATGTAATATATCCTATTTGAAAGGAAAAACTTGTATTCAAATTACGTCCAGACTTTATCTTATTTACATAAGTTGGCCAATGTAAATCCATGATCAAACACTTCATACATTAAGTCAACCTCTTCAGATCATCTTAGCAAAAAGTTAAAGAAAACATACATCGTTTACTTGTTCAATTCCATCAAACAAATAAACCGTCCTCGTGAAGGTTAACAATCTCTTGGTCAACCATCTATTTGTTTGATGCTATTGAACGAGTAAAAGATTTATGTTTTGCTGAACTAATCTTAAGAGATTGACTTAATGTATGAACGGTTTAATTATCGATTTACATTATCCAACATTAGCAAACATGATAAAGTTTGGACAGAGGCATCCAAATTACATTGGATGCAAGTAGTTTCCTTTGCGAATTGAAATGTTGTATTTTCATCATATTATATGACTAGATATTGATACCGGAAAACATTGCGGGAATTAACTAACCTAAGAGATTGTTACATGGAGCACCTTCAAAGAATCCATCAAGGAGATAAGAGCTAAAATCTCCAATTTAGAAATTCATCTAAGAGATAACAGTTTAAACTCGCACATATTCTTCAAATTGAATATTGTTACTTATGAACCAAGTCTAACTAGAAATGAAAAAACATCTTTTTTATAAAACTAGCCTTTTACCCGTGCAAATTTGCATGTTGTAAAAAAATCGCCTAAAATTAAAGAGTCATGAGTAGTTAATTTTCATTTATCTGTCAATCTTGTAATCCTCCTTTTTATCCACTACCCACGTTTTTCTCCCCTAATTATCTCTTTATTTTATTTAGTTTGTTTTTTTATTTTCTAATAGTAACCCTTTTTCTTAATAATTTAAATCAACTTAATAGGGATAATATTGACAAAACATAATTTGGTGATTTTAGAGACTGCTCGCTTTATATAGAGACTAGCCTCTATACCCGTGTGTCGAAAACTTTTTCAATATATAGTTTTTTTTTCTCATTTGTAACTGTTTTTTTTTTTTTCCATTTTATGAAGTTAGTGGGTAGTGGGGATTGGAGAGTTTTTTTTGCAGTTAAAACTCTCACCCGTTGCAGTTATCTCTTTCCCACTTTTCTCTCCTCAGTTATCTCTTTTTTTATTTATCTTGTTTTTTTTGTTTTCTTTACCATAATAACCTTTGTGTTTGATTGTAAACGTAATATGATAGCTGGGCAAAATCGGCAGTTCATATTTTGGTGAATTTGTTGAACGCCCGGCTTTATTGTAGTAGAGATGCTCGCTTTATATAGAGACTAGTCTCTATACCCGCGATACTCGCGTGTCGAAAACGTTTTCAATATATAGTTTTTTTTTCTCATTTGTAACTGTTTTTTTTTTTTTTCCCATTTTATGAAGTTAGTGGGTAGTGGAAATTGGAGAGTTTTTTGGCAGTTAAAACTCTCACCCGTTGCAGTTATCTCTTTCCCATTTTTCTCTCCTCAGTTATCTCCTTTTTTATTTATCTTGTTTTTTTTTTTTTTTTATCTCTTTACCATAATAACCTTCGTATTTGGTTGTAAAAGTAATATGATAGCTAGGCAAAATCGGCAGCTCACATTTTAGTGAATTTGTTGAACGCCTGGCAGCTTTATTATAGTAGAGACAGGGAAGGGAACAAAGAACGTCTTATTTTAGATAGCTATCTCTAGTTTTTTCCATAGCTTCACCAAAGTTTCTCAATACGTACCAAGGCCTAGATTCTCCATATCTGACTTAAATGTTCGTTTTTTTTTTGGTCTGAAGACTTAAATGTTCATTGGAACACAATTTCTACAATTAATGGAGCAAACCCTCTGTCACGTCCAGATTCAAAGTTCTTCCAAGTATCAGATATAGAAGAGTTTTACTGCTTATATCACAAGGTTATGGTTTTGTTCATCCTAAATCTACCATCAAGCTCTAAGGACCTTGATCTATAGGTTGAAGCACACACTGAAAATTAAAAGAATACAGTAACAGAACAAGCCTGCACAAGCCTATTCAGTAGTTAATAGACAACCACTTGGCATATGATAGCCGAAGACTAATCCAAACAGAATGACAACAAACTTCACATGGAACTTGAACAAAATGAGGACGAATACTTGTAGCTAGATTGCAGCTCTGAAAACCAGAAGAACCCTTAGCTTATAATGATATAACAACTAACAAAACAAGTCTGCACAAACCTATCCTGCAGTTAGTACAGAACCACTTTGCATATGAGTTCAACATACATATAATGTGAAGTGAACTCTGTCGTTGATAACATGGCAATAACCTGCAATTCTGTGATTCGTGATCTAGAAGGGAAAATATTACAGAAATCCATTGATGAAATGAACTACTTTCGAAATGGGGTACATAAGCATTGAAAATCAGTTATCGGTGATAGTGTTGAGGGGACGATGCTGGCAGTGATATCTGAGGCATGCTGCTGTGACAATGATGTAATGCTAATGGTTTTCTTTCCTTTAAAATCTCTATGGTTTTCTTTCCTTTAAAATCTCTCTGTTTCCTTAACCAGTCAAATCTCACCACTTACAATTAGAAAATAGAACCTTACTTTCTCAGTACCTTGAAATAAAGAGTATCTTTAGAATGTGTTTTTACTAGAGCAATGAAGCAAATTAGTTAGTAACGTCAACATTTTTAAATGAGCTAGTAAAAGCAATGTCTTGATTTCTACCTCTTGTACCATTAGGATATTCTGATCTTCAGAGTGCTGCAAAAACTTCTTCAAACTTTCTCAGCCTCTATGGATGCAGAACCATGAGAGTCACAATCTGGTGCCAATCTAAATTTTAATCTTCTATATGCACAGCCAAGTGGATTTACTTGCTTGCACTGATATTGGTTTTGATCAACTATGCATTTGCCAGCAACAAGGATTGCTTCCGATGGTCCTGTTTCTTCATGAGTTACGGGACTAGAACCTGCAAATGGAGCTTCATTAGAATAGCAATAATGCTCTTTAGAGCACAAATCAACTAATGTAGACAAATACGACAAACATAATCACATACCCATGTACATTAGACAAAAACTTGTAATGTTTTTTTCTTTTCCTTTTCTGGGAAACATTATAAGAGATTTGGCAAAAATGGTTATGATAAATCCTATAGAACAGGTTTGGATCACTCTTTGGCTATCATGACCGAATCAAGCAATTGTAACACCATTTGTTATGTGCTAGTTCCAAATAGTATCCAATGACGGAAAGTGGTATAACCAAAACTTTCTAGATCAACAAATCAAATTGCATCTCCATATATGTTCTAGTCCCTATGATCTTTACAAAAAAATGCAGCGATTTATAAACATGCATGTAAGTAACAACTAGATAACTAAAACATTCATTACCCAGGTAAAGTGATAATCTAATCACATCCATATGACAATAAAAGTCAAACTAAACCACTGAAACCATAGAAAACCATAGAAGGTAGTCAGAAGCCATAACTGATTTGTCTATGCTCCACAGCTCTTGATGACAATGAAACTCTACCAGCATTTTCATGTCACAGAAAAACAGTTGACCAATAATCCATTGCCTCTCAAATGAAAGCATCCTAATAAGAATCTCTGAAGTTTATAGACGTGATGACGTGGGATTGATTTGGGAGAGAGTTGGGATTTGGGCATCTCCTTGGGCTTCTGCTTCTGGGAAATTTAGGAACTATAGCTTATTTTCTCTCTTATTACATTGAAATGCAGCTGCAGTTTCTTCTATGTGGACTCCTTGTCCACCTTTTTGTTTTTGCTTTCTTGATCTTTCAATAAAAGCAGTTTGTTTGAAATAATAGATAAATGAAAACATCTGATCTTGCTTATGGAATATAATTTGAGGAAATATCTAGTTCTCCTTATGTACAAAATACTCCTAAACTGCACATATAAATACCATAGAAACAAGATTTTACCTTCTTTGAAAATAAGGCATGTTCCAATAGTTTCTTCCCATTCTCCAACCTGTGAGCAGACAACGATTAGACAAACAAAACGACATCAGACCACAGCATCAACCTTCAAGCCATATAGTAATCCCAATAACACTGAATGTAACAGATTACAAGGCCCAAACAAGGAAAACCGAATACAGAACTACTGTAATATTTAAACTGTAAAAAATGAATCATAAAAACTCATCTGGTAATGGTTTACATAAAGCAATATACAACAGATAGTGAACTACATTTTACCAGACAAGTGCTCTCATGAATTACATATTAGCAACCCATAGGAATTTGTAAATGTTTGGATATAAACTAACATGACCTGATTCCATCAATCCAATTCATCATATTGGATACATTCGAGGAAACTGAACCAAGATCTACCCATGATGTCTACCAAGTCACTCAACCATCAATCCAGTTCTTTGTCAGTATTCTCTTGACCGACTCCCATATTAGGTACATAGCCCTCACGTTCCATTTGAAGTGCCAAGTGATAAAGGATGGCGTCAATTAACTCCAAGCCTGCTTGCATTGTATTCCCTGCTAAGAATACAAAAACCTTATTCTTAACCTGAATCCAGCTCTGTCCCCGGATTTTCCTTAAACCCTTTTCCTTGGCTAAGATCCTCACTTTGGCCGAGTCCTCCCATCTCCCGCTAGCAGCGTAAATATTAGACATCAACATGTAGCTCCCAGCCATTTCTGAGTTCAAATTGAATATATGGGTGGCAGTTTCTTCCGCAATATCTGTATTTTTGTGCATCCTACAAGAGTTGAGAAGAGCGCTCCAGACACAAGCATTGGGTTTCATTGGCATGTTTTTCACAATGTTGCTTCCTTCTTGCAATAACCCAGCACGGCCAAGAAGATCAACCATGCATGCATAGTGCTCCATTTGGGGTTTTACACCATAAACTCCAATCATTTGATCAAAAAGGAGGCGACCCTCGGTAACTAACCCAGCATGACTACAAGCAGAAAGAACAGCGATGAATGTTATGTTGTCTGGCTCGAATCCCATTTTGACCATCCTATGAAAAATTCTTAGAGCATTCCCACCGAGTCCATGCATCCCATAACCAGCAATCATCGTGTTCCATGAAATCAAGTCCTTACTGTCAATATTCTCAAATACTATATTCCCTTCATTAAAACTTCCACATTTTGTGTACATATTAATCAAGCCATTTCCAACCAAAATGTTACTATCCATCAAAGCCCTTAACACATGACCATGAATTTCCCTGCCAAGATTAATTGCTGCTAATTCTGCACAAACAGATAATACACTGGATATAGTGACACAATTGGGTAGTACTCCTGCTCCCTGCATCTGCCGAAAGAGTTCCAGAGACTTCTCTCCTTGTCCTGTGGATGAAAAACCTTGAATAACAGCACTCCAACTTATGATATTAGGTGTCATAACTGGATGAGCATCTAGCTGCGAAAATATTGCATAAGCCTCATCACACAAACCAGATTCAGCATATGATGAGATCAAAGCATTCCAACTCACTAGGTTTTTGCTTTCCATTAACACAAATAACTTGTATGCATTTTCTACATCTCCACATTTTCCATACATGCATATTAGTGCATTTTTTACAAACACGTACTCTCCGAAACCACCTCTAATAACATATCCATGAATTTTCTTACCCTTGTCAACCAAAGCCATATCAGCACATACAGATAACACCACAGCAAGCACTTCAGCAGTTGTCTCAGTTCCTCTGACCCTCATCATATCAAACAACTCAATGGTCTTCTCATTGCGGCCACAACGAGCATGACTTGACAATAATGATGTCCAAGTCACAGGGTTTGGCTCCAGCCCATCTAACTCCATCCTATTATAAATCTCACATGCACCATCACAATCATAGTTCAAGGCATAACTAGAAACCAGAGTATTCCAAGAAACATAGCTTCTCACACTCATTTTATCAAACAGTTGGCGGCCACGTTCCGTTCTACCGAGTTTCCCATACATTCCAATAAACTCATTGACAACATGGAGATGATTTTGAAAACCCATTTGTATAACATGACTATGCACATTCTTGCATAGCCTAGACCTACCTGTAAATGCACAGGCTCTAATAACCAGGGGAAGAGTAAACCCATCAGCCCAAACTCCAAGTCTTCGCATTTTATCATATAGTTTGAGTGCTTTTTCATAAAATCCATGAGACACATTCGCTCTAAGAATTGAATTCCACAAGAGCGTGTTTGATGTACCTTGAAACAGTGTGGTGTCAAAAACTTTTTGGGCATCAATGACGAGCCCAAGACGTGCATAAGCAGTAACAAGTCTGGCAGCCAAGAACGCTGATTGACATGTGCCCGTTGTAAGAATTTGAGCGTGAACTTGTTTACAGTGTCCAGGTAGAGTACATTGCCAGAGAAGGTGATCGAAGAAATTTACAATGTGGGTAGTAAAGGATCGGGATGATATGAACTGGCTAGGGTGAATATGACGATATGTATTCATCCCAGCATAGACAACAGCTTCTCAAATTAAAAGTTACTAACGAATTCGTAGCTATAAACTCACCAACTTCAGTTTGTCATCTATAATCAGTACTGGATGCATTGTGTCTAAACCCTGAAAACCAATACAATTCAATAACAAAATGACATTAAAGCCTGTTTAAATGCAGAGAAAAACAAGGTATCGAAAATGAAGAGGACCCTAAACCGAAAGAAACTCACGGAAAGAACATATGGTGCGATTTCTGGTATTTCAAACTGCGAGGATACTGAATCAAGATCAAGCAATACGTATTCTTCTTCATGCTGAAGTTCATTGCTGACACTATCTACCTCCATAGCCTATCAAGATCAAGCAATATACATATTACAGACTCAGGGAAGCATTGACCAAATGAATTATGAAAATAACTTCGGAATCAGGATTCAAACATTGATCAACACCTAATGGGAATACAAAAAAGACCAAATGGGTCATCTTTCAAGTTACTTGGTGAATACCCAAATCATATTTCCACATAACTCAATCACCAAAAAAGCCAAACTCAATCACCCAATTACTTCGTGATATTTTTTTTTCAGACCAAAAAAATAAAAATTAAAAATCACCCAAAAGCCAAACTCAATCACCAAAATCCCAAATACCAATACCACACACATGCAAAACATTCAATGATAATCTCAGAGTCAGAAAGTAAACCTCAAAACAGAATAAAGAAGCTGCTACAGTCTCAAGAATTAGAACATTACAGAATCTGGAATCTGGAAAATCTTGCTGAAGCAGGGTGTGCAGAATGAACGAAAGAATCCTGAATTGAGAAGAAAAAGTGTGAAAGTAAATTGAAGGTACAGTAATGAGATTTTACCTTGTGGTGTAGTAAGAATTAGGGATTTAAAGAGTTGGTGGGAGAATTCCCACTGTGTCCTTTACTATACCTCTTAAACATAACATATTTATACGGTAAGCAAGATTGGAGGCAGTAGAATACATACTGCAGACTCTCCTAGCTGTATATTTTGTCATGAGAATATTGTAAACATGGAACATCTTTTACTCAAAAGTTATCTGTGAATAGTTACCTGATTGAAAGGAGCGGAAAAATGCTATTATAAAGTGCTGCCGCGCTTTATCTGCAAATCTATGCGCACAGGAAGAGAGCGTAACCAACGGGTAGTACTTGACCGAAATCAATACCTGAAGAAAGAAAAAAATAAAAGAGAAAGTAGAAGCTATAATTCCACATCTCAATTTCCTTAAAGAACCTGATTTTGCAGCATCAGAAGAAGGCACACTTCAATATGCTCAGGTATATATGATTATATGGTATAAACATATATGGTACCTAGTCATTGGTCTAATAACTAATCTATATGTAGTTAAGTGCTTTTCATCAAGCATGGAAAGCTTTCTAAGAAGAAAATATATATTTTTCCCAGCACCACCAATAAAATGAAACCCCAGAAACCCAATAAACCAAAATTATACCCATTAAAATTCAATAAAAAGCTAAATGCTGGGAATTTCTTCTCACATCAATGTTTATGATATATATTGTCTACTGCACACACAAAGCAAGTAAAATCTTTACTTAAAAAGCTGCGCAATTGGAAACGCAATTAGTTGATGAACACAATTGAGTGCAGGCAATTATAAGCATCTATGCATATGCAATGAAGCAAGATTGTAATAGAATAGAATGTTTCTATTACCTGTTGATTAAAAGCTTTGTATTTCCAACACTCTTTTAGTGAACCAACTGAATAGAAGCTGCAAAAGAGTGAAACTGATCAGAAAAATTTACTGAAAAGAACAAACAGATACAACAACATCAAAGTCTATTAGAACAAACAGTTCTAAAACTTCTGACATTGAGTATTGATGATGCTAAACCATAGACATAAGTAAATCAAACAGTAGGTGGCTGGTTGAAAATGCTAGTTTAGGTCTATGAAAAGCCAAAAACTTCACCAAATTTTATTGCATAAAAAGAAAACGACATGTGAGTTAAGTTATGAATGATGATCTCTTTTCGAAAAGACATGCGTTTAGTATATGGAGAGAAAGAACTATATGTAATACATATACACATATACAGTATATATAGAGCGAGAGAGAGACTTACATTAACTTCAGTATGGTGATCTCGTTCACTCGCTAGTTTAAGTTTCTCTGAAGTATCCTTTACTAATTGGCCAATATGTAGTCTCGTCTTGTGCCTGAAAATCAGTAAAAGTCATAAACATAAGTAGCAGATGATAGAACTTATCATGCAAGTAAACATTTCAAACTGGCACCAGACACTAATGTGGCCATTACTCATCACACAATTGCATATCAGGGTAGCATAGCTCTATTCTCTATCGTACAAAGATACCTGACTAACCACAACACTGTTAGCAAAATGCAAAAACTAATTGGCCTTTGATATCCTTGAACGAAGCTCTTTTCAGAACAATTAAGCTCTATTTCCCTCACAGTTGCTTCAATTTCAAAATTACAATGACGATCCTAAATTACACACAAACAGATACAACAACATCAAAGTCTATTAGCAACAGACTACAGAATTTTCATTAAACTACTTGTGTCCTTACTGGTTCCCTTTTTTTCAATTTGCTTTCAGAGAACAATGCACAAATCATTTTGTTCTCATAGAACTCAGGGCAAGAAGAAGCAGTACCTTTCTTGGCCTTGATAGAACTCTCCTTACTAAGAAAAGCAATCAATCACAGAACCTGAAGGCATCAAAAGAAATCGATCAAAAAAAAGAAAAGAACAAAACATAGAAGAACAATCAAAGTCAGGAATCCACGAAAATATGTAAACTAATTGCCTATTTGAAGAGAGGGTATGGATGAAGAGAGAGAAACCAAAACGCAAGAAAGGATTGGAAGCGGCGATCTTCTATGAGACAGAGAGCAGAAGGATGACGACAGGAAAAGAGAGGGTGTCTCTGGAGATGGGGCGAGCAAGAGAGGCAAAAGAAAATTCTGGAGATGGCTAGAAATTTTCAGAAGCTGCGAGATAAAGGCAGAGGATAGAACATCAACTAGTAACCCGATTCCATGACGTCAGCACGCAAAATAGTATATGTTAAATGATATTGTGACTGGATAAAGCTAATATCTGCAATTCTCTTTATTATTATTATTATGCTATCATCACTTCTTTTTTTATCTCCCGCCAAAAATTCATAGTCTAGTGATTCCGAAGGCATCATAAACCAAAAATAAACTTTTAAAGTCTGTCCGGTAACCAAAAATAAACTTTTTAAATGAGATTGTTATTTTCTATATTGAAAATGTATTCGGTAATTTGTTGTGTTTCATATTTTATATGGAATAGAGTAACAAAACGGTAATTTCTGGAAGACCAAAATTAAAACAGAAAATGGAATAGAGTGGTCTACTTGCAGACAACAAACTCATTAAGATTATGGTCTGAGTTAACAAAATTTATAAAAAAAATGTATATAAATAGAAAAAGAGTAAAACAAATATAAAGAAAGGGGAGAATGGAGAAAACCCAGAATCACCTTTGAAAATTAAGAAATTACATAGAGTTAACGGCGTTACTAACGTCATTTACTAAAAATATGTCGTGATTCTAATGTCATGTACATTTATGATTGTTTTGAAACTTGAAACACCAAGTCCATAATTATAAGCGAGATTTAATTATCAAGTATAAATTGTAAATAATTTCATAATCCGAAAATACTCGCTAAAAATATTCTCAATGTCAATTTCAATAATCCACAAGTAAATGAGAAAGATATGAATAGAGAACTACCGAAAATCTCATTTTCGGTAATCTTTTAAAAATCTCAAAATCATCAAAATAACACCGATAATAATTAAATCCGGAGTCATAAAGAATATCAAAACTCAAATACCAACTTTATAACCCGAGCTCAAATCCATAAATCATGAGGAACCATTAATCAATGCTTCAAACTCAAATAATTTCCAAGATCGTCTCATAAACCGAAATTATAATATAAGCTCGGAAAATAAAATAATAAATTATAAAATCATGCATGCATATTTATTTAAAACATAAATGTCCACTCACAAATTTAGGCATAAGCTCGACGATAACCGCATCGCCACTCAAACGAGGTTCCCTTCGTATCCTGGCACAATGAATATGCTTAGACCCACTCTTCGATTTAGAAAAATAAATATTTTAACTTAATCATCGAAATCCTCCCAATTAACCTACTAATAAGCTAATTAGATTTTTACCAAACTTCATCTACAACTTCACTTCATCGGTTCTAGCACTTTAGGACCATAACCAAGAAAATCCAATGGTCAGATTTATTCTATCAACCGCCAATTTCTCCAATCTCTGAAAAATTCCAAACTTAACCAAAACTCCTCAAAAAATTCCAAACTTTACTTCATTAAACTCTTCTCATGAAAACAAACTCAACAACATGAAAAACTACCCCGAAGGGGCAGCGCCGCCGCCTGCTCCGCCGGCAGCCGTACTCCGGTGACCTCCAATGCTTCCCAAATTTTAACACAACCATCCTCTCAACCCGCACAACAACTTCCTTAACTAGCACAAAATCCAATTCTAAGCCTAGTTAGGGTAATCGAACCAAAATAGTGAAATAGCCCTAGAACTTCAATTATACATTACTCCATAACAAGATCGAATTGAACTGATTCCTTTTGAGGGATTAGTAACCTTGATGAGAGCTACAAGATGAGCTAAGTTTCACGAGCTATGGTGGCTAGAGGAGTAATTTCTGGTGACGGGACAGTCGGGCTGCTAGGAGCGGTTTCCTCCCGTTCGGCGGCGTCACATGCTCGGTCACCGGCCCAAGAGGAGAGAGGAGGCGACGGGGGTCCGAACAGGACCGGTCTGGCGGTCTGTGGTGGCCGGACGGCGGCGAGCGATGGTGGTGAAGCCGGCGGGTCGGGGAAGCTTCGGGAGAAAGGAGAGAGAAGGAAGAGAGAGAAAAGAAATGGTTGGGCTTTTTCCCACCCGGTCCACCACTTAAAACACCCACAAAAATAAAGCCTACTAAAATTTACCTTCTTTTACCAAAACAGTAACTTTCGTTTTTAGACCATAACTTCTTCATACGAACTCCGTTTTAAGCGTGTCGCGTGTCTATGAACTCTGTTTAACGTCCTCTACAACTTTCATTAAGAAAGTTTTCCCAAATTTCAAACGGAAGAAAAAATCAACTTTTGGAGTCTTAAATAGTAAACGGTTACTCAAAACGCTAAAAGCCAAATTAATACCAAAAGTAAATAACCGAAAAAATAACTTAAAAACCGGGATGTGACAATCGAACTATGCAAAACAACATATACGACAAGTCATCTCAATGATGCAAACCCTAAAGTAGGCATCATGATTAATAAACGATAACTAATCATGGTGCCTACTTTATGGTTTGCAGCATTAAGATGACCGTCACACAAGACTTGCCAAAGCCTCTAAACTTATGAAAATCCTGAAGCAACTCCAAGGCCAAATCATAAGCCACATCAAACAACAACCAGCTCTGAACCCGATCTCGCACATCAAATATGGTTTTTACACTTTGCACTGTTTCCTTTCGATTCAAAGCGGGGAAATCATAATTCACGATTTATCCCAAAGTCTCTCCAACAAACGTAAGGGCAGCTTTATTTTGCAGTCGCATTGGTTCATTATGATTGTTAATTGACATTCTCTTATTCTATGATTTTATCCATCAACTAGTTCTTAATTCTATATAACAAAAAAAGAGGTTTGTCATCTGTTGTTTTATTTAGAAAGCAATGAGGTTATCATTTGAAAAATAAAGAAACCCAAAGATCGATTAATGAGCATGAGAACAAAAACAATATGGATTCGAAAATCGATTAAACCCTCGACATTTACAACTTCATGATTATTCTATCATGAGAAAATGGTGAAAAAGAAAATGAACGACTAATGTTATGCATAATTGATTTAGAGATTGAAAACTCAAATTTTATATGACTGTGCTTATATGGTGTTGTGGGTGAATCGTTAACTATTTCTGATTAAGTTTTAAGTTAATTTTTTTTTTCATATAACTGTCTCTTTTTGTAATTTAATGTACATAAAAATATTTAAGATTGAGTGTAATTAGTACTTGAAGGTGTGTCAATCAAATTTCTCTTTATATATTTGTTGGGTCCTAAAGGGAATCTAAACAATATTGGATTGAATTCAATGTACTTGTTATAAACTAAGAATGAGATAGAGAGAAAAGAGAAGAGCATAATGTAGAAGAAGGAAGAAGTGTCACTTTCATTCTCATTAGGCTCCTTTATATAAGAGTATTATTTACATCTTAAGGACATAACTAATGAGTATTTACAAGGACATCCACATATATTATAATATTTACAACACTCTTCCTTGGATGTTCATTAATAATATGATGTTGGACGCGCTTAGTGTTGTCTCGTTAAAAACCTTGCCAAGTAATAAAAACCCTGTGGGAAAAAACAACCCTGGTCGAAGGAGAAAAAGAGTGCAACGCGCATATGTCCTAGGTAGCATACTTCTGGATGCAGCATACTTCTGGATGCTCCCCCTAATGAGTTTCTCCCCCTGATTGTTGCAAGCTTTATGTACAGTAAATAGCGGTTTGATTTGTCTATCACTGAAGTGAGATCTTGTTCGTTTTGCATACAGGGGCTCATCACAAGATTTTCATACCTGCAAAGTGAAGGTAATACCAACAGAGCTATACAACTTAATAGGTCTTACCTCATGTAGTAATGTTAGAAACAACCTCACATGTTCAAATTCATACATTATGTAATAACTAAGCAGTAGAAGTTAATTAACACATTACTATATTCAAAACCATTGGAAGATCAGCATGGCATATCTAGCCACTCATATCAATATCTTCGTTTATTGATACACCTCGTATATGCTCTTCAAGAGCTTTAAGCAATTCATAACTTCGCGAAAGTTAGAATATGTAGCAACATAATCCGAATTCGGTTTTGTAGTCCAATCATAATACACATTGAGGCAATTTTGATCACGTTAACTATAACAAAATAAGTATATATGAGCTAGCTTTAGACTATTGATTGCATGAGTTAACTTTAGTTTAACAGCCCAAGATAATGAGATATGCTCGCCTTTGGGCCTCCCCCTCATGGCTTTCTTCTTGGGTTCCAACCCAAGACACATCTCACTAATGAGAGTTGTGTTTGCATGTATAAGGCACATTACGTCATTTTGCTTAGGCGATGAGGAATCTCACATTCAGACTCTCTCAAGTATTCGTGGATCGATTTACATTCGAATCATTCATGTACTTGGATCCTTTAAGGATTTGATAAGCGATATGCTTATATTGACACTTTACTTTTGAGATTTTGCTTTTAACAAAGTCTTTTAAGATCCTTATAATATACGATGACAACTGCCGTAAGTCTATCGTCAATAGATATATGTAACACTGTACTTACAAAAATTGTCACGTATAAGGAAATATATTTGTAATCCTCATGTGTTGTAGACATTGTGCCATATATAGTGATTTATTTTCACTGTGATTAATACCCTTTTGTATCATGTAGGGTTAAAGGTCTAAGTATCTCATCACGTTTCATATATTCAGTTCATTGGAATTGCTTCTATCCAATTTGGCCAATAATATGTTTTGTCGACATTCATAATGAAATGTGGTATTGCATCATACAGTCCTTAACGATCTTTGGTAGCTACCATATGTAAATTTTCATCGATGATCATCATTCATAGATCTCACACATTCTTATATGCATGCATTAGCTACTATGAGCTTATTAATATTGGGTACCCATGCCACTTCTAGGGCAAATATTGTCACTTTTACGACAAACATCTCTCATAGATATTTAGCGAATGTGGATCTATATTCATAATACCATAAAACATTATAGGACATGTATAATCTTTCATTTTCAGGAGCTTAAAACTTTAGACCTGGTGGATACATTCTACTCCAAATTCACGCCGTTATTCAAATGACAGTAGTCTTTTCTCTCCCCCTAACGGCGGGAAGATTGTCTTATTATGACCATGCATAAAAATGCGTTTAAATGACTATCACTTCATTTCGAGTGAAGATGTCCATTGGCTGGTGGTGAACCCACACCAAGTTTAAGGTCAAAAATATTAAATTCATGAGTATCAACCATATTGATGTATTGTTGTATCACCAAGATATCATCATCTGATGGTGTACTTTAACCTTTGTATGTGTAATACTGTAGCCGCCATATTAGGAACTCGAACATTTTTAATGACATTCTCGTCAGGAGAACCATGTCACTTAGATACTCAGTCTTCCCACAAATCAAATGGGGGCAAGGTTATTTTTGTTAATATGGTTGGTCTCAGGAATTTTACCCAAGTAAATTTTCTTCCGCTAGCATATAATTTTGTCATCAATAGTTTTTATTAAGTCACTAGCTGTGATATTCCTCAAACTCAAAATAAGACAATAGGTAAATATTCCACAACAATTCATGTTGTTCTTCAGGAACAATCTTTCTCCCTTTCATAACAAGAGAAATGTCTCATTAAAGTGACAAACCAACAAAAAAATATGCAGCAAATAAACAATTTGCTATGAGTAGCGTTAGCTAGCATGCATCAAAAGTTGTTACTGATTTCAAGCAACACTGTAGGTAAAATATGATGTAACTAGTCATGCCAAAATAATTAATTTGGTTCAATGAACTTCTGGTTCATGACATTATGTGTCTCACTATATTGTAGAATTTAACACACGTAATAGGCGACATAGCGAGATATTGTCCACTTTGTATTTCGCTCGCTCTACAATTTTGTGCTTGAGTTGCCAACCCAAAATTAGTCTCACTATAGGGAGGTATGTTTGCAACACATCACCTCCCCTCCTTCAGGCGGTGTGGGATCTCAATACATATTCTGGAACCATATTGAAGCCACTTCTTGTAAAGAGGGGATATTATGTGCTTTTCCAGAGCCATCAATCATATGTGTAATCGAATCTTCAAGTTTAAATTTATAATGTTAGAACTACAAGTTCTCAGATTTCATATGTTGAACTTCTAGTTCAAATAAATTTGGTGCCGGAAACTTCAGGTTCCAGATAACTAAACTGAAACTTCAAGTTCACTAATTTAATTTACATACTCAGCTTCGGGCTTGAGCTTTTACCATTAGAACTTATGTTCTATAATTCAGTAATTTGAACTTCTGGTTCAAAAATATGACATTTGAAATTCATATGTTCGTGCTATAAAGTTGCTGGCCCGTATGAGTAACAATAAAATTTAGAAGAGGAAAATAATTAACAAACTCTAAAATGGTAAGGAACAAGGATAAGTAAAATGTGAGAATGGAAACTTATAGTTCCATTGGTGAAGAAGTACAAGAACTTCTGGTCTAGTTACCTTCACGAAGATGATAATCTTGTTTCTCTCCTCTAATTTCACAATAACATTGTATCAAAATAAATTGAAGCTTCATGCTCTCATATAATTAGGGATCACAAAAAAACCATATTGTATAGCTCTAAGGAGCTTCTGGTCCTTATTGATTACATAAGTTTTGAGAAACTTCATTTAATAATTTGACAATATCACTTTCAAAGAACTTCAGGCTCTCATATAGTTTGATCAAGAAACTCCGGGTTTCGATCAATTTTAATTACAAAACCGAATAAGGTTAAGAAAAATAAAACATACTTGAATTCCATAATCTCATACCATAATATTGCTTCTTCAATATGTGTGGGCCGAATTAGTCATATTCTCATGACCTGCACAATGAGTGTATTTGCAATGGGTACATGCAGAGCTTAAATAGCTAAGTGTTTCATCTGATTCTCATAAATATGCATAAGGACTATCTTTCAACAAGATGAGTAATCGAGAAAAAAATTGTCGGTAGTCAGATTTCTGACAAAAACATCTTGCCAATAGTCAGATACTCTAGACAACATCACAAAAGATGCCTGGTAGAGGAAAGACAACAATATATGTGCCCTTTTATATATGAACCTCTAATCTTTCCACTCAAGTATAAGGCGAGGAAGTCTCAGCCTACAAAGGACCAAGAAACATGGTCACGGGGGAACACCTCTTATGTCCTTCCTTTATGTCCATGGTGTTACCATGATACACTACATCTCCCCACTTATCATATTACTCGTGAGAAACTTCATGCCCTCTATAGTTGGATAAATAGGTTTTAGGTCTCAATTATCGAGTTCACTATAATTCATAAAACGAAGTATGTCGTGAAACGAATAGATTAAATTCAAATAATGAAATAGAAAAATACATACCTTAGTCCCTTTAATAAATCTGATATTATGGAAACAATAAGTTTCATGAAAGACCAATACCACAATAAATAGGATGTAAAAAACCAATTACTAGACCTGAATTGATAAAACAATAAATAGAGGTTATCAATGGTCATAAAACTCCAAAACTACTACTTATTATGGAAACATCCATCCAGGCTATGTAATGAAACCAATAAAATGTAATTAATATACATACAATTCAAAACCTAAGAATGATGATGTTTTGGGCTGTTAATGGGCAAAATCGCAAAAAGAAACCGATGAATTTCCATGTTATTAATAGCTGAAATTTGGTAAATATAAATGCTCACAAATGGTGCACATAATTGTGAACAATGACCTTTGATTGCCAAATTATGATTTGAAAAGTATTTGTCTACACATATTGGGAAGTAAAGTAACCATATTCACTCGTATAATAACCTTAATTTAAGGCACTCATATCAATCACAATAATTCGGTGTCCAAAATACCATTATGATAGACTTAATATTAATCGGTGTTAAGAACACCCCCATTGATCATGTCTTTAACATTTCAATTTAGCCACAAAAATATTGTCAACTTGGGTGAAGTGACATCCACTCATGGCTCATATTTCTCAAGAGACTGATTAATATGATTAATTTTGGTCTTATTGCCATTCAAAGAGGGCTTTGTAAAGTGCCACTAAATGTTAGGGCATGCGTCAATGGGCCGAAAATGGTTAAGCCATAACTATAGCCATATCATGATCCATATTAGAAGGCGCAAATGCGTCCATTCATATCGTGCTCTTACTAACCGATCAACCAATGCTTGCCAAAACTCAAGCGGATCTTTCACCGTTAGATACATGTCTTTCAGACTCTTTTTCAAGACCATATCGATCATCATGGATCTAATTATGTTGTTTAGAACTTCATGTTAATATGAAAGAAATATCAATATCGAAACTTCAGGTTTGAATTTTGTGAACAATGTCACATATACATGCACCGAACTTCACGTTTATGTAAACAATTAAACTTGCAATTCTAATGTAATATTTGAACTTTAGGTTCATAATCTCGAAAATTTCAGGTTCGAGTATTATTAGCGAAACTTTTGGCTCATTAATATAAGCAATTGTAAACATAGAATTGAACAATATAAACAAAGTATATATGTTGACAAGATATAATCAAAACAGAAGTGAACTCATAAATCGTGAGTATGAATAATAAGCAACAAAAGTTGCATCAATATCTCATAGATCATCATGGAGTTTATAGAACGAATGAGCAAAAACGTGCTGATAATGTGTTATAAATTAAGAATGAGATAGAGAGAAAAGAGAAGAACATAATGTAGGAGGAGGAAGAAGTGTCACTTTCATTCTCATTAGGCTCCTTTATATAAGAGTATGATTTACATCTTAAGGACATAGCTAATGAGTATTTACAAGGACATCCACATATATTATAATATTTACAACAATACTACGTGAATCTTTAGGTCATTTGTCGGTTGTGTCGATGTTCTTTTTTTAAAGGAGTACTAATTGCACCTCCATATTTGCTATGAATACCTCTATTATTTTTGTATTTTTATTATTTAACTTTGTCAACTCATATAAAAAGACAAATACAGATAAATATCAAAAGAGATAAAATAAAGATTTAAACATCCACGACTATCCTTTTAAAGTAGATCATTCCTTCAATCTCTCATTGTTGAATGCGATATTATACTTGATAGAAATTTTCAGATTGTTTCAGTTTTGTTGGTACTTAAATGTTGAATTTTTGATTGAAAGAAGGGTTTTCTTTTTTTAGTTGGTTGTATTGATTATTTGAATTGTTCTTCAGGTGAGAAGAAGGGAGAAAATGATGTGATAATGTATGTGAATGATGTGATGCAAAAAGCCATAAACAACAATAGTACACTCGTGATAAAGAACAATATCTAATTATCTCAACGGCCGAGAAACTTCCTCCCAACTTCTGATCTTGGAGGCCTCATTCTGATTTCCTTGGTTGTTGTATTTGGATTTTCTTCCTCAACGACTCCCACCAGGAGATGGGTTAGTAGGAGATGATGACATTGTGGAAGCATAACCCACTTGAGTTATCTCCTCGTCCATTGTCCCATTGTCGCCACCTTCAAAACCTACTTGGTCTTGAAAGCTCCCACCACCACCAGTACCCTCTCCAGCTAGTTGTTAGGTCTCAACTACTTTGGTCTCAGATGTGCTCTTCTCTTTCTTCTTCTTCCTTCCTATCTTAGCCATGAGTTTCTTCAGCCTATAGCCCAAAACTCTCTTCTTAAAGTACTCAAATGGTGGAAGGGTCTCCTCTTCCTCTGTTCAATCCCGCTAGCCGAACTTTGGTTTATGACTGAAAGAGAACGGCTCATTCTGCTCACACTCTAAACCTTATGCTTGGGTTTGATTGTTTTTGGCAGCTAAGATTAGAGCAACAAGCTGGTAGAGTATTTAAAGGGTGGGAAGAAGGGAGGATATATTTTGCTCAAACTTACAAATACGTACCAGGGTTTGGCTCTAGCCCATCTAACTCCATCCTATTATAAATCTCACAAGCACCATCACAATCATAGTTCAAGGCATAACTAGAAACCGGAGTATTCCAAGAAACATAGCTTCTCACACTCATTTTATCAAACAGTTGGCGGGCACATTCCGTTCTACCGAGTTTCCCATACATTCCAATAAACTCATTGACAACATGGAGATGATTTTGAAAACCCATTTGTATAACATGACTATGCACATTCTTGCATAGCCTAGACCTACCCGTAAATGCACAGGCTCTAATAACCAGGGGAAGAGTAAACCCATCAGCCCAAACTCCAACTCTTCGCATTTTATCATATAGTTTGAGTACTTTTTCCTAAAATCCATGAGACACATTCGCTCTAAGAATTGAATTCCACAAGAGCGTGTTTGATGTACCTTAAAACAGGGTGGTGTCAAAAACTTTTTGGGCATCAATGACGAGCCCAAGACGTGCATAAGCAGTAACGAGTCTGGCAGCCAAGAACACTGATTGACATGTGCCCGTTGTAAGAATTTGAGCGTGAACTTGTTTACAATGTCCAGGTAGAGTACATTGTCGGAGAAGGTGATCGAAGAAATTTACAATGTGGGTAGTAAAGGATCGGGATGATATGAACTGGCTAGGGTGAATATGACGATATGTATTCATCCCAGCATAGACAATAGCTTCTCAAATTAAAAGTTACTAGGAATTCGTAGCTATAAACTCACCAACTTCAGTTTGTCATCTATAATCAGTACTGGATGCATTGTGTCTAAACCGTGAAAACCAATACAATTCAATAACAAAATGACATTAAAGCCTGTTTAAATGCAGAGAAAAACAAGGTATCGAAAATGAAGATGACCCTAAACCGAAAGAAACTCACAGAAAGAACATACAGTGCGTTTTCTGGTATTTCAAACTGCGAGGATACTGAATCAAGATCAAGCAATATGTATTTTTCTTCATGCTGAAGTTCATTGCTGACACTATCTACCTCAATAGCCTATCAAGATCAATCAATATACATATTACAGACTCAGGAAAGCATTAACCAAATGAATTATGAAAATAACTTCGGAATCAGGATTCAAACATTGATCAACACCTTATGGGAATACAAAAAAGACCAAATTGGTCATCTTTCAAGTTACTTAGTGAATACCCAAATCATATTTCCACATAACTCAATCACCAAAAAAGCCAAACTCAATCACCCAATTACTTGGTGATTTTTTTTTTCAGACCAAAAAAATAAAAATTAAAAATCACCCAAAATCCCAAATACCAATACCACACACATGCAAAACATTCAATGATAATCTCAGAGTCAGAAAGCAAACCTCAAACCAGAATAAAGAAGCTGCTACAGTCTCAAGAATTAGAACATTACGGGATTGTCTGTACATTTTATGAGCCCCGGTTACTCAAAATACGACATGTCGTTTAGTTTTACAGCTTCTTCAAATTGGACACCACGGAGGTTCATCATTGTTTCAAAGACGAAAAGGCAGAAGAATGGAGCACCAGTACTCGGGCGGAGGAGGAGGAGGAGGGAGCGGGAGCTGGAATATGATCCCCAGCGTGCCGACCCACATTAACCCATCTACGCCATCCAGTCAGGACCATCTTTACCTCCAACAACACCAACACCAATTTCAGCAGCAGCAGCAACAACAGCGTCTCCTTCTCCAACAACAACAACAACAACAGCAAAGTCAACAGCAGCAGCAACAACAACAGCAGCATCAGTCTCTCGCATCCCACTTCCATCTCTTCCACGTACGAAACTTGAACAACCCTGTTCTTATAGATACTTCATACTTTTGATTGTTCCCTGAACGTGGTATTTGAATTGGGATGAATGCAGTTGGTGGAGAAGTTATCGGATTCGATTGAGACCGGGACTAGGGACCCGCAGTCTGATGCATTGGTATGAGTTGAATTTCGTTTCGGATTTTGTAAATTTTGTGGAGGATTTGGGGGGTGAATTGACATGTGTCGTGGGTTTTGGTAGATTAGTGATTTGAACAACCATTTCGAGAAGTGCCAGCAGCTGTTGAACTCCATATCCGGATCCATCGCCACCAAGGCTATGGTAATTGATTACTTTTGATCATTCATGTATCAGATAGTAGTAATCTAGGGTTGTTTAGGTTGATGGTGTTGTTGTGGTGGTTAATGTGGGTTGTGATTATAGACGGTGGAGGGACAGAAGCGGAATCTCGAAGAGAGCGAGCAGTTGTTAAATCAGCGGAGGTATACCATAACTGTCTAGCTTGCATCAACAATATCAACTGAATGAGATGGTGTTTATGTCTTTTGTATTCTGAATTTGAGTTGTTTTTGCAGGGACCTGAATACCAAGTACAGAAATTCTGTTGTTGACCTCCTCAAGTCTGAGCCTTAACAAATTGTAATGTCACCTTTCTCTCATGCCTATGCTTTCCTTGTTATCTATAGTAGAGGCTCATAAGTTCTGTCTTGTTGGTGCTTGACTACATGATGTTTTTTCATTTGAACTTTTCTTAGAGTTATCTATCAAGTACTTGAACTAAAAGTTGAAGTTAGAATTTAGGGGTAGTGCTTATTTTAACTAATTTCCTGCATTTCATGGTCGAAGAACGGTTACTCACTATCACTTTTTATCTTGGAATCAGGTGGTGTAGTCTTGTTGCAGTTTGAGCTATGCACAACTGAAATTCTGGAGGCAAGCTGGAAAAAATCTGTTGTACAAGTACTACTTAATTTCGGCAGATAAGCGTTCTCAAGTTATGGTTGTACAGTGGTACTGATTGATTCTGTACCCAAGTACTACTTAATTGTGGCACATAAGCTTTGTCACCTTATGGTTGTACAGCGGTACTGATTCATTCTGTATCAGCTGGTTTTAGCTAAGAAATACTTGCAATTTCCTCTGCTCCTTTTACCTTTTGAACAAATAAATGGAATTTGATGGGTTCTCAACACTATGTATAATGAAATCCAAGCCCCTGGCTTTGGGATGCACTTTGGTCACTTATAAATATAGGGAGTTTTCTCTTTATGTGTCGACTATGAGTGAATGGAAGATTAGCTACATTTTATCATCAATTTCGTACATAGTAAAACAAGGGCAGAACTGCATTTGAAGTGTACTTCGTAAGATGAACGAAGCTCAAGTCCCAACCCTTAAAATAAGATGCTTTGGTATGCGTTTTTTCTTTTTTTTTCTTTTTGGGTATGCGTTTCAGAACATAATACTGAATTGGTTTTTGATTGAGGCTTGAATTCCCTGGAATAGGTTTCGTTCATGGAGTTGAAAGCACTGTGTGGGACTGTTGCTCGATCCTATTGAAGGAGTGCGTCTGGGATGCACCTCCTGGATGTGCTATACACCAAAACCCCCTTGAACCATCAGGATATAGTAAAGCTATCCTCAAAAGAAGTTGTCAGAGGGATACCAAAGCTTGCTAGTATTCCCCAAGGTATGTGTGGTGAATGCAAAGTTGGTAAGATGATTCGAACCTCTCATCCTTTGTTAAATGCTGAACCTACTACTCATGTCCTTGAACTGCTGCATTTAGACTTAGTAGGACCTGTTGAGACTAAAAGCATTGGAGGAAGAAAGTATGCTCTTGTAATTGTTGATGATTTTTCTAGATTCACTTGGGTTAGTTTTTTATTTAACAAAAGTGAAACTTTTGAAAATTATTACAGTGTTGCTAAGAGAGTCACAAATGAAAAATTGAATGATGACATGCATATAGTTAGGATCAGATCAGATCAGATCATGGTACTGAATTCGAAAACTCTTATTTTGAAAATTATTGTGAAGAGTTTGGTGTGCATCATGAATTCTCTACTCATATTACTCCACAACATAATGGCATTGTAGAAAGAAAGAATAGGGTTCTTGGGGAATTATCTAGGGTAATGCTAGCTGCATCTGGTCTTGATCATTCTTTTTGGGTAGAAGCAGTAAGTAATGCTTGTTACACTTTAAACCGTGTAATTCTTAGACCTGGAACAACCATGACTCCCTATGAGATCTGGAGAGGTAGGAAGCCAAATATCTCTCACCTCAAAGTGTTTGGAAGTCCCTGTTTTATCTATAGGGACAGAGAGTATTTGACAAAGTTTGATGCTAAAAGTGACAAGGGTGTGTTCCTTGGCTATGGTAGAAATAGTCGTGCTTATCGGGTGTATAACAAGAGAAATTTCAACATGAACCAGCAAACTATATATGGGCATCGTCGAGGTATCTTAAAATAAAATACGAAAACACAATTTCAAAAATACTTCTACATAAAATTAACCAAAAACATAAAAAAGCGTACGTACGAGCACGACTTTTCTGCATATCTCTTCTTGGAGGAAAGATAGTTATAATTAGAGAGGTCTTCTATAACGCTAAGCCTAAATCAATTTGACCTAGCTGCCAACGCAATCACACGGTATCCCTTTCCTTTTTTTATAGAATGTTTTGTCTGACAATTCGGTTCTGTTTGTAGATTTGCAGCCGAGAAATTTACAATTGCTTGATGCTTGTTACCAACATCTATCCAACACGTTTATGAAGACCGTCAGTTATATATGATGTTCACAGGAAGATGTTCACAGGAAGAAAGCCATCTTGCATGGTAATTTTGCGTGTTATAACCTGTAGGGATACGACATAAGAACTCAATGTATGCATATAACCTGTATATGAAATAGCTTACATGCGTGTGGACTACATCCAATTTTTCGTTCGATGGAGAAATTACATCAAATTTTGTAGGGTGAAATGGACCTATAACCAAATACCTCTAAATATTTATTTCTATATAAAGGTTAAGAAAGGTACACAAGAAGGGACGATTCAAGGGTAATCATGCAGTAAGGGCAGAGTAAGAGAGGATGAAACTTCAGAACCAATACTTTTGCATTTCGCCGAGTCACATACATCAACCGAGTTCATGCACTCATCATTCCTAGGCATATACCCTGGACTGGAAGGACCAGGCAGGCATTCTGTTCCACACCTCTCAGAACAACACTTTTGTGGTTTGCATACTTGTGCAGCTTCACTGTCGGAGCAACACTTCTCCGGTTTGCACACTTCTCTAGTGCTACTGTTAGTACTGTCCGAACAGCACTGCTGGTTCATACAAGGCAATAGGCTATGCTTGTTGCTTACAGTATTAAGGGCATCAGGTTGTTCAGAGTTGCTTTTAGTCTGCTTGTTATTACTTCCTTGCAGAAGTAGCATGCTGTTGAGAATTACAAGTACACATGTCCCAGCATCAGCAAGAACCGCAGCCCAAACAAGTGGATGACCAGCAAAGGCTAGCGCAAGCACAGCTAGCTTAGGAGCCATTGACAAAGTGACATTCTCAATCACTTTCCTGTTTGCTCTTTTTGCTAGCCGGATCACTTTTGGTAGGTTTCTAATGTCATTGGACATTAATATTACATTCCCAGTTTCTTGAGCAAGGGCTGACCCTGAAATTCCCATGGAGATACCAATATCGGCTGTGGCTAAAGCAGGGGCGTCGTTGATACCATCTCCAACCATGGCTGTATATCCTTCCATCTTGCATTCATTAACAATTCTCGCCTTCTCTTCAGGTAGAAGTTCTGCATATACGACTTCAAAAGCTTGCTCAAGCTGCATGCATATCCACATAGATTTGATACTTGTATCAGCATTTGTGAAACCAAATTTTGCATTCGTGCAATTATTAAGAAGACATCTCATCCTACGAAAGAGGCATGTCTAAAGAAATAGACATGAAGATCATCTATTTCATAATCGAACACACAATCTGTCAGGAGTAATTACTTCACAAATGTGCTGTACATAAATTTACTGCACGGTACCAGTTAATCTCAAGTGTGTAGGCACGGTACCAGAAGATCAACAAAAGGTGGTTAACTGTAACAGAGAAGCCCTGTGTGATTGTTGTCTTTTTCTCTATATATAGTATATACTGGCTAACATGTACATATATGCGTACCTGCTCATTTGTATGAATAGCTGCACTATGACTATCTCCTGTGAGAAGAGCTGTTTTAATGCCTATTTTCTTCATCTCACGTACAGCCTCTGCAGCCCCTAATCGACAAGCATCAGATAGAGCAAAGATTCCTGCAGGGGTTCCTCCACAGTATATGTATCCAATTGTCTTCCCGCCATTTCCACTCTCTTCAATGGTTGGAACTGAAGTTTCCGAAATACTAATGGTCAAAGGAAGCTTACATAGAGCATAATATATCCAACTTGATTGTACATAAATTGGTATCGAGATTATGGGAAATTATAAAACGAAGAAGTTGATGCTTTCACCTGTTGCAGAAGCAGTTCTCAAAGCAATTTTTCTGTTTCCAATGTAAATATCTTGTCCATCAATTCTTCCATGAATGCCTTGGCCAGGAAAACTTTGAAAGTCCTCCACGTTTTCAGGCTTTGGCTCAATTGAATGCAATCTTCCATACTCAACCAGTGCATCTGCCATCGGATGACTTGACTTCCTCTCAATGCTTGCAACCCTTGAAATTTCAAGAAAGCATAAAAAAATAAAAAATAAAAAAATAAAAAATTATAAACCCAAAGTTGTTTGCAATCATAACTTTGGCGAGATTGTAAATTACATAACCATTGCCTTCAGTGGATGCTAACACATGATAAATTTAATTCCCATTTTAAGGCTGAAAGAAGATTGGAAAAACTGTAGTCTTTACCAGTAAAGCAATGTGTTCAAGCTGATGTCTTCGCGAAGAGATTGAAAATCCGTCACGAAAAACTCCCCACTTGTTATTGTACCAGTTTTGTCAAAACACATGGTCTTGATTTTTCCTAGAATTTCAAGGTAGTCACCCCCTTTGATCAGAAGGCCAGATGTTGCAGCATTCGTAAGTGTGCAGAAAGTTACAACAGGTGTAGAGAGGATGAGAGCACAGGGACAAGCACTCACTAAAACTACCAAAGCTAAGTGAAACCATTGGCTCCAATTAGGAACATGTAAGGCAGCTGGAATCACCGCAACAGAAACAGATACAAATAGGACCGCTGCAAAACAATACCAGGAGATGCATGAAAGAAAACTTCAACATATCTTTTGATATTTCAAGAACTTTCCTTTTAACTCCATTATAAGTTTGCTTTGTTATCTTGTTATGCACTCAGTCTCACACCAACCTTTACATATGTGATGGCAAATATATAAGATGGCAAGTCGCATACTGTAACATCGCTCTCATGAAACTATTTCATCGAAATAAAAAAGTGCAATAACATAACTCCTAAATGATGGTGAAAAGTTGATTTAATTACCTGGAGTGTAGAACTTTGCAAATCTATCAACAAATTTTTGAGTTTTGGATTTTCTGTTCTGGGCTTCTTCCACAAGTTTAGCCATTTCAGCAACCACACAATCTTCAGCTAAGGCTGTAGTTTTGACACTAATGTAACCTAAAGTGAAGAACCATAACTGTTTTAGGCCGGAAAGAAAAAAGGAAAAAAAAAAAAACACTCCTTGTATATCAACTAGTAGAGGAAGGGGGATTGATGTTACCATTGAGATTGACAGTGCCAGCCCAGACAGTAGAGTCCTTTAGTTTCGCAACTGGATATGACTCTCCAGTTAGCGTCTTCTCGTCCACTTCAGCTTCACCATCCACAACTATTCCATCAATTGGTATAACTTCACCAGCCTTAACAGCGAGAATTGTATTCAACTCAACCATATCAACATCCACAATATCTCCTGTTGCTGCTAGGACAGCTTTTTGAGGGGCCATGCTCATCAAAGATGACATCACTGCATTTGCCTTAGTACATGACATTACCACTTTTAATTGATAATCAGGGAATAGCTGATGTGTTATTGTTATTACTAACTGGAAACTCAGAATTCAGAAAGCATTTTGAAAAATTTAACGTTCAGGCAAGTGTTATCCTGACCTTATGACGGGACCTGGATTCAAGCCACTCTGCAATGGTGAACAGGAAGACTATAGTGCCAGCTTCCACATAATCACTCATAGCAATTGTTCCAATCACTGTCAGAGTATAAACCACATATGATTTACCAGTCTAATAAACCAGCACTTTTATGGACCAAAAAAATACAAAGAAGTTATAGATCTGCAAATGATAGACAAATAAATAACCACAACCTGTTGCTGGCATCTATCACAGTCAAAGTTATCTAACAGTTTAATCAACTTCATCTCAAAAATATATTGAAGCACTGAAATGTTACAAGACATACTGAACTAATCAAACTAAGAATTGAGCACTAACATACCCGCAATGATGACGAGAATGTTGATGTCAATCTTCAGATTCCGAATTGAAGCTACACATTTCATCAATATCGGAAAAATACCAGCAGCTACTGCTCCTAGGGCCAACCACTGTAATGGGCTGTATACATACTTCAGAAGTGATAGGAGTAGCAACAGACCACTAGCAAGTGCATACGGACTAGGCCATTTTTGCTTGTAATTCTCCACATGCACCTTGACACTTGATTCTAGGCTTGCTTGATTCATAGCCTCATCTGCCATGAACATCATGAACAACAACCAAACACTGATTTTAACGATTATACAATATACCAAGCTTAACTTACACACAGAAAATAAGGGATTGAGTATTGAGTGAAGGTATATATATTCACCAATTTGAATCTGGGAAATGAGGTGACTGTCATGGACGACAATGACAGTTTTAGAAGGGAGAATGACTGAGACCTCTTTAACACCATTAAGAGGCTTGAGGATGTTCTCAACCAGAGCAACTTCGGATGAGCAGCAGAGTCCCAACACGTCGAAGTAGCTCTTCTGCAACTTTGTGGCTGACTTCTTGCTTTCTTCCTCCTGCTGATCATTAGCGCCAAATACCTGAACGGTAAACATTTATTCTGCTGGACACTATGAGATGATGGATGCTATAATGGGGCGGACCTTGTCTGAGACAAGTTAGTCACACAAGCTTGATTGTAGAATCCCTGGGACTTCTCATCGTACTGTACTCTCTTTAAATCCCCGTCGACGACTTTTGAGCTTTTTAAACAAGTGGAGTTGTTGCAATTTTGGTCCTTCTGGTTATACTAATATGGAACTTGTTATTAAATGGAGTGATCCAAACCCTTATAAACCCACAGACAATGTCACATATTCCCGATATGGGATTGATATCTTAACAGTTTTCGTTTTTCCTTTGCCATTTTATTTTGAGGGAACATAACGTTACATAAGATTCTCTGAGCAATAAAACAATGCAGATCACGTTACAACTTACAACTCTCTGCACACTTCTCTTAAAATCTCCAAAAACAAACCATCCAGTTGACACAACAGAATTCCCATGATTAAGATCAAAATTGAGCATCCGCAGTGCCAAAAGGATGAATAACCCATGTTTGGAACAACAAAAGGATCATCACTTGTATATTTCAAACAACAAAAGAATTGATATTAATCATATTATACAATTCTACCAGTATAAGAATTCTAGCAGTAATTATGTAACTGAGAATATATACAAATAAACTAAGAAAACATTAGACTGCAGTAAGAACTTGGAGAACTAATATGTACACATACTACAACCAAAATCGACTTGGCACATTCAGTTGTCCAGAAATTCCGTGAGGTAGAATACTATGTTTAGGGGCCGTTCTCGCTACCACAAGTCCAGCAGCCAGTGCAACTCCAAATAAAGAATGCAATCTCACACAGAAATACTTTGCCATGAATATCTTGTGTTCATCCTGAAAAGGATAAAGTTCATATAAGCTAACCAAAAGCAAGAATACTTTTGCTGTTCTGCAATGCAGAAATGATAGAAAATCTCAGGAGCCATACATGCAAGACCATGTGCAGCAAGAAAAGTGATAAGTTATCCAAACAATACCATAATAAGTTATCCGAACAATACCATAATTAATTTTAATCATGGGCAACTGTTATATATGTTTTACTTTTTGTTAATAATCTAAATAAGTTTAGTACTCACATTATGGTTTTCTTGCACATAGCTAACCACTAGTCTTGCCACTGGTAAGGTGAAGGCACAGAAAAACTGAAAGAAACCATGGAAAAATAATTAGACCGGGATAAAGTAAACAACAGAAACTACTAGGAAGAAATAACAGAGAGATTTCAATTCAGTATTCAGCAATTAGAACTCAAAAAGTGTGACTCACAATACAAGTTATGGGAAGAGCCCTGCTTATACCAAAAGCAAAAGCTAGAACATAGAGTCCTGCAATTGCTAATTGAACTACCCCTGATCCTCTTTTGCTGCCAAGCCTAACCTGTATACCAACAAAGTACAAATAGAACAATGAGATTGTGCTGCATTTTCCGATGAGGCCTCATCATTTCAGGGAAGATTTAGTGTATATACCAGAGGGGACATTTTTGCTACCGCCCTGTCTTCTTCAATCTGAGTTGCAGGACATTACATCAGCTTACACACACCAACAATAAGAAGCCACAATTATTTTTATTTATTTTTAATAAAAAGGAAAATTACCTGATGAAAGTGACTACAGAACAGAATTAAGGTTGTCGTAATGCCAACAAGTAGTGATGCGGAAAGAATTGAACCAGTGAAAGGAAAATGCATCATTTGACTGTAAAAACAACCACTACTTATCATCTAAGACTCTAAAAGAAATATAAAAAAAACTAATACGGTATTTCTCTGAAGTTATTTCACCTTCCACTGCCCTGCAGTAAATAAAAAGCTGTAGTGGCGAATGGACCAAATGCTGCAAAGCACAATGGCTCCCCCAACCCTTGGTAACTTAACCGAAATGGTGGGCACTGAAACTCAGAAGACGAACAGATGTAAGATCATGTATTTCCTATGCATAGCTGGGTAGCTATCTAGGCACCAATCATATCATTATGAATAATCAAATTAAGAAAAACAAGTACAAGATAGCATGAAAAGCTTATTGTAAAATGATTTACAACGTAGCATGAAAGCTTTATGTATTAGAGAGATCCAGCTTATACAGTGGGTTTTAAGTACTCAGGTGATTCAGTAGTATTACAAGAGTGTATGTTTGACCTTCAGTAATAGTAATTCAACACCAATAAGGAGATCAACTAATCTTCAAGTTTTTCATCTCTAGTAGTCAGAGATGCCTTTCCGTTATCAAACATGGCCAGAAACTTCAGTACATAATCATGATGCACTAAATAAATGGCAGGTCATATTCAGAACACATAACTATGTTCTGTGTGCGGTTTGTATCACATGGTGTGTACACCCCATCAGTTTATGTGTGCACCCCATCAGTTTAGGCTTTTAGGGTAATGAGTTAAAAATGGAAAGAAATAAGAGAAGGCCAAAGGTCTAGAATTCCAAATCCTGCTATGAAACAACTTGGTATGTAGTTCCCCCAAATACGCATGTGCAAATCCTTGACTAAGAGTCTCCTAAGTTAATTCTCCTTGCCTAATCTGACAGCATCTTTTCCAGCTGGTATGCACAACAGCTTCTGAGAGTGTATTTTCAACCAGTGTTCGTAAAGTTTGTTCTCTATTTGGCTGAGGTAACACAGAAGCATATGATCCTAGTCAAATGTTGGTCCATCCAACTGTGGTGAAATAAAAAAGATCATGTCTACAAAAACCCAATTCTGATTAAGGAATCATTGATTATACAAAGAGAAATGTTTATGTCATATGAAGTCTTCTCAATCTATAAAGCACCTATTGGTTAATATTAAAAAAGGAAACCTCAGTATGACAAAAATCCTCTGTTAAGTGACAAACCAAACAATCATAAATAAAATATTCAAAATACGGCAAATTTTCCGACAAGTGAGCACACGTTCCTTTGGCAAAAAACTCTAACAATGGCTATATAAAATATATACTTTACATATAAATACTAAACAGCGGACTAATTTCTCAATCCCTGCTACGCGTGCTGCATTGTCCAAGTAATATTTTAATGCGATAGAGAATACTACAGAAGGGCATATGAAACTATGACAAAGTTTAAATCTGATTACCTGATATATATAACCAAAAATTATTGCACAAGCGAGTAATAATATTGCACGCATATTTCCTGCCTCAAAAGATACCCAAGCAAGCCCCATGAAGCCAAGCACAAGCAGCGCGTAGGCAGCAACAATTGTGCCTGTACGGCTTACAATACACATAAGGGAAACTTAATTGTTTATTGATGATGACAGATAACCCAAGATAGAACGTAGAGAACACAGAAAAATAAAACTTACCTGCCAACCAGATTTACAACTGATTCTAACTTGTTTTTATCTGCTCCTGTATCAAAATCATAAACATCATTGCTGCAAATAGACAAATACAGAGGTTTCATCAGCCCAGAAAAAAAGAAGTCATGATATATTTGTGAACTGAAGATAATGAGTTCCAATGCGGAAATCCAAGAAAGCAACAAAACATATGCTCTTCGTGTTATGCCAATAACACAAAGAGCATTTGAGAGTTTATTATTATTTTCCCGAGTGAGAGTTTATTCATGCAGAAGGGAAATTCTGAGTTCCCTGGACATAATTCAAACTATTGGGGTACATGTTATCTCATCAACGTCTCCAGAAAGCTCATACGTATGGAGTATCTTAAATTTTACCAACATCTTTATGGCTTTAGCAATTGATTAATTGCCCATGTGAGCCTACATTCCTCACAAGATAGCGTGCTTATGCAACATACAATAACCTTCTTAAGGTTCAGATTTTAGGGAAATTGAAAAGGGTAACTAACTAATTAACTCATGGAATATATGATTTACCAACCATATATGCATTCACATGATTGATGATATTAAGATAAGACTCAAAGTTACTACTTGAAATAGTCACTCTGTTACCTTAAGTTAAGCCATGTGATGATAAGAACAGAAGAAATCAAAAGAAGAGAATAACGCCACCATGAAAAAATGCCCGTCTCGAAATAAGCAGCCGCACTACCTACCTGTGTAAGGGAGCAAAAGTGAGCCACAAATATCCATGTACTAATCAAAGCACAATGAAGAGCACACATTGCCTATTAAAATGATCATAGCAAAAAGAGAAGTTTAACCCAACTCACAGTGAGAGGGATAAATGCAACAAAGTATATAGGCAACTTTATTGCCCTCCATATCAAGGTTGCCTTAGAAATATTCTCTTGTTTATCCTCCTCATTGACACTACCATTATTAGAAGGAAATGCCTGTGGGCAATGCTTGACCTCTACTCTTCTATTAGTTCCGGGGGAAACCTTTTCGGCATTACGAGACGAACCAAACAATCTTCTGGAGTGTAAATAAGACCTGAAATGTAACGAAGAGATCAGTATTATATACAAGCAGCCAAGTTGCAGAATACGTAAGAGTGGAGTAACTTGCCTTCTGAAGATTGTGTGCTTCTTCTTGAGGTTGTAGTCATTTAGTTGTGAGAGACCATACCCCAACATGTTGAGACTACACAATGCTGTTGCCATTTGCTATGGTTTGGATTGGGAAACTAAACGAGACTGGAGTGGATTGGACTAGACTACGAGATTGGGATTGTGTTTGGTTGATAGGATTTGCACTAAACTAGAAACGAACAGGGTTAACAATTGCAATAAATGGAACCTATGACGGCGAAGAAGCACCGGGGACGGCAAGGAGTAAGGTGGCCATAAGAGCAAACGTTGAGGATAGGATTTTATGATTGGACTAGAAAGAGGCCCGCGCGTTGCAGCGGGACTTTGGCATATTTCTGCTTGTGATGGCTCCAATTCAAGCAACTACAAATATACTTGAGCTTGTTAATCGTTTAGTACGTGCCAAGGCTGCTGTTAAAGAAGCATTCAGCAATATCTGGTGTTGATATCTGCAAATTGAGAAAATAACTATGAGATGTTTGTTTCAATAAAAAACAGACAAATATACAGACATAAAGAACATGATCAAAACATAGAGGGTAGTGGACATGTCAACTTCAGATAGAAAGTAATCTCATACGATATGAAAACAGGAGCAAGACATTAGGTCTGATTATCATCATATGATCATATGAATAGAAGCTGCAAAAGAGGAAACTGACCAGAAAAATTTACTAAAAAGAACAAAGAGATACACCAACATCAAAATCTATTAGCAACAGACTACACAATTTTCATTAAACTACTTGTGTCCTTACTTACATAATCTAAATGGTAAAGAAGTAAAGTCGAAATGTTAATGGTTGAAGGTGATTAAAATTTTATTACGATTATATGAAAGCCTTATCATACAAAGCATTGATGTAAACATAAATGAAAAACGAATTCACCTTTAAAACTTAACTAATCATTTATTGGGTTCACCTGGTTAAGGTGTTCTCCTTTTGAAGGAGATGAGGCAGACCCTTTGATACCAATTGGAGTGCAGCTACTTGAGTCGGGATTCTGCAAACAGTAATGTAGTCTGTGAATAGAGGTATCAATGCCGGTATACAGTAATGGTTTGGAGTAAGTACAGAATCCGGGAAATCTTGCTGAAGCAGGGTGTGCAGAATGAACGAAAGAATCCTGAATTGAGAAGAAAAAGTGTGAAAGTAAATTGAAGGTACAGTAGTGAGATTTTACCTTGTGGTGTAGTAAGAATTAGGGATTTAAAGAGTTGGTGGGAGAATTCCCACTGTGTCCTTTACTATACCTCTTAAACATAACATATTTATACGGTAAGCAAGATTGGAGGCAGTAGAATACATACTGCAGACTCTCCTAGCTGTATATTTTGTCATGAGAATATTGTAAACATGGAACATCTTTTACTCAAAAGTTATCTGTGAATAGTTACCTGATTGAAAGGAGCGGAAAAATGCTATTATAAAGTGCTGCCGCGCTTTATCTGCAAATCTATGCGCACAGGAAGAGAGCGTAACCAACGGGTAGTACTTGACCGAAATCAATACCTGAAGAAAGAAAAAAATAAAAGAGAAAGTAGAAGCTATAATTCCACATCTCAATTTCCTTAAAGAACCTGATTTTGCAGCATCAGAAGAAGGCACACTTCAATATGCTCAGGTATATATGATTATATGGTATAAACATATATGGTACCTAGTCATTGGTCTAATAACTAATCTATATGTAGTTAAGTGCTTTTCATTAAGCATGGAAAGCTTTCTAAGAAGAAAATATATATTTTTCCCAGCACCACCAATAAAATGAAACCCCAGAAACCCAATAAACCAAAATTATACCCTTTAAAATTCAATAAAAAGCTAAATGCTGGGAATTTCTTCTCACATCAATGTTTATGATATATATTGTCTACTGCACACACAAAGCAAGTAAAATCTTTACTTAAAAAGCTGCGCAATTGGAAACGCAATTAGTTGATGAACACAATTGAGTGCAGGCAATTATAAGCATCTATGCATATGCAATGAAGCAAGATTGTAATAGAATAGAATGTTTCTATTACCTGTTGATTAACAGCTTTGTATTTCCAACACTCTTTTAGTGAACCAACTGAATAGAAGCTGCAAAAGAGTGAAACTGATCAGAAAAATTTACTGAAAAGAACAAACAGATACAACAACATCAAAGTCTATTAGAACAAACAGTTCTAAGACTTCTGACATTGAGTATTGATGATGCTAAACCATAGACATAAGTAAATCAAACAGTAGGTGGCTGGTTGAAAATGCTAGTTTAGGTCTATGAAAAGCCAAAAACTTCACCAAATTTTATTGCATAAAAAGAAAACGACATGTGAGTTAAGTTATGAATGATGATCTCTTTTCGAAAAGACATGCGTTTAGTATATGGAGAGAAAGAACTATATGTAATACATATACACATATACAGTATATATAGAGCGAGAGAGAGACTTACATTAACTTCAGTATGGTGATCTCGTTCACTCGCTAGTTTAAGTTTCTCTGAAGTATCCTTTACTAATTGGCCAATATGTAGTCTCGTCTTGTGCCTGAAAATCAGTAAAAGTCATAAACATAAGTAGCAGATGATAGAACTTATCATGCAAGTAAACATTTCAAACTGGCACCAGACACTAATGTGGCCATTACTCATCACACAATTGCATATCAGGGTAGCATAGCTCTATTCTCTATCGTACAAAGATACCTGACTAACCACAACACTGTTAGCAAAATGCAAAAACTAATTGGCCTTTGATATCCTTGAACGAAGCTCTTTTCGGAACAATTAAGCTCTATTTCCCTCACAGTTGCTTCAATTTCAAAATTACAATGACGATCCTAAATTACACACAAACAGATACAACAACATCAAAGTCTATTAGCAACAGACTACAGAATTTTCATTAAACTACTTGTGTCCTTACTGGTTCCCTTTTTTTCAATTTGCTTTCAGAGAACAATGCACAAATCATTTTGTTCTCATAGAACTCAGGGCAAGAAGAAGCAGTACCTTTCTTGGCCTTGATAGAACTCTCCTTACTAAGAAAAGCAATCAATCACAGAACCTGAAGGCATCAAAAGAAATCGATCAAAAAAAAGAAAAGAACAAAACATAGAAGAACAATCAAAGTCAGGAATCCACGAAAATATGTAAACTAATTGCCTATTTGAAGAGAGGGTATGGATGAAGAGAGAGAAACCAAAACGCAAGAAAGGATTGGAAGCGGCGATCTTCTATGAGACAGAGAGCAGAAGGATGACGACAGGAAAAGAGAGGGTGTCTCTGGAGATGGGGCGAGCAAGAGAGGCAAAAGAAAATTCTGGAGATGGCTAGAAATTTTCAGAAGCTGCGAGATAAAGGCAGAGGATAGAACATCAACTAGTAACCCGATTCCATGACGTCAGCACGCAAAATAGTATATGTTTAAATGATATTGTGACTGGATAAAGCTAATATCTGCAATTCTCTTTATTATTATTTATTATTATTATTATGCTATCATCACTTCTTTTTTTATCTCCCGCCAAAAATTCGTAGTCTAGTGATTCCGAAGGCATCATAAACCAAAAATAAACTTTTAAAGTCTGTCCGGTAACCAAAAATAAACTTTTTAAATGAGTTTGTTATTTTCTATATTGAAAATGTATTCGGTAATTTGTTGTGTTTCATATTTTATACGGAATAGAGTAACAAAACGGTAATTTCTGAAAGACCAAAATTAAAACAGAAAATAGAATAGAGTGATCTACTTGCAGACAACAAACTCATTAAGATTATGGTCTGAGTTAACAAAATTAAAAAAAAAAATGTATATAAATAGAAAAAGAGTAAAACAAATATAAAGAAAAGGGAGAATGGAGAAAACCCAGAATCACCTTTGAAAATTCCATTCAAAAATTGGGGTGTGACAGGGAAGCTTTGAGAGAAAGGAGAGAGAAGGAAGAGAGAGAGAAAAGAGAGGGTTGGGCTTTTTCCCACCCGGCCCACCACTTAAAACACCCACAAAAATAAAGCCTACTAAAATTTACCTCCTTTTACCAAAACAATAACTTTCGTTTTATACCATAAGTTCTTCATACGAACTCCGTTTTAAGCGTGTCGTGTGTCTACGAACTCTGTTTAACGTCATCTACAACTTTCATTAAGAAAGTTTTCCCAAATTCCAAACGGAAGAAAAAATCAACTTTTGGAGTCTTAAATAGTAAACGGTTACTTAAAACGTTAAAAGCCAAATTAATACCAAAAGTAAATAACTGAAAAAACAACTTAAGAACCGGGATATGACAATCGAACTATGCAAAACAACATATACGACAAGTCATCTGAATGATGCAAACTCTAAAGTAGGCATCATGATTAATAAACGATAACTAATCATGGTGCCTACTTTATGGTTTGCAGCATTAAGATGACCGTCACACAAGACTTGCCAAAGCCTCTAAACTTATCAAAATCCAGAAGCAACTCCAAGGCCAAATCATGAGCGACATCAAACAACAACCAGCTCTGAACCCGATCTCGCACATCAAATATGGTTTTTACACTTTGCACTGTTTCCTTTCGATTCAAAGCGGGGAAATCATAATTCACGATTTATCCCAAAGTCTCTCCAACAAACGTAAGGGCAGCTTTATTTTGCAGTCGCATTGGTTCATTATGATTGTTAATTGACATTCTCTTATACTATGATTTTATCCATCAACTAGTTCTTAATTCTATATAACAAAAAAAGAGGTTTGTCATCTGTTGTTTTATTTAGAAAGCAATGAGGTTATCATTTGAAAAATAAAGAAACCCAAAGATCGATTAATGAGCATGAGAACAAAAACAATATGGATTCGAAAATCGATTAAACCCTCGACATTTACAACTTCATGATTATTCTATCATGAGAAAATGGTGAAAAAGAAAATGAACGACTAATGTTATGCATAATTGATTTAGAGATTGAAAACTCAAATTTTATATGACTGTGCTTATATGGTGTTGTGGGTGAATCATTAACTATTTCTGATTAAGTTTTAAGTTAATTTTTTTTTTCATATAACTGTCTCTTTTTGTAATTTAATGTACATAAAAATATTTAAGATTGAGTGTAATTAGTACTTGAAGGTGTGTCAATCAAATTTCTCTTTATATATTTGTTGGGTCCTAAAGGGAATCTAAACAATATTGGATTGAATTCAATGTACTTGTTATAAACTAAGAATGAGATAGAGAGAAAAGAGAAGAGCATAATGTAGAAGAAGGAAGAAGTGTCACTTTCATTCTCATTAGGCTCCTTTATATAAGAGTATTATTTACATCTTAAGGACATAACTAATGAGTATTTACAAGGACATCCACATATATTATAATATTTACAACACTTTTCCTTGGATGTTCATTAATAATATGATGTTGGACGCGCTTAGTGTTGTCTCGTTAAAAACCTTGCCAAGTAATAAAAACCCTGTGGGAAAAAACAACCCTGGTCGAAGGAGAAAAAGAGTGCAACGCGCATATGTCCTAGGTAGCATACTTCTGGATGCAGCATACTTCTGGATGCTCCCCCTAATGAGTTTCTCCCCCTGATTGTTGCAAGCTTTATGTACAGTAAATAGCGGTTTGATTTGTCTATCACTGAAGTGAGATCTTGTTCGTTTTGCATACAGGGGCTCATCACAAGATTTTCATACCTGCAAAGTGAAGGTAATACCAACAGAGCTATACAACTTAATAGGTCTTACCTCATGTAGTAATGTTAGAAACAACCTCACATGTTCAAATTCATACATTATGTAATAACTAAGCAGTAGAAGTTAATTAACACATTACTATATTCAAAACCATTGGAAGATCAGCATGGCATATCTAGCCACTCATATCAATATCTTCGTTTATTGATACACCTCGTATATGCTCTTCAAGAGCTTTAAGCAATTCATAACTTCGCGAAAGTTAGAATATGTAGCAACATAATCCGAATTCGGTTTTGTAGTCCAATCATAATACTCATTGAGGCAATTTTGATCACGTTAACTATAACAAAATAAGTATATATGAGCTAGCTTTAGACTATTGATTGCATGAGTTAACTTTAGTTTAACAGCCCAACATAATGAGATATGCTCGCCTTTGGGCCTCCCCCTCATGGCTTTCTTCTTGGGTTCCAACCCAAGACACATCTCACTAATGAGAGTTGTGTTTGCATGTATAAGGCACATTACGTCATTTCGCTTAGGCGATGAGGAATCTCACATTCAGACTCTCTCAAGTATTCGTGGATCGATTTACATTCGAATCATTCATGTACTTGGATCCTTTAAGGATTTGATAAGCGATATGCTTATATTGACACTTTACTTTTGAGATTTTGCTTTTAATAAAGTCTTTTAAGATCCTCATAATATACGATGACAACTGCCGTAAGTCTATCGTCAATAGATATATGTAACACTGTACTTACAAAAATTGTCATGTATAAGGAAATATATTTGTAATCCTCATGTGTTGTAGACATTGTGCCATATATAGTGATTTATTTTCACTGTGATTAATACCCTTTTGTATCATGTAGGGTTAAAGGTCTAAGTATCTCATCACGTTTCATATATTCAGTTCATTGGAATTGCCTCTATCCAATTTGGCCAATAATATGTTTTGTCGACATTCATAATGAAATGTGGTATTGCATCATACAGTCCTTAACGATCTTTGGTAGCTACCATATGTAAATTTTCATCGATGATCATCATTCATAGATCTCACACATTCTTATATGCATGCATTAGTATTGGGTACCCATGCCACTTCTAGGGCAAATATTGTCACTTTTACGACAAACATCTTTCATAGATGAATTATATTTAGCGAATGTGGATCTATATTCATAATACGATAAAACATTATAGGACATGTATAATCTTTCATTTTCAGGAGCTTAAAACTTTAGACCTGGTGGATACATTCTACTCCAAATTCACGCCGTTATTTAAATGACAGTAGTCTTTTCTCTCCCCCTAACGGCGGGAAGATTGTCTTATTATGACCATGCATAAAAATGCGTTTAAATGACTATCACTTCATTTCGAGTGAAGATGTCCATTGGCTGGTGGTGAACCCACACCAAGTTTAAGGTCAAAAATATTAAATTCATGAGTATCAACCATATTGATGTATTGTTGTATCACCAAGATATCATCATCTGATGGTGTACTTTAACCTTTGTATGTGTAATACTGTAGCCGTCATATTAGGAACTTGGACATTTTTAATGACATTCTCGTCAGGAGAACCATGTCACTTAGATACTCAGTCTTCCCACAAATCAAATGGGGGCAAGGTTATTTTTGTTAATATGGTTGGTCTCAGGAATTTTACCCAAGTAAATTTTCTTCCGCTAGCATATAATTTTGTCATCAATAGTTTTTATTAAGTCACTAGCTGTGATATTCCTCAAACTCAAAATAAGACAATAGGTAAATATTCCACAACAATTCATGTTGTTCTTCAGGAACAATCTTTCTCCCTTTCATAACAAGAGAAATGTCTCATTAAAGTGACAAACCAACAAAAAAATATGCAGCAAATAAACAATTTGCTATGAGTAGCGTTAGCTAGCATGCATCAAAAGTTGTTACTGATTTCAAGCAACACTGTAGGTAAAATATGATGTAACTAGTCATGCCAAAATAATTAATTTGGTTCAATGAACTTCTGGTTCATGACATTATGTGTCTCACTATATTGTAGAATTTAACACACGTAATAGGCGACATAGCGAGATATTGTCCACTTTGTATTTCGCTCGCTCTACAATTTTGTGCTTGAGTTGCCAACCCAAAATTAGTCTCACTATAGGGAGGTATGTTTGCAACACATCACCTCCCCTCCTTCAGGCGGTGTGGGATCTCAATACATATTCTGGAACCATATTGAAGCCACTTCTTGTAAAGAGGGGATATTATGTGTTTTTCCAGAGCCATCAATCATATGTGTAATCGAATCTTCAAGTTTAAATTTATAATGTTAGAACTACAAGTTCTCAGATTTCATATGTTGAACTTCTAGTTCAAATAAATTTGGTGCCGGAAACTTCAGGTTCCAGATAACTAAACTGAAACTTCAATTTCACTAATTTAATTTACATACTCAGCTTCGGGCTTGAGCTTTTACCATTAGAACTTATGTTCTATAATTCAGTAATTTGAACTTCTGGTTCAAAAATATGACATTTGAAATTCATATGTTCGTGCTATAAAGTTGCTGGCCCGTATGAGTAACAATAAAATTTAGAAGAGGAAAATAATTAACAAACTCTAAAGTGGTAAGGAACAAGGATAAGTAAAATGTGAGAATGGAAACTTATAGTTCCATTGGTGAAGAAGTACAAGAACTTCTGGTCTAGTTACCTTCACGAATATGATAATCTTGTTTCTCTCCTCTAATTTCACAATAACATTGTATCAAAATAAATTGAAGCTTCATGCTCTCATATAATTAGGGATCACAAAAAAACCATATTGTATAGCCCTAAGGAGCTTCTGGTCCTTATTGATTACATAAGTTTTGAGAAACTTCATTTAATAATTTGATAATATCACTTTCAAAGAACTTCAGGCCCTCATATAGTTTGATCAAGAAACTCCAGGTTTCGATCAATTTTAATTACAAAACCGAATAAGGTTAAGAAAAATAAAACATACTTGAATTCCATAATCTCATACCATAATATTGCTTCTTCAATATGTGTGGGCCGAATTAGTCATATTCTCATGACCTGCACAATGAGTGTATTTGCAATGGGTACATGCAGAGCTTAAATAGCTAAGTGTTTCATCCGATTCTCATAAATATGCATAAGGACTATCTTTCAACAAGATGAGTAATCGAGAAAAAAATTGTCGGTAGTCAGATTTCTGACAAAAACATCTTGCCAATAGTCAGATACTCTAGACAACATCACAAAAGATGCCTGGTAGAGGAAAGACAACAATATATGTGCCCTTTTATATATGAACCTCTAATCTTTCCACTCAAGTATAAGGCGAGGAAGTCTCAGCCTACAAAGGACCAAGAAACATGGTCACGGGGGAACACCTCTTATGTCCTTCCTTTATGTCCATGGTGTTACCATGATACACTACATCTCCCCACTTATCATATTACTCGTGAGAAACTTCATGCCCTCTATAGTTGGATAAATAGGTTTTAGGTCTCGATTATCGAGTTCACTATAATTCATAAAACGAAGTATGTCGTGAAACGAATAGATTAAATTCAAATAATGAAATGGAAAAATACATACCTTAGTCCCTTTAATAAATCTGATATTATGGAAACAATAAGTTTCATGAAAGACCAATACCACAATAAATAGGATGTAAAAAACCAATTACTAGACCTGAATTGATAAAACAATAAATAGAGGTTATCAATGGTCATAAAACTCCAAAACTACTACTTATTATGGAAACATCCATCCAGGCTATGTAATGAAACCAATAAAATGTAATTAATATACATACAATTCAAAACCTAAGAATGATAATGTTTTGGGCTGTTAATGGGCAAAATCGCAAAAAGAAACCGATGAATTTCCATGTTATTAATAGCTGAAATTTGGTAAATATAAATGCTCACAAATGGTGCACATAATTGTGAACAATGACCTTTGATTGCCAAATTATGATTTGAAAAGTATTTGTCTTCACATATTGGGAAGTAAAGTAACCATATTCACTCGTATAATAACCTTAATTTAAGGCACTCATATCAATCACAATAATTCGGTGTCCAAAATACCATTATGATAGACTTAATATTAATCGGTGTTAAGAACACCCCCATTGATCATGTCTTTAACATTTCAATTTAGCCACAAAAATATTGTCAACTTGGGTGAAGTGACATCCACTCATGGCTCATATTTCTCAAGAGACTGATTAATATGATTAATTTTGGTCTTATTGCCATTCAAAGAGGGCTTTGTAAAGTGCCACTAAATGTTAGGGCATGCGTCAATGGGCCGAAAATGGTTAAGCCATAACTATAGCCATATCATGATCCATATTAGAAGGCGCAAATGCGTCCATTCATATCGTGCTCTTACTAACCGATCAACCAATGCTTGCCAAAACTCAAGCGGATCTTTCACCGTTAGATACATGTCTTTCAGACTCTTTTTCAAGACCATATCGATCATCATGGATCTAATTATGTTGTTTAGAACTTCATGTTAATATGAAAGAAATATCAATATCGAAACTTCAGGTTTGAATTTTGTGAACAATGTCACATATACATGCACCGAACTTCACGTTTATGTAAACAATTAAACTTGCAATTCTAATGTAATATTTGAACTTTAGGTTCATAATCTCGAAAATTTCAGGTTCGAGTATTATTAGCGAAACTTTTGGCTCATTAATATAAGCAATTGTAAACATAGAATTGAACAATATAAACAAAGTATATATGTTGACAAGATATAATCAAAACAGAAGTGAACTCATAAATCGTGAGTATGAATAATAAGCAACAAAAGTTGCATCAATATCTCATAGATCATCATGGAGTTTATAGAACGAATGAGCAAAAACGTGCTGATAATGTGTTATAAATTAAGAATGAGATAGAGAGAAAAGAGAAGAACATAATGTAGGAGGAGGAAGAAGTGTCACTTTCATTCTCATTAGGCTCCTTTATATAAGAGTATGATTTACATCTTAAGGACATAGCTAATGAGTATTTACAAGGACATCCACATATATTATAATATTTACAACAATACTACGTGAATCTTTAGGTCATTTGTCGGTTGTGTCGATGTTCTTTTTTTAAAGGAGTACTAATTGCACCTCCATATTTGCTATGAATACCTCTATTATTTTTGTATTTTTATTATTTAACTTTGTCAACTCATATAAAAAGACAAATACAGATAAATATCAAAAGAGATAAAATAAAGATTTAAACATCCACGACTATCCTTTTAAAGTAGATCATTCCTTCAATCTCTCATTGTTGAATGCGATATTATACTTGATAGAAATTTTCAGATTGTTTCAGTTTTGTTGGTACTTAAATGTTGAATTTTTGATTGAAAGAAGGGTTTTCTTTTTTTAGTTGGTTGTATTGATTATTTGAATTGTTCTTCAGGTGAGAAGAAGGGAGAAAATGATGTGATAATGCATGTGAATGATGTGATGCAAAAAGCCATAAACAACAATAGTACACTCGTGATAAAGAACAATATCTAATTATCTCAACGGCCGAGAAACTTCCTCCCAACTTCTGATCTTGGAGGCCTCATTCTGATTTCCTTGGTTGTTGTATTTGGATTTTCTTCCTCAACGACTCCCACCAGGAGATGGGTTAGTAGGAGATGATGAAATTGTGGAAGCATAACCCACTTGAGTTATCTCCTCGTCCATTGTCCCATTGTCGCCACCTTCAAAACCTACTTGGTCTTGAAAGCTCCCACCACCACCAGTACCCTCTCCAGCTAGTTGTTAGGTCTCAACTACTTTGGTCTCAGATGTGCTCTTCTCTTTCTTCTTCTTCCTTCCTATCTTAGCCATGAGTTTCTTCAGCCTATAGCCCAAAACTCTCTTCTTAAAGTACTCAAATGGTGGAAGGGTCTCCTCTTCCTCTGTTCAATCCCGCTAGCCGAACTTTGGTTTATGACTGAAAGAGAACGGCTCATTCTGCTCACACTCTAAACCTTATGCTTGGATTTGATTGTTTTTGGCAGCTAAGATTAGAGCAACAAGCTGGTAGAGTATTTAAAGGGTGGGAAGAAGGGAGGATATATTTTGCTCAAACTTACAAATACGTACCAGGGTTTGGCTCTAGCCCATCTAACTCCATCCTATTATAAATCTCACAAGCACCATCACAATCATAGTTCAAGGCATAACTAGAAACCGGAGTATTCCAAGAAACATAGCTTCTCACACTCATTTTATCAAACAGTTGGCGGGCACATTCCGTTCTACCGAGTTTCCCATACATTCCAATAAACTCATTGACAACATGGAGATGATTTTGAAAACCCATTTGTATAACATGACTATGCACATTCTTGCATAGCCTAGACCTACCCGTAAATGCACAGGCTCTAATAACCAGGGGAAGAGTAAACCCATCAGCCTAAACTCCAACTCTTCGCATTTTATCATATAGTTTGAGTACTTTTTCCTAAAATCCATGAGACACATTCGCTCTAAGAATTGAATTCCACAAGAGCGTGTTTGATGTACCTTAAAACAGGGTGGTGTCAAAAACTTTTTGGGCATCAATGACGAGCCCAAGACGTGCATAAGCAGTAACGAGTCTGGCAGCCAAGAACACTGATTGACATGTGCCCGTTGTAAGAATTTGAGCGTGAACTTGTTTACAATGTCCAGGTAGAGTACATTGTCGGAGAAGGTGATCGAAGAAATTTACAATGTGGGTAGTAAAGGATCGGGATGATATGAACTGGCTAGGGTGAATATGACGATATGTATTCATCCCAGCATAGACAATAGCTTCTCAAATTAAAAGTTACTAGGAATTCGTAGCTATAAACTCACCAACTTCAGTTTGTCATCTATAATCAGTACTGGATGCATTGTGTCTAAACCGTGAAAACCAATACAATTCAATAACAAAATGACATTAAAGCCTGTTTAAATGCAGAGAAAAACAAGGTATCGAAAATGAAGATGACCCTAAACCGAAAGAAACTCACAGAAAGAACATACAGTGCGTTTTCTGGTATTTCAAACTGCGAGGATACTGAATCAAGATCAAGCAATATGTATTTTTCTTCATGCTGAAGTTCATTGCTGACACTATCTACCTCAATAGCCTATCAAGATCAATCAATATACATATTACAGACTCAGGAAAGCATTAACCAAATGAATTATGAAAATAACTTCGGAATCAGGATTCAAACATTGATCAACACCTTATGGGAATACAAAAAAGACCAAATTGGTCATCTTTCAAGTTACTTAGTGAATACCCAAATCATATTTCCACATAACTCAATCACCAAAAAAGCCAAACTCAATCACCCAATTACTTGGTGATTTTTTTTTTCAGACCAAAAAAATAAAAATTAAAAATCACCCAAAATCCCAAATACCAATACCACACACATGCAAAACATTCAATGATAATCTCAGAGTCAGAAAGCAAACCTCAAACCAGAATAAAGAAGCTGCTACAGTCTCAAGAATTAGAACATTACGGGATTGTCTGTACATTTTATGAGCCCCGGTTACTCAAAATACGACATGTCGTTTAGTTTTACAGCTTCTTCAAATTGGACACCACGGAGGTTCATCATTGTTTCAAAGACGAAAAGGCAGAAGAATGGAGCACCAGTACTCGGGCGGAGGAGGAGGAGGAGGGAGCGGGAGCTGGAATATGATCCCCAGCGTGCCGACCCACATTAACCCATCTACGCCATCCAGTCAGGACCATCTTTACCTCCAACAACACCAACACCAATTTCAGCAGCAGCAGCAACAACAGCGTCTCCTTCTCCAACAACAACAACAACAACAGCAAAGTCAACAGCAGCAGCAACAACAACAGCAGCATCAGTCTCTCGCATCCCACTTCCATCTCTTCCACGTACGAAACTTGAACAACCCTGTTCTTATAGATACTTCATACTTTTGATTGTTCCCTGAACGTGGTATTTGAATTGGGATGAATGCAGTTGGTGGAGAAGTTATCGGATTCGATTGAGACCGGGACTAGGGACCCGCAGTCTGATGCATTGGTATGAGTTGAATTTCGTTTCGGATTTTGTAAATTTTGTGGAGGATTTGGGGGGTGAATTGACATGTGTCGTGGGTTTTGGTAGATTAGTGATTTGAACAACCATTTCGAGAAGTGCCAGCAGCTGTTGAACTCCATATCCGGATCCATCGCCACCAAGGCTATGGTAATTGATTACTTTTGATCATTCATGTATCAGATAGTAGTAATCTAGGGTTGTTTAGGTTGATGGTGTTGTTGTGGTGGTTAATGTGGGTTGTGATTATAGACGGTGGAGGGACAGAAGCGGAATCTCGAAGAGAGCGAGCAGTTGTTAAATCAGCGGAGGTATACCATAACTGTCTAGCTTGCATCAACAATATCAACTGAATGAGATGGTGTTTATGTCTTTTGTATTCTGAATTTGAGTTGTTTTTGCAGGGACCTGAATACCAAGTACAGAAATTCTGTTGTTGACCTCCTCAAGTCTGAGCCTTAACAAATTGTAATGTCACCTTTCTCTCATGCCTATGCTTTCCTTGTTATCTATAGTAGAGGCTCATAAGTTCTGTCTTGTTGGTGCTTGACTACATGATGTTTTTTCATTTGAACTTTTCTTAGAGTTATCTATCAAGTACTTGAACTAAAAGTTGAAGTTAGAATTTAGGGGTAGTGCTTATTTTAACTAATTTCCTGCATTTCATGGTCGAAGAACGGTTACTCACTATCACTTTTTATCTTGGAATCAGGTGGTGTAGTCTTGTTGCAGTTTGAGCTATGCACAACTGAAATTCTGGAGGCAAGCTGGAAAAAATCTGTTGTACAAGTACTACTTAATTTCGGCAGATAAGCGTTCTCAAGTTATGGTTGTACAGTGGTACTGATTGATTCTGTACCCAAGTACTACTTAATTGTGGCACATAAGCTTTGTCACCTTATGGTTGTACAGCGGTACTGATTCATTCTGTATCAGCTGGTTTTAGCTAAGAAATACTTGCAATTTCCTCTGCTCCTTTTACCTTTTGAACAAATAAATGGAATTTGATGGGTTCTCAACACTATGTATAATGAAATCCAAGCCCCTGGCTTTGGGATGCACTTTGGTCACTTATAAATATAGGGAGTTTTCTCTTTATGTGTCGACTATGAGTGAATGGAAGATTAGCTACATTTTATCATCAATTTCGTACATAGTAAAACAAGGGCAGAACTGCATTTGAAGTGTACTTCGTAAGATGAACGAAGCTCAAGTCCCAACCCTTAAAATAAGATGCTTTGGTATGCGTTTTTTCTTTTTTTTTCTTTTTGGGTATGCGTTTCAGAACATAATACTGAATTGGTTTTTGATTGAGGCTTGAATTCCCTGGAATAGGTTTCGTTCATGGAGTTGAAAGCACTGTGTGGGACTGTTGCTCGATCCTATTGAAGGAGTGCGTCTGGGATGCACCTCCTGGATGTGCTATACACCAAAACCCCCTTGAACCATCAGGATATAGTAAAGCTATCCTCAAAAGAAGTTGTCAGAGGGATACCAAAGCTTGCTAGTATTCCCCAAGGTATGTGTGGTGAATGCAAAGTTGGTAAGATGATTCGAACCTCTCATCCTTTGTTAAATGCTGAACCTACTACTCATGTCCTTGAACTGCTGCATTTAGACTTAGTAGGACCTGTTGAGACTAAAAGCATTGGAGGAAGAAAGTATGCTCTTGTAATTGTTGATGATTTTTCTAGATTCACTTGGGTTAGTTTTTTATTTAACAAAAGTGAAACTTTTGAAAATTATTACAGTGTTGCTAAGAGAGTCACAAATGAAAAATTGAATGATGACATGCATATAGTTAGGATCAGATCAGATCAGATCATGGTACTGAATTCGAAAACTCTTATTTTGAAAATTATTGTGAAGAGTTTGGTGTGCATCATGAATTCTCTACTCATATTACTCCACAACATAATGGCATTGTAGAAAGAAAGAATAGGGTTCTTGGGGAATTATCTAGGGTAATGCTAGCTGCATCTGGTCTTGATCATTCTTTTTGGGTAGAAGCAGTAAGTAATGCTTGTTACACTTTAAACCGTGTAATTCTTAGACCTGGAACAACCATGACTCCCTATGAGATCTGGAGAGGTAGGAAGCCAAATATCTCTCACCTCAAAGTGTTTGGAAGTCCCTGTTTTATCTATAGGGACAGAGAGTATTTGACAAAGTTTGATGCTAAAAGTGACAAGGGTGTGTTCCTTGGCTATGGTAGAAATAGTCGTGCTTATCGGGTGTATAACAAGAGAAATTTCAACATGAACCAGCAAACTATATATGGGCATCGTCGAGGTATCTTAAAATAAAATACGAAAACACAATTTCAAAAATACTTCTACATAAAATTAACCAAAAACATAAAAAAGCGTACGTACGAGCACGACTTTTCTGCATATCTCTTCTTGGAGGAAAGATAGTTATAATTAGAGAGGTCTTCTATAACGCTAAGCCTAAATCAATTTGACCTAGCTGCCAACGCAATCACACGGTATCCCTTTCCTTTTTTTATAGAATGTTTTGTCTGACAATTCGGTTCTGTTTGTAGATTTGCAGCCGAGAAATTTACAATTGCTTGATGCTTGTTACCAACATCTATCCAACACGTTTATGAAGACCGTCAGTTATATATGATGTTCACAGGAAGATGTTCACAGGAAGAAAGCCATCTTGCATGGTAATTTTGCGTGTTATAACCTGTAGGGATACGACATAAGAACTCAATGTATGCATATAACCTGTATATGAAATAGCTTACATGCGTGTGGACTACATCCAATTTTTCGTTCGATGGAGAAATTACATCAAATTTTGTAGGGTGAAATGGACCTATAACCAAATACCTCTAAATATTTATTTCTATATAAAGGTTAAGAAAGGTACACAAGAAGGGACGATTCAAGGGTAATCATGCAGTAAGGGCAGAGTAAGAGAGGATGAAACTTCAGAACCAATACTTTTGCATTTCGCCGAGTCACATACATCAACCGAGTTCATGCACTCATCATTCCTAGGCATATACCCTGGACTGGAAGGACCAGGCAGGCATTCTGTTCCACACCTCTCAGAACAACACTTTTGTGGTTTGCATACTTGTGCAGCTTCACTGTCGGAGCAACACTTCTCCGGTTTGCACACTTCTCTAGTGCTACTGTTAGTACTGTCCGAACAGCACTGCTGGTTCATACAAGGCAATAGGCTATGCTTGTTGCTTACAGTATTAAGGGCATCAGGTTGTTCAGAGTTGCTTTTAGTCTGCTTGTTATTACTTCCTTGCAGAAGTAGCATGCTGTTGAGAATTACAAGTACACATGTCCCAGCATCAGCAAGAACCGCAGCCCAAACAAGTGGATGACCAGCAAAGGCTAGCGCAAGCACAGCTAGCTTAGGAGCCATTGACAAAGTGACATTCTCAATCACTTTCCTGTTTGCTCTTTTTGCTAGCCGGATCACTTTTGGTAGGTTTCTAATGTCATTGGACATTAATATTACATTCCCAGTTTCTTGAGCAAGGGCTGACCCTGAAATTCCCATGGAGATACCAATATCGGCTGTGGCTAAAGCAGGGGCGTCGTTGATACCATCTCCAACCATGGCTGTATATCCTTCCATCTTGCATTCATTAACAATTCTCGCCTTCTCTTCAGGTAGAAGTTCTGCATATACGACTTCAAAAGCTTGCTCAAGCTGCATGCATATCCACATAGATTTGATACTTGTATCAGCATTTGTGAAACCAAATTTTGCATTCGTGCAATTATTAAGAAGACATCTCATCCTACGAAAGAGGCATGTCTAAAGAAATAGACATGAAGATCATCTATTTCATAATCGAACACACAATCTGTCAGGAGTAATTACTTCACAAATGTGCTGTACATAAATTTACTGCACGGTACCAGTTAATCTCAAGTGTGTAGGCACGGTACCAGAAGATCAACAAAAGGTGGTTAACTGTAACAGAGAAGCCCTGTGTGATTGTTGTCTTTTTCTCTATATATAGTATATACTGGCTAACATGTACATATATGCGTACCTGCTCATTTGTATGAATAGCTGCACTATGACTATCTCCTGTGAGAAGAGCTGTTTTAATGCCTATTTTCTTCATCTCACGTACAGCCTCTGCAGCCCCTAATCGACAAGCATCAGATAGAGCAAAGATTCCTGCAGGGGTTCCTCCACAGTATATGTATCCAATTGTCTTCCCGCCATTTCCACTCTCTTCAATGGTTGGAACTGAAGTTTCCGAAATACTAATGGTCAAAGGAAGCTTACATAGAGCATAATATATCCAACTTGATTGTACATAAATTGGTATCGAGATTATGGGAAATTATAAAACGAAGAAGTTGATGCTTTCACCTGTTGCAGAAGCAGTTCTCAAAGCAATTTTTCTGTTTCCAATGTAAATATCTTGTCCATCAATTCTTCCATGAATGCCTTGGCCAGGAAAACTTTGAAAGTCCTCCACGTTTTCAGGCTTTGGCTCAATTGAATGCAATCTTCCATACTCAACCAGTGCATCTGCCATCGGATGACTTGACTTCCTCTCAATGCTTGCAACCCTTGAAATTTCAAGAAAGCATAAAAAAATAAAAAATAAAAAAATAAAAAATTATAAACCCAAAGTTGTTTGCAATCATAACTTTGGCGAGATTGTAAATTACATAACCATTGCCTTCAGTGGATGCTAACACATGATAAATTTAATTCCCATTTTAAGGCTGAAAGAAGATTGGAAAAACTGTAGTCTTTACCAGTAAAGCAATGTGTTCAAGCTGATGTCTTCGCGAAGAGATTGAAAATCCGTCACGAAAAACTCCCCACTTGTTATTGTACCAGTTTTGTCAAAACACATGGTCTTGATTTTTCCTAGAATTTCAAGGTAGTCACCCCCTTTGATCAGAAGGCCAGATGTTGCAGCATTCGTAAGTGTGCAGAAAGTTACAACAGGTGTAGAGAGGATGAGAGCACAGGGACAAGCACTCACTAAAACTACCAAAGCTAAGTGAAACCATTGGCTCCAATTAGGAACATGTAAGGCAGCTGGAATCACCGCAACAGAAACAGATACAAATAGGACCGCTGCAAAACAATACCAGGAGATGCATGAAAGAAAACTTCAACATATCTTTTGATATTTCAAGAACTTTCCTTTTAACTCCATTATAAGTTTGCTTTGTTATCTTGTTATGCACTCAGTCTCACACCAACCTTTACATATGTGATGGCAAATATATAAGATGGCAAGTCGCATACTGTAACATCGCTCTCATGAAACTATTTCATCGAAATAAAAAAGTGCAATAACATAACTCCTAAATGATGGTGAAAAGTTGATTTAATTACCTGGAGTGTAGAACTTTGCAAATCTATCAACAAATTTTTGAGTTTTGGATTTTCTGTTCTGGGCTTCTTCCACAAGTTTAGCCATTTCAGCAACCACACAATCTTCAGCTAAGGCTGTAGTTTTGACACTAATGTAACCTAAAGTGAAGAACCATAACTGTTTTAGGCCGGAAAGAAAAAAGGAAAAAAAAAAAAACACTCCTTGTATATCAACTAGTAGAGGAAGGGGGATTGATGTTACCATTGAGATTGACAGTGCCAGCCCAGACAGTAGAGTCCTTTAGTTTCGCAACTGGATATGACTCTCCAGTTAGCGTCTTCTCGTCCACTTCAGCTTCACCATCCACAACTATTCCATCAATTGGTATAACTTCACCAGCCTTAACAGCGAGAATTGTATTCAACTCAACCATATCAACATCCACAATATCTCCTGTTGCTGCTAGGACAGCTTTTTGAGGGGCCATGCTCATCAAAGATGACATCACTGCATTTGCCTTAGTACATGACATTACCACTTTTAATTGATAATCAGGGAATAGCTGATGTGTTATTGTTATTACTAACTGGAAACTCAGAATTCAGAAAGCATTTTGAAAAATTTAACGTTCAGGCAAGTGTTATCCTGACCTTATGACGGGACCTGGATTCAAGCCACTCTGCAATGGTGAACAGGAAGACTATAGTGCCAGCTTCCACATAATCACTCATAGCAATTGTTCCAATCACTGTCAGAGTATAAACCACATATGATTTACCAGTCTAATAAACCAGCACTTTTATGGACCAAAAAAATACAAAGAAGTTATAGATCTGCAAATGATAGACAAATAAATAACCACAACCTGTTGCTGGCATCTATCACAGTCAAAGTTATCTAACAGTTTAATCAACTTCATCTCAAAAATATATTGAAGCACTGAAATGTTACAAGACATACTGAACTAATCAAACTAAGAATTGAGCACTAACATACCCGCAATGATGACGAGAATGTTGATGTCAATCTTCAGATTCCGAATTGAAGCTACACATTTCATCAATATCGGAAAAATACCAGCAGCTACTGCTCCTAGGGCCAACCACTGTAATGGGCTGTATACATACTTCAGAAGTGATAGGAGTAGCAACAGACCACTAGCAAGTGCATACGGACTAGGCCATTTTTGCTTGTAATTCTCCACATGCACCTTGACACTTGATTCTAGGCTTGCTTGATTCATAGCCTCATCTGCCATGAACATCATGAACAACAACCAAACACTGATTTTAACGATTATACAATATACCAAGCTTAACTTACACACAGAAAATAAGGGATTGAGTATTGAGTGAAGGTATATATATTCACCAATTTGAATCTGGGAAATGAGGTGACTGTCATGGACGACAATGACAGTTTTAGAAGGGAGAATGACTGAGACCTCTTTAACACCATTAAGAGGCTTGAGGATGTTCTCAACCAGAGCAACTTCGGATGAGCAGCAGAGTCCCAACACGTCGAAGTAGCTCTTCTGCAACTTTGTGGCTGACTTCTTGCTTTCTTCCTCCTGCTGATCATTAGCGCCAAATACCTGAACGGTAAACATTTATTCTGCTGGACACTATGAGATGATGGATGCTATAATGGGGCGGACCTTGTCTGAGACAAGTTAGTCACACAAGCTTGATTGTAGAATCCCTGGGACTTCTCATCGTACTGTACTCTCTTTAAATCCCCGTCGACGACTTTTGAGCTTTTTAAACAAGTGGAGTTGTTGCAATTTTGGTCCTTCTGGTTATACTAATATGGAACTTGTTATTAAATGGAGTGATCCAAACCCTTATAAACCCACAGACAATGTCACATATTCCCGATATGGGATTGATATCTTAACAGTTTTCGTTTTTCCTTTGCCATTTTATTTTGAGGGAACATAACGTTACATAAGATTCTCTGAGCAATAAAACAATGCAGATCACGTTACAACTTACAACTCTCTGCACACTTCTCTTAAAATCTCCAAAAACAAACCATCCAGTTGACACAACAGAATTCCCATGATTAAGATCAAAATTGAGCATCCGCAGTGCCAAAAGGATGAATAACCCATGTTTGGAACAACAAAAGGATCATCACTTGTATATTTCAAACAACAAAAGAATTGATATTAATCATATTATACAATTCTACCAGTATAAGAATTCTAGCAGTAATTATGTAACTGAGAATATATACAAATAAACTAAGAAAACATTAGACTGCAGTAAGAACTTGGAGAACTAATATGTACACATACTACAACCAAAATCGACTTGGCACATTCAGTTGTCCAGAAATTCCGTGAGGTAGAATACTATGTTTAGGGGCCGTTCTCGCTACCACAAGTCCAGCAGCCAGTGCAACTCCAAATAAAGAATGCAATCTCACACAGAAATACTTTGCCATGAATATCTTGTGTTCATCCTGAAAAGGATAAAGTTCATATAAGCTAACCAAAAGCAAGAATACTTTTGCTGTTCTGCAATGCAGAAATGATAGAAAATCTCAGGAGCCATACATGCAAGACCATGTGCAGCAAGAAAAGTGATAAGTTATCCAAACAATACCATAATAAGTTATCCGAACAATACCATAATTAATTTTAATCATGGGCAACTGTTATATATGTTTTACTTTTTGTTAATAATCTAAATAAGTTTAGTACTCACATTATGGTTTTCTTGCACATAGCTAACCACTAGTCTTGCCACTGGTAAGGTGAAGGCACAGAAAAACTGAAAGAAACCATGGAAAAATAATTAGACCGGGATAAAGTAAACAACAGAAACTACTAGGAAGAAATAACAGAGAGATTTCAATTCAGTATTCAGCAATTAGAACTCAAAAAGTGTGACTCACAATACAAGTTATGGGAAGAGCCCTGCTTATACCAAAAGCAAAAGCTAGAACATAGAGTCCTGCAATTGCTAATTGAACTACCCCTGATCCTCTTTTGCTGCCAAGCCTAACCTGTATACCAACAAAGTACAAATAGAACAATGAGATTGTGCTGCATTTTCCGATGAGGCCTCATCATTTCAGGGAAGATTTAGTGTATATACCAGAGGGGACATTTTTGCTACCGCCCTGTCTTCTTCAATCTGAGTTGCAGGACATTACATCAGCTTACACACACCAACAATAAGAAGCCACAATTATTTTTATTTATTTTTAATAAAAAGGAAAATTACCTGATGAAAGTGACTACAGAACAGAATTAAGGTTGTCGTAATGCCAACAAGTAGTGATGCGGAAAGAATTGAACCAGTGAAAGGAAAATGCATCATTTGACTGTAAAAACAACCACTACTTATCATCTAAGACTCTAAAAGAAATATAAAAAAAACTAATACGGTATTTCTCTGAAGTTATTTCACCTTCCACTGCCCTGCAGTAAATAAAAAGCTGTAGTGGCGAATGGACCAAATGCTGCAAAGCACAATGGCTCCCCCAACCCTTGGTAACTTAACCGAAATGGTGGGCACTGAAACTCAGAAGACGAACAGATGTAAGATCATGTATTTCCTATGCATAGCTGGGTAGCTATCTAGGCACCAATCATATCATTATGAATAATCAAATTAAGAAAAACAAGTACAAGATAGCATGAAAAGCTTATTGTAAAATGATTTACAACGTAGCATGAAAGCTTTATGTATTAGAGAGATCCAGCTTATACAGTGGGTTTTAAGTACTCAGGTGATTCAGTAGTATTACAAGAGTGTATGTTTGACCTTCAGTAATAGTAATTCAACACCAATAAGGAGATCAACTAATCTTCAAGTTTTTCATCTCTAGTAGTCAGAGATGCCTTTCCGTTATCAAACATGGCCAGAAACTTCAGTACATAATCATGATGCACTAAATAAATGGCAGGTCATATTCAGAACACATAACTATGTTCTGTGTGCGGTTTGTATCACATGGTGTGTACACCCCATCAGTTTATGTGTGCACCCCATCAGTTTAGGCTTTTAGGGTAATGAGTTAAAAATGGAAAGAAATAAGAGAAGGCCAAAGGTCTAGAATTCCAAATCCTGCTATGAAACAACTTGGTATGTAGTTCCCCCAAATACGCATGTGCAAATCCTTGACTAAGAGTCTCCTAAGTTAATTCTCCTTGCCTAATCTGACAGCATCTTTTCCAGCTGGTATGCACAACAGCTTCTGAGAGTGTATTTTCAACCAGTGTTCGTAAAGTTTGTTCTCTATTTGGCTGAGGTAACACAGAAGCATATGATCCTAGTCAAATGTTGGTCCATCCAACTGTGGTGAAATAAAAAAGATCATGTCTACAAAAACCCAATTCTGATTAAGGAATCATTGATTATACAAAGAGAAATGTTTATGTCATATGAAGTCTTCTCAATCTATAAAGCACCTATTGGTTAATATTAAAAAAGGAAACCTCAGTATGACAAAAATCCTCTGTTAAGTGACAAACCAAACAATCATAAATAAAATATTCAAAATACGGCAAATTTTCCGACAAGTGAGCACACGTTCCTTTGGCAAAAAACTCTAACAATGGCTATATAAAATATATACTTTACATATAAATACTAAACAGCGGACTAATTTCTCAATCCCTGCTACGCGTGCTGCATTGTCCAAGTAATATTTTAATGCGATAGAGAATACTACAGAAGGGCATATGAAACTATGACAAAGTTTAAATCTGATTACCTGATATATATAACCAAAAATTATTGCACAAGCGAGTAATAATATTGCACGCATATTTCCTGCCTCAAAAGATACCCAAGCAAGCCCCATGAAGCCAAGCACAAGCAGCGCGTAGGCAGCAACAATTGTGCCTGTACGGCTTACAATACACATAAGGGAAACTTAATTGTTTATTGATGATGACAGATAACCCAAGATAGAACGTAGAGAACACAGAAAAATAAAACTTACCTGCCAACCAGATTTACAACTGATTCTAACTTGTTTTTATCTGCTCCTGTATCAAAATCATAAACATCATTGCTGCAAATAGACAAATACAGAGGTTTCATCAGCCCAGAAAAAAAGAAGTCATGATATATTTGTGAACTGAAGATAATGAGTTCCAATGCGGAAATCCAAGAAAGCAACAAAACATATGCTCTTCGTGTTATGCCAATAACACAAAGAGCATTTGAGAGTTTATTATTATTTTCCCGAGTGAGAGTTTATTCATGCAGAAGGGAAATTCTGAGTTCCCTGGACATAATTCAAACTATTGGGGTACATGTTATCTCATCAACGTCTCCAGAAAGCTCATACGTATGGAGTATCTTAAATGTTACCAACATCTTTATGGCTTTAGCAATTGATTAATTGCCCATGTGAGCCTACATTCCTCACAAGATAGCGTGCTTATGCAACATACAATAACCTTCTTAAGGTTCAGATTTTAGGGAAATTGAAAAGGGTAACTAACTAATTAACTCATGGAATATATGATTTACCAACCATATATGCATTCACATGATTGATGATATTAAGATAAGACTCAAAGTTACTACTTGAAATAGTCACTCTGTTACCTTAAGTTAAGCCATGTGATGATAAGAACAGAAGAAATCAAAAGAAGAGAATAACGCCACCATGAAAAAATGCCCGTCTCGAAATAAGCAGCCGCACTACCTACCTGTGTAAGGGAGCAAAAGTGAGCCACAAATATCCATGTACTAATCAAAGCACAATGAAGAGCACACATTGCCTATTAAAATGATCATAGCAAAAAGAGAAGTTTAACCCAACTCACAGTGAGAGGGATAAATGCAACAAAGTATATAGGCAACTTTATTGCCCTCCATATCAAGGTTGCCTTAGAAATATTCTCTTGTTTATCCTCCTCATTGACACTACCATTATTAGAAGGAAATGCCTGTGGGCAATGCTTGACCTCTACTCTTCTATTAGTTCCGGGGGAAACCTTTTCGGCATTACGAGACGAACCAAACAATCTTCTGGAGTGTAAATAAGACCTGAAATGTAACGAAGAGATCAGTATTATATACAAGCAGCCAAGTTGCAGAATACGTAAGAGTGGAGTAACTTGCCTTCTGAAGATTGTGTGCTTCTTCTTGAGGTTGTAGTCATTTAGTTGTGAGAGACCATACCCCAACATGTTGAGACTACACAATGCTGTTGCCATTTGCTATGGTTTGGATTGGGAAACTAAACGAGACTGGAGTGGATTGGACTAGACTACGAGATTGGGATTGTGTTTGGTTGATAGGATTTGCACTAAACTAGAAACGAACAGGGTTAACAATTGCAATAAATGGAACCTATGACGGCGAAGAAGCACCGGGGACGGCAAGGAGTAAGGTGGCCATAAGAGCAAACGTTGAGGATAGGATTTTATGATTGGACTAGAAAGAGGCCCGCGCGTTGCAGCGGGACTTTGGCATATTTCTGCTTGTGATGGCTCCAATTCAAGCAACTACAAATATACTTGAGCTTGTTAATCGTTTAGTACGTGCCAAGGCTGCTGTTAAAGAAGCATTCAGCAATATCTGGTGTTGATATCTGCAAATTGAGAAAATAACTATGAGATGTTTGTTTCAATAAAAAACAGACAAATATACAGACATAAAGAACATGATCAAAACATAGAGGGTAGTGGACATGTCAACTTCAGATAGAAAGTAATCTCATACGATATGAAAACAGGAGCAAGACATTAGGTCTGATTATCATCATATGATCATATGAATAGAAGCTGCAAAAGAGGAAACTGACCAGAAAAATTTACTAAAAAGAACAAAGAGATACACCAACATCAAAATCTATTAGCAACAGACTACACAATTTTCATTAAACTACTTGTGTCCTTACTTACATAATCTAAATGGTAAAGAAGTAAAGTCGAAATGTTAATGGTTGAAGGTGATTAAAATTTTATTACGATTATATGAAAGCCTTATCATACAAAGCATTGATGTAAACATAAAAGAAAAACGAATTCACCTTTAAAACTTAACTAATCATTTATTGGGTTCACCTGGTTAAGGTGTTCTCCTTTTGAAGGAGATGAGGCAGACCCTTTGATACCAATTGGAGTGCAGCTACTTGAGTCGGGATTCTGCAAACAGTAATGTAGTCTGTGAATAGAGGTATCAATGCCGGTATACAGTAATGGTTTGGAGTAAGTACAGAATCCGGGAAATCTTGCTGAAGCAGGGTGTGCAGAATGAACGAAAGAATCCTGAATTGAGAAGAAAAAGTGTGAAAGTAAATTGAAGGTACAGTAGTGAGATTTTACCTTGTGGTGTAGTAAGAATTAGGGATTTAAAGAGTTGGTGGGAGAATTCCCACTGTGTCCTTTACTATACCTCTTAAACATAACATATTTATACGGTAAGCAAGATTGGAGGCAGTAGAATACATACTGCAGACTCTCCTAGCTGTATATTTTGTCATGAGAATATTGTAAACATGGAACATCTTTTACTCAAAAGTTATCTGTGAATAGTTACCTGATTGAAAGGAGCGGAAAAATGCTATTATAAAGTGCTGCCGCGCTTTATCTGCAAATCTATGCGCACAGGAAGAGAGCGTAACCAACGGGTAGTACTTGACCGAAATCAATACCTGAAGAAAGAAAAAAATAAAAGAGAAAGTAGAAGCTATAATTCCACATCTCAATTTCCTTAAAGAACCTGATTTTGCAGCATCAGAAGAAGGCACACTTCAATATGCTCAGGTATATATGATTATATGGTATAAACATATATGGTACCTAGTCATTGGTCTAATAACTAATCTATATGTAGTTAAGTGCTTTTCATTAAGCATGGAAAGCTTTCTAAGAAGAAAATATATATTTTTCCCAGCACCACCAATAAAATGAAACCCCAGAAACCCAATAAACCAAAATTATACCCTTTAAAATTCAATAAAAAGCTAAATGCTGGGAATTTCTTCTCACATCAATGTTTATGATATATATTGTCTACTGCACACACAAAGCAAGTAAAATCTTTACTTAAAAAGCTGCGCAATTGGAAACGCAATTAGTTGATGAACACAATTGAGTGCAGGCAATTATAAGCATCTATGCATATGCAATGAAGCAAGATTGTAATAGAATAGAATGTTTCTATTACCTGTTGATTAACAGCTTTGTATTTCCAACACTCTTTTAGTGAACCAACTGAATAGAAGCTGCAAAAGAGTGAAACTGATCAGAAAAATTTACTGAAAAGAACAAACAGATACAACAACATCAAAGTCTATTAGAACAAACAGTTCTAAGACTTCTGACATTGAGTATTGATGATGCTAAACCATAGACATAAGTAAATCAAACAGTAGGTGGCTGGTTGAAAATGCTAGTTTAGGTCTATGAAAAGCCAAAAACTTCACCAAATTTTATTGCATAAAAAGAAAACGACATGTGAGTTAAGTTATGAATGATGATCTCTTTTCGAAAAGACATGCGTTTAGTATATGGAGAGAAAGAACTATATGTAATACATATACACATATACAGTATATATAGAGCGAGAGAGAGACTTACATTAACTTCAGTATGGTGATCTCGTTCACTCGCTAGTTTAAGTTTCTCTGAAGTATCCTTTACTAATTGGCCAATATGTAGTCTCGTCTTGTGCCTGAAAATCAGTAAAAGTCATAAACATAAGTAGCAGATGATAGAACTTATCATGCAAGTAAACATTTCAAACTGGCACCAGACACTAATGTGGCCATTACTCATCACACAATTGCATATCAGGGTAGCATAGCTCTATTCTCTATCGTACAAAGATACCTGACTAACCACAACACTGTTAGCAAAATGCAAAAACTAATTGGCCTTTGATATCCTTGAACGAAGCTCTTTTCGGAACAATTAAGCTCTATTTCCCTCACAGTTGCTTCAATTTCAAAATTACAATGACGATCCTAAATTACACACAAACAGATACAACAACATCAAAGTCTATTAGCAACAGACTACAGAATTTTCATTAAACTACTTGTGTCCTTACTGGTTCCCTTTTTTTCAATTTGCTTTCAGAGAACAATGCACAAATCATTTTGTTCTCATAGAACTCAGGGCAAGAAGAAGCAGTACCTTTCTTGGCCTTGATAGAACTCTCCTTACTAAGAAAAGCAATCAATCACAGAACCTGAAGGCATCAAAAGAAATCGATCAAAAAAAAGAAAAGAACAAAACATAGAAGAACAATCAAAGTCAGGAATCCACGAAAATATGTAAACTAATTGCCTATTTGAAGAGAGGGTATGGATGAAGAGAGAGAAACCAAAACGCAAGAAAGGATTGGAAGCGGCGATCTTCTATGAGACAGAGAGCAGAAGGATGACGACAGGAAAAGAGAGGGTGTCTCTGGAGATGGGGCGAGCAAGAGAGGCAAAAGAAAATTCTGGAGATGGCTAGAAATTTTCAGAAGCTGCGAGATAAAGGCAGAGGATAGAACATCAACTAGTAACCCGATTCCATGACGTCAGCACGCAAAATAGTATATGTTTAAATGATATTGTGACTGGATAAAGCTAATATCTGCAATTCTCTTTATTATTATTTATTATTATTATTATGCTATCATCACTTCTTTTTTTATCTCCCGCCAAAAATTCGTAGTCTAGTGATTCCGAAGGCATCATAAACCAAAAATAAACTTTTAAAGTCTGTCCGGTAACCAAAAATAAACTTTTTAAATGAGTTTGTTATTTTCTATATTAAAAATGTATTCGGTAATTTGTTGTGTTTCATATTTTATACGGAATAGAGTAACAAAACGGTAATTTCTGAAAGACCAAAATTAAAACAGAAAATAGAATAGAGTGATCTACTTGCAGACAACAAACTCATTAAGATTATGGTCTGAGTTAACAAAATTAAAAAAAAAAATGTATATAAATAGAAAAAGAGTAAAACAAATATAAAGAAAAGGGAGAATGGAGAAAACCCAGAATCACCTTTGAAAATTAAGAAATTACATAGAGTTAACGGCGTCACTAACGTCATTTACTAAAAATATGTCGTGATTCTAATGTCATGTACATTTATGATTGTTTTGAAACTTGAAACACCAAAATTAGGAGTAGACCATTTGTCATGTATTGTTCTTAAAATTTTCGCATTAGGAAAACGATAAAGTGAAAAGGTTAAATTGATGTTTTCAGTTTTTCTTTTTATAAGTTCAAAATATGTTCATTTTTTTTACAACGTTTTCAAAAATATCTCACCGAACACATTTTCATTTTTAAAATTGAAAATACAAGTATGAAAACGTTACTAATAACGAAAGAATAACAATGGATAAAGATTAAGCGGAAGCAGCCTCTGACTATTTGATTATGCCTCGACTCCATGTACGCTCGACCTCATTTAAACTTAGCATGCACACTGGGCATTTAAAACCAAAGGGCCAATGGAAAAGTAATTTAAAAACGTTAGAGTGAGTGGACAAAATATATTAAATAATTTAACAAATAAATAACTTGTATACTTTCCCACGTTTCTACTTTTAAAACTTAACATCATGCAACTTGATAATCCAAATTACTTTAAATCCAGAATACCATAAAAATAGACAAACCAGCCCCGCTGGTTAATCAAATAAAGAAATCTCGAAAGAAGAAATAAACCAGCCCCGCTGGTTAATCAATTATATAACTGAGAAAAATATAATAAGGGGAAGAGTTATCACCATGTAAAAGGAGCCTCCCAGGCTCGGGTCGGTGTCTCCTAGGTTATAATAGCGTCTCACGCTAAGCGCTCTACTCACCTATAGTGAGTAGCCGCTAATAATGGCTAGCTCAGAAATAAATATAAATACCGATCGGTTGCCTCCCAGGCTATAATAGCATCCCACGCTAAGCGCTCTACTCACCTATGGTGAGTAGCCGCTAATAATGGTTAGCTAGCAGTAATCAATACAAGCGACCTTATATTATGGTGACTAAAAACATATGAAAACACTTAAATTCATTAATCTTCCCCAAGATCATACGAATTGTACGGTTCCTAACCGTACTTGAAAATTATCATAAGAAATTATATTAAACTCAATGATGTGTCCCACACGTTAAAAATATTCTCAAGTCCATAATTATAAGCGAGATTTAATTATCAAGTATAAATTGTAAATAATTTCATAATCCGAAAATACTCGCTAAAAATATTCTCAATGTCAATTTCAATAATCCACAAGTAAATGAGAAAGATATGAATAGAGAACTACCGAAAATCTCATTTTCGGTAATCTTTTAAAAATCTCAAAATCATCAAAATAACACCGATAATAATTAAATCCGGAGTCATAAAGAACATCAAAACTCAAATACCAACTTTATAACCCGAGCTCAAATCCATAAATCATGATCAACCATTAATCAATGCTTCAAACTCAAATAATTTCCAAGATCGTCTCATAAACCGAAATTATAATATAAGCTCGGAAAATAAAATAATAAATTATAAAATCATGCATGCATATTTATTTAAAACCTAAATGTCCACTCACAAATTTAGGCATAAGCTCGACGATAACCGCATCGCCACTCAAACGAGGTTCCCTTCGTATCCTGCCACAATGAATATGCTTAGACCCACTCTTCGATTTAGGAAAATAAATATTTTAACTTAATCATCGAAATCCTCCCAATTAACCTACTAATAAGCTAATTAGATTTTTACCAAACTTCATCTACAACTTCACTTCATCGGTTCTAGCACTTTAGGACCATAACCAAGAAAATCTAATGGTCGGATTTATTCTATCAACCGCCAATTTCTCCAATCTCCGAAAAATTCCAAACTTAACCAAAACTCCTCCAAAAATTCCAAACTTTACTTCATTAAACTCTTCTCATGAAAACAAACTCAACAACATGAAAAACTACCCCAAAGGGGCAGCGCCGCCGGCAGCCGTACTCCGGCAAACTCCAATGCTTCCCAAATTTTAACACAACCATCCTCTCAACCAGCACAACAACTTCCTTAACTAGCACAAAATCCAATTCTAAGCCTAGCTAGGGTAATCGAACCAAAATAGTGAAATAGCCCTAGAACTTCAATTATACATTACTCCATAACAAGATCGAATTAAACTGATTCCTTTTAAGGGATTAGTAACCTTGATGAGAGCTACAAGATGAGCTAAGTTTCACGAGCTATGGTGGCTAGAGGAGCAATTTCTGGTGACGGGACAGTCGAGCTGCTAGGAGCGGTTTCCTCCCGTTCGGCGGCGTCACATGCTCGCTCACCGGCCCAAGAGGAGAGAGGAGGCGACGGGGGTCCGAACAGGACCGGTCTGGCGGTCTGTGGTGGCCGGACGGCGGCGGGCGATGGTGGTGAAGCCGGCGGGTCGGGGAAGCTTCGGGAGAAAGGAGAGAGAAGGAAGAGAGAGAGAAAAGAAATGGTTGGGCTTTTTCCCACCCGGTCCACCACTTAAAACACCCACAAAAATAAAGCCTACTAAAATTTACCTTCTTTTACCAAAACAGTAACTTTCGTTTTTAGATCATAACTTCTTCATATGAACTCCGTTTTAAGCGTGTCGCGTGTCTACGAACTCTGTTTAACGTCCTCTACAACTTTCATTAAGAAAGTTTTCCCAAATTTCAAACGGAAGAAAAAATCAACTTTTGGAGTCTTAAATAGTAAACGGTTACTCAAAACGCTAAAAGCCAAATTAATACCAAAAGTAAATAACCAAAAAAATAACTTAAAAACCGGGATGTGACAATCGAACTATGCAAAACAACATATACGGCAAGTCATCTCAATGATGCAAACCCTAAAGTAGGCATCATGATTAATAAACGATAACTAATCATGGTGCCTACTTTATGGTTTGCAGCATTAAGATGACCGTCACACAAGACTTGCCAAAGCCTCTAAACTTATGAAAATCCTGAAGCAACTCCAAGGCCAAATCATAAGCCACATCAAACAACAACCAGCTCTGAACCCGATCTCGCACATCAAATCTGGTTTTTACACTTTGCACTGTTTCCTTTCGATTCAAAGCGGGGAAATCATAATTCACGATTTATCCTAAAGTCTCTCCAACAAACGTAAGGGCAGCTTTATTTTGCAGTCGCATTGGTTCATTATGATTGTTAATTGACACTCTCTTATACTATGATTTTATCCATCAACTAGTTCTTAATTCTATATAACAAAAAAAGAGGTTTGTCATCTGTTGTTTTATTTAGAAAGCAATGAGGTCATCATTTGAAAAACAAAGAAACCCAAAGATAGTATGGTCATGTGAGCATGAGAACAAAAACAATATGGATTCGAAAATCGATTAAACCCTCGACATTTACAACTTCATGATTATTCTATCATGAGAAAATGGTGAAAAAGAAAATGAACGACTAATGTTATGCATAATTGATTTAGAGATTGAAAACTCAAATTTTATATGACTGTACTTATATGGTGTTGTGGGTGAATCATTAACTATTTTTGATTAAGTTTTAAGTTAAATTTTTTTTTTCATATAACTGTCTCTTTTTGTAATTTAATGTACATAAAATATTTAAGATTGAGTGTAATTAGTACTTGAAGGTGTGTCAATCAAATTTCTCTTTATATATTTGTTGGGTCCTAAAGGGAATCTAAACAATATTGGATTGAATTCAATGTACTTGTTATAAACTAAGAATGAGATAGAGAGAAAAGAGAAGAACATAATGTAGAAGGAGGAAGAAGTGTCACTTTCATTCTCATTAGGCTCCTTTATATAAGAGTATGATTTACATCTCAAGGACATAACTAATGAGTATTTACAAGGACATCCACATATATTATAATATTTACAACACTCTCCCTTGGATGTTCATTAATAATATGATGTTGGACGCGCTTAGTGTTGTCTCGTTAAAAACCTTGCCAAGTAATAAAAACCCTGTGGGAAAAAACAACCCTGGTCGAAGGAGAAAAAGAGTGCAACGCGCATATGTCCTAGGTAGCATACTTCTGGATGTACAGAAGGACCATGATCTATCCCATGTAATTGGGGATGTGTCTGAGCCTAGAAAGACCAGGAGTAAGACTGGTCGTTTGGTGAGCAATTTCTTAGTGTTTAAATGTTTTGTTGCTATGCATAAAGATGACATCAACACCATTACATACTATGGCTTTGTTTCTATAATAGAGCCAAAGAATGTGAAGGAAGCTTTGCTTGATGCTGATTGGATCAGTGCCATGTAAGACGAGTTGAACCAGTTTGAAAGAAGCAATGTTTGGCATTTAGTGTCTAGACCTAAGGATAAAAATGTCATAGGAACCAAATAGGTGTTCAAAAACAAAACTGATGAGAAATGCATTATCACCCGAAACAAGGCAAGACTTGTTGTGCAAGAGTATACTCAGATAGAAGGTCTAGATTTTGATGAGACCTTTGCTCCTGTAGCTAGACTTGAGTCAGTTCGTCTTCTTCTTGCTGTTGCTTGCTATTTGAAATTTACCTTGTATCAAATGGATGTGAAAGTGCTTTTTTGAATGGTATCCTCAAAGAGGAAGTGTATGTGGAACAACCCCCAAGATTCCAGAGTCCTACCCATCCTGACCATGTCTATAGGTTAGATAAGGCCCTCTATGGTCTTAAGCAAGCCCCTAGGGCTTGGTATGAGAGATTGTCGAATCACCTTGTTGACCATGGGTATGTGCGAGGCTCAGTTGACAAAACGATGTTTGTTAAATGTACCTCAGAGCACATTATCATTGCTCAGATATATGTTGATGACATAGTGTTTGGGTCTACTTCTCCATCCTTGGTGCATAAGTTTTCTGAGCTCATGAAGAAAGAATTTGAAATGAGCCTCTGGTAAGTTAAGCTACTTCTTAGGTCTTCAGGTTGTGCAAAGTCAAAATGGTCTGTTTATCTGTCAATCAAAGTATGCACAGGACCTGGTTAAGAAGTTTGGGATGGAAACGGCCTCTGCCTTCCCCACTCCCATGAGTACCAGTTGTAAGATCAGTGCTGACCCGTCTGGTATCAATGTGGACCAAACCAATTATAGAAGTATGATTGGTAGTCTTATGTACTTGACTGCTAGTAGACCAGATATTGTTTATAGTGTTGGTGTGTGTGCTCGTTATCAAGCTAATCCCAAACAATCTCATGTCAAAGCAGTAAAGCGCATAATTCGATATGTTGCTAGGACTCTTGATCATGGAATTAAGTACACTTTTGACACCAATGTTTAGATTGCAGGTTACACTGACTCGGATTGGGTTGGATATGCAAATGATAGAAAAAGCACTTCTGGCGGTTGCTTTTTTGTGGGCAACAATCTTGTTTCATGGCACAACAAGAAGCAAAATTGCACCTCTCTCTCTACTGCTCAAGCTGAGTAGGTAGCAGCTGGAAGTTGCTGCACGCAACTCATGTGGATGAAGCAAATGCTTGCAGACCATGGCTTCCAACAAGGTACGTTATCTCTTTGCTGTGATAATACCTCTGTCATCAACATTTCAAAGAATCCAGTGCTGCATTCTAGGACCAAGCATATAGAGATACGATATCACTTCATTCGTGGCTTGGTTGAAGAAAAATTGCTTGAGCTTACTTTCATTCCAACTGAAAAGCAATTGGCTGATTTGTTCACTAAACCACTTGATAATGCTAGGCATTTAAGTCTGTGCAAGGCTATAGGGTTGTGTGACAACAAGTAAATGCTTCCCCTGCTAGTGTGTGTTTTTATTAGTGTACATATGTTCTGAAAAAAAATCAAAAAAAAATCTTTCTTCCAGTTCTTTACAGGTTCAGGATAAAAGACCTTCATGGTATCCTTAGTCAGTTTCTAAACTTGACCTAGGTGACTGTCTGTCATCCCTTTTCTTGGTTTAGTCTTACTTTTCACATAGGTACGTGCACATGTTCTGATGATGGTGTATGTGGTCTGGCTTTTATTGCAAATCTGCAGTCCCTTTGTTCACTCTTAATGATCACTTTGGTTGCACTAAAACTTGGGCTATATATTTGAGATGAGAGTTCGTACTAAGGGGGAGTTTGCATACCAAACTAATCTCAAAGTAAACATTCCTTGGTTGTGGTGAACAATACAAGGGTGGGCAGAAACGAGGTAGGTTTGAAGATTGAGGTTCAAAGAACTCAATAATCTAGGCTAATCTCAAAGTACACATTCCTTGGTCGTGATGAACGATATAAGGGTGGGAAGAAACGAGATTGGTTTAGAATTAGGAAGTCTGGTTGGAACAAGTTGTAAAAAGAAAATCTAAATGCCAATCACAAATGACTTCTTGAATTAGCTAGTCTTCCACTTGTCATGGTATGCAGTGAGGATTTCTGAGATGCATTCTATCATTCGATGGGTTCAGATGATGTGTCCATAGAGTGTCCTTGTTACACATATTGTCCAAGGTCAACTGATGTTGTGAAGCAATGACACATTTTCTGCTACTTGAACCTATGAGAATGATTTCTTAGTTGAAGCTGTGCACTTTATATTGGACAAAATGATTTCTCGGCTGTTTGTAGCCTTCGGACTTTAAAATCACTTTCTGGAGAAATAAGGATGGAAGGACTAATTGATATCCCAGTATGACATGGCTCCATTTGCAAAATACTCAGTTGATGCCCTCAAGTTTAACAAGCACCATGTGACATTATCTCACTTACACATTCACTCTAAAGTGCTGCATATAAAAAAAAAAATATAGACCATTAGGACTTGTCACTATCACAAACCTATGTGATTTGTTTTTGTTTGATCAATGTTTGTTTGTTTGTTATGATGTGTCACATTGTGAGTCTATACTTAAACTGACTTCAAACATCAATGATGCAAGTTGAATGATCATTTTCCTTGAGCTTATTTATGCAGTCCTTTTCTCTAAGAGTGTTTCTCAGAAACAAACAATTTTTCGTTTTATCATATGCATACTCTTAGGGGGAGTATAGACTTGAGTGGTTTTATCCTTGGTTTATGTTTGTTTGCATGTGCTTATGTGGTTCTTCCATGGTTTGTCATTGGTTGCTCTGAGCGGTGTTGTTTTGTCACGTCCTCAAACGTCATCATTGCATGGGTTTGGATATTTAATTATTATAACCGTTTTGAGCAGTTGTTGGGATTAGTGGGCTTGACAGTTTTCGAGACACTCTGATCGTGTCCAACGCTTCCGCTCTCTCATTACCCTGTCTTTCTCTCTTCTCCTTTTCTTCTCGAAACTCACTCTCTCTTTTTCACTTCCTTCTCTGCTCTGAGTTTCCTCTTCCCCTATCCATATCCAAAGCTCCTCTCTGCCAAAATGTCAAAGCCTCCTATTGGTCCAAATTTCGTGAATCTTGGAGATGAACCCACAATGGCGGAACCTTTGAATTTGTTGCCTCTTCAGGCTGAGGTGCCCTTTCCTGGAGGCCAATCCTTGTTGCTTACTGCTACTCCTGGAGGCCCCTCCATAGCAGACAAGCTTCAACTCTGTTGGACCCAGTCCCTTCTGCTGCTTTGGGTAAACGACCTCGCTCTCCCTCCGGTGAAATTCCGGTCAAAGTCGCCAAGCCAACTGTTTCCAGTGGTGGTGGACCATCCTCGGCGGTTCCCTCTCCTCAGTTTTCTCCGGTTAGGTCTCCTTCTCCCTCTTCTGAGGGTGCATGGACAGAGGTACCTGTCCCAGCTCCTGAGCCCAAATCCAAGCGCTGCACGTCCAAGCGTCGAGCACCAAGGCCTGCCTCTCCTCTTAGGACCGAAGGACCTTCTGTTCCCCCTATCACTCCCCAGTCTGGTACGTCCAAGGAACCCTCCATTCCCATTCCTTCTCCATCCTCTAGTCTTAAGCCCTCAGAACGCTCCAAGCCGGTTCCGGCCTCCCGGAATCTTCGTTCTGGACCTCGAAATGCCGTGGATCGAGGCAAGGCTCCTATGGATGAGCGTCGGGTCCCTCCTAAAAAGCGGTCTGGTGAGTTTGCTTCTACCAATTTCCCCCCTGTGTCTCACTTTGAGTCTGAATCCCTTCGTGATCTTTTCAATACTTTTGTGGTGGGAAAGAAAATTGTGTATGAGAGACCTCTAGCTTTAGATTCCTTTAATTATGAGATTAGGAAAAGCTTCTTCAGCATTGGGGATGGGATCATGTCTTAGAATCCTTTCTTAAGGTTAACAAGACTTGGGTTCAGGAGTTCTACACCAACTTTCCCCAACAAGCTCCTAAAAAGGTTAAGATTCAGCGTCAAACCCCTATTGTTGTCCGGGTTCGGGGTAAGAATGTAGATGTCTCTCCTCCTGGGATTCGTGCAAGTCTTTCTCTCCCTGAGACAGCACCGAATGCCATTCGGTCTGTCCTGGGATTGACTCCATTTCTCTTCAGGACTTGGGTGCTGCTCTTTATAAGTCCTCCTTTCCCATTCCTGCACTGACTACTCCCCATCTTTCTAGTCAGTTTATGTCTGAACTCTTCAAGATTTTAGGGTTTGTTGTGCGCTCTCTACTTACTCCTACCACCAACACCAGCAAAATTACCCACACACAGGCTGCTCTGATTAAGTACCTGACTACGAGTCCAGTTAAGCCAGTCTTTCCTGCAGAGTACTTTATGTACAAAGTAATTTGGTCTCCTGGTACTTCCCTTCGTGGTTCCAGCTCTCTGGTCTTTCCTGCTGTGATTACGAAGCTCTGCTTAGATGTTGGTGTTCCCACCATGGATGGTGATGTGTTTGCTCAGGAGAATGAAGCTGTTCCGGTTGACAAGCTGTCTTTGGCCAAATCTGTTGGTCAATCTGGTGATGTGTATATTGAGCCCCTTGAGTCCACTTTATTGAAGCAGGAAGTTAGGCATCAGGTTTCCAGTGCAGTGGCTACTTTGACACAGTTGTTTACTTCTCAACTTTCTGCACTGACCAAGGAGCTGAAAGAGTCTGTGGTGTCGCATCAGGCCTCTGCTATCCCCTCTGCTGGGGCACCTGTAGCTGCTAAGGAGTCCTCCTCCGAGGCTAGTGAAGATGAGTCTGGATCTGAGAAGACATCTTCCAGTGATGGAGAGGAAGCTGTTTAGTTCTATGTGGTTCATGGTGTTCTGACTTTAGTGATCTGTTTTATGTTCTCGTTGTAGGTTTATTATCTTTTCTAGTAGTTTTAAAACCTCTCGGATATTTTGTTCTCTGTTTTCCCTTTGGTATTCCTTGCCCAAAAGGGGGAGAATTAGTTGTAGGAATTGATGTTTATGTTTGTAAGACATTGTTGGTTTTATGGCTGTTCAATGCAATATCAAATTATGTTAGTGTGCTCATAACTCAGTTGTAGTTTCTATGATTCTTCACTTGTTCTTGAAGTTGTTTTCTGCAGGTTGTTTTCCTACAAATGAAGTGTTTTGTGAAAGAATGCCAAAAGGGGAGATTGAAGGTATAAGGATAGTTGACAATCCGTTTAGCCTGCAAAACACTTTGAGATTCTGTTATCTGATCAAGAACAAGCGTCACTAACATCTCTTATGGCTCAGGTAAAACATGCATATGCATATCACTGTTTTTCACAGAGGTTAGCAGCTTCGCTTGCTATCCTAGTACTGAGTCTTTTGCTGTCTAGTTTTTCAAAGAACCTGTTATATTAGTTTAATAGGTCTTTGTTGATTTTCAAGTTCAAATGGACAACTGAGTTTGTGGGAAATGTCTTGGCGCTCAAACCAGTCTAAGGGTTGAGATCTTTTGCTATGCCAACCCGTGACCAAATGGTTTGATGCTCAAGGCTTCAGCTTGGATTTCATGATACGTTATCCTATGCATAGTTGGTCCCTGTATGATTCAAAGACTGTTAAAGCATAGGATCCAATTGTATATGAATGTATCAATTAGCATTAGTTAGTCGATACTATCTTTAGGGATAGAATCCTAATGTAATTGCAGTTATCTAGTTACCTAATTTAGCTAGGGTAAACAAACTCTCTTGTATATATACAGAGCCTATACATCGGCTCAAGTAAGAAGAGAATATAGCTTCTTCCCAGTTTTTGGTTTCTTTATGGTACCAGAGCACTAATCCTTGGCCAAAATCTCTCAAACACAAAATTCTGCTAAACCCTACCATCATTCGATATGGGGGATGAAGAGAAGGAACAAAAGCTCACTCTACAGTTTCTGAAGGATGCCATCCTTAAAGAAACTTCGAGCTCAGGCCTTCCGCGCACAGCAGAACCTTGGGAATATCTCAATCATCAACTGTATCTTCACTACTCTGACCAACCAGGTGCAATACTTGTGCCTCGGTCTCTTGCTGAAGATAACTACTCAGATTGGAGTCAATCCATGATAAATGCCTTGACTATCAAAAACAAGGCCGGTCTCGTGAATGGAAGCACTCCTAGACCAATTGAACAGAACAATGAGCAATTCCAATGGGACCGTGTCGACACGCTGGTCAGAACCTGGCTCACCGGTTCCATGTCAAAAGAGATCTCGAAGAGTGTCAAGCACTGCAAGTCGGCTCGAGCAATTTGGCTTGAGCTCCAAGAAAGGTTTTCTAAAACTAATACTGTGCAATTATTCAATGTTGAGAATGCAATTCATGATTGTAAACAGGGCAACGACACAGTCACAACCTTCTACAACAGGTTGAGGGGTCTTTGGGAAGAAAGGGATGCTCTATGTGACTTGTCCACAGAGGGGATCAAAGTTCAGAACTACATCAATACCCAGAAGACAATGCAGTTTCTCATGGGATTGAATGACAATTTTGCAGTGATTCGTGGAAGTATTGTTGCTATTGACCCCCTACCAGCGGTGAACAAGGTGTTTGCTATGGCACTCCGTCATGAAAAACAAGCGGAGGCCATGACCAGCGGCAAGGGAGTCTCCACACAACCTGAAGGCGCTGCTTTTGCAGCAAGTTGCAACCATGGAGCTTCTGCAATCGTCAAAGGTGCGGGTAGTGCAGCGCGCAACGTCTTGCAGCAAGAGCCATCCGACAGTAGGAGAAGATGCACCAAATGTGGTCGAGATAATCATTCCACCAAAAACTGCAAGGCACACCTCAAGTGCACTTTTTGTGGTCTCAAATACCATGTGGTTGAGGATTGTCGAAAGAGGAAAGCAGCCCTTGAACAGTTGCAAGCACAGGCTCGCGGAAATCAGGTATCTTCATTATTTGACAGTGAAGGCAGTCCAAGTAACTTTCCTTTCTCAAAGGCAGAGTGCAACGAGATCTATGAGCTGCTCAACAAAAATCACAGTGCTTCAGCAAACCTTGTTGGTAATACCTCGACTTATGAGAATCTCTCAGGTAAAGCTTTTAGCTTTCGAAATAAGGTAAAGACTAGTGTGTGGATATTGGATAGTGGTGCCACTAATCATATGGTTTGTAATCCTTGCTTACTCACCTATGCCGTACCTACCCAAACACGTTTTGTTAAAATTCCTGATGGTAGTCATGCTAGGGTAACCCATATAGGCACAGTCGTTTTCTCTCCTCAGTTCAAACTCCAAAATGTCCTATGTGTTCCAATGTTTTACCTCAATCTTATTTCTGTCAACAAACTTGCTCATGATTCCTTTTGTGTCACAATATTTCTTAAACAAGTTTGTTTTGTACAGGACCTACGATCGGGGAAGACGATTGGGATGGGTCATTAGAGGGAGGGATTATACTGCCTCAACAAAACGAAGCGAGGAACATGTCATGCAGTCAGCAGTTCGTCCAGTAATGTCTGGCACCAGCGTCTAGGTCACCCTTCTAGTCGTATCCTTTCCTTATTTCCATTCATGTCAAATAACTCTTGCGATACAAGCAAGTGCCCAGTTTGTCCTTTAGCCAAACAAACAAGAAGTCGTTTTCAGTTAAGTACAATTTCAAGTGCTTCAGTTTTTTCATTAATTCATGTAGACATTTGGGGAGGATATCATGAGCCTTCAATTTCTGGGGCAAAATATTTTCTTACAATCGTCGATGATTTTACACGGTGTACTTGGGTTTATTTGATGGTCCAAAAGTTTGAGGCCAGACAACTTCTTGTTGATTTCATTCAGCTTGCTGCCACTCAATTTGAAAAGAAGGTTAAAATCGTACGTAGTGATAACGGTTTAGAGTTCAAAATGGCTGGTTTTTATGCGTCCAAGGGTATTGTACACCAAACGAGTTGCGTCAACACACCATAACAAAATGGTGTTGTTGAACGCAAACATTGTCATCTGGTCAATGTAGCTCGTGCACTCCCTTTCCAAGCAAGCTTACCAAAAACCTTTTAGGGTGACGCCATTCTCACTTCTGCTTACCTTATAAACCGCACACCTAGACCCCTACTCTTGGGACAAACTCCCTTCGAAAAGCTGTTCAACAAACCCCCTACCTACACCCATCTCAAAGTGTTTGGTTGTTTGTGTTTTCCATCTACACACCCTAAAAAACCCCCCAAATTTGATCCTAGAGCAACTAAGTGCATTTTCTTGGGTTATCCAAATGGACAAAAAGGTTATCGGGTTTATGATTTGGACACAGAGGATGTTTTCATATCACGGGATGTCACATTCCATGAAACAATCTTTCCTTTTGAAACACAATCATCTATTCTGTCTCCTATTCCTAGTCCAACTAGGACTACTGGTCAACCTAAGTCTCCATCTCCACCTAGGGTTTTTGATGCTGATCCAGATTGGGTTCCTCCTTCGGGTCCAACTCTCACTTCCCATCCTCCTATTCAGCTGCCTCCAACCTAATCTTCTCCAGCTGTCGTCCAGCCTACTGTGTCCCCCACACAAGCTGACACACCATCTCCCATCAATGTCGACACCCTACCACCAACACATTCCCCAACCAACTCCACACCTCCGCCACCTGCTCCTCAGCCGTGTCGATCATCACGGCCAACACAGGTGCCTACATTCTTGCACGATTTTCATGTTGAAGCAGCGCTGCCCTCTCGTGCTCTCCCGTCGTCTTCAACGTCGTCAGGTACTCCTCACTCTCTTGCTCATGTCATCTCTTATCATCGTCTCTCACCTACACATAAAGTTTTTGCTGCTAACCTTTCCACACACAAAGAACCTACCTCTTTCTTCCAGGCAGCCCAGATTCCGGAATGGCAAGTTGCCATGCGTGCAGAAATAGATGTGTTGCAAAGTAATGGGACTTGGAGTTTGGTTCCTTTGCCTCCGTACAAGCGACCTATTGGCTGCAAATGGGTTTACAAAATCAAGCTCAAACCAGATGGCAGTATTGAGAGGTACAAGGCAAGGCTTGTTGCAAAAGGCTTTAGCCAGATAGAGGGCGTGGATTACAGAGAGACTTTTGCTCCCGTTGCTAAACTCACAACAGTGCGTGTTCTTCTTAGTCTTGCTTCCATCAAAGGGTGGCATCTCCACCAACTTGATGTAAACAATGCTTTTCTCAATGGTGATTTGCATGAAGAGGTGTACATGAAGCTTCCACCTGGATTTGGTGGAAAGGGGGAGATTAGAGTTTGCAAACTGCATAAAAGTTTGTACGGCTTGAAGCAGGCCAGTAGACAATGGTTCATCAAGTTGTCAATGTCATTAAAAGCGGCTGGTTTTCATCAGTCTTGGGCAGATTACTCACTGTTTGTTCGAGCAAATGGAAGTAAGTTTACCGCTCTACTTGTTTATGTGGATGACGTGATCCTAGCAGGAAACAGTCTTGACGAGATTACTATAACCAAAACATTCCTATCTAATCGGTTCAAGCTCAAGGATCTTGGACAACTCAAATACTTTCTAGAAATAGAAGTGGCACGTTCAAAGAATGGGATTGCAATTTGTCAAAGGAAGTATGCTCTCGAGATACTGGAAGACACAGGCTTCCTAGCTGCAAAACCATCATTATTTCTTGTCGATCAAAACCTGTCTTTGACTCAAGGTGATGGAAAATTGCTCACCGATCCCTCACAATATAGATGGCTTGTTGGAAGGTTAATCTATTTGACTATCACAAGGCCGGATTTAGTTTATGCAGTACACATCTTGAGTTAGTTCATGGATAAACCACGTGAACCACATTTGAGTGCCGCTCATCAGGTGTTGCACTATTTAAAGAGGCCGCATGGACAGGGTATTTTTCTGCCCTCTATAGGAAATATTGAGCTAACAGCCTATAGTGATGCAGACTAGGCCCGTTGCAAGGACACAAGACGATCTACCACAGGTTATTATGTTATGTTGGGAAATGCACCAGTATCTTGAAAAACTAAGAAGCAGACAACAGTGTCTCGATCTAGTGCTGAAGCTGAGTATCGTTCCATGGCTACAACGAGTTGTGAAGTCACATGGCTCAGAAATTTACTTAATGATTTGCGTGTTCGATAACTGCAGCCTACCAAGTTATATTGTGACAATCAAGCAGCTCTTCATATAGCTAACAATCCGGTATTCCATGAGCGCACCAAACACATCGAGATTGATTGCCATGTTGTCAGAGAAAATATTCAAAGAGGTATGATTAAAACTATGCATGTTCGGACTAAAGAACAACTAGCATACCTCTTTACTAAACCACTCGGATCCACACAGTTCAGAGCATTACTTAGCAACTTGGGTGTCATCAACATCCATTCCAACTTGAGGGGGAGTGTTAAAGCATAGGATCCGATTGTATAAGAATGTATCAATTAGCATTAGTTAGTCGATACTATCTTTAGGGATAGAATCCTAATGTAATTACAGTTATCTAGTTACCTAATTTAGCTAGGGTAAACAAACTCTCTTGTATATATACAGAGCCTATACATCGGCTCAAGTAAGAAGAGAATATAGCTTCTTCCCAGTTTTTGTCGCTATCGGCTGTGTCAAGGTCCACTAATGGACTGAGTAAGACGGCTTTAAACCTCTTTGCTCCCTTGTCTTGAATCGTTCATGTTTTAGGAAATGTTTCTTTGTCTTATTGAGATTGTTTGTGTCATTTCTTTGTTTGGACACATCACTTTCAGTATGGGAGCCAAACACTTCTGTCCAAACCTTTCTGAAACTTGTTGAGGTCAGTTTGCATCATCTTTGATGCCTTGTCTGCCTATATATATATATATATATATATATATATATATATATATATATACAATTATAGCTTTGGCTTTGCTCAATGGTTGTTAAAAACTGCCTTATTGCGTTTTTTTTGTTGAGTCTAGTTTTAGCTTGCATTGTTCATGCTGCTCTAAGTCTTCTTCGTGATTGTAAACCTTAGAGCTTGAACTCAAAACTTCTTTCATCAACTCATATCATGTTGCATACCATGAGGGATGTGTAGTGCAACCAACCCAAGAAGCGTTCAAGGTTGAATCTGCTAGTGGTTAGCTGAATTCACGAACAAGACTTCTGAAAGTGTTCTATGTTGTAAGTGCTTAGAAACAAGAGAGGGAATAGGTCTAGACTAGTTCGGGACTAGGAATGATAGCACTGTGGTAGTGTATCACTAGAACTATTATTTTTGTAAGAGGTTACTTCAACTTAGTGGAAAGTTTTGTCTCTCAAGAGTTAGAGACACACAGTTTTTCTCCCTGCATTCAGGGTTTCTGCAAATAAAAAACATTTTTGTGTTGTTTCTTTATTTACTGCAATTTACCTTCTGATATTGTTATCCTCAGATACAGAAGTGAACGAAAATTGAAAAAATACCTATTCACCCCCCTAGGGGCCAGGAACTTCAAGCTAACAAAGAACTTGTGCACTTACGACACGACCGAAATCAGATCCATCGGATTTGTCCTGGTTGTATTTTTAGGTCAATCGAATAGTCCTAAAATATTTATGCAGCCTAATTTATTGGGGCTCCCGTACCGAAGGAGCCCTAAAGCTCGTGAAATTATCTATTGCTCATCATCTGGAATTTTTGAATCGAAGTCCGTCACTCTTATCCATTGCTCAAACACTAAATTTGATTACAAGTTTAAATTCAGTTCACACAATATAAATCCGTTTGGTAACTACAGCTTTCCCTCCATATCTCTTAAACCGAGTTCATTTTCTATTGTTTATCCATTTCCTTAGCTCGAACTCTCTAGAGTCCATTTCTCGCTCATCTTGTCTTGTTTTCTTAATCAAGAAGCACGAAATTAAACAGATATATGCTTCCTTTTTATGTATATGGCTATTTTTAAACACTGGAATGTACAAAACCTCCCTATTTTTAACCTTTCAACCCTAAAAGCTAACCACCCCTCCACCACAACCCCATAACTGATTCAGTTACGTACGTGTCCCTCCTCCCCTTCCATCTCTCCCCACCTCTAATCCTCCCTTTCCCCTTTTCATCTCCCTTTCGAAAATCCGGGAACCTCCAAGGAAGCAAAAACACCCTCCCCTCAGAAAAAAAAGCATCATCATCAACCCAAAAAAAAAAACCGACTCTCCTCTCACTCCCCCACCCCCGCCGGAAACGCAGCCGATATCTCACCCAATATCACCAAAAACAAAAACCAAAAACCATCATGAGCATCACTAGTGGCAGCATCGTCACTACAACCTCATCCCCAACCACACCCAAGTACTCCTCCTCCTCCTCTTCGACCAAAGGCAACGGCAACACCCAGGCCTGCGCCGCCTGCAAGTACCAACGCCGCAAGTGCGCCCCCGACTGCATCCTCGCCCCTTTTTTCCCTCACGACCGCCTGCCCCAGTTCCTCCACGCCCACAAGCTCTTCGGCGTCAGCTACATCACCAAGATCATCAAAACACTCAACCACTTTGAAAAGGAGGTGGCCATGCGCACCATCATCTTCCAGTCCGACGTCCGCGCATCCGACCCCGTCGGCGGATGCTACCGCATCATCCAGGAACTACAGCGCCTCATCGACTACAACAAGGCCGAGCTCGACATCGTCCTTCACCAACTCGCCATCTGCCGAGCACAGGCACAGCAACAACACCAGCAGCAGCAGCCCATAATGCAGCAGATTCCGGAGGTGGGAGATACGACCTGCGCCGATCAGATGATTAGTGTCGATCCGTTGAGCCTGTACGGAAACCCTATGCATTTTCATTATCTTCAGCCGCAGCAGCCGCATAATGTGCAAGTTAACGAACAGCCAGATCAGGGTGCGCCTTATGTGTTCATGCAAAATAGTAATGGCAATGTGAATCAGCATATGGTACCGGAGGATATGAACATGTGGGCTATGCAGGATTCTATGTCGTCGTTGCATATCAAGCATGGGATGAGTCCCGGTGATTGTGAAGATATCAAGCCCTTTGTTGACATTCCCTGTGATGATGATCAAAGGAATCATGAGATCAAGTTCCAGACTGATGCAATTGGTGACCAGAGGTTTGTACTAACATCATCCACACAATTACTTTGATAATTTAAGTGATTTAACGTTAGGAGTTCATCTTCTTTATCATGTATATGAAATTGTAAATTGAGTCATCTAATGACCTAATGACCTAATGACCTAAATGGGATATTTTGTGGGATTTAATCAAGAAGGAAAAATTATAGTATGATTGTATATGCCAGTCATAGAGGCCTCTCACCATGCTCACCTTGTATTTGTATGTGTAACCTAGTATTTAGTGTTGCATATATATATGATTTAACATAGAAATCAGATGTTACAACCGGCACATGATTTACCAACTTTTGGTTTTCATTCCCTCCTACAAAGGAAATGAAAAGCAAAAGTTTATGGGAGTGCTATTTATACGTATCTATGAGGATATAGAGATTCCATACATACGCAGAGAAAGCTGGATTGAGAATTATAACTTGCTTGCACCTCTGCCGTTCTATATGACTATTAGTTTCTTTTCTTGATTACTAATAACATCTAACTTGAAAGTGCAGTGATGATGCATTGTTGAAGATAGACAATGGCAATTTAAAAGAAGATCAGCAGAGCGAGTCAGCTGCCCAACAAGTCCATCATCATCATCAGGATCATGGTGATCTGAAAGGTGAAGCTAGTTTTTTCATGACACTCACAAATTGTAGCAGTTGATGCACGAGGCTCGTGAAATAGCCGATGCAGCCAGAAGTAGTAACCCTCTGCCTTTTACCTGACTTTCATTTTTGTTGTTGTCACTTTTTGTCATTAGCTTTGTAAACAGAGAGGAGAAAGCAAGTGATCGTCTCACTCTTCTCCGGCTCATTTTTCACTCAAAATAGATATCTGAACTTTTGTATGAGCGAGACCGAAGAGCGCAGCAGGAACCTAAAATTGTATGTAATTCCTAGAAATTATTGACATGATTTTCCTCTGGACTTGGTTATGCGATACGAAGCTTGGCTTTCCTTTTTCATGAGGACAGAAGCTAACCCAAGGCACGTAAGAAACAAAAAAAAACAGAAAAACTTGGATGGATGCAGTATACTTGTACCGACAAATACGATACAAAACATTCACACACACAAGCTTTCCTACCCAGCTTCATCCGATCGACTAGCCATTTTTATCCCCAGTTGCGCTTCATTTGTTACCAAATTATAGGTTAAAACTGACAAATGTACTGTTTGATCCAACCCACGTATAATTGAATTAGGTAAGTATGGTTTAGTAGTTCAAGTGCATTTATCTTGGTTCTAATTAAGCTGGCCTGGAGGCTCGATCAAGCCGACCATTTCAACATGAACAAGCAAACTATATATGGGCATCGTCGAGGTATCTTAAAATAAAATACGAAAACACAATTTCAAAAATACTTTTACATAAAATTAACCAAAAACATAAAAAAGCGTATGTACGAGCACGACTTTTCTGCATATCTCTTCTTGGAGGAAAGATAGTTATAATTAGAGAGGTCTTCTATAACGCTAAGCCTAAATCAATTTGACCTAGCTGCCAACGCAATCACACGGTATCCCTTTCCTTTTTTTATAGAATGTTTTGTCTGACAATTCGGTTCTGTTTGTAGATTTGCAGCCGAGAAATTTACAATTGCTTGATGCTTGTTACCAACATCTATCCAACTCGTTTATGAAGAACCAGTGGCGGAACCAGGATTTCAACCCTGGTTGGGATTGAACTTCCTAACCAAGAAAAAAAAAGCGGAGAATCTTGACGGTGCGAGAGAAATTTATTAATCGAAAGAAAATGATACACCTAGTCAAGGAGGGACATAATGAGCCTTTACACCTCCAATGCATATGCAAAATTATAGTAGAAACTAAATTATTAAAACAAACGTGCAATGCAATACAATACGATAACATAAACTAACTAAATCTAACTCTACAAGTTGATGAAGTTTCAAACTCTTTAATCATCTCCTCTGGTAACAGATTCAACATACTCTTTCTTAACGTGAAGGACCATACAATCACAAGATACTCATCTCCCATTTTGCTTCTAAGTTTATTCCTAATGATGTTTATAGTAATAGAGACATGAATAGTCAAAACTAAACAAATCAATCTATAAAGCATAGGGAAAAATTCAGATTTCCTTGTTTGAACCAAGGTGTGGCACAAGTCAGAGAGGACAGGGACTGAGAAATTGAAGAATGGAGATTGGAGAGGCTGAGAGAAGAGATGCTGCCGGAGCCCGGAGGGACTGAGGGAAGAGATGCCGCCGGAGGGACTGAGAGAAGAGATGCTGCCGGGCGGGATGAGCGTCGGCTGCGTCACCGTCGACAAACAGAGAAACTGAGAAAGGATCGAATGATTTAGGATTAGGGATTAGGGTCGGGTGAGTGTATATCACAAAATACATTGGTTGGGCTTGGGTATATATCACACACACAAAAATTGTATACACCTAGTTTTTTTTTTTTTTTTTTTTTGCCCAAAATTCTTGGTTGGGCTTGAGCCCCACCAGAGTATACGCTGCGTCCGCCCCTGTGAAGAACGTCAGTTATATATGATGTTCACAGGAAGAAAGTCATCTTGCATGGTAATTTTGCGTGTTATATATATTTGTAGACATTGAGGAAGATTGAATGAGACATTTATTCAACTTCTATATGAAAACTGATAATTATTGTTATTAATCATCTTCAGTACTAGTACAGTAGCTAGCTTTACTTGTATACGTAACGCGCGTATAAATTTTGTTGCCATGTTATTAATTGTTCTACAATAGTACTAGCTAGCTAGTTAAAAGTTTCTTCCCTCGTACGTTTGACCAAAACCCCAATTAGCAGGGGCAACATTCTCAGACGACACCGTCCTTCCATCACTATTAGTAACTTGAAACGACAAGCTTTGCCCTACCGAGCCTCCTCCCACATTCCACTTCTGTCCCCAATTCCGAGACATTTGCCACCAAACTGTGTTTGATCCCTTGATCTTGACATTCACGACGTCACCAACCCCGCCAACATTGTACACCAACACCAGCAGAAAGTTAGGGTTTCCTTGAAGCTCAAACTTGATTCCTCCTCTCTTGGAGCACCAGATCCTGCGGAAGCGTATCGGAACAATCCCGGCCTGTGGAGCTTTCGCTATCTTTAAGAACATCGGCATCGACAAATCAAAGTGTTTTAGGGGAGGATTACACCATGCTTGAGGACCAGTAGAGGAGGGGCAAAAGTTGGTTGCAGTGACTTTGATCACAGAACGTGGCCAACACCATTTCGGATCATCAGCGCACATTATCTCGAAACAAGCTCCGCAGGTTTGGCCGTTGTTGAAAAGCGCACTGCTGAGGGCTGTGGTTTCAAGCCCGTATCCTTGTGCCCAGAGATCCTCATACCCACAAGCTCCGCCTGAGAATCACATATGTAGCACGTTTATTTCCATGCATTATGAAAATGGACAAGTATATATAACTACATATAATCCATACTTTACCTTCGGTCCCATGGCCTTTGACATCACCATAAAATGTGGCATATGTCCATAATCCCAACCATCGATATCGATTGCACCAACAATGCTGATGCCAATGACAATAAGTGTCATCAGCACACTACAGGCTATTGAATCCTTAGAATTAGCCATTATAGACAAGATTTACGCTTCAAGTTCTGAACTGTGTGTCCATAGACGCCAAGGCGAATGCTATATATACGAGTACTCTAGATAGTTCAAACTTCAAACCCTATCCAATCAGTCAAACATGGAATAATTTCTTTGCTTTTCTGGGTTTCATTTCTTACCTTAGGGAGTTTGTTCAATAATATACCTAGATATTTATTTGTTGAATGATAAATATATTGATATTTAGTAATGTCATAAACCCGAAATTATCTAGTAGGGTAAGTTTTTTTATATTTTTTTTTAATAAAATGACAATGACAACAAAATATATGTCATTCAAGGGTGTTCTATAGCATCCTATCGAAACTACCATGAGTCTACTCAAACAAAACTAGAAAATCTTAAAACTGAAAACTTAAACATGACAGGAAGAATTGGGAGAGCCCCAATCCTAATTTTATTATTCCAAGAGCCCGGAACCATATCCTACACAGAGGAGGTTTCCCCAGGATCTAGCTCTATAATCCACAGGCCCAAAATGAGAAGGGCCCTAGCAGGCCAATCAAAGAAGAGGCCATACGGCCCAATCCTGAAAAAGCATCCAACCTCCGACCCGCAAAGTGATATCAACCCAGTTCGTCCTCCCACCGCCGTTGCCGGCGGTTACAAACAGATCAATATCCCCAATCCTACTGACGCCGTCGTGAGCAAGACCATCACGCTGGCCATTGACCACCGCCTCCATCAATGTTGACAGCACCCAGATCTTCACCATCCTCGGCGCAGCAACCTCCTGCATTCATGGTCTGCATAGCGTCGTCGTCGCTTCCACCATTGCTACCACCATGGAGAATCGTTGCTACTAGACTACCCAGCCCAGAGTCGAACTAGAAGCGAGTCGTAGTCTCTCGCGGCCAACCTAGCTAGCCATCACTCGACCAACTCCTCTTTGGAAATACATTGGCGCAAACCAAAATATGTACGGAGCCTGAAACCCAACTATACGATTTGAACGCTAATAAATCTCTCCATTGTTTGCCAAATTCATCAGATAGGCCAATGAGATTGGAAGATCCGATCCAGTTGACCAAGAATGACAAAGCTCCGGCAAGGTAAAACCCTAACAGAGCTCTCATATTTTTCTATCAAGAAACAAGAGATAGCAATTGATAATGTATAAGTTTTATAGTTAGTTAGAGAAGTCATTCCTTTTCTCATATACCAGCGACGGACCGGGAACAAGTCCCCTGGAAGGGGGCGCCGTAGAGGGTGAGAGCCCCGTTGTGCCCGGACCCTGTCGCACCACGAGGTGCTGTCGGCGAGTCGGGTTGTTTGGGAATGCAGCCCCAATCGGGCGGTAAATTCCGTCCAAGGCTAAATACGGGCGAGAGACCGATAGCAAACAAGCATATCGGTTTGTTTTTAGTTATTTTTGGTTTTGAATATATTTTGGTACATGCACCAAAAGATTGTACAACAAACGCATACAAAATTAGGTTTCGCAAAAAACTTGCAATGTAAATCGTAATTTTAACCTTTTAAAAATTGAATTTAACCTATAAAGATCACTTCTGCAAAAATTCAATGTAAATAAAATTTGTTTGCTTAACCGATTGCATCAAACAAATAAACGGTTGATCATGTGACTGTCAACTTTCACCCTGACTGTCAATTTGTTTAAGCTTTTGAATATAGGAATACTTGAAATCATAGGTAAAAAGGGAAATTTCAAATAAAAATAAAACATTGTTGGCTAGACATGGGAGCGCGAGAGACCGTTTTTTTTTTCTTTGTTTGTCATATGAACACATAGTGTAGGAGGCTGTTAACTTAGGGTTTTGCGATTCATCGTATCGTGTCGGTGAAAGATTTCTATCAACAAATTCAAAGCTTTGGCTACGATTTTTGGTCGTGATTTGAGGTACGGTTTATAACAAGCTTTGGCAGTCATCACTATTTGGTGTTATGATCTCTTAGTTACTCTGTTATATAGACTAGCACATTACTATATATGACTTTGTATCTGCCCTTATTTTCATTAGTACGCTGAAATAGCAAGAATTCAGAAACTTTCCAATTTACTTCAGAGATTTAATCACTGAAACACTCTCATTGAAATTATGTCGGTGATGGAAGATAATGCAAAGTGTATATTGGATAAAATAGCAGACCTGGAGAGTGTGGCACTAATTATCAATTTTAGTAAATTCAAGATGCATGATGTAAACGAAACTTAAGTGTGATAGAAGTTGAGGATGATTACTCTTCGAGTCTTGCAATTTCAGTGTCAATTAGCCTTCTTATATTTGATCAATTTCAGTGTCAATTAAGGACAATATACATAGTATGGAAGAAAGACCTGCGACCAAATTGATCAAATACACTTATAATCTTTTATTGTTAATGAAAGTGAACATATATAAATGAATTCTTCTTTTCTGTAGCAATATGATTTTGTATCTGCCCATTTTCAATATGATTCTTCTTTCTTCAAGCTTGATTTTTCGTTTTTTTGTCCGACGTATTTAGTGGCTAAAGAGTTTTTTTTATTGCTTTGCATATCAACATAGCTATATATCATGCTCTATGTTTTATTAAAGTTCGTTGAAAACTATGCTATATTTGTGCTCAGTTATTATATATCTACTTTAGTAAAGGTTGAAGGAAAATGATCACATATGGAAGTATAAACTTAAAAAATGATCTCATATTCCCATGAATCAGGATTTCAATATGGGGATAAGAAAAAAGTATAATAGTATTTCTCTATGCAAAATAAGTTGGATGTCGCAAGTGTTGAAATTAAGAAGTTTATCTTGCATAATAATTCTTATTTTGGTGATTTCACTAGAAGAAGTTTTTTGGATATTCATTATGTTCTACCTTGAAGCAGTTTATTTGTTTTTGAAGAACACTTATTAAGCAAAAAGACTTTCAAAATAATTGAGAAATTTTCCTTTACAATTTTTTATGAAAAATGTCTAATGAAACTTGTTTCAAGAAGGATAGACTCAATCGCTTTAGCTACAACACGCGATTTGAGTTGAGGTGCAACAATTACATAAACTGTAATCATCTGAGTACAGAAAAGCAAGATTATGCTACTAACTCTTTTTATTTTTCCCATATGTCTCATCAGTATAATGCTTGAGGAGGTGAAAAAAGGGACATATTTTGCTATCAAATAAAATGCTAATCTACACCTGCTAGGAGCCTAATGCCAGCAGTAGATACAACAATTAGTAACATAAAGACATAATCCAAACATTTAAACTCTTACTTCATCTATTAAGCAACTTACCAAAAGAAGAGTAGTAACTTGCTTCTTCTTCGTTGCAACTTAACAAAAGAAAACTATAATGATTGTTGTCAGTTGCACATCAGATGGACCCCAATGATGTTTCAATGTTGCTTTGAGTTTGAACGTACTAGCTCATCATACACACAAAAAAGATTGTTGGAAACAGATTGGGGGCAGATGCAATACATTAAGACCGAAATCAATGTTGAACTTCCCTAAAGAACTATAAAAACCTCCCTCTAACTACCGGGAAGAAGTGAGAAAATATATAGTTTATAAGTTAACAAATCTCAATTAACATTGTTGATGTTTGTAATGTTGTTGTTACTCTTACTTCATCTATTATGCAACTTACCAAAAGAAGAGTAGTAACTTGCTTCTTCTTCGATGCAACTTACCAAAAGAAAAATATAATGGTTGTTGTCAGTTGCACATCAGAAGAACCCAAATGATGTTTCAATATTGCTTTGAGTTTGAATGTACTAGCTCATCATACACACAAAAAAGATTGTTGGAAACAGATTGGGGGCAGATGTAATACATTAAGACCGAAATCAATGTTGAACTTCCCTAGAGTACTATAAAACCTCTCTCTATCTACCGGAAATAAGTGAGAAAATATATAGTTTATAAGTTAACAAACCTCAATTAACATTTTGTTGATGTTTGTAATGTTGTTTTTAGCTGCGCGCCCATTAGAAGGCCTCCCAAGGATGTTGCATTGTTGATTTGAGTTTGAATGTACTAGCTCATCATACACACACAAAAAAATTTGTTGGAAACAAACTAGCGGCATATGCAATACATAAAGACCAAAATCTATGTTGGAATTTTCTAAAGTACTATAAAACCTCCCTCTATCTACCGAGAAAAAATGAAAAAAATATATAGTTTATAAGTTAACAAACCTCAATTAACATTGCTGAGGTCTTCAAGTTAAAACCTCACACTTGAAAATCTCAAAGTAAATGTAAAGGTTGTTGCCAGCTACCCATCAGAAGGACCCCCAAGGATATTGTATTGTTGCTTTAAGTTTGAACGTATTAGCTCATCATGCACACAAAAAAGATCGTTGGAAAAAAATTGGGGGTAGATGCAAAACATAAAGACTGAAATCTATGTTGGACTTCCCTAGAGTGCTATAAAACCTCACAATATCTACCAGGAAGGAGTGAAAATATCACCGAATCTCATAAAACTAAAGTAGAGAATTACTATATATAAGGATGCATCAATTCAACAATATAACAATGAAGCTAGGTTTCTAAATCAAAAAGCAATACCAAATTGATACCACACTGATCTAGAGAGAAAACACAAAAGGTCAAAAGCTATACACCAACAAGTCGTAAAAGTCTTAAATCGATAATCTGATTGCAAGTTCCGAATCTACAAAGCTAGAATCGTGATCAAATATAATACATTTAAGCAAACATAGGAGATGAGAAGGGGGCTGACCTCAAAACATAAATGGAGTTAGGATTCAAGAGGGAGTGCTGGAATCGAGATACGACGATGTAAACTTAAGAGAATGTAACCTTGTTGCGATACAATTGTTGCCTTATATCTAGGGGCCATTAAATGGGTCGGGCTAGGGCTTATCAAAGCACAATGGGTAAACTCTTTGTCTCAAGACTCTCTAACAACATAATCCTTCATCACCTAGAAATGAACCATGAACTCATAAGAACTAAAAGCTTGATGTTAAGCTAAACTAGACCTATTTCAAAAATAGGTTAGCAAAACGAGGAGTGGAACCCCTTCAGTGAAAATTTAACAGAGTTTCGAGTACAGAAAAGCATGATTATGAAAATAACTCCTTTTATTTTCCCCAGATGTCTTATTGATAAAGTGGTTGAGGAGGAGGAAAGAAGCACATATTTTGCCACTAAAAACAATACAACTTCAAAGATTACCTATCAAATCAAGTTGTTGAACTCATCGTCGCTTAACGGTGTGATTGTCATCAACGAAATCATGTGGCAGGGCGCGCCCTTAATTTTCCATGATGACTTGAGTAAGTGGCCTAGGTTGATCGGTAAGAAGCAGTGAGAAAAGGCCGGTCGAAAAAAAAACTTAGATAGCTAGCTAGGGTTTGTGTAAAAATTCTTGAGCGGGTGGAATGGATAGAAGAGGTTATGTTTGTATATAGAATTAAATTCAGTTTACCTCACTGTAGTTTAGAGGTGAATTCATGTTAGTCTTTAAACTTTCAATTTCATCAGATTACCCCCCGAGACTCGAGCTCTTGTTTTTTTGTCTGCTGTCTCCTATTACTTATGCTCCGTCCAATTGGGATATTGAAATTTGATGATGTGTGATGACGTTTTGAGGGTTGAGAAGCTAAATTACCAGAAAAACAAAAGCTCGGGGGGTAATCTAATGAAATTGAAAGTTTAGGGACTAACATGAATTCACATCTAAACCACAATGGGGTAAACTGAATTTAATTCTTATATATACTAGTACTGAGTGAAAATTGTGGTCCATTTGAATCTTTATGCATAATTGTGGGAAGATCACAATTCAATTCTCTCCCTGTCAAAGTTTCTCATACAGGGAAAATTTGATGGAAGGGAACACATCTATGGGGATAGTAAGATAACATGGTAGTCTCTATGCCTAGCAATCATTTCTATTTCATAATTTCACCTAGGCTTTAGTTTACGTACACCACATGCAACCAAGTCCGCTATCATTTCTATTTCATAATAGCGTATCAATTTGATTTTCATTTGTATACTGTACCCCGCTATAAGTGAAATGGTATTGCATACTGACATGAACCATTTTGATTTTCATTTGTATACTGTACCCCGCTATAAGTGAAATGGCACTGTATACTGACTTGAACCATGATAAGTATTCCATATAGTACGTTATGGCATATAGCTATAAATCTGAATAAATTGAAGATCGATGGATAACCACAACAGACAACATCTGTCACATCTTTGTTCTTAAGTTAATTTGTGGGTATTTACTTTTGTGTTACTTTGACATTTTACTGTTTTGAGTAACCGTTTACTATTTAAGAACCCTAAAGTTGACTTTTTGTAGGAAAATTATGTTGGGAAAATTTCTTTAAGGAAGTCGTAGAGGACGTTAATATGAATCTGTGAACATGCTAGACGTTGAAATCGGAGTTCGTATGTGAAAGTTATGATGTAAAATGTAAAGTTACTATTTCGGTTGGGGGTATAAAAATGGAAACTTACCATTTGAGGTAAGGTAGAATGATAGGACCCACCCCGGATTTCACCCTGAAACCCGTGGTAAATCCTGCGGGGTCCACCTCCAAGGAAAATTTACCGAAAATTCGGCTAAATCTTCCTTGAAAATGGACAATCCTTACCTGAAAATCCAACTAGACACTTCTAAACCAAACAACAAAGACAACATTAAATCACTAGCTAGTTATCAGAGCATATCTAATAAGGAAAGAATAACCATGAATAAAGCTGAAGCGGAAGCAACCTCTGACTATTGGGCTAAGCCTCGACTCCATGTACGCTCGAACTCAAATTAACTTAGCCTGTAAACTGGGCATTTGAAAACAAAGGGCCCAGGGGAAAGTAATTTAAAACGTTAGAGTGAGTGAACAAAAATAAATAAATTAATTTAACAAAACGTAATTTTTAATACTTTCCCACATTTAAACTTTAAAACCTTGGTGCACGCAGCTTTGATAAACATTTAACTATAAATCCAGTATCTCATAAAAATGGACAAACCAGCCCCGCTGGTTAATCAAATACGGAAATCTCGTCAGAAGAGATAAACATCCCCGCTGGTTAATCAAATACGTAACTGAGAAGATTAAAATAAGGGGAAGAGTTATCACCATGTAAAAGGAGCCTCCCAGGCTCGGGTCGGTGCCTCCCAGACTATGATAGCGTCCCACGCTAAGCGCCTTACTCACTTATAGTGAGTAGCCGTTAATAATGGCTAGCTAACATATATATATAATTACCGATCGGTTACCTCCCAGGCTATAATAGCGTCCCACGCTAAGCGCACTACTCACCTATGGTGAGTAGCCGCTAATAATGATTAGCTAGCAATAATGAATATAATCGACCCTATATTATGGTGACTAAAAACATACGAAAACACTTAAATTCACTTATCTTCCCCAAGATCATACGAATGGTACGGTTCCCAACCGTACTTGAAAATCATCATTAGAAATTGTAATAAAACTCAATGACGTGTCTCACACGTCAAAATATTCTCAAACTTATAAATATACGCGAGATTTCAATATCAAATATAAATCATAAATAATAATATCTCCAAGTCAAAATCATTAAATTATGATGGAGAACTACCGAAATCCCATTTTCGGTAATCATTTATAAATTCCAAAATCATCCAAAAATAAAACCGATAGCATTTAAATCCATTAAACTCAGTACAGTTCCCAACTGTACCTGGAAATATTGCGTAATAAAATAAATCATTTGACATGTCCCACATGTCAAATAAAATGCTCAAGAGAGTTCCCGAAAAATAAATGGAACTCATTACTCCAAGAAAATATTAAATTTCCAATATGCCTTTGAAAATTAAATAAACTCTAGTGCATGCATGACATTCAAATCAAAGGTCCACTCACAGTGCTCGGCTATGCCTGCCGATGACCTGAGGCTTCCTCCAAATGATCATCCTCACGTCCTGAACAATAAATAATATTAATTCTCATTCAACATTAAAACTTCAATAAATAATCCCAAAAATTAAGGGTCTAAAATCAATCTTCTTCCTTGCCCATTTTCTCCATCTTTAATCCATTATAACTCAAAATTCCCCACCATCACCGATAACCAAAATTAACCTTATACGCATTTTAAAACCGGTTAACCCAACTACCGATATCCCATTCTAATCACCGCCAAAATCCTTAACCATTGAAAAATCCCCAACATTATCAAAACTCCTCCAAAAATTCCAAACTATACTTCATTAAACTCCTCTCCTTAATACCATCTTAAAAACATGAAAAATCAGCCCCTAAGGGGCGGCGGCTACTCCACCGGCAGCAGTTCTCTGGCGACCTCCAATGCTTCTCAAATTTTAGCACAACACTCCTCTCAACCCGCACAACAACTTCCTTAACTAGCATAAAATCCAATTCTAAACATAACTAGGCTAATTGGACCAAAACCTTAAATTGAGCCCTATAATTTCAATTATACAATTCTCAACAACAAGATCGAATTAAGCCTATTTCTTTGGAGGGATTACTCACCTAGATGAGGACTACAAGTTGAGCCAAAAATCTCGGCCTATGGTGGCCGGAGGACGGAGCTCCGGCGAAGAGGCAGTTGGAGTTCCGGCGGGGTTTTCTCCTCTCCGGCGGCACTACCGGCTCGAACACTAGGCCGGGGACAGAGAGGAGGTGGCGGGGGTCCGAACTGGGATGGAGTGGTGGCCAGTTGCTGGTTGGACGGCGGCAGCTGGTGGCAAGAGCTTTTCGGCGAGAGGAGAGCTCGGGGGAAGAAACTCGGGAGAAGAAGAGAAGAGAAAGAAGAGAAGAGAAAAAGAGAAAAAATTGGGCTGCCACACCTGGCCCATCACTCAAACCCAACCAAATATACCCACTAAAATTTTTACCCCTTTTACCAACTCAAAATCTTTACCATTTAATTGATAACTTTACCATGTTATAACATCCTCTACGACTTTCATGAAGAAAGTTTTCCCAAATTTCAAACGGAAGAAAAAGTCAACTTTAGGGTCCTTAAGTAGTAAACGGTTACTTAACACGGTAAAAGACCAAAATAACCTCAAAGTAAATAACCGTAAAATAACTTAAGAACCGGGATGTGACATAGAAAATCAGAAACTTACCTTCTCTCTCTCTCTCTCTCATCTCCCCGTGTCTCTCCTTCGCCGAACTTCCACACCTCCGTCCGCCACCATCCGACCGAGTTAGGCGGCAAGGGGGGTATCGATTTGAAGCTTAGCTCATTCTCCGTTGATCTGGGTAGCTGGCCGATGGAGTAGCGCCGCCATGAAGGAGAAATCATGCCGAGAAGACACGGATGTGCGTGGCGGAGTCGTTGCCGAAATTCCTTTTTCCGGCCACCATAGTCGGAGCTGCTTGTCTCATTTGGAAGCTCTCCTCCTGTACAACAAAACCTCAAAAGGTTTCAACCTAACTCGATCTAGGTAAGGAGATTCGAAGCTTTCAAATTCTAGGGTTTAAAATTAGGATTTTTACTGTTTGGCTTCTATTACCCTAGTTAGGCTTGAAATCGGACTTTATGTTAGTTAAGGAAGTTGTTGTGCGTGTTGAAAAAAAGATGGTGTCAAATTTTGGTGAGCATTGGAGGTGTACGGAGTCGTGGCTGTCTGACCGCCGTTGCCGGCGGAGCAGACGGCGGCGGCGCCTCTTTTGGGTGGTTTTTTAAGCTAATTAGGTAGAGCATGATGGGAGGAGTCCATTGATGTTAAGTTTGTGAATTTTGGGTTGAAGTTGGTTGAAGTTTAAGAATTTTCAAAGTTAGTTTATCGATATGTAATTTAAGAAGATCCAACCATTGGATTTCCTTTGTATCAATTCTAGAATATTAGAATCGATGATTAAAGTTGTGGTGGAGTTTGGTGTGAATCCGGTAAGCTTAACCCTATTAAAGGTAGTGAGTTAAGCGGAAGAGTTTTGTGTGTTTATATTTAAGTATTTATTTTCCGGAATTGAAGTTTGGTCCTAAGCATGGTTATTGTGCCAGGATACGAGGAGACCTCACTCGAGTGGCTTTGCGGATATCGTTGGGCTTATGTCTAAATTTGTGAGTAGACACTTTGTTTTTAAATGAATAAGCATGCATGGTTTATTTTAGAAATTATCAATCTATTTTCTGAGCTTATATTATAATTTCAGTTTATGATATGGTCTTGAATTTTTTTTAGTTTGAAGCATTGATCAAGTGTTGGTCATGATTTATGGATTTGAGCTAGGGTTATAAAGTTGGTATTTGAGTTTTGATACTCTTTATGATTCTGGATTTAATTATTATTGTTTTTATTTGTTGACTTTGAGATTTATAAAAGATTACCGAAAATCTCATTTTCGGTGGTTCTATATTTATAATTTCTCGGTTATTTGTGGGCTATTGATTTTGACATTGAGAACGTTTTAGCGAGTATTACGGATTGAATTTATTTATGATCTATACTTGTTAATTTAATCTCGCTGATAATTATAGTTTGAGAATATTTTGACGTGTGGGACACGTCATTGAGTTTTTTTTTTTTTTTTTGCTTATGATAATTTCCAAGAATGGTTGGGAACCATTCCATTCACACGATCATGGGGAAGTTTTATGAATTTAAATGTTTTCGTATGTTTTTAGTCACCATACTATAGGGTCGCTCTTATTCATTGCTAGCTATGGACGACACTTTTGATTAAGGGCATACTGCAGTGAGATAAGCATGGCCGAGCCTAAAAATATTGTCCCCTTCGTTTGAGTTAGCGAAAACGAGGCCCAAAAAGCTTCGAAGGATTGAGAATCCTACGAAGCTTGATGTTGTGTTCTTCTCGGCGACACTTTCTTCATTAACGGCAGTGATCTGCAATTGCATTTCTTTTAATGAAGGACTTAGCAAGATGTGCATGGCGTGGGAGCTAGAAAAGCATAAGTTTAAGAAGAAGAGATCCCGACAGTGGTTGGTCTATTGTTAAAGGTATTAGGTATAAGGGATATGAGTTGAGTTATTTAGGGTAGATATTGTTGGACTGCTTGAGCTTGCTACTTGGTTTGCATATGTGTTTTTAGGGTTGTATTTGGATCTGGGAATGGTATGGATATGAGATTGGATAAGGGCTTCAGAGAGAAGCATGGTGGGAGAGATGACAAAAGAGGAGTACTAGAGAGCTCGCTAGACTCCTCTTCTGGTTGTTCTCTTTTGTTGATAACAACAGCTATTTATAAGGAATAACAACAGCTAAAGGAATCTTGGTGGTTGAAGGTTTTTTTACTACTGGGTAAACAGATGAGTAGGGTTAAAACATGTATTGGGTTTTGTAGTGTCTTTTTGGTTTGTAAGGCTATGTAATTGTAGAATAGGTTTTGAAAGATGAGATTGTAGGCTTTGGGCAGCTTTCACACAGAAAATCTAAAGTTAAGATTTTGCTGTTGTTTTGCCTCATATTTTATTATGTGGCTGGAATTAAGCAGGTTATTTATTTTGGTTTGGATCTTTAAAGGGTTTGGGCTTGGCTTTTGGGCCTCTCTTCTTCATTTATCTGCATTAAGAGTTAGGTCATTGGGCATGAATTTCGGTCCTAAGTCCAAAATTACCAACGATCCTAAAACTAATAACGGACCTCATACAATTATGTTACCTTCCACACCACACCCATTCTTGTAAGCCCCAAGTGTATGAATGTGGCTTGGGTCCACGTGCATGACATGATATTTGCGAGTAGAATTCGGCTTAAAGCATGAATCGGGCTTGACAAACTAATTGGGCCTGTTAGCTGGATTTTTAGGCCTCAACATTAGCCCCTTGATTATATGGACCATGAAAGCATGAGAATGGGCTAAATAATCAACACCGAATGTCAAGGCCCATAATGTCAAATGCAGCGTGAAAATGTCGTCTTTTCTCATCCCGAGTGTTGGAAACATTAACAGATGTGTCTTCTCCTCTGATACCTGGTAGTAGTAATCTTCTAGTCGTACAGTCTCTCTATGCATTGGCTGTGGTGAATCCAATCTTTGCCTTGGCTGCTGTGAATCCAATACGTCATAGAAGTACAGGTTTGCTTGATTTGGCTTCTACTTCTTCATTGTACAATGAATTTCAAGTTCATGTCTTGCTTGGTCTTTTATTGAAATACATGCCTCTTTTGATTTTTATTGTATGAAATTGAAACATGGATTACCTTCCAAGAAGTGGGTATCTTAGAAACTTGCTTGCCTTGTCGTTGATTTGATTGGCTGCTGGGATTAGCATACTGGGCCAAATTGCTGCATCGTTTGTGGTTCATCATTGTATCCAGGTGAGTATCAAACTATCAATACAAGAACCTTCTGAGATATATATGCTTGCATTTGATAAATTGAATTATTGAATTTGATATCGACACGGTCTTTTCCGTTCGGTGTAAAACTCTTTATGCTTGCTGCTGTGAATTGGATTTGCTCAATTTTATCTGCTGCCTGAATTTGAATTTGCTCAGTAATCACATCGCTTGATTGAAAGTATATGAATATGGATATTGCTTGCTAAGAGTTGAATTTATCAGTGATATAGCATGAATTTGCGTGGCTTGTTCTGTCGTGGCTTGTTTTAATTGCTGCTGTGATTGCTTGCTACTTCCACGATATTGATTTGCCATTGTGTTTTCTGGAAGATACACATTCTGTAAACATGTCTTCTATTTCCTAGCCTTTTATCATAGCATAACAAATCTGAATTTTCCAGCCAAACATTGGCATATACGATCTAGAGCATCTTTCAGGGCATAAATTTTTTTTTTCAATCTTATTAACATCCCCAATTGACTTCATGCTGGCAATTTCTCATGTCTAAGGCCACCAATCTACTGTTGGCATGTTGGCAACTGAGTGAACGAGAATAACTCTTGATATTGCATTTGAATTGCTTGTCATCAACTGAATTCGACTGTGATAAAGTATGATAGGGCATGACGTAGGTTGGCTTGGTATATTTTAGTTTCGGTTTCTTAGCTTGGCTTGGATATGTTGCTGACATTTATTGTATTCTTGCTTGGTTAGGATTTATTTTCTTGGTTTGGATTCGTATTGGTTGCTTGCTTGATTTGTTCTGATAATATAAGATAAAAGTATATTTGCATGGCTTGGCTTTGAAGATCATGTTTGGGGATGTTCTATGCATGAACTTTTGATCGCTTGAGCTAGTAGCTGCATGGCTATTTCAGTTACAAGGGAGAGCATATTAGCATTGAAAAGAATGTGCTTGAGTCTCAAATGATTTCTTGGCATGGATTCATGAGTTTGAAAGAGAGGAGTTGTATTCTTTGCATGGTTCTCTTGGTTGTTATGTGCTTGGTATATGCATGAGGTGTTTTATGTAGTAGCTTGGTATGATGGTTGTATGGTTAACGACAATGATTTTGGTATGCAGCTAGGCTTGAGGAAGTAGTATTCAAGGGCTACAAGTATTTGTCGCTTGGTAAGAACTAAGAAAGTGCTTTTGGTTATTGAATTTGGATTGATCTGACAATTTAAAAAGAATCAAAGTTTGGTTTGGTTAGAATGATAAAAGGTTGTTTTAAAATATTTGGTAGGGTTAAGCTTGAAAATAAGCTAGTATATAGGCTAAAAAGAAGGTGATCACATTATGGTAAGGGATAAACCAATTATCTGAGTTAGATGGCTTGGCAGTGTTTTATGTTGTTTTTACAGCAGCGTTTAGCTATCTGGTATTTTGCATTGTCTTGCTTGATTCTCCAAGCATATGTACATTTGTCTTATTGATTTGTGTACTGTAAGAAATTTGGCTTGGTAAGAGAATGAGCTTTCATGATGCTTGCTCGCTTGCTTTGGTTTGAATGTACTCAATTAGGCATGCGCTCTAATGTCAGAAGTATGTGAATAAGAGTGCATTAGCACTATCATGTGCTTAAATGAATTGGCTTGGCGTGAGTCTAACTTGTGTTTTTGATGCATATAAAGCCTTGCTAGATATATGAGAGCTTGGAGTGACTTGTCATTTGTATGCTTCTTATGAATCCTTTGTTGGATGCATAACCTTAGAGAGAAGCTTGTCATGGATTTGGTGTATTGTTGCATATATGCTCAAATACTTTTTTTTTTCTTCTTTTTTATTGATGTAGACTTGTTTAGGTATACGTGAATATGTATATTATTTTTTTTTTTTTTTGCTTGGCATAAACTTGTTTAAGTATTGGCTTGTTATTCTTGGTTGTGGATCAGCTTGGTTTGAGCATGAGCTTGGCATGAGCTTTGTGCTTGGCCTGAGCGTGAGCCTAGCATTGTATAGATGAAATTTTAATAATCTGACCATTATAGGAACCAATTTATTCCATCTTTTTGTTCTAAAGTCGTGTGTTTTGTCTTGAATGAGTAGAACAATGGTCTTTTGTAGCTTGATACTGCTTTGCATGGATTACTTAGCATCTAGTGGACCATAAGGCATTGATTACACAAGGTAATCAGAATTGAATTGAACTGATAGTAATGTGATTAAATAATCTTGAATTGATGCTTGTTGATTAAATAATGCTTTGCTTGCTCAAATTCTCTAAATATGATTGGGTTTCTTCTATAGTCAAGCATGACTAACTGTTTAAGCTTCAGTGCTTCTACTAATGCACTCGAACGTGGACATAATTTTCAACAGCAATGACTTTAATTGTTGTTGCCGGCAAAAGTAGGTATATGCTTGATGTTGAAGTTTGGAATCATAGCATTTAAAAATATGTAGACTGCTTGTTGAATTCTGAATGCATGCGTTGGTAAAAACTTGCATGGTGCTTGTTGGACTATATATGCCTGCATTTGTAAAAGCTTGTATAATGCTTGGATTATAAATTCCTGCATTTATGACTTCTCCGCTTATTGTCTTTGCCTCAAATGACGCTTTCCGTTGCTTGGTTTTGCATTTGAACATTGCTTGGCTTGAGTTCACTTTTAGGAGTACCTTATTTCTGTAGAAATTGAGCATGGTCATGACACACTTCTTTGGTTTCCCTCAAATGCTCGTGTATCTTTTGATTTGAGTAGATCATAAGTGAAGCACCATGACATTTGCATAATTGGGCTTGATGGCTAATGAAGTGCTTGATTTCTCTGCTTGCATATCGGCAACTTAAACATAAAGGTTGTATTTCTCATGGAATCCTCAATTCTTTTTCTTTCTTTCCAGTGCATCATGAATGCCATTTCTAGCTTTTCAAGATCACCATCGTAACTGGTTTATCATTTTGCTTGCTTAGATGTGACCATTATTGCTTGATGCATGAGTATGAGGCTTAAAAAATTTGCGTGAATGAGCTGTTTGTTCAAGTTAAGCCCCCAAATGCAGTAGCTTGATTGAAAGTACAAGATTTGACTTTGCTAGCATGATTTCCAGCGATGAATATCATTTTAAAAGTGAGGTGTTTGTGCTTTATGACCACTGTTGTGAAAAATACTTGGATTTAGATAAAAAAAAGTATATGTAGTTGCTTTTGTGAGAGGACTTTAATCTAGCCAAATAGATTGATATAGGTAGAAGATCTCTAGAATATAAGTATTGCTTGGTAAGATTTAGTGAAAGGGTATGTCAAATAGGCTTGAAATGCTTAAAAAGTGGCTAAAAAAATAACAGCAAGATTTTTATATATAGTTGATGATTCTAATGTTTGCAGGGGTGTTAATAACAAGTTTCTCCCAACGGCGAATGTAAAGATAAAGAATAGATATTGGCTTAATATGTGTTGGAGCATGGGAAAAGCTAGCCGCCGGGATCGTATCATAACTCTCAGGTATAAAGCTCGAACTTGTAAGACGTGATTTGAGATGAAAGATATACAGTTTTAGAAATAGAAAATCTCAAACAATCAGCTAAAGAGGAAAAACTGTGGCTTCCTTATTTTTCATTAGCTAAATATGCATGGCTTTTGAGGAGATAAGCAAGATATGTTGTCATTGATATCCTTTTTTGGGTATAAATCAGAGGTTCACAAGAGACTTAAAAGCATGAAGTCGAATCTAGGTTTTTTAAAATAAAGAACAAAAAGGTATGTTCTTACTGAACTTGTTTGCATCACTTTGAACTGCTTTGCTTGACTATGTTTGTTGCTGCTGCTGTGACAGCAAAGGCATAGATAATTTAAGGAAAGATATCATGTATCCATGAAATAAGAGCATGAAATATGTGCATAGAACGCTGCTGTGAAAATGAGGGCGTCGTCATGACTTAAATCACAGCATGCTTTTGAATTTCATTAAGTAAAGGCCCCAAGTTTGGATGATGCTTGAATCTAGGCTATTTCATTCTAGGCTTTCAGTTACTTTCACCAGAAAGAATGGCTTAGGGATGAGTATATTGAGCTGATTTAGGCCTTTGTTTGTAATGAGGTTGTGAAGACCATGAAATTGGTACAGATAAATGATCTTCAAAATATGAGAATCATTGCCTGATATAAACAAAATTGGGGACTAGGATTTTATGTTGTAGGGTTTATGAAAAAAAAAAAAAAAAAAAAAGAAGAAGAAGAAAATATGGTAAATAGGCTCAATGCTTGAAAGTGACTAATAGTTGTGACGCTTGCAGGGTGTATAACAATTGCTCTAAGCTGTGATTGCAGAGATTAGAGATAGATTAGCCCAACATGTGCTCAACAAGGAAGAACTTAGCTTCTGGAATCATAATTCCCAGGTAAAAGATTCAACTGTATTATATCTGGAAGAAGATGATGAACTAGCAATGAAGTTATTTGCAGTGGCTTGTTTGGTTTTATTGAAGTGCATGAGAGGTGAGATAGCTTTGAATAATAAGGCTATGAATTTGTTCACTCAATATTAAAGGTTGAATATTGAATGAAAGAATTTTATTTTGACAATATTCATGATTCTTGTTACAGAAACTCAAGAAATGAAGCCTCATAGCTAAAACAATAAGCAACAAGCTTGTGTTGTAATGAGATTTTTGCATGTTCATCAAGAGAAATCCCCTTGATTGCATCTGATAAGTATCATCAGTAGTGAAACATGAGCGATTACAAGCTAGCAAGGAAGAAATGGAGTAAAAAGCGCAACTGTTACATAAGCTCAGGTGGAAACACAGCCTAGTCCCCAGCGGAGTTGCCAAAATGTGGAGGGCACTTTTGATAAAGGGTGTTCGGCAGTGAGATAAGCATGGCCGAGCCTAAAAATATTGTCCCCTTCGTCTGAGTTAGCGGAAACGAGGCCCAGAAAGCTTCGAAGGATTGAGAATCCTACGAATCCTTCGAAGCTTGCTGTTGTGTTCTTCCCGGCGACACTTTCTTCATTAACGGCAGTGATCTGCAATTGCGTTTCTTTTAATGAAGGACCTAGCAAGATGTGCATGGCGTGGGAGCTAGAAAAATATAAGTTTAAGAAGAAGAGATCCCGACAGTGGTTGGTCTATTGTTAAAGGTATTAGGTATAAGGGATATGAGTTGAGTTATTTAAGGTAGATATTGTTGAATTGCTTGAGTTTGCTACTTGGTTTGCATATGTGTTTTTAGGGTTGTATTTGGATCTGGGAATGGTATTGATATGAGATTGGATAAGGGCTTCAGAGAGAAGCATGGTGGGAGAGATGGCAAAAGAGGAGTACTAGAGAGCTCGTTAGACTCCTCCTCTTCTGGTTGTTCTCTTTTGTTAATAACAACAGCTATTTATAAGCAATAACAACAGCTAAAGGAATCTTGGTGGTTGAAGGTTTTTTTACTACTGGGTAAAGGGATGAGTAGGGCTAAAGCATGTATTGGGTTTTGTAGTGTCTTTTTGGTTTGTAAGGCTATGTAATTGTAGAATAGGTTTTGAAAGATGGGATTGTAGGCTTTTGGCAGCTTTCACGCAGAAAATCTAAAGCTAAGATTTTGCTGTTGTTTTGCCTCATATTTTATTATGTGGCTGGAATTAAGCAGGTTATTTATTTTGGTTTGGATCTTTAAAGGGTTTGGGATTGGCTTTTGGGTCTCTCTTCTTTATTTATCCGCATTAAGAGTTAGGTCGTTGGACATGAATTTCGGTCTCAAGTCTAAAATTACCAACGATCCTAAAACTAATAACGGACCTTATACAATTATGTTACCTTCCACACCACACCCATTCTTGTAAGCCCCAAGTGTATGAATGTGGCTTGGGTCCACGTGCATGGCATGATATTTGCGAGTAGAATTCGGCTTAAAGCATGAATCGAGCTTGACAAATTAATTGGGCCTGTTAGCTAGACTTTTAGGCCTCAACACTAGCTAGCCTTTATTCGCGGTCCTCACTATAGGTGAGTCGAGCGCTTAGCGTGGGTCACTACTATAGCCTGGAAGGCACCGATCAGTTAATCTTTATTGTTAGCTAGCCATTATTAGCGAACCTCACCATAAGTGAGTCGAGCGCTTAGCGTGAGACGTTACTAGAGCCTGGGAGGCTACGACCCGAGCCTGGGAGCTCCTCTTACATGGTGATATCTCTTCCCCTTGTTTTTTTTTTTTTCAGTTATGTATCTGATTAACCAGCGGGGCTGGTTTATCTCTTCTTGTGAGATTTATGTATTTGATTAACCAGCGGGTCTTGGTTGTCCATTCTTACATGATTTTGGATTTAAAGTTTTAAGGATGATCAAAGTTGCGTGCAGCTAAGTTTTTTAAGTTTAAATGTGAGAAAATATTTAAGTTATGTTTTTGTTAAATTATTTAATTTATTTTTGTCCACTCACTCTAATGTTTTAAATTACTCTCCCCTCGGCCCTTTGGTTTAAAATGCCCAGTTTGTAGGCTAAGTTTATTTGAGGTCGAGCATACATGGAGTCGAGGCATAGTCAGAGGTTGCTGTAAACACGAAAATATCTGCAACAAATAACAGAACAACACGTGTACAAAGAATAATTTAATTTAATCAAATGCGAATGCGGGTTACAATCTTTGTGAACTCCTCTGATTCTATCTCTGAGTTTAGGTTTAACTCAAGGGTGACAAGCACTTGTTCTTGAGGGTTACGCGGGGTTGATCACGTAGCAAGTATCTGGGATTTGGATTTAGGTTTAGTGAAGAACTGGCTACTTGGGGAGCTTGATAGTTCTTCAAGATTTCTGGATTTGGTGAAGAACTGGCTGTTTAGGGAGCTTGATAGTTCTTCAAGGGTTTAGGAGAGACTTCTGAGCTCGCGGAGGGATTTCTCTCTCTCTCTAGTTCGCTGCTTCTCTTTATGCTCTTGGTTTCGCTCCCATCCTCTTGGTATGAGAGAGGGTATTTATAGTGTTAACATGCCTCCACTTAAGGCAAGTAATCAAGATTCTGAATCAATAATATTTCCTTAATCGAATCAATGAATCTTGACTGATTGATCTATTTGCCGATTTTAACATAATCAAATCAATCAAATCTTGAGATTTAGATGTGCCCAGATCGCTTTGGATTGAATGTCCTGTTTTGGGCGAGATCTTTAGTAAGGGGCGAGCTATCTCGCGGATATGGAAAGTATCCCACGAGGAGGCTTGATTTCCAAGCGAACGGTGATTTCTAAACCCATTTCGCGGATGACTTATCTTTGACGTACACCCCTGCATGCATGCGAACTCTGTCGTCTAGCTACTTCGCGAATTTCCCAATGCGGGGCCATCTCGCCTTGCCTTTATGTCAATCTATGTGCACGGAGTCATTTCACCTCGCCTTCATGCGCGCGGAGTCATTTCACCTCGCCACTGTTTAAGTATATGCAAAATGGCGTATAGTTCGCTTCGCCATTGTTTACGTCTACACGAAGTCTTACGTCTACACGAAGTCACTTCACCTCGCCACTGTTTAAGTCTACGCGAAGTGAAGTATAGTTCGCCTCGCCATTGTTTACGTCTACGCGAAGTGAAGTATAGTTCGCCTCGCCATTGTTTACGTCTACGCGAAGTGAAGTCTAGTTCGCCTCGCCATTTCACCTCGCCACTGTTTAAGTCTACGCGAAGTCATTTCACCTCGCCACTATTTAAGTCCACGAGAAGTGAAGTCTAGTTCGCCTGGCGGAGTCTTGTTCGCCTCGCGAAGTCTAGTTCGCCTGGCAAAGTCTATTTCGCCTTGCGAAGTCTAGTTCGCTTGGCAAAGTCTATTTCGCTTCGCGAAGTTCAGTTCGCCTCGCGAAGTCTACTCTCTAGCTCGCCTGACCGCTGGTGAACCATCACCAGTTATTTTTGGGGATTTCCGATTAATTGATTTCTGATCATCAATCGACACTTGATAATTGATTTCAATTGGGATTTAAGGTTTTTGTTGTCGGCCGACCATTGCCACGTTGCCACGTGTTATTTCTGACGGCTTTTCAATGTTGTTGACTCACAAGCCACGTATTTACTTTGTTTATTCAACGACTTATTATTATCGTTAAATTTTACATGTCTACAAATGCCCCCACTTCAAGGTGCGTCGTAGCCATGCTGTCGTCATGTGCCAGAGGCGTGACTTGAAGTCTATGTTTAATGGGTTAATTCTATGGTAGCTCCCGAATTGATAGGGATTCCTAATTTTGTAAGGATTTCCTATTTTCTTGTAGAAATTCCTCGAATTTATAGGATACCCAATTTTGTAGGGATTCCTTAATTCGCAAGGATTCCTACGAATTTGATTTGGTAAAGTTTCCAAGTAGTGGACGGAAACCTTTGATGTTTCCTTTTTTGACTTGCTTGATTCTCCATACTTTTCCAGTTTCAATGAGGAAAGATTGCACTATAAATTAGAGCTTTCGGTTGAACATTATTCATCACAAAGTTACAACCTTCTCGCTGTGAGATCAACAGTATACTCTCTCTCCTTTTGATTTGATTGCTTTGGTGCGGAGTTATACGATTCGCTGATCCGTCTTTTTTTTTTTTTTTTAATCTTGTAGGTCACGAGATACTTCTGAGTTATCCATCTTTAGTAACAGCAGAATCCTTACTCGGTGAGGCGCGGCAGAATTTTAAGGCAGCGAGGCGCAGCAGAAGTTCCAGGCAGCGAGGCACAATTTTTTCAACAAGTAGACGTAACCACCTCGCATGGCATTTTTCAAAAGTTTCAAGAAAGGCACAATCACCATCCTTGAAGATATTAACGACGTTCAAAGTGATGGCACCACCTTATATACCTATCCTTCATTGACTGGGCCACACTCTCTTGAGTCTCCCCCATATGATGGTTCGGGTCATATTCCTCAGTGGACTTTCAATCGCGTCAACTAGCCACCTTTCAATCAGTCAAATCCACCAGCGAGAAGCGAAGCGCAGACGTATGGATGTTGAAGTCCACCCATCATGATCATAGCGTTCCTCAAACACCGTTCGTGCTTCTTAGCGACCGTACGTGCAATGGAGAGGGTTTCGTGCTAGCGGAGCCTTCTCCTACACAGAACGTTACTCGGAGTGGTTAGAAGACATCCTGAGCCGAAGCGGAGATCTTATCCATAAAACTGGCCTCTACCGAGCCGTGTTTGCATCGCTCTTCAGCTATGATCGTGTTGTACCTGTGATGCAGGCCTTCTGTGAGTTTTGGTGCCCTGGCACGAATACTCTTCATACATCGTGTGGAGAGATGTCTATCTCTTTGAGGGACTTGACATATATTTGTGGCTTGCCCATAACTGGAAGGTTCTACGACGAAGTTGTTCCATCTATTGAAGAATTTGCAGCCAAGGGTAAAGGTGTTGAGCCAATCATTCCCAAGAGTTGCAGATTCTTATTTCTTGCGTATCACAAGCTTTGCGATAAAGGGCAAAAAGTGAAGATTGCATCATGGATCCAGTACTGGTATAAAGGAAGTTTGAGATACAAGAGGCCGCCTGCCAAGAGTGTACGGAACAAGAAAGATGCACCTCAGAACGCGTACAACCCGTCTGGTGAAATCCGCGAGGCTCAAACCCGAACTGATGATGACTCCGCGCCGTTTGATGACTTGGGCGTGGATGACGAAGACATAGAGTCTACTTACTTGGCGGCATTTTACACATGCTGGTTGTGTCTATTCGTCTTTCCTGTGGATGATACAGGCTTGATCCGACCTAGCGTGTTTAAAATTGCCAACAAAATGTCCCAAGGCTGTCAATTTTGTCTAGCTGTACCTGTGTTGGCCAATATTTATCAAGGCTTGAACGAGATTTCCGCTTCCAAAGACCCAGGGAATTGTTCGGCTACACTGCCCTTTCACTATGTGTATACGTGGTTGGCAGAGTATTTCGACACTCATTTTTATTCTCCTCTTCCTGACAACTTTAAACCACGCATGGTTCACTTTTCAAGGGCATTTTCGGCCAAGCACTTTGGAGACGCGCAAGCTCGTTCTTTATTCAACGCATGTGGCAATGTAGAGATGGACATCTTAGCCGTAGTCTCTAAAGAACGCAAAATGATCGTTGATCGTGCAAATGTTAACCGTTCAGACATTGTCTACCTCACCTGCCTTCGATCTGGATTTCTTACTCTTAGGCAAGGCAACCGGCGAGTCATTCAACCCTACAGTCCTTACCGTTTCAGCCGTCAGTTCGGCTATGTTCAAGATGTGCCAGGAAGCCTTCAAAAGGACATTCGGACAGGCGCATTATCCTTGACGTACTGGCATTGGGAAAGCTTTACTAAACGCGAGACAGGGAGCACAGTGATGTTGCCGCCTGAGAGCGCTCTAAAAGAGTATATGGTGACTCGTGATTATGTTGAATGGTGGTCTAAAGTATATTGTTCTGTGCCCAAGATGACTACAACGATAATGCCTATTGTTGGGTCGTCACACCAGCTTTTAAAGGCGCGGGAAGACAAGATCGCTGCTCGCACGGTACTGCCCTGCCAGAAAGTGATTCCCCGCGAAATACCGTCTCGACAGAAGGTTGTTCCCCACGAGATGCCATCTCGTCAGAGAGTGGTGTCTTGCAAGATGCCGTCTCGCCAAAGAGTAGTTCCCCGCGAGGTGCCGTCTCGCCAGAGAGTGGTTCCCCGCGAGATTGAACTTGACAATAATCCTCATGCGTCGTCTGTCAAGGCGTTGCCCCCAAGCAGAAACTCTTTGAATGAACCGCACCAAGCTTTAGAAGGTCATGGGGATTCATCTGATCATCACCTCGCCAGGAGTCACCTTAAATTAAATGGGACCAACATTCGAGCCAAAAGACCTAGTGGAAGTAGCAGCAGTTCTAAGGATGTGAATTTTATTGTCGAAGGATTGAACCCGACCTTGGCTCTGTTTATTTCAATCCCGACGATGAGTTTCTCAATTTTCTTGGCGAAGTCCCGGGTCCCCTGCAACAAACTCATAATCGTGTTGAGGTATGTTTACCACCATCACCATGCATCTTTTTCTTAACATTATATGCATGATCAAAACACATTTTCTTTACCTTCTTGTTTTCAGCCAGAAGAACTCCCACCTTCTGAAGATGAAGCTTGTTCGAGGGAGGTTTGCGTCCTCTCAACAGAACCAATGAAGACCGACTCTTTTCACGAAGATGATGCATGCAACCCAAATGAATCGCAACAAGTTAATCGTGAAGATATTTTGGTGAATCCTCCGAGGCTTTTAAGGAATATGGCATTCTCTGAAGTCACCCGCGGTGAAGTTGATGTCATGGACACTAACCAAGGGCTCCGACAGATTCGTATGCAGGCCACTACTCTAATTTGTGAACAAATTGAAGACGTCATCACCAAGCACTCATCAAGAACCATTCTCTTTAAAAAGAAAGATCTTGACGAGATGGTGGCCGAACTTCAGTGTTATGGGTTTGATCCTTCGCCGGTAAAAGACAAGGTAGGAAGCTTGATGACTTGTGCTACTCAATACAACGCGGCAAGGCTTGTATGCGTGCATAAAGTTACTCCAGGCACATGTGATCAACGTCTGCCTCATATGGAGGTTGAAATTGCCAAGTCGATCGAGCTTCGTCAAACTGATCTTGGTCAACGTCGAGTTGTGATTGAGTCCTTGGAGAACTTGAAGGAGAAGTAGCAGAGGTTAGAGCAGGAGATAGCCTCCCTAGATGCGAGCCTTCTACTTCATGACAAAAGGCTTGCCGATTTAGAGAAGCAGAAAGTCCAAATCAAGGAAACTCCAGAGTTGACTGTTGAAGAACTTGAGGAAGCAAAGAGGTTCCGAGATGATTTTGAAAAGCAACGCAACAGCTTCAAAGGCCTATCTTGGACATGAAAGGCTCATCATCTTTTGTAATTTATGATTTATTCTTTTTTTTTTTTTGCGCATGTAATAAGTCATTTTGACAATAGAACTTATTATGCAATAAAAAGAGAGATTTTTTTTTTGATGTGACTGAACTTAAGAATATAATTCTCAAGCTGCCTACGTATCCTTCCAAAGAAAGAATCAAGTCATAACGTAGTTCAAGGATGAGGATTTAGAACTCTTTTTTTTTTTTGAGATTACCTTGTGTAGTTTAGGCTCATGCAGGCTAAGAGCATTTTTGTCATTCGCAGTTTAAGCTCGTGTAGACAAGGAGCCTTTATTTGTCATTCGCAGTTTATGCTCGTGCGGACAAGGAGCAATCTTTACTTGTTTCAGGCATAGTATTTCTTCAAGAACTTGCTGTTGATTGGGCCAATTCTCAAACCGTCTTCAGCCACGATTTTATAAGCTCCGTTGGTGTAGACTTCGCTGATGACATAAGGGCCATCCCACTTTAATTTGAACTTGGGACCGGTCTTGTGTGTCATGATGATGGGTCTGCGCACAGCAAGGACCAAATCACCAATTTGAAAGGATCGAGGGCGAACTCCTTTGTTGAAGGCACGCGACATCCGGGCTTGGTAGCATTCTAGATGTTGTTGCGCATCGAGCCTTTTCTCGTCTAAAGCTTCCAACTCTTGAAGTCGTAGCTTGATATTTTCTTCATTTGTGAGGCCTTCTTGCAAAGCAATCCTCAATGAGGGAATTTGCTTCTCTAATGGCAAGACGGCTTCAACGCCATACACCAGAGAATAAGGTGTAGCATTTGTGGCAGTTCGATATGTCGTTCTATATGCCCATAATGCTTCCCCCATCTTCTTATGCCAATCTCTTTGTGACTTGCCGACGGTCTTCTTCAAGATGTTGCAGAGCGTCTTATTAAATGCCTCCGCCAAACCATTAGCTAGTGCATTGTACATCGACGAAAAGTGTAGCTTGAAGTGATACTTTTCGCTAAGTTTTTGCATAGCACTATTTGAGAAGTACTTGGCATTGTCCGTGATGATGCAACGTGGTACACCATATCGCTGGATGATGCATGTCTTGATGAAGTCTACAACGGTTTCTTTCTTTATTTCTTCAAGCGGTACTGCCTCCGACCACTTTGAGAAGGAATCCGTGGCTGCCAAAATGTACATGTGGCCTCCGGAAGATTTCGGGTTTATGGGTCCCACAGCGTCTATCCCCCAGACATCAAATGGGTGAGAAGCGATTGTAGGATGCAATAGCTCAGGCGGTTGATGGATAAAGTTTGCGTGGAATTGACAAGCTTGACATTTCTGTGCGTACTCCATGCAATCCTTGACCATTGTAGGCCAGTAGTAACCCATTCGCCTTACTTGAAAATGTAATTTAGGGCCTGATTGATGAGCTCCACATATTCCAGAATGAACTACTTCCATGGCTTTCGACGCCTCTTCTTTTTCCAAACACCTGAGGAGTAACCCGTCAAATGATCGTCAATAAAGATTCTCCTTGTAGTAGAAAAAGCGTGGGGCTCTTCGTTTGATATCCGTCCGCTGTTTTAGATCGTCAGGCAATTTGTGATGCTCAATGTAGTCGATCAAAGGATGCCTCCAATCTTCGACGTCAATAACATAGACGGAGACCACATTGGAATTTTCGCACAATGGGACAATCCCTGTTGAGACAACCCATTGTTGGCAAATTGAAAGGTCCACAATTTCATTATTTGATAATGCCAAAGTTGCTGCTAGGTTAGCCAAGGCATCCGCCATCTGGTTTTCTTTCCTTGGCACATGTTCTAGTGTAACAACATCGAAACCCGTCAAGAGTTGTGTAGCGAGATGGAAATAAGGAACCAAATCCTCTTTCCTGACTTCGTAATTAGTTAGTAGTTGATCAATTACTAACTTTGAATCCCCGTACACTTCTAGATTTGCAATTTGCATTTCTAAGGCCGTTTGCAATCCCATGATGAGAGCTTGGTATTCCGCAACATTGTTGGAACACAATTCACCGAGAGTGAAGGCATATGGCAATATTTGCTTTTGTGGGGTGATGAAGACAACGCCGGCCCCTGCTCCATCTATTCTTGAAGATCCATCAAAGAACATCTTCTAAGTGGGGAGAATTTCTGCAAGAAAGACTTCTTCATCTGGCAAGTCATCTAAAATTTCCCAATTGGTAGGGATTGGGTGATCCGCTAAGAAGTCAGCCACAGCTTGGCCTTCGACCGCCTTGGCAGGTACATAGACGATGTCATGTTGATTGAGGAGCAGAGCCCATTTCGCCATTCGTCCTGATAAGACTGGTTTAGACATGAGAAACTTGACTGGGTCAGCTCGGGCTACTAAATGCACCGTGTAGGCTTGCATATAATGCCTCAACTTTTGGATGGAAAAGATGAGAGCGAGACATGTCTTCTCTATTGGAGAATAATTTAATTCTGCTCCTGTGAGAGTTCGACTTAAATAATATAAGGCCATCTCCCTTTTTTCCTCATTTTCTTGGGCCAGAAGCGCTCCAAGTGATCTTTCTTGAGCTGCAATGTAAAGGGTAAGAGGTTTCCCAGGAATGGGTGCACCCAACACCGGAGCATTAGCCAAGTACTTTTTAATGTTTTCGAAAGCATTGTGACATGCTTCATCCCACACGAAAGGCACATCCTTCTTCATGAGTCGACTAAAAGGTTGACATCGACCTGCGAGGTTTGAGATGAACCGCCTGATAAACGCGAGTTTTCCTTGGAGGCTTCTCAATTCTTTTAAATTCGTTGGCTCTGGCATTTCCTGAATGGCCTTTATCTTCGATTGATCTAATTCAATGTCCCGATGCTTCACGATGAATCCAAGGAACTTGCCTGAACTCACACCAAAAGCGCATTTCAATGGGTTCATTTTGAGTTGGTACTCGCGTAACCTATCGAACACTTTTCGTAAGTCTCGCAAGTGATCACTCCTTTTTCTTGACTTAACGACCAAATCATCAACATAGCATTCAACATACTTGTGAAGCATGTCTCCAAAGACTTTCTGCATGGCACGTTGGTATGTTGCACCGGCATTCTTTAATCCAAATGGCATGACTTTGTAACAGTAAATGCCTTTGGGAGTGCGAAATGCAGTTAACTCCTCGTCTTCTAGCGCCATCTTTATTTGGTTGTAGCCAGATGATCCATCCATGAAAGACAAAGCTTCATGACCTGTGGTTGCATCCACCATGAGCTCGATGATAGGCAAAGGGAAGTCATCTTTCGGACATGCATCATTCAAGTCGTGAAAGTCTACACACACACGCATTTGTCCATTTTTCTTTTCAACTGGGACAATGTTTGCGATCCACTTGGGATATTGGACCTCTCTGATGAAGTCTGCAGTCATCAACCTATCAACCTCTTCTTCAATTTAAGTTTGTACCTCTGTTCGAAAACGTCGTGTCAGCTGTTTGATGGGTCGAGCCTTCGGTTTAACAGCTAGTCGATGAACTGCCACTTTAGGATCAAGACCGGGCATTTCCGTGTAGGTCCAAGCGAAGACGTCCCTGTATTCAAGCAACAGGTCATAGTACTCCTTCTCTTCTTGGGAGCTTAACGACGCGCTTACAAATATCGGTCTTGGGTCTTCTTCCGTCCCCAGATTGAGTTTCTTAAGTTCATCGACCGTGGATTTCACCCCATCTTCAAGCTCTGGAGGAGCTGTCTCTACTTCATATTCGAAGCCTTCATGGTCATCCTCTTCATATGCTTCCACCTCTGCCACTGTGATGTGATAAGCTCATTGAATAACATCATCCTCATCGCTACTAGCATCATCGCCTTCTTTATTTTGGCCGGTGAGTATGAAGGTATGTTGCCTCACTTTAAACTGGTCAGTCGAATTCACCTCTAGCACACAACGTCTTTTCATGCGTGATGGGATGAGACTTTGGATTTCCGATTGGCCAACTTCTTTTCTTTTTCTATCTTGTTGTCCTTTAGGAGCTTGGATCCTTTCAAGTGCCGACTTTCGAGGAGTTGGCTTTATTTGTTTATTTGATGATGACAACCTTTTGAACACAGAAGTTCGTGTAGCTGCAGTGTCAAGACGATTGAAGATGGAGCTTCGACTTTTTGACTTTTCAACACGTTCAAACACCGAAACTCTGCCTGTTGATTTAGTAGAAGTACTTTGAGAACTTGGGCAGATGCGATCAAATGCTGAAGTGCGAGAAACAGATTGGATTTGTGGAATCTCATCTTCTATTTCTTCGATACTTATGTACTGCATGCTTGCCTTCTCCGTTTTCCTTCTGCCTGAGATTTTGATCGGCTTGTTTGGGACAAAACCAAGACCCGTTTTAACCGAATCACTTGTTTTTCCCTGTTCTCTCAACTTCTTTTGAGACTCATTGAGCTCATGTGCTTTCTTGCTGACAACTTGATCATCCTCTTTACTTGACGAACCGAAGTCGAATTCAGCCTTTGCCAACAATTTGTAAGCATTGGGGTCAAACCCTTCATTTGTTCTTTTCTCGGGTAAAGGTCCGTGCTCTACCCTTCCGCGGATTGGTTTGACAAGTCCCTTTAATGGTTGCTTGGTAGGAGTTTGGTCGTTTAAATTTGTCAATGGCAATATTGATGCTTCCTTCAATAATTTTATGTCCTCTTCACTCAACTTCCGAGGACTCACTTGCCGTTTTGATCCCGCAAACGGAGACTCTGCTTCTTTGTGCTTGGACTTTGGCACATATCGAAGAATTAGGACAATTGGACTGGACTTGTCTGATGTCACAGTTGTGGACGGAGGCTTGTGTGACTCTTCGTTTGTCTTGCCTTTTGCTTCAACTTCTTTCCTTGTTGCCGTCGTAGCCTTCCCTATTGAGGGTATTTTGACTGGAAGAACTTCTGTCACCGATTCCTCATCTGAATAGAACTTGAAATCTGCATAGTAAGACTCAGCTTCGGTGAACGGCTTGGTATCACCTATCACCGTTTTCACGCCTCCGCGGTAGAACTTGAAGCATTGATGCAGAGTTGAAGGTACGACATCATTTTCATGAATCCAAGGTTGCCCCAACAATATGTTGTACGAAGTCTTTGCATCAATCACGTGGAACAAAGTGTGTGACTCTAATTCGCCAATAACCATGTCTAGTCGAATCATGCCTATCGCTCTTTGCTCTCCTTGGTTAAAACCTTGGATCATGAGACGACTTTCAGATAACTCGTCGATATTGATGTCGAGTCGAGACATTGTTGATTTTGGCATAATGTTCACAACAGACCCTCCATCTACAAGCATGCGGTTTAACTTTTGCTCTCGCATGTAACCTGTCACAAAAAGAGGTCGATTGTGTGGTTTTGAACCCAATTGTAAATCTTCATCCGTGAAATGAATGGCGTCACAACATGCTACGCATGCCGCACACTCATTGATGTTTGAAGAATGTTGGTCCTCATCAAGCAACAACTAGATTAACGCACGTCTCGCTGATTTGGAAAGCCGTGACAGATTGGGGAGGCTAGATTTCGAAGATAAGTCTTGCAATTGTCTTAGCACCTCAATTTCTTCAACCTTCTCAGCATCTTTGGAATCACCTTCAAAGCTTGTTGTCATTGAGCTAGCTCTTAGACTCGGTCGTGCTTTAGACATGCACTTTGTTGGCGGATTTTGATTGAGGGACCTTTGTACGCAGGGAGCGAATTTCTCCTTTATACACCTTGTCTCATTCCTTGCGAGGCATTGACGACTCCCATGTGGTCGTTTATGATCTGGCTGCGAGAGTGGTGGACTTGACAACACACCTTTGCGCGCTTTTTGTCGAGTGACAAGTATCCATCCCTTGCCATCATCGCATGGAGCGGCTTTAGGAGCGAGGTCAATTTGCTAGATTGGCTTTACTCCTTCTAACTTTTTATCATTGCCCGTCTCTTTCGAGTAATGGCATGGCGCCTTCATTGGCATGGAAGGTACTTGAACTGGTTCAAAAGACCCAAATGAGATGGTAGTGCAATTGACCGCAGCAACCTCGTCGACATCCAGCTCGATTCTTCCTTGTTTGGCGAGCTTCATGATCAAATCCTTCAAAACAAAGCACTTCTCAACTGGGTGGCTGACGAGGCGATGAAACTTGCAATACTTCGGATCATTGACCCGATGCATTTCTTCTGGACGTTTGCACTCTGGAAGCTCTATCACTTTGTTCTCAAGCAAATCCTCCAACATGCCTGCCACGTCGGAATCTGAGAATGGATAAGTATTTTGTTCCCATTCAGTCAATGGATGCTTCCTCCTCCCGTAGGCTTGAGTCGGTTCTACTCTCTTAATCTCCTTCTTGTCTCGTGTGGAGATTTTGATTGGAGCAACACTTACAGTCATCGACTCTTTTGTAGATCTTTTCACGACCTTGTCAACTTTGCTGCTGAAAGCTTTATCTTTTCGTTGATCATTGACAAACTCCTTCTTACCCTTGTGGCTAACTATGCTTAACTCCATATCATGGGCTCGCGTAGCTAGTTCTTCAAAGGATCGAGGCTTGATACCTTGGAGAATGTACAACAAATCAAAATGCATGCCTTGGATGCACATCTCTACCGCAGACGTCTCCGACAAACATGAGCGCCACCTGTTGATGAAATCAATCGCTGGTTCGTCTCTCCATTGTTTTGTGTTGGTGAGTTCCATCATGCCTACAGTTCGCCTTGTACTGTAGAAGCGGTTTAAGAATTCACGTTCCATGTGATCCCAACTGTCGATGGACTCGGGCTCTAAATCCGTTTGCCTTTTAAAGAGCGAACGAATTGCTTAACAAGGTGGTCACCCTCCGTCCCGGCGTTGTTGCAGGTTTCGATGAAGTGAGCAACATGTTGCTTTGGATTGCCCTTCCCTTCGAATTGCTGGAACTTTGGTGGTTGGTATCCCAACGGCATCCTTAGTCCATTAATTCTTTTGGTGTAGGGTTTGGAGTAGGTGAGAGAGTCACGAGAAGGACCTCCATATTGAGCTCTGATGGAGTTGGTGATGATGTCCTGCAATTGTTGAAAGGACATGGATCCAAGCGAGCCATCATCGTCTTTGTCAACGTTCTTGGAGCTCTCGCCTACTTTGTGCTTCTTTTCTTCATCTTGACCTTCAAGCCTGCTGTAGAGCTCTGCGATCTGCATGTCTTTTTCTTCTACTGTCTTGATGAGCTTCTCAACCGCTCCCATCAGATTGGCTATCTGCTCTTCAATGGTGGATGCGCCTGTCACCATGACTTGCATGGGGATAGGTTGTGATGAATAGTCCGCTGGTATGCCATGCGTGTTGTCTTCATTACCATTTGGACTTCCATCGTATGAAGCCGTGCTTGATTCATCATTCTTGGCAGGTGAGAATGATCGCTCCCTTGATTTGTTTGGAGTTTCCCTCTCTTCACTTCGCGAGGCATGCTTGTCTTCACTTCGCCAGGCATGCTTGCTCGCGAGATTCGCCAAGGTGATGACTGGTTCGCGAGGGTTGGAAGGCAAAGCCACAAATGTTGTGGGTTGATTCTTCACCATGCTACGGGTGACATGACCAGAGGGCTCGCTGTTTGACCTCGCGGTCATTGGTTTAGACTTCTTCGTCGAGATGGCTTGAGTGCTCTTGGAGGCCATTACTTCGAGCGGATTTGGGAATCTTGCGGAAAAGGAGATGAGAGGCAAAGTTGTCCCATCGGGTGTGCCAATTTTGTAAACACGAAAATATCTGCAACAAATAACAGAACAACACGTGTACAAAGAATAATTTAATTTAATCAAATGCGAATGCGGGTTACAATCTTTGTGAACTCCTCTGATTCTATCCCCGAGTTTAGGTTTAACTCAAGGGTGACAAGCACTTGTTCTTAAGGGTTACGCGGGGTTGATCACGTAGCAATTATCTGGGATTTGGATTTAGGTTTAGTGAAGAACTGGCTACTTGGGGAGCTTGATAGTTCTTCAAGATTTCTGGATTTGGTGAAGAACTGGCTGTTTAGGGAGCTTGATAGTTCTTCAAGGGTTTAGGGGAGACTTCTGAGCTCGCGGAGGGATTTCTCTCTCTCTAGTTCGCTGCTTCTCTTTATGCTCTTGGTTTCGCTCCCCTCCTCTTGGTATGAGAGGGGGTATTTATAGTGTTAACATGCCTCCACTTAAGGCAAGTAATCAAGATTCTGAATCAATAATATTTCCTTAATCGAATCAATGAATCTTGACTGATTGATCTACTTGCCGATTTTAACATAATCAAATCAATCAAATCTTGAGATTTAGATGTGCCCAGATCGCTTTGGATTGAATGTCCTGTTTTGGGCGAGATGTTTAGTAAGGGGCGAGCTATCTCACGAATATGGAAAGTATCCCACGAGGAGGCTTGATTTCCAAGCGAACGGTGATTTCTAAACCCATTTTGCGGATGACTTATCTTGGACGTACACCCCTGCATGCATGCGAACTCTGTCGTCTAGCTACTTCGCGAATTTCCCAACGCGGGGCCATCTCGCCTTGCCTTTATGTCAATCTACGTGCACAGAGTCATTTCACCTCGCCTTCATGCGCGCGGAGTCATTTTACCTCGCCACTGTTTAAGTCTATGCGAAATGGCGTATAGTTCGCCTCGCCATTGTTTACGTCTACACGAAGTCTTACGTCTACACGAAGTCACTTCACCTCGCCACTGTTTAAGTCTACGCGAAGTGAAGTATAGTTCGCCTCGCCATTGTTTACGTCTACGCGAAGTGAAGTATAGTTCGCCTCGCCATTGTTTACGTCTACGCGAAGTGAAGTCTAGTTCGCCTCGTCATTTCACCTCGCCACTGTTTAAGTCTACGCGAAGTCATTTCACCTCGCCACTGTTTAAGTCCACGAGAAGTGAAGTCTAGTTAGCCTGGCGGAGTCTTGTTCGCCTCGCGAAGTCTAGTTCGCCTGGCAAAGTCTATTTCGCCTCGCAAAGTCTAGTTTGCTTGGCAAAGTCTATTTCGCTTCGCGAAGTTCAGTTCGCCTCGCGAAGTCTACTCTCTAGCTCGCCTGACCGCTGGTGAACCATCATCAATTATTTTTGGGGATGTCCGATTAATTGATTTTTGATCATCAATCGACACTTGATAATTGATTTCAATCGGGATTTAAGGTTTTTGTTGTCGGCCGACCATTTCCACGTTGCCATGTGTTATTTCTGACGGCTTTCCAATGTTGTTGACTCACAAGCCACGTATTTACTTGGTTTATTCAACGACTTATTTTTATCGTTAAATTTTACATGTCTACAGCTGCTTCCGCTTATTCTTTATTCATTGTTTTTCGTTCATTATTAGATATGCTCTGAAAATCCAGTAGTAAATTATTAAATGTCTTTGTTGTTGGTGGTGGCATTCTTTTAGATTAGTATTTGATATTTTAGGAGATGTGATGAACTTGGGGAGCAGGAAGACTCCAGAGTACAAGGTTGGAGTATGATTTTAGAAGTGTGTTTCAGGGTTGTTTTGATTAGGTAGGGTTGTTTGTTTTCAAGGGGAGTTATGCCGAAATTTTTGGTAAAATCTCTCTTGAGGTGGACCCCGCAGGGTTTACCCCGCAGGGTTTACCCCGGATTTCAAGGTGAAATTCAGGGTGGGTCCTGACAACATCACCTCTCACAACTGATATCAATAATGAAGTCTCCATCTTTTCTCTGCTCTCACTACAGGGACTTACCTCTTAGTCGACATAAACAACTCGTCGACTAAGACCAATAATTCGACAACCAGAATCTTGGCAGACGAACCATTCGTCGACTAAGTTCCGTCGGCTAAGTGTGGTGAGGTAGATACTTAGCTGACAGAAGCAACGTTAGTCGTCGACTAAGAAAGATCCTAACTGACGGACTTGTTCCTGCCTTGTCAAAAATCCAGTTAGTCGAGAAAAACCTCTATCGACGGAACGTTTTTGTCGGTATAATTGTTAGTCAACGAATTTGAAAGTATTCTTAGCCAACGAAATTGTCGTCGGTATGTCTACGCACCAACGAATGTTGCATCTTCCTTAGTCGACAGAATATTCGTCGGCAGAGTTTCAAACCGACGAAGTCATAATAATTCTTAGTCGACGATACATCTGTGTAATCGTCGGCTAGGTGGTTTAGCTTAGTCGACGAATATTAGGGTTTCCGTCGCCTTAAATATTTTATTTATTTATTAAAATTGTAATTATTTTTTACTTTATTCACAATTTCTAAAAATTACTACACTACAAAAAAAAAATTCAGTTAGCCACCCCAAATTGCCACGACTCAGATTTGCCGTTGCCATTGATCCAATTTTTGCAACAGCAAAGCTTCCGTAGCTAAATTAAAAGTGGCAAAAAAAATTAAGTTTTGCAACGGCAATGTGGAGCCGTGGCAAGAAAATGTAAACTTTGCGACGGCAAATGGGCGCCGTGGCTAAAAAGGGTAAAATTTGAGATGGCAGAAAGAGGCCGTGGCAAACTTTGTAATCAATAGCAACGGCAAGTTATCACCGTCACCAATTATTCCTAATTTTTCTCAATTGTCAACTTAAAATATGATTATGCTTCAAGGGGAGCTCTATCACGGGGACATAAACGTCCTAAAATTTTTATATGGATTGATACATCTAGTCCCCACAAGAGTGTGAGCGTTGACAAATCAAGAAAATAATTTGTGATGAAGTAGATATGAGCGTTTGAGTTTGACGATTATTCAGTGTTTCTAGTTGACCGCGTCGATCGAGACCAAAACGATGACGAAATCATGTAATTTTTGTACCATAGTCATATTTCCGTATAATGTTTATATCTAACGGTCGAATTTTTAATATTATGTTTGTTCGATCTTGCTCATTATGAAATGCATACTTTTCTCTATAACCAATAAACATGTTATACAACACTAGTAAGCATAGAAGAATTTTGAGCGATCCAAGTAATAAAATTAAAAAATAGATAAATTTAACATCACTCATTTATTTAACACGTATTTATAAAATATGTGTAGAAAAATAAACCCAGACAGTCTTTATTTTCATATCGGTCAATCTGTTCAACATAATATGTACTTATATTTCTCCAAAGGGAGCCTTATCACAAAAATATAAATGTGCCGAAATTTTTACATTGATTGACACATCTTGTATTCACAAGTGATTGAGAATTTTTGTAAAATTTTTTGATGTTCCGTATATATCAAAATAACTAATTGATTGCAATTATCATTAGAAAAATGATTAGAATATTAAAATAGGGACATCTTGGCCATTTGTCTCTACACCGATTCATCTGGAACGTTAGTAGTCTTGAGGGCAAATACGTCAATTCTAGAACGGAAATATAAATGGAATGCTAGGAAACCCTAGCACCCCTCAAACTCTCTCTTATGTCCCAGCCGTGCAACCATCTCTCTCCCCCAATATCTCTCTCTTCTCCTTAACACTGCCAGCGCCAGAAACTCTATCTTCGGCCACCGCCTCTAGACACCACCCACACAAGACGACGATGTTCCTAACCCTGATCAAAGCCCAGCTGCCTTGCCGTCGAGCTCAAAGGAGGCCAACCCAATGCCTCTACTGCCAATGCCGAAAACTCTAGATCTGCCGAGCTCGATTCGCCATTTGCAACGATCCTTGAGCCTCACGACCACCATTTGGGTGAGATCTAGCTAGCAAGAGAGATCCATGAGTTCTTTTCCTTTTCTGGACAGATGGAACGTATTCATATGGGTAGTACCTTCGTTTTACTCTCTTTATTATTTCTGTTTTCGTTTTCTAATATTAGGCGTAAGCTTTAGATGGAACACCAACTCACTAACACTAAACATGCCATGTTAGGGATTTGTGGAAATTAGGGGAGAAGATGGAGAAGGAGCTGCTGGAGGTGTTTGATGACGTCACGAAGGCTGCCGACGCCACGAAATCGTGCGACGGTGGCGCGGATGAGAGTGAGTGCCTTGAGGCCTCGGACCGCCTCAAGAATTTCCCCGTCTCTTATCAGCTCCTCGTCTCTACCCAAGTAAGTTTCTTTCTATTGTTTTTGTTTCGATTCAATTTCTTTGATTTTTTTTTTAATTCTTTTTGCTTGATCGCTAGCATTGTTGTTATTGGTTTTAGGGTTTACTGTGTGCTCAGTTTTTCCCCAATTTTTAGTTTTTGGAAGACTGATGTATTGTACGGATTAGAAATTGGATCTGGGAATTTTGTTTTGGTTGAAAAATCAGATTTGTTTGGCTAGGAGCTGGATTTTAGTGTCATGATTATATCACACAATAGCTTACAGTTTATAGAATTCATTGATTTCTAGTATGTTTGGTAACACTGTGTGCGATTTTAGTTATTAGGGAGAATTATTGACTGGATTTTGATCGAAAGAAGTCACCTTTACTAGTCCCTAATCCTAATGGATTGAATCATGCCAGGTTAATTTCCATAAGTGATTCTTTGACGTATAAGGTCATTGGGGGTGTGTTTGATTTCTACTTCTTTTATGGGACTAGTCCACTGGCTGTGGTTAACCTGTACACTTCTTTCATTAGAAGACTGGCTCCAATGCCTTACTGGTCTCTAGGTATGTTTTTCTGATTCTTACCCTTGATGTTGTTCTTGGTTTATTTCATTATTGTTTGTTCTGACTTGGATTTGATTAGGATTTGGTTTACGAATTTGGGATTATTGTTCTTTCTGCAAAATCAAGGTTCTTGTTTTGGCTTATAATATGCAGCACATGATATCTTAGTGGTCCCAAATTGCAAATTTTTGCCTCATGTTCTGTGTTTCTATTTTAATTCAAGTTGATGATATTATAGGAATTGGGTGTTTGTTTAATGTTTTATTTGTTTTATTTATTCCCTAATATGATATGCTCTGTGTGTATGACCATGATACTCTGGTCTAAACAATATCAGATTTAGTATTGAGTAATTGAGTATAGACAAGATTTAGTAAATGAGTAATTGGTGGGTTGGTCTGTTCGATTTTTTGTTGTAGTCTTTCCTGCATTTCTTATGCATATCTCATCAAAATCAACTTTATGTTGTTTTTCCTTGTTTAGCGATTAAAAGTAACTTTCTAGGCCCACATTAGTGATATAATCCTGCGTAAAGTTTGAAATTTTAATCATTTCCCTAACCATTATAGATGATTTTTTATTGTTTCAACCATTTTTGTACACTTAGCATGTTTTTCACATTGGAGTAACTTGATACCATCTCTTTTCTATATGAGGTGCTTATTAAGTTCTCTATCTCCAACTCTATTCAAAAGCCGTGGTGTTTGTTAGTAGTGGCATTTTCGCTAATACATGGTGTCCTTTTGATACTCCTTTTTTTTTTTTCCTCATATGAGACTATTGTCATTTTTATCTATACATGATGTTGAGGTTTTGAGTATTCTACAATTTCTTTTCCAACTTTTCTTCTATCACTTAATCAGACTAAGATTTTTTTTATACTTGTTGGTTTTTAGTTTTTTACTATGCTAATTGCATCTGTTATGTTTTTTTTTTCTTTTTCTTTTTTGTTCTAGTCTTCAACCCATCCACCAGTGCAGTGGTGGATGCTACATTGACTAGAGAGACAAGGAATCAATAACTGCACCGTTACTGCTCTCATTTTAGTTAAGTGGAAGGTACACTCTTTGTTTCAGTTGGTTTTTCGAGTCAATGTCCTCTTTCATTGACCGAACTAGAGACTAATCATTGTGTTGTTGTTGGGTATAGGAATTGAGTGAGGAAGAGAGGAAGTTGTGGAATGACCAGGCTGCTAAAGCCATGGAGGCTTACAAGATGGAATTTGATGAATATAATAAGTCTGATTTATTTTGATTCTTATACCATATGACTTGCATGCTACTTTATTTTGATTCTGATTTACCATGATCTACAATTGAAATTTTGGTTTTGGAGGCTTTGACATAGTTAGTTGCACTTAGTTGGTTTTGTGCTTGTGTCAAGGAACTATTTGGTAGAAACACTTGTAAATTACTGCTTGATGTGTTTATATTGATGATTCTTCTGATGTAAGATTGACATTTGAGGACTCTAATTGAATGTAACAATTCTTTTCAGTATGTTTAATTTCCTTTTGCACAGCTTTTGTTCAAAAAAAAATAAAAATAAAAATAAAAATCTGGCAAGCTAATATGCTTGCTAGATTTTTTTTTTAATTCATAAATAGAATTTGCCACAGCAAGTTTGTCGCCAATGGTTGATTTGTGACGGTGGAAGCAATTGCCACTTGTCGTCGCCAAATAAGTGACGGTTTTTGCATTCGCTGCCTGCCGTCGCAAAAAAGGTGGCGACGGCTCGTTGCCGTAGCCAAAAGCAACGGAGACGCCCTCAACGGCGACGGTAAAAATGTCGTCACGAAGTCGTCGCCGTTGCTCTTTCGCGACGGCAAAGCGGCTTTTGGCGACGGCTTTTTGCCATGACTAACCGAATTCTTTTTTGTAGTGGAGCTAGGAAGTAACAATGAAAGAAGAAACAGATACAGTAAGAACTGGATTTGGGAAATATATTCATATATACAAAATTTTCTATTAATTATATTTAGTGCCAAGTAATGAACTAGCTAGAAAATTGTTCATACAATCTAGCTAAACTATTAATGAAGTACTGCAAAATCCTAAAACAAAATGTCATTCTCGTCGAATCCGATGTGGTCGCCTCTATCATCATTGTTGTGTGGGAAAAATTGTGGAGAAGGAGGAGGTTGCATACCTAGGTGCTCATATATGGCTGTAACTTGAGACTGCACAACATTATACATAAACTCGGCACATTGGACACGCTGCTGGACCTCTTGGATTTGTTACTGGGCACGCTCCTCTGACTTCTTTAGTTTCTGCTCATAGCGCTCTTACACCTCTTGGAGTTGATGCTCATCAATTCTAGGAGCACGACTACGTAAAGTTGAATCATTTGAAGAATGGCTCAAGTCTCGCTCGCCTCCTCGTCCCATCCCTCTGATCTCCTTTCCTTTCCGAGTTTTGAGCACCGAACCCAACACCTCAATTTGTTGTGACTGAACACTTTCCATAATCGCGTCAGGGTGTTTTTCCTTAAATGCATCATTTCGTCTATTAACCTCATCAACCATGTCAATCTGCATTCAAAATACATCAATGGATCTTTTACCCCAAGTATTTCATACAGTACGTTTTGGTATATAGCTAACAATCTGAATAAGTTGAAGATAGACGAGCACAACAAACAACATCATCTTTGCACAACCGATATCAATAATGGAGTCTCCATATTTTCTTAGCTCTCTTCTTCTCTTCTGATAGATCTTTCTAGAAAAGAAGGTGAAAGAACACTATATGTACACTATAAAAAAATAAAAATAAAAACAATCAAACGACTTTTGAGAAAGTATGAAAAAGCAACATAACTTATATATATATATATATAGGCAAAAATAGAAAAACAAATATTGAAAACAAAAAACATATGTCAATACAGTTTCTAAACCGTAGCAGTAATTTTTCTTACAAAACAATCGCAAATGTTCATTCTCAAATAAATAGGAAGCAAATTAACCTACCAAACCCTAACAAGAACTCATCTTTCAGTCTACCCTAATGATGTACTTGTCATCGAACGGAGAGAAAGAAGAGAGGCTGCTAGGGATCAGGAGGGATATTGCCTAGATGCTCGAGGGACCTACTCTGCCTCAGCCTCGGACTCGAGGCCTGATTCCTTAGCACTAGCACCTTCCAAGCTAGGAGCCATAGATCCGACAACCCCGGTACCCCACCAAGTGTCTTCTTCATGTTACGGCTACAGCGCGAGCGGTCTTTCTTCTGAGGAGACCTTTTTTTTGAAATCTTTCCAAGAAACACTGGAATCTCAACTCCAAGCTAGATGCTAGGCCTATGCTTCTTCAGCCCCAGAATAGGCCCAGTTGGCCCACCTGCATCTCCAAAACCCCATTTTCTCTTCAGCCCAGCAAAAATTTCCGACCCTCCTTCTCGCAGCCCAACAGTACTCTCAAACTCAGGGACCATTTGGGGCCGAAAGCCTTCCCCCCCCCCCCCCCCCCCCCCCCCCCCCCCGTGGATTCCCTCCTCAATCAACCCTAGTTTGAAACTAAGGTTTCCCTCTGAAGAAAACGGGAAGGCTCCGTCCAGTTCTTCTACCGATCCACTGCCTGCCTAATCGCCGACCAAGCCCACCGGGGTAACCTCCTCAACCTGCAACTCCTCCTTCACAAACAACCCAGCCCTGAAACCCAACGATTCAACCATCAATGGCTCAAACTCGCAAGCAGCAGCCCTAGCCACCTTCTTCGACACCACGCCCTTCGACGACCGCCCACGGACGAAGCCCTTATCTCATATTCCGCCTCCATGACCAAAGTAACAACGGTCCTGAAAAATGCCATGGCATTTCTCGAGTTTGAATTACAAGTTCATATATATTTCTGGCGAGAAATCGAAGACGCGACCCACCTTATTTTTGTTACGGACATCCAAGAGAACCCGCACTCGCTGGGCCTTCTTTGCAACTGCCCTGCCATCGGATCTACCCGGACGAAGGTACCTAGATCATTCCCTAGACGGGTAAGCACCTTCTCGTTCCTCATCGTCATCCGTAAACCCAACACCGACACCCACACCTCGAGAGTATTTAGAGGAAAGTCCTCTACCGGCCGGAGTACATCATAGTCCGCCAGCACCATCATTGATCCGCTGAAGAACCATGGACCCCCGCCAAGAATGCAATCCTTCTCCTCTCTAGTTTTGAATTGGAAAACATAGATTCTTGGTTCCTCTTCTCTGATCAAAACCTTATCCTTGAGATTCCAGATCAAGGCCGCTGTCGCCGTGAAAATCGGCATCACCACAGGCTTGGACATGGAGAGAAAAACGTCCACAAAAGTAGAAGTAGGGATCGTAGTCCCCCATGCAGTTCATGGCTTCTCTCGATCAAATCTCTCAGCCGCTAGAGCAAACCCTAGCAGAGACGATAAGTGTAATAAGATTAGCTGGAATCTTAGAGTAATTAGGAGAAGTATAATCTTTTGGCAGTGCATATGTCTTGCACGAGTCTTTCTTACTAGTTATTACAAGTAATTTACTGCTAGGGTTTTTGCATTGTATCCTTAGTTAGATGTTTGACGCGTGTCAGCATCCTAGCGGGGGCTTAAGGGTATTTATACCAAACAGTGTAAACGCAACAGCCGCCTATGAAAAAAGTCTTTGCTTTCATTGTCTTTCAATTCCTTTCCATTCGTAGCCATCAGGTTTGGTACCATTACATTTGGTATCAGAGCCCTCGATCTCGGGGGGGGGCCAAAGCCGAAATGGTGAAAAACAAAAATCCTAATCCAGCTCAAGGTATTGGGGAGCTGTCTTCAGTTGAGATCGATTTACAAGTGCACAAGGATGAGACAGCTGCAAGAATCGGCGAGCTACAAACAACGCTCAATGTTTACCAAGAGTCCCTCAACGCCTTTCGACTCGAAATGTTGGAAGAGCTCAGATCTGTTCGTAGCAGTCCTCCTCCACAGACGCAAGACAACACTATGGTGAAGTTTGGTACACTACCTCCTACTCGGGGTGGGTCTCCTGTGCTCGGATCTGGCGAGGGGTCAGCAACATCTACACAGGCTCGAGACACAACTGCTTCAACAACAGCCACTGGTAGCTTTGCTATACTTACTCCATCAAAAGATAAAGGATCTTTGCCTTTAAATTTGAATGGAAATATTAGCGAGACGGTGTCTCACCCTTTTGGTGTGTCTCAACCTGTGAATACTACTGTTAGTGGATCTACTTTGCTTAATACTGCGAGTATAAATGAAAGGGGACAGTCTAGCACAGCTACACATGGGCATCAAGGTGCTCAAAATCAGTATTTTCAACATACTGGTTTTGGTCAACATCCATTTAACTATATGTTGGGTCCTAGACCGTCTCAAAGCCAGCCACAAGTTTTTGTTTCATCTAATGATAATGATATTTTCTAGCAGCAGTACTCGAATCTAGCCCTCACATTTTCAAACCCCACTAATGCTACCACTACAACTGCCAGCCCTCACTTTGTGTATGGTGCTAACCCACAGTACACCGCTTATGCTTATCCACCCCATTTTCCACAACACACATGTGTTCCAAACCAAACACTTACCTTAAACACCACTAGTCTAGACCCAAATCTTCCCACAATGAGACAGATGAAGTTAGAATTGGCTACGTTTGGAGGGGGCGACCCTGTGGAATGGTTAAATAGGGTGGAGCAATATTTTGCACTGTATCAGATTCCAGATGACAAAAAGTTGGCTATAGCTACATTACACTTGACTGACAGAGCAGCCAACAAATGGTTCATGTTTAAGCATGAGTTTTCAAATTCGTGGCAAGGGTTGGCGGATCTGTTAATGAGAGAATTCAGTGGGTACAACATGATGGATTATCAGGCTGCACTGACAAGACACAACCAAACTGCATCTGTGGAGCAGTTTAAAGACCAGTTCACTAAGTTAGCCAGAAGAGCTCCTGGGATCCCTCAACAAGTGTTACTTTCAAGTTTTATTAGGGGTTTGAAAGAAAGAATTAGAGCTGAGGTTCATGCACAGAAGCCAAAAACCTTATTTGAAGCTTGTGAATTGGCAAAGATTTTTGAGGAGAAGGAATTAAGTCTTCGTCGGCTTACTTACAACCCTAGAATTAGCATGGCACCCGCAAGAAACATCCAAGCAGCAGCACCACCACAAAGAGTTCAACCTCAGCTCAATCAGCCTAGATTACAAGCTGCCCCACAAAAAGGAGTGGCGCGCCAAGAAGGGGGCAACATACGCTTAACTCAAGCCGAGTACCAAGAAAGACGAGCTCGCAACCAGTGTTTTTTTTGTGACGAGCTCTTTCGGCCTGGTCATAACTGTAGAAGGGGTCAAGCGGTCATGGTTATTGAAGTGCTGCAAGATGAACTGGACTTACAGATGCTTGAAGTTGAAGGGGATCCCTACCCCCCTCTAATGCCACCTCAAATCGAGGAGATAGATAATCAAGAAGTGGTGTTACAGGCTATGAGTGATGGGAGCAATGCCTCAACCATGCAACTTAAGGGCCAATGTCTTCAAAGAAGGGTGCATGTGCTAATTAATTCGGGAGCCTCACATAATTTCATACATCCTTCAGCACTGCATAATAAAAAGACTGTGCTGCAGCCCATAAAACCTTTGAGAGTTCGGTTGGCTAGTGGTGACATCATGCACACAAGTCAAATGGTAACTGTTGAATTGCAATTACAGTCTTTTACCTTTACTGCCAATTATTATGTATTGCCTATTTCAAGGTGTAAGCTAATTTTGGGGGCAGTTTGGCTGAAAACTCTTGGTGATATTACTTGGAATTTTGAGAAAATGTACATGAGGTTTGTGAGTGCAGGTCAGACACACCTCCTACAAGGTGAGACCGAGACTAAGTCGACTGTGGTTACATGCAAATCTATGTCCAGGCTCTTAAGGAAGGAGAGAGAGGCCGTACTGGTTCAATTAAATTCCACTCTTCCCTTAAGAGAGGAAGCAACAGTACATCTTGCAATTCAAAACCTTACTCAAAGGTATAGTGAGTTGTTTGAACCTCCCACTCAATTGCCCCCAGCGCGCCCTCAAGACCATAAGATCATCCTAGCTCCAGGCACTCCTCCAATTAGTGTGAGACCTTATAGGTATCTGTATTCTCAAAAGAGTGAGATTGAGAAGATTATCAGCGATCTACTGCAAAACGGGGTTATTAGACCTAGCACTAGCCCTTTTTCCTCACCGGTTCTCCTTGTCAAGAAGAAAGATGGCTCTTGGAGGCTGTGTATCGATTATAGAGCTATAAACGTTGCTACCATCAAAGACAAGTACCCCATCCCTGTAGTATATGAGCTTCTGGATGAGCTTCATGGAGCAACAATCTTCACCAAGCTGGACCTTAAATTGGGTTATCACCAAATCCGAATGAATGAGGAAGACATTGCCAAAACTGCTTTTCGTACACATTCTGGCCACTATGAATTCCTAGTAATGTCGTTTAGGTTGACCAATGCTCCAGCTACTTTTCAAGCAGTCATGAATGAGATATTACGACCTTGCCTTAGGAAATGCACTTTGGTTTTCTTTGATGACATCCTGATCTTTAGTCCCTCTCTTGAGGAGCACTTGCAGCATTTGGAGATGGATTTTGAGAAATTGAAACAAAACTCTTTAAAGGTCAACATGAGCAAATGCAGTTTGGGGGTTCCTCATGTGGAATACCTAGGTCATATCATCAGTGAAAAGGGAGTTTATGTTGATCCCGCTAAAATAGAATGCGTCAGGAAATGGCCACAACCTCGGACAATAAAACAGCTCAGAGGTTTCCTGGGGCTGGCAGGCTACTACAGGAAGTATGTGAAGGGATTTGGAATGATTGCTAAACCTCTCACGGACTTATTGAAAAAAGACAACTTCAGGTGGGGGGAGCAAGCCACAGCTACATTCGAGGAATTGAAACAAGCATTAGTTTCCACTCCTGTTCTTGCCATTCCAGATTTTTTGAAAGAATTTGTCATCGAATGTGACGCCTCGGATAGAGGGATTGGAGCTGTTTTGTCTCAAGAAGGCCATCCAGTAGCATACATGAGCAAAGCTTTGGCTCAGAGGCACTTAGCTTTGTCTGTATATGACAAAGAAATGCTGGCAGTGGTAACAGCTGTACAACATTGGAGACCTTATTTGCTAGGGCATCACTTTAAAATCTACACTGACCATAGAACAATTGAGTACTTCCTGAACCAGAGGATCATTACACCAGCCCAACAGAAGTGGTTACTCAAACTGCTTGGATATGATTACTCCATCCAATACAAGGCAGGAAAGAATAATGCTACATCTGATGCTCTCTCTAGGAATGTCACCACACTTCAGCTCATGGGAATGTCAAGGCCGGTCCACAGTTTCATGCAGGAAATGATTCAGTCCTACTCCAAAGACAAAGAGGTGCAAGAAATATTGCAAAAACTTCAGCAGGACCCTACACACTGCAAACATTTCTCTCTGGTGAATTCTCAAATTTTTTACAGGAACAAGATCTTTGTTCCACAAACTGATAATTGGAGGTTCAAGGTGATGTCTGAATTTTATGATGGGTTGGTGGGTGGCCATGCAGGCAGGTCAAGGACTTCTAAGAGGATTCAGAGAAGCTTTGCTTGGCCTAAAATGCACAGTGATATCAAAAAGTATGTGGCCGAGTGTGAAATATGCCAACAACATCACAATGAGAATGTCAAACCTCCAGGGCTGCTCCAACCTCTTGCAATACCTGACAAGGCTTGGGAGAACATCGCAATGGACTTTATCGATGCTCTTCCAAAATCTGAGGGTGAGACACCATTTGGGTGGTGATAGACAAGTTCACCAAATATGCTCATTTTATTCCCCTTTCTCACCCTTATACTGCAGCTTCTTTGGCACAAGTGTTCATCAAAGAGATTTTTCGCCTCCATGGTCTACCACTAAATATTACCTCAGATAGGGACCCAATTTTTATGAGCCTGTTTTGGGAGGCATTTTTTCAACTGCAGGGAACCAAACTCAGCAGGTCTTCAGCATACCACCCCCAAAGTGATGGCCAAACCGAAAATTTGAACAAATCTCTAGAGCAATTTCTGAGATGTGTTGCTGGAGATAAGCCTCAGACGTGGGTGCAAGCATTACCATGGGCAGAATGGTGGTATAACTCCTCTTATCATGCATCTCTCAAAATGTCACCATTTGAGGCACTTTATGGCTACCCCCCACCTCCAATTCGGCCTTACACTATGGGTTCCACAGCAGTGGCCAGTGTGGATAATCAGCTCAAGACCAGAGATGAGCTTCTCACTTTGATCAAGAGGAATCTGACGCAGGCTCAGAACAAGCAGAAGCAATTCTATGACAACAAGCATACTGAAAGAGCTTTTGTTGTAGGCGATATGGTCTATCTCAAGTTACAACCATACCAGCAGCAGACTATGCATCAACATCCTTTCCACAAGCTGTCAGCTAAGTATTATGGTCCATTTGAAGTTTTAGAAAAGATTGGTGAAGTCGCTTACAAGCTTAAGCTCCCAGATTCTGCTCGGATTCATAATGTGGTACATGTTTCGCTACTGAAAAAGAAGGTGGGTGAAGGTGTGAGCGTTGAGCCCCAACTGCCTGCTGTCACTAACTCTTCCAGGCCTAAATGGACTCCTGCAAAGGTTTTACAAACTAGGCTAGTAAAACGCAGGGGAGAAGCTGCAGCACAATGGCTTGTCCAATGGAAGGAATCTACACCTGAAGAAGCTACTTGGGAATATGCTCAGGACATTCAGCGTCGTTTCCCTGACTTTGATTCTGATGCTTGACACCTGATACGAAACTTGTGGGCAAGTTTCTGGTAAAGAGGGCAGCAATGTAATAAGATTAGCTGGAATCTTAGAGTAATTAGGAGAAGTATACTCTTTTGGCAGTGCACATGTCTTGCACGAGTCTTTCTTACTAGTTATTACAAGTAATTTACTGCTAGGGTTTTTGCATTGTATCCTTAGTTAGATGTTTGACGCGTGTCAGCATCCTAGCGGGGGCTTAAGGGTATTTATACCAAACAGTGTAAACGCAACAGCCGCCTATGAAAAAAGTTTTTGCTTTCATTGTCTTTCAATTCCTTTCCATTCGTAGCCATTAGGTTTGGTACCATTACAATAAGCCGTCCTCCTAACAAAATCCTAATTTTCAAAGTTGCATGAAATTATGTTATGTTTTTTTTTTTATCATACGAGTTTTGGGAGCTTCTATTCATGCACTTGGACCTCTCTCTTTTTTCGAAGTATTTGTTAACTTTGTAAACTCATATCAAATAACCAATAAAGACACATGAACAGTTCTTATTTTCACAGACAATACACGTTCAAAGCTAGAATAAGATTTCATTCTAAAAAAAAAAGATTACAGATTAAGATAAGAGATCAATATATGGTTTCATATGAATTCGAAAAAAGAGATCACAGAAAAATAAAAATTGGTTTCAAAGACGAAGAGATGATGATTTTTTTTTAAAAAAAAATCTAGAAAAGATGATGGGATTTTGGTTTAATATGATGAAACTAGCAACAAAGAAACAACTCGATTTATTGTTCTCGATGAGATTCAAGATCTATATATGTGAAACACTTATTTATTTAGAAAACTAAAAGTTTTCTTTTTGTTTTTATTGGTTTCATTGGAGAATGGGTATTTTGGGAAAATTAGATAAGTCTAAATAGCATTTTAGTTTTTCGCTTAAAAGTAAATTAGAGGTCTATTAAGTAGGTAGGTCCAAGTGTCGTTTTTGAAAGTATGAATAGAAGCTCTCTACGAGTTTTAGTTAAATAAAAGAAAAGCCCGTATATTAACAATTGAAGTTATAGCTATATTGATTAAGCTAGCTAGCGTCCGAAATGTCGTCTTATCCACCCTTTCCATTGAGGCATGTTTCTGTTTTCAATTAGTTCGTTAAAATTTTATAGTTATGTACTTGTAACTTACTGAGTGATATGATTACTTTTCAACCTTTGATTCGTGTGTTATTTCTCCATGATCGATCCCAACTAATTCCCAAATAAACAAAAAAAAAAAAAAAGATCATGGCAGAATCCTAAAGCTCTTTGCCTTCAAACGAGCAAGATTCAATGAGAAAAGCTGAAGTTCATTGCCTTCAAACGAGCAAGACTGAATTCATGCATGCGAAATTAATGAGCAAACGAAATTAACGAGCCAAATTCAAGTGAAATTCCCAAATATCATACGTAAATCAAACATACATTGAAATATTCATCTTATTCAATGCTACATGACTCTGATGTAGATTTTATTTGTAAGTTCCTATAATCAAATTTTCGTTACAATATTGTTACGCAAATACGCAACGAACTAAAAGTTCCTTCCCACGTACGTTCGACCATATGCCCAATTTGCAGGAGCAACACCATCAGAATAGAGCGATTTCCCATCACTAGTAGTCACCTGGAACCCCAAGCTTTGCCCTACCAAGTTTCCATCAGTCTCCCATTTCTGTCCCCAGTTGCGCTTCATTGTCCACAATGTTGCTTCCCACGAGCCCTTGATTTTGACATCAACCACATCACCAGCACCTCCAACATTAGACACCAACACCAGTAGAAAGTTAGGGTTCCCCTCGAAGGCAAACCTAATCCCTCCTCTCTTAGTGCACCAGGTCCTTCGGAACCCTATCGGAATAATCCCAGCTTGGGGGGCTTTGGCTATCTTCAAGAACATTGGCATGGTCAGATCAAAGTGTTTCTGAGGAGGTGCGCAGGGACCTCCTGGGCATTCGTTAGTTACTGTCACTTTGATGGTACCCGGCAGACACCATTGTGGATCATTCGCGCAGTATATTTCATAACAAGCTCCGCAGGTCTGGCCTCTATTGTAGAGCACAGTGCTCAGGGCTGTTGTCGCAATCCCATATCCTTGTGCGAAAGGATCACCATATCCACAAGATCCACCTGATAATCACATTTAACTTTTGTTATTCATAACATGATATAATGATTAACGAACATGCAAACACATAATCTAACGGTGCGCGTGAGGTTTCTGCAAAGAGTTACTTATGACTCACACACCATCGGATCATGCATGCATGCTATACTGCAGGTATAAGAGAAGTTCAGATTTCTTTTGAACTCTTTTAATTTCCCAGTACTGTTTGTAGAGTGAAGATGTACTGATGTACACTTGCCAACAATAAGTTAGAGATGCACTACGTACGTACCTTCGGTTCCTCTGCCCCTCATATCACCATAAAATGTGGCATGTCCAAAATCATATCCAGCGATTGCACCAGAAATGTTATTGTCGATGACGATTAGTGCCACCAGAACTGTGAATGCTACTGATGAAAACATAGAATTAGCCATCAGCTAAACTGTATGCATATGAGCATATCCATGAAAACCAAGCTAGCTAGGGATATCTGCATATATACTGGTGATTGGTCCAAGTTCCCTTATTAGACTTCTAATTAGTCATACGTACCATGAACTCTTTGCATTTTTGGGTTTTATTTCTTACCTGATGGAGTTTGTTCATTGGATATACTTTTATTAGGGAGCAATATAATTCATCTACCTGCAGGATTTTGACCAAACAGATAATATTCAATTATTCATTGCTTTTCATTGATATTATTCATTGGCTTTTATGTTCTATATATTAATTTATAGACTCAAATCATCGATCTCCTTGAGGTCCAATTAAGCCAAAAAAATTTGACAAATTAATACCTATATTAACACCATCAAGCTCGCATATTCGGAAACAAACGAGCCTACAAATTAATACAAAATGGACAAAACCGTGTAAGACCTAACCTCAAAGAGATAATCCAATAGCTCATAGAGAATTTAATTAATTGTTGTACAATTGGACTATCTAATAATCAAGCAAACAATATGCATGGTAGACATCCTGTTGTTAACCGTATTATGTTTATAGCAATTAAGTTGCAAGGGCATTTGTGTTATTTTACTCTAGCATTATATGTAATTGTTGTAACCTCGATCATTTTCCATCAATCAATTCGGACACACAAGTGAACGGGACTGTTATAACATAATGTAGCCTCCAAATAGTTTTCTTGCTTACTTTTACATTTTCTGCACCTTCCAATAATCCATGGTAGCTTTCACATCCATCCCATATGTTTTTTTTTTTTTGAAAGTAATATATCATTCATATATCGAAAACCAGAATGACGAGGTTACAATGATCACAATAGTGCAATTACATTAGACATTTAGCTCACTTATTGTGAGCTTAGCAGAGGATAAAACTAGTTACACACAAGATACTACAAAAACATAAAACTAGAGCTAAGGCGCTCAATTGCGGTACTCCAAGTTCCATGAGACCATCTCGCTGCATCTAGCTCGCACAGTCTGCCAAGCTATCCATACACTAACACTTACTCAATTTTGTATTTTCCCTTTGAATCAGGGCTTAGAAGAGTGTTAGGGTAAGACCCAATGACCCAAGCCCAAGTTTGAGTTTGTTTTGGAGTGAGCCTAGGCCAAGGCCCAATGACCCAAGCCCACACCCAAACCCTAGGATCTTGGTGCTGCCTCTTTCCAGCAGCCATCTGTTCCGGCGGAGGCACCATCATCCCATCAACGCCGCCATAGTTCACGACCTCATCATCGCCATCGATGACAAGCCTATCCCTGTCATAGTTCAAGATTTCCATGCTACTATCAAGCATCTTGCTGGCTGCAAATAGCATTGGAGCATAAGAAGAAATCTGTTCTTGACTCCACCAGGATTTTGGGAATTCAGACACTTCCCTTTGCCCCCTTCGTTTGAATTTCGCCGGCATCATCCTCAAATGAGCAAGAGGACGGATAGAGGCCGAGGTGGCTCGGCTTAGCATCAGCTTTGAGCGGCATAGAATCGGCACAAAAAGCTCTGGTATTGGCGACAAGCGCCTTGGAATTGACGACGAGCGCCTTAAAATTGGCGATCATCGCCTTGGTGTTGGCGCCGAACGCCATAGTTGGGTGACCCGATTAGGGTTTGGGAGAGAATTGGAGAGTTGGGAGAGTTGGGAGATGAGAGGGAGGCGCAGAGCCATCTCTTCCATTAGGGTTTTTTATTTCGAAAGTTATTTTGGCACAATATAGTGTCTTTTTCATCCATCCCATACGTAGGCAAACACGATTAACCAAAAAGTCAAATTCTTGCGACAACATATTTATTTCTGCTAAAATGAGGTGCCTTCCAAAAGCAATGAAGGTGGCTCACTATGCTACATTGCTACAACTTGGCAGTAATCTTAAACGGTAATGCTACAGCTTGGCAGCAGTAATTGCAATCTCTTACAACAAAAACAAAACATACATGAAGGTTTGATCACATAACCAAATGCTTAAAAAGAAAACGAAAAAAAAAAAAACACAGGTTATCAGCTATGTAACTCTAAAGAGCGCCCATGTTCTTCTGGTTTATCTACTTCTGATTTTGATGAATGTAATCTGATAAAAGGTAATGTTTTTTTAAAGAAATGCATCTGGGTATGGAGGAGTTTATAAGGCTAGGAGTTTAGGACTTTAGGCAATCCAACGAGTCTCACCCCTTGATTCATCTCTCAGAGCCCCCTTGTGTTTAAGGACAAAGAGTGTTCATCATTTTGTGAGAGCCATTTAAATATCACTCACACTTGTTTCATGGTAGAACATAAATCAAACTGTAACTGTAACCTATAAGACAGAGCAAGACTATTTGTAGCATTACTCAATTCTCTAAATCATAACCATTTGTAGCATCAACCTCTTTCATCAAATCCTAAGCCAAGACCTGGATGAAGACATTTTCCTTGTAAGATGCTCCATGATCATCACAATTAGATAATGAAACAATTGCGGAGACATGAAGAAATATATTGGTGCCAAAAGATATCACCGAGTTGCTGCTTATTTCAATTGTCAATTTTACAAATGTAGTTCCCTAAATATTCAGTTCTACTCCCCCATCACTCAACTTCACCAATTTGCACTTGTGGGCACAACTTTGACCTTTTTTGCCAAACCCACACAAATAAGGGATTGTTACATAATATGCCGTTTTGGCACTAAGGCCTGAGTTAGTCACTTGCAAGTTAATAGCCCCCAAAATCTTCCATATTTGGCATCCGGCTAGGAGGTTTTTTCTCTGTTGGACTGTCCACTATAGATGCCTCAGTTGTTGTCAATAGTAACGACACGCTGCAAATAGAGAGAATAGACAGGTTTAGATTGCAGCACTCAGATATAAGTAAGTTTCAATGCAAACAGAATGCCAATTTCACCTGGCTGCGTCCACCAAGGAAGTTCTAACAACTTTCAGAGGATCAATGATTCCAGCCTTGACCATGTCAACATATTCACCTAGGTCAGCACAAGCATCATGGTTAAAGCAGTGAACACTCCAAAAACCCAAACTTCAGATAAAAGAAACTGATGAAAATGGAAACTAGTTGGACAATGCAAGTCAGATGTTAGATTCTGATATTAGGACTATCATGCATACTTCAAATGCCAATACTGAAATGAAACTGATTTAAACTCGAGTTGTCCAACATAAAGCATCGACCCAATAATTTTGTAGACAAATTCAGCACAACACACCAGGAATGAAGGTTTGAAAAAAGTACATATATATAAAGTGAAAATAGCAAAACAAACAAACCTACCGTTGGCTGCATCATAACCCATTCTGTAATCATCTTGTTCCAGCAATTTACCAACAACCAATGCACCATCAAAACCAGCATTTCGAACTATAGTGAATGTAGGTGCCTGTTGCAAGCAAAGCATATACACCATGAGGAAAATCGACTTAAATAAACCCCTAAAAAGATATGCCAAGGTATTCTATCAAAGTAAACCTTGAGAGCATTCTGGATAATTTCTACTCCTCTTCTTTGATCTTCATTTTGCGTTTGAATGTTCTTCAATGCTTTTGTTGCATATAGGAGAGCAACACCACCACCTAAACATAGAAATAATAATTATTTTGGTACTCTGAACAGAGAGACAAGAACATATATAACCTAGGAAACTCAACCAACCTGGCAAAATACCCTCTTCAACCGCTGCTCTAGTAGCATTTAAAGCATCTGTTACCCGATCTTTCCTCTCCCCTACCTCTGCCTCACTAGCCCCTCCAACCTTTTACAAGAAAAAAAAAATCTCAATCTCAGAGCATATAATACACAATATGGGGCAGCAATTCATAAATGTGGATTTACACAAACATTTGATACTGAGGGATAACATACCTTGAAGACGGCAACTCCACCAGATAATTTTGACAGCCGCTCCTGTGCTTTCTCCTTGTCAAACACAGCAGTACTCTTCTCCACTGTCATCCTCAACTGCAAAAAAAAGTATGAGTTTTTAGATGTCTCAAAGACTCCAAGATATTTTCTCTAGTATATGTTTTGATACTAATAAATTTGAACATCTGAACATTTATCGTGGTACTCATATTTTGAACTCACTACTGCAGTTTTAATGTAAAATTAGATTAAAGCAGCTCCCAAATTTATTAGGCAGGATGTATTTCTTTGCAAATTACTGACAATTTCAGGATAGACAAAATGCCAATTCCCTCTTCCCAATAAAAAGAAAAATTACTGAACACTTGGTAACAAATGTATAGGTCAATCTCAACTAGAAAATCAGTTTTACCATGACCAATTATGCAGCAAGTTCCTTGAATGGAGATATGACATCCACTGAACTTGTGTTTTTGTGTGTGTGTGTGTGTGTGTGTGTGTGTGTGTGTGTGTGTGTGTGTGTGTGTGTGTGTGTGTGTGTTGATAATAGCAGAAAGTGATGAGACCTCAAAAACACTTTGCCAGGTATTTCGGTCCATAAGATAAGCAAACATAATATATCTACTTTGGATCACAAGCAGCAGCAATCTATAACTGCTTTACAAAAATTTAACCATTGCATTCTTAATTTGCATTTGCACTTTCAGTAATCAGTATGCAAGGTTACTACATATTGGATCTAAAGCAGAAAATATGCCACTGCCTGAAGAAGGGGCCCATAAACATACTTAATCTGATATGACTTGGAAGACTTCTGTTCAGTATGGGAGTTAGACCCTTATAATCGTGTACAGAGTGACTACAATATATAACAACATTCCGTAAACCAAATACATGGATAGAATGAAAATATGAACTCATTTGCATATAACTGATATAACGAAATAAACGTCTTTAGGCCAACGATCTTAACCACGAATATAATATGAGACCAAATATTTGAGTAACAAATCGACACAGCTGCGTTAGAGAGTGGAAATATATGATTCAGGCGTACCTCCTCACATCTTTCTTCAATCAGCTTCTTATCCCCACCTCCATTTAGAATGATTGTGTCATCGACAGATACAGTCACCTGTTACAAATTTAGTCATTAGGTCTCAGAAACACAAGTTAAACGTGCCATTCAGTAACATACAAACCTTTTTTGCAGTACCGAGTGTTTCAAGTTGGACTTTCTCGAGGGTTAAACCACGATCTTCACTGATAACCTGTATAACAAGTGTATTAATCATACCATCTCATGTCTCAGCATACAATACGATGTTACCAAAACTATTTGTACCTCTCCACCAGTGAGAACAGCAAGATCTTCTAAATTGGCTTTCCTGTTTTCCCCAAAACCAGGAGCTTTGATGGCACAAACCTGAGGATACTCAACTATTTAATATATTGCTTGTCGAAATACAAGTACAAGATCTATACTAAAAAAATATTATGCATACGAGAGAACATAGAATAAATGTTTATTCACAATACAACTCCCCATGTAACATACCCAGTGTAAGCCAGAGGTACTGAATGAATTCACAGTTTTTTTTCTTGGTCAATAAATGAATGAATTCACAGTTGAATCCCCAAAAAGGAAAATAATAAAGTTACATGTAGAATAATAAAAATCACATATTTGATATTCATTATGTGCAGAAACTGGCTGATACACTAGGTTATTATCCATTCACTTGTCAACAAGAGTAATAATATATATATATATATATATATATATATATATATATATATCTACATGTATGTTTGTATTACTATATTTGTTGACCTAGAGACTGACATTAAGAGGGAAAAAAAAAACAAAGAGGCAGACTTCTTGAATTATCCAATGCAAGAGCCAGCGAGTCAAAAAGAAAAGTCAAGTCTCACCTTTACCCCAGCATGATGCTTGTTGAGTATAAGCATGGAAAGTGGATCACTTTCAACATCCTCAGCTACAATAAGAAGCGGTCTATTTTTCTGTATAAAACCAAATGGTAAGAAAAACAAGCAATGGTATCACTATCAATAAACTTCACTATATAAAATTGAAGGTAAAAGGTAACCAATCAGAAAAATGCTAATTACATTTATGGCCAGCTCTAGTATTTTCACGAGTGAAGTCATGTCTGAAATTCTCTTTTCATGAATGAGGATTAGAGGGTATTCCAATTCCTGCAACCATGGATATCATAAAATTATAGATCAACAGACATCCAAAACAATAGGTTTTTTTTTTACTTTAACTACAAATAAAGGGCCTGAGTATAGGTGCCACAATCAAGATTCGAACTTACACATTTTTGAGTCTTTTGGTTAGTGATAAAATGGGGAGAAATATACCCTCTGCCAAGCTTCATTCCTTCCACCACTTCCAATTCATTATCCAATGTATTCCCATCCTATAAAAGTATGTAAATCTGAGGAACCATAACACAAATAACACGTTACGAAATATTACATTCAGTAGAGAAGATTCTTACAGCAACTGTAATAACTCCTTCCTTCCCAACTTTCTCCATTGCTTTGGCTATCAACTCTCCAATCTCTCGTTCACCATTGGCAGAAATCGTGGCAACCTATTTCATTGCATTTACTCATGAATCTCCAAATAAAGATATACTTAGAGTTTTACAAATCAATGCAACATCATTAATTTTTATACATTTTGGAGAGGAAACATATAAAAATCCAGTCAATAGCACAACACTGGAAACTATCCACCAGACTTCAACCGGCATATTACGCTGAAACATAACTAGTACCCTCAGCATATTCAAACGGTTGCACTTGTCTCATACAACACTATCGAAAACTATAACCAACAAAACTAGATTATGATTACAACTTTTACTGGCCTTAGGAAGTTTTCAGTAAATCAAAAGAGCTTTTTTATAAGTATATCAACATCCATTTCCTAAACCTAATTAGAATGATACTATAATATCTATAATATATGAATTACAATTAGAAAAGAAGCCATTTACCTGTGTAATCTCTTCAGGTGTGCTTATCATCAATGCTTTGCTTTTCAGATCAGTCACAATAGCATCAACTGCCATATTGATACCGCTGCGCAAATCCATTGCATTTACCCCAGCAGCTATGGACTTGCAACCTTCTATAAGTATTGCTTGGGTCAGGACAGTTGCACACGTTGTACCTGCAATCATATAGTTAACATCTCCCCATGAAGTCAACGGATATGCAAAAGCAACACCTATGGAGGCTCGCAAGTTTTAATTTAGGTACCAAAATATAACAATGAAGTTAGCACTCAAGTTTATAACTCGATTTACATGACAATTCTAACGTTTGAGCTTCTGTTGGCCAGGTCAAAAAATTAAACACACCAAAGGTCATATTCTATTCTCTATAATTAGATTACGAACATGGAAAAGAAATTTCAAAAGAATCTTACCATCTCCTGCAGTAGTATTAGTTGCTCTTGCCACCTGCTTCACAAGATTTGCACCCAAATCTTTGCTCTTGTCCTCAAAACTAATGCTCTTTGCAACAGTAACACCGTCCTTTGTGACCTGTGGATTCTTGCCGCTTTTCTCAATAATCACAAATCGGCCCTGATCCAGTCAACAAAGATGACATATAAGATTAAACCCTTCACGTGACATTCTCATTCTCACCTTATATTGTAAGCAAACAAAGCAACACCAATGCTAACTAAACTACAAATGTGTATTTACAAGAACTTTATTTTCCTACTGTTCCAATCAGACACTGAGCTCTACCAATGTACATTGTATCAGTGAACTACTAAAGCATACAGAGATGACATAAAGTTAAGAGCTTTAATCCAATACCTTAGGTCCCATGGTAACTTTGACAGCCTCTGCAACCTCAGAGACACCTTGCAACAAAGAGGCACGTGCCCCAACCCCAAAGCTGATATCTTTCGCCGCATAATTCCTGTTGCATATAATCCTACTACCTATCTGTTGATCAACTCGTATCAGCAGCCAAAAGAGAAAGGAATATTCAGACCCATCAATCAAAGGAATGAAATCTATAAGAAAAGAGATGAAGTGGGAGTGGTTACCAGTTTCTTGGTAGTGGAAGAAGCGACGGAGGAAACTAATTTGGAAGCTATTCGATACATGGCCGGAAGTTGGAGTTACAGAGGTTCTGAGAATATTGAGGAAGCAGACGAATGAGGTGGGTTTAGCTTCGTAGGGTTTTAGGCTTTTAGATGGTTATAGATTGGGCTTTTGTTTAGAGGATTAAGATCAAGTTAAGATGTTGTTTAAGATCAAGTTGAGAGTCGCACGGCCTTTTTCTCTTGTTTTTTTTGTTTTTTTTTTTTTTTTGATGATAAAAAAATAACACAACAACCAGAAAGAGTGAAAGACATCAGGTTTTATTAATCATTGTTTTAACAGGTAAATTAGGATTTTTTTTTTCTTTTTGAATAATTGAGTAATTGTTACATATAAGTCTCGTATTCATAATTAAAAAGATTACCACGTATTGAAACGGTCGGTTGTGGTATCAACACCATGACACATATTCCTGAATTTGATTAATGGAAAAAGGTTAATCACCATGAATGACATTCATGAGTTGAATGAGCCAACCCGGCCCTAATAAACTTTTACGCACATACATATCAACGGGTTAGAATGAATAGTAACCCAACGGAGTGTAAAGATACAACCTTGCCACCAAGATTAAGACAAACAACTTTACCATCTTGAAAAACATGTCCCAAATCACAAAACCACATAACAATAACTATTAACTTGCAAATGTATTCATAGATCTAAAAGCAGAAGAGCTCTCTTAGGGTTTTCTCTCTAGCGTTTTTTTAGCAACCAGACTTTTCTCTCTTCCCTGTAACGATGGTGGACAAGGTTCTATGTTGTCTCTAGTGATTTTTTTAAGGATTTAGAACCCAACCAAGCTAGGAGGCTCAGCCCTACACCCGGTTCTAGTTATCTTATTGAAGAAAAAAAAGAAACAAAAGAGTACATGAAGGGAGAGGGGGACATAGACCAAAACCCCTCTTGGAAAAAGAAGAATAACCCTAAAACCTGAGATCTACTAAGGACAATTAATAACGAAGAACAAATTCGTTGTTGTTGCCCAAAGAGTCACAAACATAAAGACCATTAAAAGATCACAAATTAAAACGATAGTTGGGAAACCTTGCTAAATCACGTGAACAAGTTGCAATTGCACAAGGTGGACATGAATCCCACCAATCAACTCTTGCATTATCCACACCAAAATTAGCTGAATAGTCAACAACGTTGTTACCCTCCTGATAAATATGAGATATTTTTATAGTTATAGTAGCAAGAATAACCCGACAGTTAAAACCATTCAGTAGTGAAACGCCATGGTACAAAGTTCAAGCAATTTGCCAATTAATCACCAATGGCTCTAATGGTGTTTCCCCGACTACTTAGGCACGTTTAATCTTCCTTTCAGAGGCGGTGAACCCGTTCAACTATGGTCCTCTTCTCCATTTCGGGTTTTTTTATTCAATTGTTAATTAGCAAATCAGGCTGCAACTTATCTGTGTGATGTGTCCTTCATGTGTTGGAATGTTAACTCTTGGTGACACGACTACTAAAGCATCTAGCTTTGAGGCCATGATTGTATATGGAGGCCCATTCTTCGATGTCTTGGAAGAGGAAGAATGCCCCGAAGTTGGTTACCTTCTCCGAGCAGTCGAAGATACCGTAAGTTATTGAATTAGTCAAACTGGATTTTAAGTCTTCCTTGACTCTTTTTTCTCAAATTGTCACCATTGTGGTGTCTCTTGTGAAAAATGGTAGACTTGCTAAGCCAAAAGGCAGCAAGTAACAGCCTAAAGCTGTTGACATGGTGAAGATGGACAAGTTGCCTAAGAAGGTTAGGAAACGAAAAGTTGAAGCTTGCGCCATCAAATGAGGCTTCGGCCTCTGAGGCTTCTCCCAATGCTTCTGCGGATAACCCCTCTACATAGAGTGGTTCAAAACCAAATGAACAAGTTAAGTGTGGTCTTTGTTATTGGGATTTCGCCTCGCAATGTCATTAGTCATTGGTTACTTTGTATTTACTATCCAATCTTGTTTACTTAGAATACTGATTATCTAGTTTTTAGCAACAATTTGATTCGGATGGTCCTTGCATATCATGGACTATTGTGTAATTTAGCCTAACCCCTATTTTTTTTTTTTTTTTTTTTTTTTTATATATCGAACAGGTCAAACAGTTTAATAGATCAACAAGCAGCAATACAAAAACAAAACACCCCTATCACCAAACAAAAAAAAACAAAGCACCCGTAGCGGTCGTGAATAAGTAATTTTTTGCAGAACCCAAAACCCATACTAGCTAATCTATCTAGTACTAGCCGTCCTCTAACCCATACTAGCTAACCCAAACTAGCTAACCCAAAACCCTAAGAGGCGGCGCCGCCGTCTGTTCCGCCGGCAGCCTTACTCCGGCGTCCTCCCATGCTTCCCAAAATTTAACACAATATTCCTCTCAATACGCACAACAACTTCCATAACTAGCACAAAGTCCAATTCTAAGTCTAACTAGGGTAATCGAACCAAAATAACCAAAAATCCCAATTCTCAAACCCTAGAATTTCCATCCGAAAATCCTCCTTACCTGAAGCAAAATGGATTGATTCCTTCTAGAGTATTGATGCACCAAGAATTGCCTTCAAGATGAGCCAAAAGTCTCCAGCTACAATGGCCGGAGGAGGGAGATTCCGGCAGAAACTCCTCTGCTGCACAGTCCCACTTCCCGTCGAGTTTTCTCCCTCACGGTGGCGAGGCACGGCCAACCACCTGCCCAAAACGACAGCAGAGACGACGCCTAGTCGAACGGGACCGGTGCGGCGGTCTGAGATGGCCGGACGGAGGTGGAGAGTCCGGCGGGGTCGGGAGAGCTCACAGGAGAGGGGAGAGAAGGGAGAGAAAGAAAATGGGCTTTTACCACCCGGTCCAACACTTAATACCCAAACATAAAGCCTAATGAAAATTTACCCCCTTTTTACTAACTCAAATTTACCATTTTTATCTGGTAACTTTTACATACTAATTTCAATTTTAACGTATAACATGTTTACGAATTCGTATTAACGTCCTTCACGACCTCCTTTAAGAAATTTTCCCGAAATAATTTTCTTATAAAAAGTCAACTCTAGGGGTCCTTAAGTAGTAAACGGTTACTCAAAACGGTAAAAGACTAAACGAACACAAAAGTAAATACCCGCAAATTAACTTAAAAACCGGGATGTGACACCATAAGTGTGGCAAGTGAGGATATTAGTGGAGTATGAAGGGAAAATACCACACATGTGTGAATTGTAACACCTCTAAAGGCCACACATCTTGCGTGGCCTTTGCTCTATATTGTTATAGTGTTTTTTCTTTCTTTCTATGATAGCAACTGATGATATGATATCGTTTGATCTATTCATTTAGTTGTTCTGATGGGCTTAAACGATGTTGTTTACTAGGAATCAGGCCAGTAAGTTTTCTTCTTTGTTGTATGTGTCGTTGATGCTAAAATCCTTGATATGATGCTTTGATTCCTAGACTCCTACATATCATTTGTTAACATTATTTTCGTTTTAATTTCTTTTTTTTATGTATATCTCTTACTGCTTAGTTTAAGTCTTGTCTTAGCTGAGAAATTTCCCTCCATATTGATACAGATGATATGATACGATATTTTTGTTCCTCTAATGTGATGGAGAATGCAAATGCGAGAAGGAAACAAAACCTTCAATCCTTCGGGGGAATTTCTGGATCCCTCACTACCTGGTACTACGGCCTTCGGCATCGTCTCCCGTCCAAATCGATCCCAGATCCAATTCTCCACAAGTGTTCCAGCATCACCATCAACCTCCCTAACTAAAGCAAAAGGAAAACCGTTGAAGCTTGTATTTAGGGACAAGCATCGAGCATGCCCGGCCCGTGGTCACCCCAAAAAATTTGATGAGATCCCCCTCTCAATCGAAGATGCAAGGCCACTGCCAGTAAAAACTCGCCGCCACTAAGAAACCTCTCGCAACGAGAGGCAAGAGCATGTCTTCACTAATATCTTTGTTTGAGAATGATCTTCACTAATATCTTGAATTCAAAAGATAACCGAAAACTTTAGACCTAGTCAGAGTCGATCAGAAAGAAGAAAGGACCGTCAACATTACAAGTATCTAATGGAAGGAAACAAATCGGACTCTGTTGCCAACCCCAAATACCATCATCATGAATTATTCATGATGAAGGGTCGATTATATATTAATCACAATGTACCAATCTAACGTACGTTATTATATTACTGCACATTTTCATGTTTAAAGGCAATCTAGTTATTGGTAGGCTTACGTACGTGCATTATACAAACATTGTTGAATATTTATGGACTTGAAGGCAAAGTTCGAAGTGTGTGGAGACTGGAGAGCCGGATATTGAAGTAAGCAACCCAACACCAGGAACATATATTGATACACAAGTGAGAGTGAGATGAGATCAATACAGTAGCTAGCTTGCACCTATTTCATTCTTACTTCACTTTCAAGTCTCAACAAACACAAACTAGAATATCATTGATTAATTAATAATTGCTGCTTTAATTTCCATGCAATGCAAATATTTTGATATAGAACCTCATCTAGAAAAGAAAAACTTAACTGTTTTGATATCTATCCTTTTAGGTCTTTGATAAGATACGGTGGTAGTAGTAGTGCTTCTTGCACTTTCAAAAGAGCATCCATCACAATCAAATTAACTATTACATAGTTTTTTGTACCCTAAGCCAAGATTTGATTGCGTAGGTGAGATACTCATATCATTATTAGTTGATGGAAATTTTGGAGACGGACGATGCTTTGAGGAATGAACTTGTAGGTTGAGGCGTGTGGTTCACTGCCTTTAAGAGTAGATGTTCGTCATTCGGAGATTGTATCTCGGTGTAGCAAGTATTGACGGCCTACCTTTCAACGTACAACAACCTCGATTCTAGTAAGTGTACACTCACAATACTAGGATCGTATCGAACAACTTGATTGACCTCTTTTTGGTGGAATAGAATAGGAAACAAGAAGATGATAGATAATCGTTGTTGTGTAGATGGAAATGGAAACCTAGAGCTTATATAGAGAAGAAATGATCAATGTAATGAATATTTGATTATAGTAATTATAAGCTGAGAACGGTAAGTAACGTACTGAATAGAAATGATTTCATAGCAAATAAGTAAACTGGGGTATAATTGCAATATTATGAACATTTAGAAGGAAGACTACAAACTTATGGCAACCACAATTACTGAGATTAATATCCATGTCAAACGTACGCGTTTAGAAGGAAACAAACGTTTCAGAAAGAAAGTTTCTATTATAACTACGTATTTTGAAATATTCGAATGAAATTCCAATATTAGTGAAAGTGAGTATCAAACATCTTCTACTTCATTCTAAAAATAATTATACAATATACTATTTTCCGTCGCCCAAATTACTGTTCACATGTTGGGCCTGGGTGTTGATTTTTTTTCGCTGTACGTATCTTCTTTACACTCTATGGAGTCTTCTCGTTTTCTCTCTCGCCGAAGTTTCTTTATCTCCCTCAAACTCTCTAGATTCTTCTCCGCCCAAGATTTCTTCCTCTCTATCAATCTATCTCTCTAGAAGTTGATAGCCAGTCAGGTCGGTTACTGTTCACAGCTTTCTCTCAATCTTTCTTTAGTCTTTCTCTCGAATGTTCAATACAAATCTGAACTTGGGGTTTAAGGTTCTGATATTGGTTTGTCAAGTAGAAAGGGAGGTGATTCTGGGTTGCTGGTGAGTGAGAGTAAATAGCAGTTCACAAACAATTGGGTGTAAGACGATTCCTAATCTGCCATCACAATTTACTGCTATCGGGTGAGTTGTGCTGCTTCCCAGAATGCTTCATTTTTATTTCTTTTTTGCGTTATGTGATTGATAGAGGGTGATAGATGAAAATTGATTTGGGGTTTTGGTGATACAAGAGTTTGGGATTCTTATCTTTTTGTTTGACAAAGGACTGGGTTACTGAGTTTTGTTTCTAATGGAGAAGAAGAAGAATTTGGGTTACTGATTTCGCTTTTATATTTATACTAATCGATTAGGTTCGATTTACTCACTGTTTCAGACTTGGTTGATTTGGGGAATAGTCACCTCTTACATACAACTCTTTTGGATTCAGGTATCAGTAATTTGTCATTGGAAGCTTCAGTTGATTTATCAATGTTTTCCTATATTTTGTATATTTATGATAAAAGTGCAACATGTATTAAACACAAATCACTATTGGGCAATGATCCATGATATGTTCTACAGTTTATTTATGGCTTATAGTACATGTGGTGGTGACTTTTTTGATATAATTTCAAATATCTCAATTCTAATTTTTTTTTTTTTTCCGATTGTATGTGCATCAGGGAGGAGAAGAAGCTCAGTTAAAAAAACAAAAGGTACTTCTAATTTTAGCTGTTGCCTTATTGTTGTTTCCTCTTTGTAGTCTTTATAATCTTTAATATACAAGCTGGATGAATGTATATGTCACATCCCGATTCTTAAATATTTTTATCTTATTTATTGGCTTGAAATTAATAATAGTTTTACCGTCTTCGTAAATGAATTTTTAGTTCAAAGGTCCCTAGAGGAGTGTTGAGGGACGAATATTTCGGAGTAATTATTCGTAAGAGAAAATTGTGACAACGGTAAAAATGGTAAATTTTACCCAGTAAAAATGTAAGTTTTATTAGGGTATTATTTTTGGGTGTTTTGGAGTTGGGTATTAAGGTTGTGGATCGGGAGAAACCGGTTTGGAAAAGCCCAAACCCTTTCTCTTTTCTCTCTCTTCTTCCCCGAGATTCTCTCTCCTTGTCGGATTTCACCGCCTCCGTCCGGCCGACCTGGGCCGCCGCACCGGTCCCGATCAAACCACCGTCTCCTCCTCTCCCTTTCTAGGCTAGTGACCCAGCGGGTAGCGTCGCCGATCGGGAGAAACCTCTTCCGAGAACCCGTTTACTTATATACATACTATTCTCATAAACGTCAATAAATGAGTATAAACACCGAACTTCTCAATTTCCGGTTAAACTCCAACAAAAGAAATTATTCAACAAGAAAACATTTCAAACACATTATTTAAAACAAATGTCCACTCACAACTTAGGCCTAAGCCTGATGTCGATCGGAGGTTTCTTCCGCTCGGGCATCCTCACGTCCTGTTCCAAAACATAAATAAATCCTTAAATAAAACACCGACGCTTAAAGAAAATAGGCATAATTAAATATGAGCTTCTCGCGCTGAACCATGCCTATCACCCTAAATCTTTATTTCACTGCCAACCATAAAGCTCCACAATTTTTCCAACATCCTCAAAAGCACCTTCTACCTTCCTAACCATAAATAATCCAATGGCCGGATTTCTAACTTATTAATCCGCCAAAAATACCAAACTTTAACAATTTCCAAACCTATCCAAAACTCCTCCAAAAATTCTAAAACTTATTCCATTAAACTCCTCATAAAAATTTCTACTAAAAACATTTTTTCAGCGGCGGCCAGCTTCGGCGACCTCCAATGCCCACCAAAATTTGGCAGCACCTTCCTCTCAACCTCCTCTACAACATTCCTAACTAGCACAAACTCCAATTCTAAGCCTAACCATGTCAATCGAACAAAAACAACAATAAAAGCCCTAGAATTTCTTTTACCGATTTCTCCTTACCTAGCTCAAGAGGGAGCGAATCCTTTGGAGGGATTGGAGCACGGGAGGAGGGCTTCCTTTTGAGCCAAGGGGCTCCGGCTATGGCGGCCGAAGGAGGGAGTTCCGGCCAGAAAACCACTCCGGCAGTCGGGGCTTTCGGGCGGCTTCTCTCTCACACGACGACACTAGGGCGGCTCCCACCGGTCTAGAATGGAAGCTGGGTTGGAGACCGATCGATTGGGACCGGCGCGGCAGTCTGGGGCGGCCGTATGGCGACGAATGAGCGGCTGGAAGTTTCCGGCAGGGAGAGGGATCGGGGAGAGAGAGAGAAGCGGGAGGAAGAGAGAGAAAGGAGAGAGGAAAGAAAAACGAGCTTGGCCCAAACCGGTTCCAACCCACCATTAAAAACCCACTCCAAAAATCAAACCCAACACAACTAATTAACACCCAAAAATAATACCCCAATAAAAATTACCTTTTACTAGCTAAAAATTACCATTTTTACCGTCATCACATTTTCTTCCTTCGAATAATTCTTTCGAAATATTCGTCCATCAACACACCTCTAGGGACCTTAGGACTATAAACTCAATGACGAAGACGGTAAAATTCTTATTGACATCATACTAGTAAATAAGGTAAAATTTAAGAGTCGGGGCGTGACAATTCTTGTTGCCAAATGGCACAAAGATTCATGTCACTGATGCCTTATACGCGCCAAAGGCCAATCGAACCTTGCTAAGTTTTAAGGACATTCGCGCCAACGGTTTCCATTTGGAAACTCATCGTGAGAATGATAAAGAGTTTTTGTGTATTACCTCTAATGAATGTGGCAGTAAGCGCATCTTAGAGAAACTTCTGAGTCAAAGTAGTGGTTTATATCTTACTACAGTTCAGATTATTGAATCCTATGCAGTTGCTCGCAACTTCTGCGAATCTGACTCATATAAGCTTTGGCATGATCGTCTGGGACATCCTGTACGTGATATGATGATCTGTATTCTTAAAAATTCACACGGAGAGCACAGAGGCGTATGGGAACACACATAGCCACCGAAAATGGTGGCAGTGCCGCGAGCACTACTCATGGTCAGGGCTCGGCCTTATTAAGGTCGTCCCAAATGTTGTCACATCCTTCACAGGCTTTTGTGCTGCATGGTTCCACTCCTGATGCCTCCATGGCAATCTCCAATGCTCACCACTCATTTTGCAAAGCTTGTTCATTAGCAAAGTTGCAGGCACGACCCTCTTTTGCTGTAGACACAAAACAAACCATTCCATTCTTACAGAGGATCCAAGGTGATATTTGTGGACCTATCAAACCAGAATGCGGACCATTTCGATACTTTATGGTTCTGGTTGATGCATCGACGCATTGGTCACACGTCGTTTTGCTATCCACAAGGAATGCTGCATTTGCTAAACTCCTAGCTCAAATTATAAAACTTAGGGCTCACCACCCTGACCATCCGATCAAGTCTATTCGATTGGATAATGCAGGAGAGTGTACATCAAAATCTTTTGATGATTATTGCATGTCTATTGGGATTGATGTTGAACATCCCATTCCCCATGTTCATTCACAGAACGGTCTTGCAGAAGCAACAATCAAGCGATTACAGCTTGTGGCTTGGGCTTTGGTGATGCGCACCAATCTACCCGTCTTTGCATGGGGTTATGCAATTTTGCATGCAGCTGTACTTATTCATTTCAGACCCACCGCCAACCAACCTTTTAGTGTGTATCAGTTGGTAACTGGATATGAGTCTGACATTTCACATTTACGCATATTTGGTTGCGCGGTCTATGTGCCTATTACTCCTCCACTGCGTACTAAAGTGGGTCCTCAGAGACGATTAGGTATATATGTTGGCTTTGAAGCACCAACGATTGTCCGCTATTTAGAACCTTTGACAGGAGATCTCTTTACTGCAAGATTTGCAGATTGTCACTTTGATGAGACATATTTCCCGTCGTTAGGGGGAGAAAGGAACGGTAATGTTCCGGTTGAACGACAGGAATTGTCGTGGTCTGTCCCCATTATGTCTCATTATGATCCCCGCACATCTCAGAGCGAGATTGAAGTGCAAAGAATTCTCGATCTTCCGAAAGTTGCAGATTCGATGCCTGACTCCTTTACTGATATCGCGAAAGTGATGAGATCAACTATCCCTGCTGCAAACGTTTCTGCAAGGTTGGAAGTCCCAAAAATTGGGCAAGTTAATGCCACACCCGGGCTAGGCACCACCGGCGTCGCCGGCGTACCTGATGCCCATGGTGGAGGGGTTGCTACGGCCTCGGCTCCCACCCGGAAGAGGGGGGAGACCAAAGAAAGGTTCAATCGATGTCTTACCGCAGAAAAAGCAAGACATCAAGGCACAAAATGATCCCCTCATCATCAATAATGTGAATCCATCACATGAGATTGTCTCTGACTATAGCTATGTCCATGAATCGATATTGAAACCTCTGGGGGACGCCTCAGAATCAATGTTGATGTCAGAGAACAAAGAAATCTCGTTAAATTATACAAGTGCGCTCGTTCTTATGGATAGGTCTTCCATGTTTATTGATGATGTTTTTGCTTATTCCGTCGCTCAGGAGATTATTGACGACGATGAAATAGAACCTCGCTCTGTTGCAGAATGTCAACGTATTGCAGATTGGCCGAAATGGAAAGATGCAATCCAGGCTGAACTAGACTCCCTATCGAAAAGGCAAGTTTTTGGTCTGGTTGTGCCATGCCTACCAAATGTTAAGCCTGTTGGACATAAATGAGTTTTTGTTCGGAAGCGTAATGAGAAGAATGAAGTCATGCGATATAAAGCTAGACTTGAGGCGCAAGGATTCTCGCAACGCTCTAGTATTGATTATGAGGAGACGTATTCTCCTGTTATGGACGTCATTACTTTCCGCTACTTGGTCAGTTTAGTAGTGTCCGAAAAACTGAATATGCAGCTTATGGATGTGGTTACCGCATATCTCTATGGAGATCTTGATACAGAGATATATATGAAAGTGCCTGACGGCCTTTCGTTGCCTGAGTTAATCTATGATACAAATAAGAAGATTAAAGTGGTCAGAGATAGACTCAAGACCGCTCAAAGTAAGCAAAAGAGTTATGCAGATGTCCGCAGGAAAGACCAGTTTCAAGTGGGTGATTGGATGTTCTTGAAACTATCTCCTTGGAAAGGGGTAGTACGTTTGGGTAAGAGTGGGAAGCTTAGTCCGAGGTATATTGGCTTTTATGAGATATTTCGAGAACGAAATTTTTATAAAGGAGGGGAGAATTGTCACATCCCGACTCTTAAATATTTTTATCTTATTTATTGGCTTGGAATTAATAATAATTTTACCATCTTCGTAAATGAATTTTTAGTTCAAAAGTCCCTAAAGGAGTGTTGAGGGACGAATATTTCGGAGTAATTATTCATAGAAGAAAATTGTGACGACGGTAAAAATGATAAATTTTACCCAGTAAAAAGGTAAGTTTTATTAAGGTATTATTTTTGGGGTGTTTTGGAATTGGGTATTAAGGTTGTGGATCGGGAGAAACCGGTTTAGAAAAGCCCAAACCCTTTCTCTTTTCTCTCTCTTCTTCCCCGAGCTTCTCTCTCCCTGCCGGATTTCTCCGCGCTGGTGACCGAGCGGGTAGTGTCTCCGATCGGGAGAAACCTTCTCCGAGAACCCGACTGCCTCTTCGCCGGAACTCAATCCTCCGGCCACCATAGCAACTTGGCTCGTTTGGAAGCCCTCCTCCCGTGTAGTAATCCCCCCAAAGGATTCGCTCCCTCTTGAGCTAGGTAAGGAGAATCAGTGAGTTGAAGTTCTAGGTCTCAAATCACTGTTTTGGTTCGATTACCCTATCTAGGCTTGGAATTAGTGTTTGTGCTAGTTAGAGAAGTTGTTGTGCATGTTGAGAGGAATGTTGTACTAAATTTTGGTAGGCATTGGAGGTCGCCGGAGCCGGCCGCCGCTGTTAGGGGGATTTTTATGGTTTTAGATGTGGAATATTAAGGGGAGGTTAATGATGTGAATTTTGGAATTTTTGGAGGAATTTTGGATAGGTTTGGGATTTTTCAAAGTTTGGTATTTTGGCCGTTAATTTGGATAGAATCCGGCCGTTAGATTATTATTATTTTGGCTGTAGAAGGTTGGTTTAAGGCTGCCGGTATTTGTGGTGAAGTTTGGACCGTATCGATTTTAAGATTTGTGAAGTTGGACAAGGATGAGAGTAGATAAGGCCACAGTTAATTTTACCTATTTTTATATAAGCGTTGGTATATAGTGGAGATTAATTTATGTGTTTGTAACAGGACGTGAGGAGGCTCGAGCTGAAGAGGCCTCGGACCGACATCAGGCTTAGGCCTAATTTATGAGTGGACTTTTGTTTTAAATAATATACATACTATGGTTCTGAGCTGAACAATTTCTTCTGTTGAGGTCATTTTATTTTGTTGGTTTTATTTATTTTGAAGAGTTACCGAAAAGGGGATTTTTCGGTAAATTATAAATATTTTTATGAGGAGAGTATGTATATAAATGCTAGCTAGCCATATGTGTCTGTCCACCTTAATGACGTAGTATATAACCGCATTATGGTGTGACGTGAGCGTTAGACACAAACGTAGTATCCCTATATGAGTGTTTAATTCATATAGGGGGTATGGGCACATATTTATACACTCGTCCGTCCACCTTAATGGCGTAGTGTAGCACCGTATTAAGGCGTGACGTGAGCGTTCGACGCGAACGTAGTAGCCCTATATAAATTCTTTTAAATCTATAAAATAATTATATAGGGAGTATGAACGTGCGTAAATACATACGTATTGCTATATATTTTTGAGATAAAAGATTTATAGTGTGGAGCACGCATTCGAATTTATTTGAAATTTAAATTGGGAAAGCAAAAATATTGTTATTTATTTTTCTTTATTTATTCTTCTTATTTTGTCCACTCACTCTAACGTTTTCGAATGTTTTCCCCTGGGCCATTCGTTTTAAAAATGTCAAGTCTGCAGAGTTCGGGTTGGCACTAGTAGAAGACGAGGCATAGTTACCCACTTCTCCACCACTCTTCACCAGTAGATTATCTGATAAACCTACCAATGTATTTTCTTGCTTCTTGTAGTTTTTCCTTAGAAGCTCTGATTACCCTTGGGGTAGCGTATACTTTAATGGTGGTGTGCTAAGATTTATGTTGATTTATTTGGATATTTATGGATAAATTGGAAGTTGGTTGTTTCGTCTAGGAGGGTAAATTCTTGAATTTTCCGGATTAGGGTTGTCCATTTTCAAGGGAGGTTTACCAAGTTCTTTAGTAAATTTTCCTTGGAGGTGAACCCCGCAAGACTTATTTCGGGTTTCAGGGTGGAATTCGGGGTGGGTCTTGACAGTATAACTTTAAATTGTAGAAGATGTTTACACAATTGAGACTTTTATAATTGACACTTTTATAATGATAAGAAGATCTCACAAGGAATTCTCGTTTGCAGTTACCTAAGGTCCTCAAGTTGATAAGAAGATCTCACCATAATTTGAATTTAGGGGATATTCAAACATAACTCAGACTTGAGTGTTTTTTGACCAGTCATTAAAAAAAGTATTAGATTTTTTGTTTTGTTATGTTAAAATGGAAGCAATAAGCTGTGGATATGACATTTGATAGTTTTTATCTCCAGTGAAAATGTTTATGATTTGTTTGATATCTTGCAGAGATAAATACAAAATTGGAAAATGAATACAATACTGAGTCATCAAATTCTTGAGAAAAATTGCAACTATCCAAAGATGGTCATAAGAACTCTTGCAGAAAGATTTGAATACTGCAAATAAAACAAAGGGAAAGTCTTTATGTATGTTTATTGTAGGAAATTATCGGTTTTGAGATTTATGTGGACTTTGATTATTCAAAATGAAACAAAATGTGGAGTCTTACTAACTGCTGGTCTTAATTTTGTTGATTTTGTGGTTACTTGACTTCTTTGGTATATATGCACTTTTATTAGTCTTTTCTTATGTTTTCTTCTTTTATATATAGATTTGCAGGTTTTCCATTGATTTTCAGTTGAAGTCTCTTGCATTTTGCGATAAGCAAAAGATTGAGCTCTGCTAGAACTTGAAGAACTTTTTGATAAAGTTGATAATTTCATAGATAGACCGGGACTATGGGGATTATAAGTAATCATAGAATCTTCAATCTTAAAGGTGTAACACTGGAATGAGAAATACATTTACAACAATATAGAGATGGGATATTGAGATGACAAATAATTAAAGATACCGAGACAACAGATAATTGAACGTATGGATATAAATTCCTTAATAGACCTCATTTAATTCTTTTGCTTCCTTATGTAAACTTAGCTGGCTTTGGTCAAAATGCTGAAGTAGATACCACATATATCATGAAATTAAAATATATAACAAGAGGGCCTGTGTCATAGAGTAGTAATGTTTCTTGCCACATATATGGTTTACTCTTTGGTGTGGTGTGTGACAGACATTAAGAATATATAGTAAAATGGGATTATTGCTCTTTGTTTTTTTTTGTTGGGTCTGAATAGCTTACTCAATACAATATACTTTGCATTTGAGTTAATGGTGGTGCATTGGCTTTAATGAAGATATGTCATAGTCTCCTCAAAACATGTATTGGCTTCCAGTAATATATGATTTACATTCACTTTGTATAGTGATCAACGCTGCTAAACTTCCAGTATAATGTATTCACCTTGCTATCAGCATATGTATATGTAAAAAGGTAGACAAGCATTCTGGATACATACTTTATGATGTGCATAGAGAAGTAAAGAATAAGCATATGTCATTGGATTTGGGTTTAGGCTTGCATCATGTATAGATGTTAGACTAGTTAAATTCAACTGGGTATTATCATTCTGAAACTCTAATTATTTTCTATACATGTATAGAGTGAAACAGCATGGACTATTTTTAGTAACCATATTCTTAAATTTTTGATTATGTAGAATACAAATTTTGTTGCTAAGGTATCTTTCTAGTCATACATATGGTCTTATCTTCCACAAACATGAGTCATCCCGATAGACGGACTTGGTTATTCACATGTAATTAATATGCATGTTGACAAAGTCCACTCGATTGATTAATCTTGCACAGCGCATTAGCTTATATTAGTGAGGTCTCACAATCACAGCAAGCAAGTGATATCATGAATCATGATGGAGTTGGTTGCACATGGAATTCTGTAATTGGCAGAAGCATACAAATACAAAGTGCTCTCCATGTTTACAAAAATACATGCACGCCAAAACGTCCAGTTCCATTCATTTGAAGAAAAAAAAAAGCTCACTCATTTCGGGGTCCTACTTCAAACCTTCCAATTGACTTGATACACTATCTTACAATTATTGAAGCAACACACCGACACTAACATAACTTATAAATTAAGCAGTCCCAGATTGAAATATTTATGCTTATTTCCAAAGACGAACTTCACAAAATTTCGAATGGTTTGGAACGTTGGATTATCAAAATTTGAAGTAAAAAGGAATCAATATACTGCAAAGGTCATTGAACGAGCAAATTGGGAACTTAAAAATGATCTATTTCTTATCTATGATCATTTTGTAAACTTAATTTGCTACTCATGACAAATTGATTAATATATATTCTTGAACAAAATGATAATGAAAATTAGCAAGAAGTAATTAAAAAACCTTTCACTTACAAAAGAATTTATACTTGGTAGTACAAGATTGACTTTTGCACAATGTAACATGGTTGCACATGGAAAATTTCTAATATGCTGGTTTACAGAGTAACAAGCATTATGTGTGCCCATTCCCTCGTCCCACCAAACTAACACCCAAAATGTTATATATTGACCAAAATACCAAAACGTTTCATAAGTTTAATGAATAACAAACCCTAAATTTTATCAAAAAAATGTTAAAATACCCAAAAAGTATTATCAACCAGCAAATTATCAAACATGTACGTGTTTAAGACTCGGTTTCATTTTACTTTGTATTCGACACCTATACCTGCACCCAAATTAGACATAAAGATTAAAAAAAAGAAAATAATGTGTCTACATACTAAATTTTAAATCGATATCATCAGTATCGAAATAAGCGTTAACACAAGCAATAGTTCTGTCTTTAACATGGGTATTCTTATGTAAGTTCTCGCAGACTATAACATGTTATGCCGTTGATCTGTGAGCCAAGCGTTTCAATTAACTGTGAAGTACAATATTGACAAATTGACAACTTGCTAATCATGCCTAATACAAAATCATTATGTCAATCACCAAACCTTTTCTTCCACTGTAAAAAAAGAAGAAAAAAAAGAAGAAGCATAATATACTCACAAGAATATCAAAAGAAAATGAATATTACAAATCCTTTAAAAAAAATAAAAACAAAAATATATCACACACCTTTTGCCCTTTTCTCCCTTTCAACGTACTTCTGTAATTTCCTTCACTCTCATACAGTCCATTTCCAGATCTTGACTCTAACATCAACCTTGCACTTGGCATTGCTAGTCGAAGCCGTCGCAGCAGCTTTTGCCGTAGGAAGAGAAGTAACCTTAATCCCTTCGCAATGAACCCTAATTCCGATTTTCGGAGTCTTCACCCCGAAAACCTTCACTCTCACTCTGGTGTCAAGCCTCACCTTCAGTGCCAACCCAGCCTTGCTCTTCATCTCAGCCTTCAACGTGCTGACGTCACTGCTATCTAGGGTTTTGCCGCTGCTTGTAATCCTAGCCTTCAAGAGAGTCGTGTTCTTCTTCCCGTGAGTGAAAGCCGGTATGGATCCGTCACCGACGTCGATATCGTCCTTTGAGAGGATGGAAATGGCGATGGGGTTGTAGAGGAAGACGAGCTTCTTGTTGGGGTTCCGGGCGGTGACGTTGATGTCGAAGCGGGAGTTGAGCTTGGAGGAGGAGGTGAGGTTGAGGGTGGAGAGCTTGAGGGAGGTGACGGAGAAGGTGGGGCGGTGGGGCTTGTAAATGAGGTAGAAGACAGCACCGCATATGGCTCCAATAAAGATTTGGAGGATGAGAAGGAAAATGATCCATAGGCAGCAAGAACAGCAGCGGCTGCGACTGCGGCGGTGGCGGTGGGGTTGAGGGCGGTAGGCAGGGCGCGTGTTGCTGTAGAGCTGTGCTTTCGTGGCGGGGAAGGCTGGGTTTGGGGCGGCCGCGCCGTTGGTGGCGGGCTTCGCTGATGGGTAGACTCTGTCTGTCATGGTGGAGTGAGTGCTAAGAAAGAAAGAAAGAAAGAAAGAAAGAAAGAGGAGGGGGTGTTTGATATTTTTGTGGAGGAATTAGAGAATAGATAAAGCTGTCTTGAGAGAGAGAGAGAGAGAGAGAGAGAGAGTTGAATAAGTATAAGGTGAAATCACTGAAATGGCAATTGGCAAAGAGAGGGAGACAACAACATTACAACCAGAGAAATCTCATCGGAAACACATTATAACTAAAGAATTAGGTAATGACCACACTCTTTGATTGGCGCGTGTAGTAATGTCCACACTCTTTGATTGGCGCTTGTAATTATTTTATGTTTGTGATGAAGAAGGAATCTGTACTTGTGTGCTGAAATCAATTCGTGAAATTGCAGTTTTGGAATTTTGGGTAACATGATATGGTTGGATGTATCTTATACCTTATTTGCCAATGCCCTACAACCTCCAAAATTGGTGTGTAGAACTGCTTGCTACTCGATGTACATATTTGGCTAATCTCAATTTAATCTTATAAGATTATAATTATTTATATCTTAAGTACATCAATTCAATTCGATAAAATTGAACATGACTTGTTTAGAGCAACCATATTTAAATACGACTTGTCTTAACTTAAACTACATACAACTCAAACCAACCATATGCATGTAGCTTTTAGCTCGATTAATGAATTTGAGCCTCTTTTTTTTTTTTTTTTTCTTTTGGAGAGAGAATCTGAGCCTCTCAAGGTGGAATAACGGTAGATTATCTTTGAGATTTAAGGTGGTGCAACTATAGTGTAAAGCGTAAACCCACAATTTAATTTGTTTGTTTGTTTTGTTTTTAAGAGGTTCGCACTTTATATAAGCGTATAAAAAAACACTATATATAATTGAAAACACACTTTATATAATAATTTAAAATTACAAACCATAGGATATATCAATTGTGGACATAAATTCTTTACTCTTCTCCTGACCTAAAACAACAGCGATTTCTTAAAAAAAAAAAAAAAAAAGTATGTATGTGTATACTATAAGCAAATCATTAATTATTACATATGTACTTAAGAAAATAGAATGTTTAGAACCTACGCGCCTTGATGAAAATAACCAAATTCAAGACAAATATTTCGAGCTTACCTGCTACGGACCTGGACTGTTAGACTGACTCCACTCGATCTCTCTTAGCTGCCGCGCACCAGCGAGCATGATGTTCATAGTTCATCTTGCAAGTTAATATGAGACCAATTAATATATGCACCCCAGATCGACCTTCCTATAATCTTAAACTCTGCTGGTATGGCTGTAGTTTTCATTCAATGCAACTTGGTACGTATCATTTTGGTTAATTTCAAGCAGGCAAAACCCTAGTAGACCGGCTGCTCTGGTCACACGCCGGCCGCCGGCTTCCGGTCCTTCATAATCCCGCATTATCAACGTTATTGGTTGCATTTTAGCATGTTTCGACTATCATATCTATATATATATATATATATATATATATATATAATATATTATGAATTTATGATGTTGATTTCGACGAATGTAATTGTGATTAAATTTTCGATATAACTATGATGTTATCTAATACATTAGCATCTTTGCAACCAACCCAACAAGAGTTGCAAGCTTGGAACCAGCTGCAACTTGAATGAATCCAAACTAGCTGTTTAAGGTTTTTCAATTCCCTAATCATTGAACGCAATGCATGCAATTGTCAATGACCACCTAATTAATTAACTAAACTAATTGATTCCTCACCTTCCATTGCGTAAATAACTTCTTTTGTTTGATATTATATATCCAACAGGACGTAGATATCTACTGCTTGCTTAAATCACACATCACTCGGTCAAGTTAATAAGAGATTATTATTTGATAATTAATTGGCATATACATTCGAATAATGTAATGAATATGAATTAGATGACCAATAAGCCAATAACCAAGTTCAAACCCGCATGCATATATAAGCAGTTCCTGCATGACTTTAGAGGTCGAGCAATGAGGAACGACGTCGCTCCACGGTATTGCGGGAGTCGGGAGATGTCAAGCACATAGTTCCCAACCAATGCTAATATAATGCGGCAAATTAAGTTTGCGGTGAGCCAATAAATTCATCTATAAGACATGATATTAGAAGTATCAGATAGCATAAAAAAAAAAACAACAAAAAAAACAGTAGGATTGGATTGGAGGCAAATCGACTAACAGGGCGCTGGACTATACAGGTCTAGGGTTAGTTGCGTGTGACATCAAAGCGGATGCCACTAGTAGAAATAAAGTCTTAAGCGATGGGAATAAATCGTCGCTTAAGTGCCAAGTTTTGTTGCCATACGACTTAAGCGACGAAACCGGCGTCGCTTAAGCTTCGTCGCATATGACGCGTCTCATAGGCACTTAAACGACAAAAAAATATTATACGTCACCTAAGAAAACAGAAAAGGCGACGGGTACAGTTTATGTCGCCACAGATCAAGGCGACGAAAAAATTTCCTTAAGCGAACTGCTTAAGCGACGTATATTATTTTGTCGCTTTATTGTAAAGCGACGAAACTTTTTAGTTTAGCGACAAGGTTTCTTTCGTCGCTAAATATAATGCGACGAAATAATTTCCTTAAGCAACGAATTGTTGTCGTTCCCGAACTACTTAAGTGACGTATGTTATTTTGTCGCTTTATTGTAAAGCGACGAAACTTTTTAATGTAGCGAAAAGTTTTCTTTCATCGCTAGATATGATGCGACGAAATAATTTCCTTAAGCGACGGATATTGTTTAATGACAAAAAAAAATTATTTTTCCCCTAGGCGACGGAATTATTGGATTCCGTTGCTAATCTGAAAAAAATAATTAATTTTTTTTTAATTATGTCTGATCCTCCACCATTTCAACGAGATCCTCATCGCCTCCTACAGCACATCCGACTCCAACTTCTTACAATCAACCCCAAACAACCCCAATATCTTACATCCAAGATCAAGCAACCCCCCAATTTCAACCGAGATCGATGAAGGCAAGGAAGAGGCCGCTAGCAAGATGGCGCGAAATCCGCTGGCGAGATGGGCGCGGAGTCCGCTGGCAAGATGTTCGCGGAGTCCACTGGCGAGATGGCGCGGAGTCCACTGACGGAGATGGGCGCGGAGTCCGATGGAGGAGGAAAATTAGTCCTTTCATGAAAACGGCTGCCAAAGAGAGGCGAAGCGACGGTGGTGAAGAAGAAGGAGAGGAAGGGGGGCGAACTCCGCTGGCGAGATGTGCGTGGAGTCCACTGGCGAGATGGCGCGGAGTCCGCTGGCGGAGATGGGCGCGGAGTCCGATGGAGGAGGAAAATTAGTTCTTCCATGAAAACGGCTGCCAAGGAGAGGCAAAGCGACGGTGGCGAAGAAGAAGGAGAGGTGACGGTTGTTTTGGCCACGATCCTCAGCGCGCGGAGCAGAGGTTTCTAGCAGACAAAGAGAGAGGAGAGTTGCGGGCGTGCCACCTCGCGGACGAGGAAAAGGTTGATAGGGGGGGTGCGCTTGACTTCTTGATCAGGCAGAAAGGGGGGTCACAGGTGCCACCTCAGAGGAGGATTTACGAGCACAAGCGGGTCGATACGCACGGCGGCGCGAGCAGAGCAGTCACAGGGAATTCGGAGAGAAGCGGGGATGCAGAGTCCGGAGAGCTCTGGAGAAAGAGCCTAAGCGGCGGCGCTTAGGGTTTGGGTTTCGAGGAAGGCTCGAAGGGAAACTGGGTTTCAGTTGTGTTTGTTTGAGAGTTGTCTTTGAGTTGTTGTTGTAAAAGTTGTCCTTATTGAGAGAGCTTTCGAACCCTTTATATAGTGGAGCTTGACTTGCGGCAGAAGAGAGAGATAATCCTACTTCAAGTTGGATTCGGAAAACCTAATAGCACAAGAGCACTGTTTCGTCCATGCGAACCAACCATCTTGTGACACATGTCCAGTTCGTACACTTCATTCCGCGCCACCAACTGTAGACTCCTATGCGAACTGGAATTAGGAGCATCCTCATCTCGCGGGCTGCTACAGGGTGCTATCTCGCGTGCTTCTGTAGCTCGCGTCCGTTTCGCGGGCCATTGCAGCTCGCGAGCCTTAAAAGGGCTTTTTATATTTAATGGGCCACAGGGATTGGCCCGAAGCATGTCAAAGTCTTCAACGTTTGTCGTGGTGCGCGCGGACTCCGCATGTTTGCTTCCTCGCGAAGTCCTCTACGCGAGCTACTTCGCCAGCTCGCCTCGCGGGGCTGCTAACTCGCTGCGCCTCGCGGAGCGTTGAACAGTAATTCCGCGCGAAGTCATTCCGCGCGCGGGCTAAGTAAAGTCAAATTCTCATGCAGTTCGTTCCGCGCGAAGTCTAACTTGGCTCGCGTGGACTTACTGGCGAGCTATCACTTATAAACTTAGAGAAACTCCATCTCGCCGGTATGACCTGGTCCAAGAAATAATTAATATTTACATAGACATTTACTGTCCAGTAAAATATTAATTCAGGCGTAAACAACGGTGGCAAAGAAGAAGGAGAGGTAGAGGGAAAACGGCTGCCAACGATGAGGGAGGAGGCGACGGTGGCGAATAAGAAGGAGAGGCAAAGGGAAAGCTAGAGTACTCTAGGGGTCTCTCGGTGCGTGGAAACTGGGGCAGAAGAGAGGAGGGAGAGAGAGAGAGAGTCTGAAGAAGAGAGAAGAGAGAGTTCAAATATAGAGAAATAAAAAGTGAGGCAGAGGATAAGGATCGAAACTTTCAAAAATTTGGTTCAAATTTTTCTGAAATTTTTGGCGAAATAGGTGCCGCTAAAAATTTCGGTACTTTGGCAACGAAAAGCTTTACTTTCGTCGCATAAGTGATTAATAATTTTAGTTTGTTTAAAAAATAATAATAATTCCGTCGTCTAAAGAAATTAATACATATCATAACTAATAAAATAAATTCATTACATATATAATAAATTCATGACATAATTAAATCAAAAATTTGACGTTTTAACACATCATGAGTTTTCAATCGCTATCAACGTAGTCTCTGTCTTCTAAATCATCCTCACTCACTTCATATGAATGATTGTCTGAGTCTTCCTCTTTGTCGTCTGGCCGGATGAATGGAAGTGAACCAAAGTCAAACTCTAAATTAGAAATGGGAACGTACGTACTTGCGGGGTTGGAAGTGGATGTCGTTGTTGATGCGAATAGTCTTTGTGTCGGGGATATTAAACGTCGAGGCTTCTTGATATGGTTCAAGAGTGACATTCTCAATATCTCTATTTGCAATACCCATCTCAAGTGTAGTTGCAATGTAAATACCTCTATGTGACATCACGTTAACAACTCTCCAACCCCCACCCTCATTTGGATCATCAAGATAAAAAACTAGTCTTTCCATTGTGGCAACAATAAACGGTTGATTCTCATACCAACAATAACAGGCCAGATACTGTAAGACAAGTTCATGTTTCCATAGGGATTAAACCCGTCTGTTGAGAGTCCGAGCCTTACATTTCGAACGTCTGCAACGAAATCAGGAAATGATAAGTCAAAGGATTTCCATGCTTCCCCATTTGTGGGGTGTATCAGCGCATCGTCATCTTTCCTCGGAATACCGTGCCATCTCATATCCTAAAACCAACACATCTAAAAAAATTAGGAACAAAGAATAACAATATATAATTGACCGGAATACTCCACCGAAAAACTGATTATTGGAAAAAATGGTAGAAAAGAGGGAGAAAGAACATGTACCAGCAAACTACAAACTAGTGGATGAAGATGATATCATGCATCAAATAAGCCAGAGATTTGCCAGATTGATTTGTGCAGATTTTTTTTTACTGTAGCTCGTTTCACTTAATATTTCCTCGCTAAAGTCAAACATACCGTCACTTTAGTGTTAACCTCAGACGATGAAAATTAAATTTGTCGGTTAGGTGCAGAATATCATGCGACAATCAATTTCGTCACTCAAGAGTCAACACTTTCGTCGCTTTAGTTTTAAACTAAAGCGACGAAATTTAAATTTGTCGGTTAGGTGCACGATATCATGTGACAAAAATCTTCGTCGCTCAAGAGTCAAAAGTTATGTCGCTTTAATTTTAAACTAAAGTGACGAAAATTAAATTTGTCGGTTAGGTGCACGATATCATGCGACAAAAATCTTCGTCGCTCAAGAGTCAAAAGTTATGTCGCTTTAGTTTTACGAAATATAAATTTCTTGGTTAGGTTAAGGATATTATGCGACAAACTTATTCGTTGCTTAAGTGTTAAGATTTCGTAGCTACATAAATAATTTGCGACAAAATCTTTGTTGTCGCCTGAGTAGGACCTGTGGTGATGAAGTTTAGGCGACAAAAATATTTCGCCGCTCCAGAAAATTGTAGCGACGATATTAGTTTTCGTCGCTTAGGTATTGCTTAAGCGACAAAATATGAAAATACCCGTCGCTTAAGCCTTTTTTTCTACTAGTGTGCGTAATTGTTTCAAGAAAAAAAATATATATCTAAATTTTTTTAATTTTTTTTTATCATGTAAACAAATATAGATGAATTAATATATTTTAAACAAAAGAAGAGATGATCCGTCTTTCAAGGAGCTTCTTAGGGTTTAAAACCAGATCTTTGCTAGCGGCGATGAGAAGCAACCTGCTTCCCCGACCATCCAATGACGAGTTATCAATGGCGGCAGTTCGACGGGGAGCGATCCTCTCAAGCGACGACAGTCACAAGATCCCAGCAGTACTTAGCCTCCAGCTGCGGTTACTCTTTGCGAGGGAGAAGATTTCCAATGGAAGAAAATAAATGGTTCTTATTCCGTCGACAATGAGATCCGATGACTGGTATCGAGAAGATGGTAGCAAATCTGAACGGCGCTCAATTAGACAAGGTCGCTGCGCGTGATGGTGAGGGGCAAAAAGCTAAAGAGATGGTGGTCAACCTCCCAATGTCGGCGATTGATGTGCTGGCGAAAGAAGTCTGGCAACCGCCGGACGAACTGATGAAGACGCTAGTGTGGCCATGGATGCTGGCGGTTGAGCAATCATAGACGTCGTCAGTGCTGATGACAGCGGTTGTCGAGAGGAGGAGCATACCTACTAGGGTTTGGGATTGGACTCAGGGTCTTGGGCCTAGGTTTGATCTCAAGCCCAAAAAAGGTCAATTTTGGAATTGGGCCTATGGGTTTAATTTCCATCTGACTATGGCTTAAGTCACGGTGTTTTGGATAGCTTGGCAGACTGAGCAAGCTAGCTGCAGCTAGATGAATTCATGAAGCTTGGAGTACCACAATTGAGCGCTTTGGCTCTGGTTTTTTTGTTTCTTTGGTATCTTGTTTTATATCTAGTTTAATCCTCTGATAAGCTCACTTGAATAAGTGAGCTAATTGTCTAATGTAATAGTGTTTTAATGTCATTCTGGCCTAAGTTTTATCAATGAAATATTTACCTTTCAAAAAATAAAATGTATCTAAATTAATTTGGAATAGAGAAAAATATTGTAATAGAGAAAAAAAATTAAATGAAGACTAATCTTTCACCGTATGTACACAAATCCAGAGGCAAACGGGTGGGAGTTGGCAGTCTTACTCTTAACATGAGGTTTACATGTTAAGCAGCTCAACCAACTTTACCATATCAGGTGGTTGGAATAAACTAATTCTTAAAGATTATATTATAATATTAAAAAATTGATACATGAAATATGTGAAATTGAAAAAACATGACAAATTGGAATTGTGGCTTTTGCATAATAACTAAATACTTTCTCAAAAATAAAATAAATAGCAACAGTTGGTTGTGAGGTATGTGTTAGAAAATTATACTTTCAAAACACTCATTCAAAGTTTCAAACCATTAATTACAAGATCGAGCTCCTCCTACTCTTGATCTTCAATAAATGTTAAAGGCAAAATGCCCACTAACCCTGAATCTGAAGATTTTTTTTCCCACTAACAAAATAATATTCTAAAATTCTCATCAACCCAAACACCCAAACACCCAAACACTCTTAGAGTCTTATTCCCACTAACAAAATTTTCAGCTTTTTCCTTATTTTTGTTGTCTAAAATACCCCTCCTCAACATCTCTTCTCTCTCATCTTCAAACTTTTAGATCTAGATATGCTCTCATCTCTCTCTCTCTCTCTCTCTCTCTCTCTCTCTCTCTCTCTCTCTCTCTCTCTCTCTCTCTCTCTCTCTCCACTCTGTGACTGACTGGAGATTAGATGCACCTCCAATATGGGTTTGACTTCGAGAACGACATGAGATCTCGGGTGCCGTCCAGCTCGATAGGAAACTTGATTAGTTCTCCCTCCTCTCCGCCGCTAATCTAACTCTGTCTACCACTACCTTCAAGCTAGCCGCTACATCGGCGTCGGGCCCAACCTTGCTTCAACTTCTCCAGCAGCACATCTCACAGCGACGAATCTCCTCCAAACACCAACCAAACCTCACCGACGAATCTGCCCTAGTAGCACCTCTTAGAGCGACGAATCGGACGGAGGAGTGACGTGGAGGAATAGGACGACAGAGAGATTAGGGATTTGGTTTGCACACTACGCCAATTTCGCAATCAGACGACAGAAGTTGTTTTTACTGTCGTCTGATTAAATTTTACAACAGACATTTAAAATTATGTCGTCTGAATATAGCAACACGCAGACAGTTAAAACTAGCTTGTTTATGAGACGACAATCATCTGTCGTCTTAAAAACAAGGGAATTTGTGTCTGATACGTGTTTTTAAAGACGACAGAAAACTGACGTATTTGAGAGACATAAATTAATGATCGAGACCGTTTTTTTTGGTGTGAATGTGGATAGTTTTTTGACACTTAAAGCTTTCTCATTAACTACCCTGATACACTTTAACCTAGCAGCCTCACTCTTAATCTCTCTCTGTGTTCTAGCCTCACTCTTTCGATCTCAACACCCAGCCTCACTATTTTGATCTCAACACCCAGTCTCACTCTTTCTCTCTGAATGATGAATACCGATCTCGATAGCCTCCATCCCCCGCCATAGATCACAACACCCAAGTCTCTAGCCTCACTCTTTCTTTCTAGGGTTTTATGTTATTTCTTGGTAAGTTTCTTTCTGTGAAATTTTGGATTGAAGTTGATTTCAGGTTTCACTGGGTTGGGTTTTGCTTGGATTTCCCTGATTTCGGGTTTACCTAAATTGGGGGTGAGGGGCTTTTAGAGATTTTCTTTGTCTGTGTTAGTTTTTTTCGCCTACGTGTGATTTGATTTGATCAATCATCCATTAGAGATGCTCTGACCGATCTCATGTTAGACGATAGTCGCTCCATCGTTGCGAACTCGTGGGCCAAGGTATCTACTTCACTCCCCTTTCTTGCCCTCCGTGTCTGAATTCGATAAATCCAAAGTTTGCTTTAAATTCAATTATGAATTGTTCATAGTAATTGATATTATTGAATCGGTTATGTGGTGTAGTGGAAGAAGAAGATCAAGACGAGGAGGTTGGAGGGGAAGCGTTAAAAGATGATCCCCGGCAACGACGCCTCATTTAATTTGATCTAATAAATGCAACTAACACACAATAATAGCACGGTCATCAAAGATAGGGGAAATATTTAGTCCCCAAGTATCGTACCACGAGGATTGAAGAGCTAACTCCAATCCTTGGTTATGTTGATTACTAAGTCACTAACAATTTCAACAAAGTGATATGAACAATGGGAGTGATCGAAAATGTTGACTTTGGTTTTGGAAAGATAAAACTAAAATTGCAATTGAAAATAAAAATAATAGAAACTAATCAAGATATGGGAATTAGGTCACTAGGGTATCCTCCTAGCCAAATCTAATGCATAAATGTGTTTTCAATGGTCATTCAATTCCTAATGGCATCAAGAACCATACCCAAGGCTTTTCAAGGCTCATGGGTCATTAGATTCCTTCAATGGTATTCCTACTCCAGATCAAGGGTAGTAGAAACTCAATTGGAACAATCTAGAGCCTTGTTAGGGCCTTTAGATGAACCAAAAGGCGAAGAGTCCTAGAATCAAGGTTCCCAAGCTAGCCAATACGACAATCAAAATTGGCATTGTAACTAACCATGTCCTAAACAAGTGTCCTAGCCATAAATTAGAGAAGTGATTAGGTCCCCTAATTTATTCTAGACATGCTCATCTACACATTCAAAAGTTAATCAAGCTCCTAATCATGCATCTAAGCCAATAATAATAGAATAGAACATATGCCCAATATGAAATTGAAATCCATTGAATCAAAACACATTCATTACATTAAATTCATGTTAGGGCTCAAACCCTAGCTTCCTAAATAGACTACTCACAACCCATCAACAAATCAACAACAAAATACATCAAGTAAAGAAATAAAGGTGAAGAGGAGTGAGAAGTAACAAGAACAAGCCACAAATTGCTATGAAGCAATTGTGACAAGGCTTGATTTATAGCTTCCCACTTTACCCAATGCTCAAACTTGATAACCCTTGAAGTTTCCTTGAAATGTCTTGAAATATTGATGAGAGGGAATGAGATTGAAGAGAATGAGATGGTGGTCTTGAGGGGAAAGATGGGGGCCTTGAGGAGAGTGGAGGCACGGTGGCCTTGAGGAGAAGTGAGGATGAGATGGTGGAATTGTGGTTCGGTGGTGTCGCAGAAGAGAGAATAGGCTAGGGTGATTGATTCTCCGGTCCCCCTAAGTGAGTGAGTGCAGCTAGGTCTTCACCCAAGGGGAAATGGGTTGAGCTGCCACATGGTAGTGGGAGATTGGTTGAGAGGAGAAGCTAGCACGTGAGAATGGTGGGATGAAGCTGATGGCAGCATTCTTCTTCATTCTTCAACTATGCTATCGAGACCAAGTATGTTCCGCTCTTTTAGCGACGTTGACCATGATTGACCGGCATTGTCTACTTCGTCTTTTGGCCGGAAACTCCAATTTGCTCTAATTTCGTACGACTTCTCTTGTTTTCCGTAACTCTCCTTATTTTCCTACAAAATAAATAAAAAGAGATAAATTACATATTAATTGCTATGAGGATTAGCTAATTCATAATGTTTAAGTAGTAATTACAAGTATAAAAATACACGTAATTAGATGCTCCCTCAATGTGATCATCATTGACTTGGATACAATTCACACAAGCGAACGTATCGTTGTCAAGATAGGGAAGTATAAGTGCCCAAGTTATCGTACCACGGGGATTAGTGGCTAACCCACAATCCTAGACTAATCAGAACAAAAGTCACTAGGCAAACAAAGGAAAAGAAAAAAAGAAAATAAGGAAAATGTTAAACTAGGTACTAAGCCTTAGTAATGCTCGGCTCTAGTTCTCACCAAAGCCTAATCAAAACTAGAAGCTTAGTGATAGTTATCTACAATGAGTCAAAATATAAAGTGGAGACTGAATGGGGAATTAACTAAATTGCCAAAAAACTAAATGAAAAATAAACTACTAACTAATGAACTAGAAAATTATGGGAACATGAGAGTGTCGGGTGATCCAAACTAACTCATTTGCAAACATCGATACCAATTTCACAAATACATATCCTATTGTGTTAAGTCCCGTATCTAGTACTGGTTAAGGCTATTAGACCAATTATCCTTTTGGTGTATCGATTATGCCGGTTAAGGCCGTAATATCTAAATTAGAGGCCTAGAGTGCAAGATAATAGGGACCCAAGCAAACTTAGCTACAATTAAGCTAGCTAATGATTACCACATTTCAAATCTTTGATGCACAAGACTAATAAGTTGTCAATTTATCAATCTATCCATCAAATTGTCCACAACATTATCTCAAATGGTGACAAAGCCTAGAAACATGCTTCTAAAGACCAACACATTCGGATTTAAAGCGTACACAATGAAAATTGCATTTATATCAATCAAAGTACCAACATTATACAAAATGAGTTTAGGGCTTCAATACCCTAACTCCCAAAATTGAATCACTCACAACCTATAGTCAAATACAACATCAATAGCATATAAGATAAAGAAATAGACAATAAGGAAGAGAGGAGGAGAACTAGCTTGGTCACTTCAAGCTATGAGTTAGTATAAACTCAAGAAAACCTTTCACCTAATTACCCAATTGAAGAGGTGGTGTCCAAGGAAACTCTATCTAAATTATGAAATGAGAAAAGAGGATAAGAAGGTGAATTGGTGGGAGAGGGCAAAACCCTTCCCTTTTTCACTGTGCGGCTGCCTTCCAAGAGTAAGAGAGAATGAGATAGGTTTCGGTGTGGCTGAAGTTGTAGAGAAGGAAAGACCCATCTGCCACGTGGCAGCATTTGATTGACCCAAGCCAATCAAAGGGTGGCTTTGTAGATGATGAAGATGAGAGAATGATGATGTCTTGATAGCATGGCATGATGATGTCCATACATGCATGATGGAGATAATGGGATGATATTCAAATATATTAATTAATCAAATTATTGATTAATTAACATAGTCTTCAATTTCATTTCATGTTTGATTCCGCATCACAAATTTCGGCATTTTCTCGATTCTCCATTTTGCTCCAATGTCACATCATTTTCTTCTGAAATGCATATTTCTGCTTATTTCTTACAAATAAATAAAATTAGATTAATTACATTATAATTAACTTAAAGATTAGTTAAATTCTAGTGTCTAAGTAGTAATTACGTGTATAAAAATACACATAATCAATGAGGCAGAGATCGAAGTAGGCACCTTTGGAGTCCCTCTCAATTTTGCATCAAAGTTTCTGTTGGAGGTTTTGTAAACTTAGGAGCCTCTAGGTTTTTTTATGAGTGATTAGTTCCTTTCTCTTTTAGATTCAAATTATGACTATCTTATGTTTTTAATTTCCAACGTCTTTGAATTACAAGTGTTTCAAACTTAATGGCTTTATTAGTGTTATATGGCTAGTTCACAGAGATGTCCTTACGGTTTCCGTGTTAATTTTGGGGTTTTTGGCTGTAAAATGATGTTTTGCTCTATGTGCTTATGTTAGAATTGATGCTCGTACATTATTTTAGCTTCTATTGTGGGCAATAGATCTTAGACAGACCTCCTATTACCTGTAACATATCTCTAGCAGTCCCTTATTATTCTTAATAGACTCTTTACTGCCTAAATATACCCATTACTACCCTCAATAAACCCTCCGACAAACCCCTTGTTGCCCCTAATATACCCCCTACATTTCCGAATAGATCCCCCGACAGACCCCTACTGTTCCGAATAGATCCTCTGATATACCTTTTATTGCCCTATATAGAGCCCCTACTGCCCCCAATATACCTCATATTGCCCTCAGTAGACCCCTTAATGCCCCTAATAGTCCTTCTACTATCTCTAGTAGACCCCCTACTACCCCTAATAGATCCTTTATCGCCGGAGTCCGGTCAACGCTCGTCGGAGTCTGGTCAACGATCATCAAATTCCGGTCAACGGTCATCGGAGTCCAGTCAACGCTCGCCGAAGTTCGATCAACAGTCGTCGGAGTACAGTCAACATCATCGGCCGCGGGAATCCGGTCATAGAATCTTTATTTCATAATAGATCCTTATAATAGTCTATTGTAGTTTATGTAATTCAGCAAGGGTATAATTATGTTTTTGTTGTTTAAGTTGGCTATTGAGAATTTAAAATTCTGATTTTATTGGTGGGAATAAATTTTTTAAAATTAGGCTAGTAGACATTGACCCAATGTTGAAATAATAGAAATTATTAACAACAATACACCATTACGTAGAAAACTGAACTAGTATTATTATTCAACCTAGCGTACGTGAGAGAGCAAAAGGTAAATTATTTCTACTTGTCTGACGGTGAGCTATATCCCCGTCGTCGATCAAACGAGTCTTTGTCGACCCCCTGTGGCCGGGGTTGGGTCTATAGAAACTTATCTGAATATGAATCAATTTACATAGTGCAATCTAGATCTGCTCCAACAAAGTACCGTGGTGGCTGAACATGGATAATGGTGGTCTGACGAATCTGGCGAGGCAGGGACTGGCTTCGCTTGGCCGAATGTAGTGGTTTCCTAAATTCCTTTGGTTACTGCTTGGGCCTAAGCCCTCTTGGTAGGCGATATCTGGGCTGATTAATGTTTTTTTTATTTTTTTTATATTTATTTACTATTGTCTTAGGCGAGCAATAGACCCATGCATTAGTTTTGTAGGGATGGATGAGCTGCATGCCGGTTTTGGCACCCATGTGCCTTGTCTGCTCTAGATAGGCAGCGAGTTCATAACTTCGTCAAATGATCTTTGCCGCCTTGTGGTTGTGTGAAGATAAATGTCATCAGATTTATCTCTTGACATCAACATAGGTGGAAAGTTGAATTATTTGACATTAAGATGTAAATGTGTTACATATCTAGTAATATTAATTTTCATTATGTCACCGATGTGTCAAAAGAAATGAAGTTGCCATTAGAGCATCACTACTCTTTCCTAGTAGACGTGTTCTTACTAGAATACTTTTAAGATGTAAAGAGTCTTGATATTATCTTGGAACATATTCTAAATGCTTATCATAGTTTGAGGTTTAGACTTAATTCATATTCCCCTCTTGTATTCAATAGTTTTATTATTCTAGGCTAGCTTGAAGGCGACACACTGACATCTTATTAAAAAAACACCATCAATTAATGTAGTTCCACTTATTAAAATACAAAAAAAATTTCACATATAGGAAAGTTTATTAGAGAAATAGGACCCAAGATAAGGAAAACAAGAACAAACAAAGACTCGAAAGGAATAACAAGAGGGTGAACTACCATAAAGACGAGTGTATGGAGTATCCCAAGCAAGAGTATGCATGTGTAGGTTGGGGAGATAAACAAAGGTCATGGCAACTTTGACCCAAAGACGATGGGGGCCGGAGACGTGAGAAGAAAAATGTGAATCATTGTGTCAATATGACGATGTCTACTCTCGGCAAGGCCATTTTTTTGTGGTGTATGAAGGCAGAAAAAATCTCTGATGAATTCCCAAAGATGTACAATAATGAGAGAAGACAATATTGACATATTTAGTGCTGAGTGTCACTTTGAAAAACATTGATAGTATGATTAACGACATTTTGAATCATGGAAACTAGAGTTAAGATTTTAAAAAAGAGTTGGAACATCACTATTGCAACGTAGGTATAAAGCCAAGTATAACGTGAGAATAATCAGTAAAAACAACATAATATTTGAAATCACTAACAAATTAAGTAGGTGATTGCCAAACATCACTATGAATAATATGAAATGCAGAACGAGCTAAGCAGTCTCTTTAGTCTCTTTAGTGGTGAAAAGGTTACTGATGAGATTTGCTAAGTGCACAATCTCAACAAAAAGAATGGGAAGACAATTTAGAGCCAAGGGAAGAACCTATACAAGCTAAAACATTAGAGGATAGATGACCCAAACGATTATGCTAGATGGAAGTATGAGTAGATGCAAGAGCTTGCCGAGAAGTAGAGACACTAGATAAATTGAGCAGATATAGACCATCTTTACAAGGGCCCAGAAACAAGAGACAAATCGGTACGTAAGCAATAGAAATGATACAAACCTGGAGCAAAAAGAAAGAAAACAAGATTTTCCTTAGTAGATCAAGTGACAGATAGAAGATATTTTTTATTTTTAAGAATTGATGGAATACGAAAAATATTTTGTTCTAAGAAAATAGAAGAGCCAAATGACAAGTGAATGTTACCAGTATGGGAAACGAACATTGAGTCCCCATTACCCATATAAACATGCATTGTGAGGCAGAAAAGCCGACATGTGATGGGTGACACCTGTGTCCGGCTACCAGTGGTGGAGGGAATTGAGGACCAGTGGGGGCCCGTGCCCCTATTAGATTTTGAGAAATGACAGGTAAAATGCAGTTGTGCCTCTAGTGAAAAGGAAAAAGTCTGAGTATTCATTCATCAATAGATATCTTTGTGTTTGGTTCAATAACTTTGCCCCCACATGTATATTTTTCTCCCTCCGCCACTGCCGGCTACCAATTTGAGTCAGCAGCAGAATGGACACCAACAAACGATAGTGATTGGGCCTGAAAATTGATTTGGCATTGTGAAAGCCCATGTTGGTTGGAAAGATAGGCACCATTGAGGGGCACGACGAAAAAACCCATTTGTGTTATGGTGCACGGTCCATGCAGGAGAAGCAGAGGAATTAGGCGCATTGCGCTGCTGCTGTATCAGGAACGGAGGTGTGATGTGTTGTTAGTCCTGGAAGGATAATGACGCGCACCTGGGTTGAAAGGAAGTATTTTTGAAAAGAGTTGCCACGATGAACTCGGGCTGCCATTGGCGGCAGATCATCGCCGCAAGGAATTAAGGATGCTGAATATTGTTGGATTGGAATCAAGACTGAACCAAAGTGCCACCCAAACTTTATACATACTATCCATATATTCACACATTGATGTATGTATAACACAATTACAAAAAGAGGAAGTAAAGACCCATATATTAAGGAAAAACAAAGACCAAATTTGCAACTTAGGAATTAGGATACATGTCAGAGAAATAGGGAAGCTCGTATATAAGGACGACCTCTATCGCAGTCAATTCTCACCGACACAGTGAATTTCACCTACGCATTCGACAGGCTGAGACTTTATCTCCGGCAGGTGATTTCCCATGGGGTCCTAGCACCCCAATCATAATGTAAAATAAAAAACAGAGAGGAGGTGGCCGGCCAATTAGCCATGGCCAACACCAATTCCATATCAACCACCAAATCTCTAGGCCTTGTGGGCAGATCTCAATCAATATGTAAGTCATCATTCCATTTTTTGTTGCTTTGGGATTTCAATTTGCTTTGAACACACAACAAAAGAAGACCCTTCATTCTTATGAGGCTCACAGTCTCTCTGAATTGTCAAATGTTGGTGCTGTGTGCAGTTAGCTTGGTTTGTCACATTTTGCATGTGGTTTGGCCGCTTGGGACCTTGTGGGGAGCTGTGGGACTTTCGATGATCGAACACTTCATGTCATATTTTGGATACCAAGCTCATGTCACTAGCAAATTTTGGTTCAGTGACACTTCAGCATCTTAAATGAATTTGGTGGACTGATACATGGTTCGATATAGTCTGCTGTCTTTCTCAACAAACAGAACAGCATCACTGGACCAACAAGGATCAATACACCAGCTACTTATAACAGTAGATTAACTGAAGATCATGTTGAAATAATCTACCAATACATGAAGCAGTCTACTCTTTTCTTGAATTAGTATATGATGATTCATCGATACATTAATTTACATCCTGTTTATATAAGATGTTGTTATTCTGAGACCCTATTTTGTTATTCACACATATTATCTTTATTTTTTAGTATATTTCACTTACAAACTACCCATTTGATTTATGGTTAGACATCATCATATATGAGATGTGTAAATAACGAAATATGATGTGTGAATAACACCACCCTTTAAATAAAGTAATTCAACAATAACATACAGAAATGGAATACTAACAACTAGCTTATATCAGTAACATGACTAGCATCTAATAAGAATAACAAGCATTCCTACACATATATACCTCAGTCTAGTTTAAAATAAAGGAGATGAATCAACTACATGAACAACAAGTCAAGCATTTCAATAGTTTAATCCACACTAGTCACTAGTGTTCCATTTTTTCAAACAAGATATTCATTTTTATCACTATTTGAGCACCCATTCTCTCTTTCTCTTCTGTACTTGTTCACCAACTGTCTTACACAGTGTCTTACTTGGACTTGTAAAGCTCAGTGGTCTCTGAAGTGCACTGTGATGCTTTTTGCTTGATCACTTCCAGTAAACATCACAGTCCACCAATGACAAAAAAAGACGAGTCCACTAGAATTCTCCTAATTTTCAAACTTTAAGAGCAGCTTAATCTGGTGACAGCCATTGGGTTATGACCACCTGACCCATTCTTGTAGTTTTTCTCCAATGTCTCTCACTGATTGCCTCTGTGGGTCTGGTTCTGTAATCTAAACTCATCTTGAGGTTGCTTCCTTAAAGGTACATCCTTGTTTTGCTTCATGATGATGTTCTGCCAGTTTGCTTTCTCTTCTGTTTCTTCTCCTTACCTGGATGGTTGGAATTGAGCTCAGAGCTTCTCTGTCAGGGAAATGGGGAGGCAACTGAATCTTCTGCTCATGCAAATGTTCATTATTCTGGGTGTTTTGCCATTTCATGGATCTGCAGGTAATAAATTTTGGTTCTTATGGTTAATTATATTTGATCTGTATATTGGTATTCTTTAGTTTTAAACTTTAGGATCTGAGTTCTGTGAACAAGTGTTTAATTGCTTTGATAATTCAACATTTGTCTGTTATATGGCACATAAATTATTTATCTGTTTCAATTGGATCATGGTAATGGTCTAGGGAAAGTCCTCAACTCCTCATTGACAGGTTTACTTTCATCACTGTATTGTTAAGCATGAAAGTTTATGGTTATATCTGCAATCTTAAGTTATCCAATAGGCCATTTTCTTGTGAATTCTAATCTAAAAGAATGACCAAATTACGAAATTGATTTTATATCCTCGACTGTTACTTGAATTATCATCTGTGGTTGTCAAGAAGTCAGTGAGTATAATATTTCATAGTCTGTAGAATAAATTCACAACTAGCTATTGGTTGTGCTTACTTATGTCAGCAGTAACTCATATTAAGCCAACTGACACCAGTTATTGTGATACAAGAGGGGTTCCTGCACCTCCAATTTTTAGTCTTTTCTTTTTTAACGGAATTTCTTCATTATATTAAAGGGTGATGATTTGAAAAATTATAATTGGGATCTACAACTGAATTGCATGTTAAATTCATATATAATTTTAGAGGTGGTTCTTTAAGGCTTCTGCTATTGAGCAGCACAATTTCTTTCATAGCTTTCCTGGTTGCCTACCAAATAAGGGACACTATAAAGTTTATGAATGTAGAGAAGACCTGAGTAAAAAGGTAAGAAGTTTTACGGTGTTACGTTATGTAATAATACATGTATCTAATATATGTTTGTTAGTATAAATACCTTGTTTGGTATTGACTACTATAAGCAACGTCAATGTACATTTCTTGTTCTGTTGTATTCAAAGCTGGAGTTAAGCTTTGACTCACTGACCACTGTACAGAAAATTTCGCAGTGAAATAAAATTAAAGAAGACACTGCATTGTTTAGGCTGATTTTAAACTTTGATTACCAGAATAGCAACATGATAAGATACATAACTGTTTGGCTCATCCTCCGACCTGGTTGTGAGTCTGACTGATTAATTGTTGAATGAATGTATTGTGACAGACCATGCTGTCTCTCCTAATTCCCCTCTCAGCTTTGGCTGGAAAGAATACACAAATTTGGTTGCTCCGCCTCCCGGAAAAGTATCTCACCACCTATTGCCAACAAGGCACGCCCCAGCTAAAGGTAAGTGAGAGGATATATATAGCGTTTTAATTTGCCAACTTTGAAACAGAAAATGAAAATATTGGTGTCTACAGTTATCTGTGAACTCTTTTCTCCTTGTAGCCACCCATCCTCATCATTCTGTAAGGCCTTCAAGTATTGCACTTCCACCTTCTATACCATCTTCTGGAGGTCCTGCAAAGAAATGGGTGCATGCTCCTGAACATTCCCCCTCAAGCTCACGTCACAAAAATCATCTTACAAGCAAAAAGTTCCACAGCTCTGCTCCAGAACCAACTTACTCAATTCATTCCCACACTAACAGTCGACAAGGTTGAAATCCCTTACAGTATGGATATACTTAAATATATCTGAGAATGACTACATACACAGAGACTTAGTCGGTACATATTCTTGAATATTTATAGCAATCATATATTCTTATGCACTCTGAAGAATATCTTATGAAATGTTTAGGCCCTTCAGTCTCCCCATTTCGATCTCCTTCGCCTTCTTCAAAGAGCTGGACTGCACCTGCACCTGCACCAACTACTTTTGAAGGCCACTATAATAGTATGGGGAAGGCTCACTTCAGAATTCGGACCTTTGGTGGATTTTAATCCTTGCTTCTTTTACCCAAATACTGTAAAATTATTTTTGATTTTTTCCTTCTTTTGTAGTGCCCATCTTTCCACCTGCAATTTCCCCCATAGATTCTTCCTTGAAGAGGACAAAGTCCCCACCACCATCACCAATTTTGGCACTACCACCTCCACCTCCCAACGAAGGTACTACATCTACTTGCATTTATTTAAAAATGCATTTATGTTTAAATTGCAAAAGTATTGACTCTTTTGTAATAACTGTAGATTGTTCGTCAATTACATGCACGGATCCATTAACATATACACCACCAGGCTCAACATGTGGTTGTGTGCAGCCAATCGAAGTTAAACTCCAACTAGATGTTGCAATATACACATTCTTCCCTTCAGTTTCAAAGCTGGCTGAGGAAATTGCAGACAGTGTTGCACTAAACCATAGTCAAGTTCGCATAATGGGAGCTGATGCATCTAGTCAGCAGTTAGAGAAAACTCGCGTCCTTGTTAACTTGGTACCTACAGGAGTAACATTTGATGGCACTACTGCATTTCAAATCTATGAAAAATTCTGGCGCAGACAGGTTTCCATAAATGCTTCTCTCTTTGGTGATTATGAAGTATTAAATGTTCACTATCCAGGTATAACTTGATCCTTGACCTCCTCGGATACTATGGTTACATTTAACTATACGTTACTCATCATTGATCTACTTTTTTAGTTTCTGCACTGTGGTATGAGTTTTTGTGGTTTCATCATGCTAAATGACTTCAGAGCTTACTTCTGCGATAGTGAAGTTCTTAAATTCTTTCATCTGTACAGGTCTTCCACCTTCTCCCCCTTCAGCACCTTCAGCCATTTCTACTATAGATGATGGGCCATACACGGGCCAAGACAACAATGGAAGGGTAATAAAACCTATAGGAGTTGATGTGCCAAGAAAAAGAAATGATGGAATCAAAGGAAGTATGATTGCTGTTATTGTTCTATCAGCTTTCACTGCCTTTCTTTTATGTGTGGGGTTTGTCTGGCTTTTGTTGCTGAAATGTCGATCTCACTCCCATAAGCCAGAACAATATCCACAACCTTTGACATCATCCCCTTCAAAATTCACAGGTACCTGTAATATGGCCAAAATCTCTGAAAGGACTTTAACTTGTGTTGATTTCATTTTCAGCATGCAACCGTGCACAAGAATACTTTATTGGAAATATGGTTATGGAATTGTTTTCCCTTTTAATTAACTTCTTCAATATAGGCTGTGAGTCGTATTCTTGTTTATTTTGGTTTATCCATTGTTGGACCTAAAGCAATAACATCATATACTCAACAGGGCCTCCCAGGTCAGTGATGTTTGGAAGCACACATGGTTCTGGATCAATGTCTCTTAGTTCTGGCACAATAAACTATACTGGCTCTGCGAAGACCTTTACTCTGCATGACATGGAGAGAGCAACTAATAATTTTGATGCTTCAAGAATACTTGGAGAAGGTGGTTTTGGGCTTGTTTACAGTGCTACTTTAGATGATGGACGAGAAGTGGCCGTGAAGGTTCTAAAACGAGATGATCATCATGGTGGCCGCGAATTCTTAGCAGAAGTTGAGATGCTTGGTCGTCTTCACCACAGAAATTTGGTCAAATTAATTGGTATCTGCACAGAAGGCCATACTCGTTGCCTTGTGTACGAACTGGTTCCAAATGGAAGTGTGGAATCCCATTTACATGGTAACCACAAGCTCAACATGTCTCTATGGCCAAAAATATTAAAACTTTCTTGGTTGAAATGCTAGATGTCCAGGGTGCTTATATATTGGGAACTTTAAGCTTTGAATATAAATGACTTTTCTTGTGTCCTCTCAGGTGTTGACAAGGAAACTGATCCCCTTGATTGGGATGCCAGAATAAAGATTGCCCTTGGTGCAGCTCGGGGCTTAGCTTATCTCCATGAGGACTCAAATCCTCGAGTTATACATCGGGACTTCAAGGCCAGCAACATCTTACTGGAATATGATTTTACACCCAAGGTTTCAGATTTTGGACTGGCTAGAGCGGCCCTGGAGGAGGGAAAAAGACATATTTCAACGCATGTTATGGGAACTTTTGGGTAAAAACTTCTTGCTAATTATATCATAAATAGCTCTCATTTCTTATGCCAGACAATTTCACATGTTTGTTATTTCTAAAAGTCTAGATGAAGTGAACTCTTATACAGATGGGTGATCCACTCCACATTGACAGACTACAACATATAATGTTTGATGAACACATATGAAGTGAATTCTTATACAAATGTGTGATCCACATTGATAGACTACATAATAAATCATATGTTACTCATACATGCACACTAAGTCGATTTATTCTTATTCTTGTTCCAGTTACTTGGCTCCAGAGTATGCAATGACAGGTCATCTTCTAGTGAAAAGTGATGTTTACAGCTATGGTGTAGTCCTTCTTGAACTCTTGACAGGAAGAAAGCCGGTGGATCTATCACAACCTGCAGGCCAAGAAAACCTTGTTGCTTGGGCTCGTCCTCTTCTCACCAGTAAAGAGGGTCTAGAATCAATAATAGACCCGGTGTTGAAGTCTGATATGATCACATGGGACAGTGTAACCAAGGTAGCAGCAATTGCTTCAATGTGTATACAACCAGAAGTATCTCACCGCCCATTCATGGGCGAGGTTGTTCAGGCCTTGAAGCTCGTATGCAATGAGTTCAAAGAAACAAAAGAACTTGGGGGTTCAACATGTTTTGGCCAAGACGATGATGATGATATCTGCATTCATACAGACAGTGGTAATCTTGGAGTGGCAGAATCAGAGCTTCAGATGCCTGTCTTCGGGGATAGCCATGACAGTAAGATACCTTCAACGTCAGACTTGTTGAGTGCAAATGTGGGATTTGAGGTTGAGCGGCAGGAAATTGGATCTTTTAGGAGGTACTCTAGTTCAGGGCCTTTGAGGACTGGTAGAAGGAGACAATTTTGGCAAAGACTAAGGAGTTTGTCTAGAGGAAGTATGAGTGAACATGGATTGTCATCAAAACTGTGGCCAAACTAAATTTGTGCTTGTTTATTTCTGGAGTAAAGTGCAATAATTTCTTAACGAATTGACACTCCAATGGGTTTTATTTGGTTCTTGAGACTCTGTGGTTCTTGAGCTAAATGATACATCAAGACAAGTAATCTTACAACGAGAAAAGAGAAAACGATCCACATTTTAGTCACCAAATGATGTAAGAACTTACATGAGATTGAAGATATCACACATTTTTGCATGAAGAATATATTTCTTACATCAACCTCCACACACAATCAGAAGGTTACTAGTCTGCTTTCTTAGGCCTATAGCAACCATTAGGACATGTTGACATCCGAGTCAACAAGCCAAACTCTTCGTGTCCCAGTAGCATTTCCTCCAGCAATTCAGGGTTGTTAATTGATGATTAAAGGAGTTAGTTAGGCAGCTGAGCAGTTGATTCCACCTTTTTTTTTTTTTAGCAATTAAGTATGAAACCTGATCACTCTTAAAGCTCCTACAACAGAAGAAAAAGAAGAGTACCACCTGCCACGAGCTTCCTTTTTTTTAAGCTTCTCGTGCGGCATTAGCACTTCCCTTATGTTAAGTCAGTATTCCTCACGCAAACACTTTGGCTAGAACACCCGAACAAAGGGAGAAGATTTTTGAAAGAGAGAACTTGTATTAAGCTTGAGAGAACTTTACAAAGCTTTTACAAGTGAGCTTGAATGCTATTCAACTCTCTATATCCCAAATGGGAGGGGTGCCTCCCTATTTATATGCATCATCCCCCCTTGCCTAAGTTTCTAGACAGTTCTAGGACATTTACAAGTATAGAGATTCTAGAATGTTCTATACAACTCTAAGTGTTACTTTGAGTATTCTAGAGACTTCCGGAGTAGTCTTGAGCCTTGAGCCTCTCTAGGGTTTTAGAGAGTCCCGGAGTGTCCTAGAGACTCTCTAAGGTTCTAGAGTTGTCCGAATGCTTCCCGATCCTTCCGGAAGCTTTCAAGACCTTCCATAATATTCCGGATGCTTCTAGAATGCTCATGTGCCCATCAAAACCTTCCTTGAACCATGTTTGCATCAAAATGCTCAAGGAACCTCCTTGTTAATTTGGCGGGGTGTGACACTCTCCCCCACCTAAGCACGCGATGCCCTCATCGCGCTTTCGTTGTAGCGTTGGATCTTGTCCTTGAATTGTCATAGTATGTCCTCGGACTCCCAGCTGGCTTCCGTATCGGGCAGACCTCTCCACTTGATGAGGTACTCTTTATAACTTGGCACGCCTCGACGATGGATGACTCGGTCCGCGAGCATCTCATCTACTTCTTTGTCAAAAGAAGTGACTACCGCTATTGGTGCCCGATGTGAAACTCCCCTTGATGAGTCTTCCTCGTCTTCATGAAAAAGGCTTTAACATGCTTACGTGGAAGACCGAATGAATCTTCAACTTGGGCGGGAGGTGAAGCTTGTATGAAACCTTGCCTATGCGTTTGATAACCTCAAACGGCCTTTTGTACTTGAGTACCAAGCCCTTATGCACATTCCTAAGGGACTTGAATTGTTGCGGCAAGAGTTTCACAAGTACAAGGTCACCTTCCTTGAACTACACATGCCTCCTCTTCTTGTCCGCCCATTTCTTCATCCTTGTTGCAGCCTTGTGTAAAGCTGCTCGAGCTAACTCCGTTTGCTCATGCCATGACTTGGCAAACTTGAACGTGGCTGGGCTCTTCCCTTCGTAGTGAGTGGCAAGGGATAGAGTGGTTGTCGGCTGTTGTCCCAAGACGATTTCAAAAGGACTCTTGTTGGTGGCCTCACTTTGTTGGAAGTTATAGGAAAACTGTGCAACGTCAAGAAGTTTGTCCCAGTTCTTTTGGTTGGCACTCACATAGTGCCGCAAGTACAACTCCAAAAGAGCATTGATGCGCTCCGTCTGACCGTCGCTTTGTGGATGGAAGCTTGTTGAAAAGTTCAAATCCGACCCAAGCATCTCGAACAACTCCGTCCAAAATCTCCCAGTGAAGCGTGGGTCTCGGTTGCTGACAATGTTCTTCGGAACTCCCCAAAGTTTAACTACGTTACGTAGGAATAGCCTCGCTGTTTCCTCTGCGGTGCAGTTGGCTGATGCGGTCATGAAGGTTGCATACTTGCTGAATCGGTCCACCACGACTATGATGCTTCCAAACCCTTCGGACTTCGGTAGACAAGTGATGAAATCCATAGAAACGTTTTCCCATGGTTTCTCGGGAATGGATAAGGGGTCAAGCAAGCCCCCCGGCTGCTGTTGTACCACCTTGTCTTGTTGACAAACAAGACATGTCCTCACGTACTCTTCAACCCCGTCTCGCATCCTTGGCCAATAGTAGGTGAACTTTAAAAGGGCAACTGTGCGCCTTATACCAGGATGGCCAGCCCATAAGGAATCATGACATTCCTTAAGTAGCTCCCTCCTTAAGTTACCCCACTTCGGTACATAGATGCGGTGGCCCTTGGTGTAGAGAAGGTCTTCATCTAACCAAAACCTCCGCGTTTTTCCTTCCTTTATTAAGGCAATGATGCTTTGAGCTTGTGGATCCGCCTTGAGTTCTTCCTTGATCTTGCTCAATAGAGGGCTAGTGACTTAGGAGATGCTTGCAAACTCCGCCTTTCAGCTTAACGCGTCGGCCACCACGTTCACCCTTCCCGGCTTATACTCCATGACATAATCAAATTTGGCCAGGAAGTCTTGCCATCTAGCTTGCTTCGGACTTAGCTTTTTTCGTGTTTGAAAGTAGCTTGTTGCAACATTGTCGGTCATGATGACGAACTTTGTCCCAAGTAAGTAGTGTCGCCACACTCTAAGACAATGGATGATGGTAGTCATCTCCTTCTCTTGCACCATGTAGCGTCGCTCAGTTTCGTTAGGCTTCCGACTCTCATAAGCGATCAGATGCCCCTCTTGCATGAGTACACCACCAATAGCAAAGTCAGAAACATCAGTGTGTACCTCTTATGGCTTGGTGTGGTCGAGTAACCTGAGTACTGGCTCCTCGCATATTGCCTTCTTCAAGTCTTCAAATGCCTCTTGACACCTCGTTGTCCAATCCCATGCCTTGTTTTTCTTGAGAATGTCGGTTAATGGAGCGACCCTTGCCGAATAACCTTTGATGAAGCGGCGGTAGTAGTTCACTAGTCCAAAAAAAGACCTCAACTCATGTACCTTGGTGGGTGGCTCTCATTCTTGGATGGCATGCATCTTGCAATCCTCCATCATTAGCTTGCCGTCCTTGATCTTGTGTCCCAAGAACAGCACCTCCGGCTTAGCAAAAGAGAACTTCTCCTTTTTGATGTATAGCTCGTTCTCCCGTAGCACCTTGAACAATTCCCTCAAGTTCTCTACATGCTCCTCCAGGGTTCTGCTATACACCACTATGTCGTCCAAGTAGACGACTATGAATCGATCAAGGTAGGGGTGGAATAACTTGTTCATTAAGGTGCAGAAAGTTGCCGGTGCATTAGTTAGACCAAAGGGCATAACAAGAAACTCGTAAGAACCGTACCTTGTGACACACGCGGTCTTCGGTTCGTCTCCCTCGGCTATGCGCACTTGATAATATCCTGAACGAAGGTCTAACTTTGAGAAGTAGCGTGCATGACCTAACTAATCAAATAGATCGGCAATAAGAGGAATGAGATATTTGTTCTTTACCGTGATTTTGTTGAGCGCCCTATAGTCGATGCATATGCGTAGAGAGCCATCTTTCTTCTTCTGGAATAATATCGGGGCACCAAACAGGGCTTTTGAAGGTCTAATGAATCGGGCGTCTAAAAGCTCCTTCAGTTGCCTCCTTAGCTCCGCTAACTCGAGAGGCGCCATGCGATAAGCGCCCATGGCAGGTGGTTTGGTACCTGGTTCCAGCTCTATCTCGTGATCTATTTCTCTCCTTGGGGGTAGTTTCTTAGGTAGCTCGGCTGATGAAACATCTTTGAACTCCTCAAGAACTGCTACTACCTCCTTGGGCATGTCATCTTGGGGTCTTGGCTCATCATCGTCGAACTCGCTAAGGATGACCAAGTAGCTTTCCTCTTCCCTCTTGATGCCTTTCTTGAATTGTAACGCCGAGAACACCTTCAAGTCTTGCTTTGTGCCTCTAGTTGTTGGCACTACACAAGCCTTGTCGTCTTCCGTGATGCACAAGCTGTTGGTGAATGGCACCGGATTGCCTTGACTTGATCATGGAATTCCAACCCCAGGATGACTTTGAAGTCATCCATTGGAACAATCGAGAAGTCTAGGTTCCCACACCATGCTCCCACGCTGGTCTTGACTCCTCGAACTACGCCATGAATGGGTTGAGCTGGTGAATTGACCGCCTTGATGGAGCCTTCTCCATTGTTTCCCCTAACTCCTAGCCTTCGGGCCTCCTCAACTGCGATGAAGTTGTGGGTTGCACCTATATCGAGCATTGCCTTCGTTGGCTTCCCACCTATAGTGACGTCGATGAAGAGTAAACCTTTGGCTTGGACCTTAGGTGTGGATCGGATCACATTCAGCAGCTGCATAGACCCCATGTGTGCACCACCGTTGTTACCCTCGGCTTCCGTCTCACTTTGATGACTTCCTAAGAGTGCGCTTAGAGCTCTCTTTTGCGGGCAATCTCTAGCCCAATGCGGACCATTGCAAAGGAAACACTTGTTGTTGGGCTTACCTAAGCTTCTTGTCTCCTTTTGCTTTCCCTTATCCTTGCTCCTTGCCGAGTAATTCTCTTGACGGGGCTTGTCTTTGCGTTGACTTTTGTCTCCCCCACCTTTGGCATAACTACTATTCTTTTCTTTCGGCTTGCCGGTGGACTCCTTTAGACTAGCATAGTCGATTAGGCTTTCGGCCACGGCTAGATCTCATAGAGTTCAATTCCCGTTCTCAACCCATGACCAATATGAGCTCGAAGTTTCCTTTGTAACCCCCGGAACTTCTTCGTAGTGGCTCCGCTCCATGCCTCATTTCATAGGGAACCTCAAAGCGGCTCTATTTCATTATATTCCATCCCTATCCCAATTCCATTCATTTAATATCCCTTTGGTGTCATTGAGATAAGAGATGCCGTTTCGAGTCTATCTCTTTCTATTTCTAGATATATATGGAAAGTTAAAAAATCATCATATAATAATCCAGAAATTGCAATAGAAAAGAAAAAAGGGAGGTTTGTGATGATTTTAAAATCTTTTATACTAGGGAATCTAGTATCCTTATGCATGAAGATAATCAATTCGGTCGTTGTGGTCGGACTCTATTATGGATTTCTGACCACATTCTCCATAGGGCCCTCTTATCTCTTCCTTCTCCGAGCTCGGGTTATGGAAGAAGGAGAAGAAGGAACCGAGAAGAAAGTATCAGCAACAACCGGTTTTATTACGGGACAGCTCATGATGTTCATATCGATCTATTATGCGCCTCTGCATCTAGCATTGGGTAGACCTCATACAATAACTGTCCTAGCTCTACCGTATCTTTTGTTTCATTTCTTCTGGAACAATCACAAAAACTTTTTTGATTATGGATCTACTACCAGAAATTCAATGCGTAATCTTAGCATTCAATGTTTATTCCTGAATAATCTCATTTTTCAATTATTCAACCATTTCATTTTACCAAGTTCAATGTTTGTAACAGTCCGGCCTAGTCCATTGAGATATTGTTCGCTTTAGGCCCAACGACCCTCACGGTTTTGCTCTTGAAGTTTCACCCCAAAACGCGTCTCAATGTAAGATGCTAGGTCTGCACATATAAGCATAGCAACTTGTCTCCCCCGGGCGATGTGGGACGGATGCACCTACTAGCTTGCCTGCCTACTAGCTTGCAAGCGTGCTATTCAACTCCTTCTCGTGGACTTGACGTATTTTAGCGAGTTCCCCCATGAACTCCTCGCGAATCTTCGCCATCTCGCCCCGCAAGGACTCCTCTAGCTGGACCACCATGCTCTTGATCGCAGTGTGGATGGCGGCATCCTCTATAATACCCCAGATATTCATATCAATTTTCTTGTATTATTCCCATAATTAATGAAGGATTATTTATGGAAATTCTTTAGTTTGTGCGAAGTTGAAGTTTCAGGAGTAAATTTTAAGGTACTTTGACTTTTAAGAGGCCAAAAGTTGACTTTCTTTTCTATAAATTATTTGTGAAAACTTCCTTCATGAAAGTTGTAGAGTTTGGCGATACGAGTTCGTAGACACGTGGCACGCCTGATTTGGATGTAGTATGAGGAAGTTATGGTCAGAGAAAGTCAGTTTCCAGTTTTAGAAACTGTATAAGTAGAAAAATGTGGGGGAAGTTATTTTTTGGAAACCTAACCGGTCTCACTTTCTCTCTCCTCTCTCCCGACCTCCTCCCGCTCTCCCTTTTTCTCCGGCTTGGTTCTCCTTCGTCCGGCCACCAAAGTGGACGCCGCCGGTCCCGTTGGGTCGGCACGGGTCTCCTCTCCACTCCTCGGGCAGTCTCGCTCTCCGTCTCGCCGCCAGGGAGCGGCGGAGCTGCTGCTGTATCGCTGGAAAACCGGTGATTTCGACGGTGTTTTCGGTGAGAGTTAGGTGAGTCTTGCTCCTCTCCTTCCTCTAGAGATGTTTACACCTCTTTGGTGACCTAAAAATCAAGTTTGAGCCCCGGTTTTGCAGGTTTGATTTTTGTTTTCAGGTTGGCATTTCGGGGTGTTTTCCGGCCGATTCCGGCCAAACTGGTTGAACCTCCAGGTATCAAAGTTACTCACCGTGCTTTAATCCACAAGTTCCATGTTGTGAGTTTCTCCTAATTCAGAAGTTTTGGGGTGGCGCGTGGGGCTCACTCGCCGCCGCCACATGGCAGCGCGTCCTATTGAGTTTGAGTCTGAGTTTAGGTTCTGAAGATTTGAGGCAGCTCTATTGTGTTGTTGAGTGCAACGACTTTAGGAAGTTGTCCTCCCTTAAGTTAAGGGTTAGTTTAAGGGTAGTGTGTTATCCTATAGTACCTTGGTTACTAAGGTTGTTAATTGTGTGATTTTAGGTGATTTGTGAAATTGTGATTGGCTTGCTTTTGTTACGTTGAGGAAATCGCAGCGGGATTTTTAGGTGAGTAAATCTCACCATGGTTCACTTTTGGACCTAATTTTATTATGGTCATTGGATGTTGATGTTGGATTCAATTTTATGTTATTAATCGTTTTTAAAATATATGAGCTTGATCGTCAACGGCTCATAGGTAAAGATAAAACAAGCTTTCTTTATATGTTTATTTTTGAGGTTATTGTGATCATAATTCTATTGATTATTGATAAGTTATTCTTGTGGAATAATATATATTGGTCATATAATTACATCCTTGTAGATGATATAATTTTATGATGTGAATCATGCGTTGTTGATGATTATGTGGTGATATAGTGAATTGTTGTTCAAAATAGTCAAACCGGGTTCCAAGCTTTTAACCGGGTGATTGGTTACGGTTATGATGCAATTTTATTTTTGTGATTTTTATTGGACAGTCAAATTGGGTTCCAAGCCTTTGGCCGGGTGATTGGTTACGGTTAGGAATAGAGCTCTAGTCCGTCTGTCGGTGTAGGTCATGGGAGATACTTTATGGTATCTGGGACCCATGGGTACACAAATTGTTGTTGTAGGTCACGAGATGTATTTATTAAATATCTGGAACTCATGGGTACATTTCTTTGGTAATGTGTTGGATGTATGGTTTTTAATTATTGATCAAATCTCTCTTGTGGTATGTTTGGATGTGATAAATGTTGTGGTATTTTTGAGTTTACTCATACGAGGTTTTTAGCCTATCGGGTTTGTTATTTTACAATCTCGGTGTACCAACTCTTGATGTAGGGGTTAGACCTGCAGGTGAGGATCATCAGGGTTGAGGCAGAGGCGTAGTGGCAGGGTTCTTTTTGGTTTTGTTGTACTCTGTATGGTTTTAGAAGTGGGTAGACAGTATTAAACTCATGAGATTGTTTTCATGTTCTTGTTTTGCAAGTTTATGTAAACAAGGAAATGTAATATTTAACTCAGTGTTGGGTTGTGTGACATTTACATTTCCGCTATTGAGTTCTAGTTGCTTGAGGTTGCTTGAGATTGCTTGTTGAAACAGGTTGGGATATTAATATTTTAAGTTAGATCATGTCAAAAATTTTGAAAATTATCTTTTGAAAATTAGGGTGTGACATCCTCCGCCTCTAAGCCTTCTACCTTTTGGCCTAGATCATCCACATGGGCTTCCATGCCACTCACGCCCTCCTCCACCTGAGATAGGCGTGAGTCGAAAGCAGAGATCATGTCCTTAGACCGTTCTCACCTTGGAACGTCAGGGTCGATATGCTCTTCATGAGTTCTCCTTTGTGTAACTTTCTCAGAAAGGTTGGATCCTGATGCACCTTTGGCAGCATCATGCTTCGCCAATTCGGAGGGGTTTGATCCCGGTGTAGTTTTGGTAGTAACGTGCTTTACCATTATGTTGAGCGAGGTTCTGATCGGACTTCGGCTTTGATACCAACTGTCATGAGTTTCCTTTTTCCTAAGCTTCTCGTGCGGCCTTAACACTTCCCTTATGCTAAGTCAGTCTTCCTCACGCAAACACTTTGGCTAGAACACCAGAACGAAAGGAGAACATCTTTGAAAGAGAGAACTTGTATTAAGTTTGAGAGAACTTTACAAAGCTTTTACAAGTGAGCTTGAATGCTATTCAACTCTCTATATCCCAAATGGGAGGGGTGCCTCCCTATTTATAGGCATCATCCCCCCTTGCCTAAGTTTCTAGACAGTTCTAGGACATTTACAAGTATAGAGATTCTAGAGTGTTCTATACAACTTTAAGTGTTACTTTGAGTATTCTAGAGACTTCCGGAGTAGTCTTGAGCCTTGAGCCTCTCTAGGGTTCTAGAGAGTCTCGGAGTGTCCTAGACACTCTCTAAGGTTCTAGAGAGTTCTAGAGTTGTCCGAATGCTTCCTGATCCTTCCGGAAGCTTCCAAGATCTTCCATAATATTCCGGATGCTTCTAGAATGTTCATGTGCCCACCAAAACCTTCCTTGAGCCATGCTTGCATCAAAATGCTCAAGGAACCTCCTTGTTAATTTGGCGGGGTGTGACACACCGCTCGTTAACCCTCCAAGAACACAGAAATGAAGAATTATAACTAGCTACAGAAGACTGATATGAAATGTGACTAAGCTTGTCATGTTGAGGTCAGTAGTTAAAGTGGGAACTTGATTTAGATGCCTGGCATTCTAAGAATATTGAAGTTTATTTACACAATTCATGTTGAAGTACTTTTTGTCATTTAATCAAGAAGATTGCTTCAAATAGCTGATGAGATGTAAATCTTGGGTGCAGTTGAATGCTAATTTAAGAACAAGAAAACCACTCAAAATAAGTTGATTTTCAATTCTTAGTTTCATTGCCTAACAAGCTGAAGGTGTTTCATTCTGGACAATAGTAGTTGAAACCATGAACTAGGACACATAACAAGATAAAAACATGGATTTCCCACTGCAAGCCAATTTCTACACATTATAGCTTGGTAAGAATCAAACCAACACATTACATCACACTTGCAAAACTAAGAACTAAGCCTCAATCACTCTTAACTTCCTACTAATTAACTAGTCTTATTTCCTTTCATTATATACCAGCTGCTCTGCCCAATCTGTCTCGCAGGATCTTGAGTCCCATGTACCTGCATGCCAGAACACACACATTAACACCAACACATCGAGTTTGAATTGCTTTCTTTACATGATGTACATATATGTGATGATATATACCTGCCCATCATCATGACAGTGGCCTGAGGATTAGTTCCAGGGGATTCAGAAAACGTTGAGCCATCCACAACCCTGACCCTGTCGACACCAAGAACTTTGTTGTCGGGGCTAACCACAGTGCCCACATGACACCCACCATGGTAATGCCAAATAGTGATGACAGTGTCTTTGCAGAACTGCTCCAATGACTTTGTGTCATTAATATTCTTAGGAATGAGGTTAACATTAGCCTTCACGCTCAAATTAAGTATCTTCTCAACAGTTTGCTTGTCAACTCGTGTGTAGTTTGTGAAATGCTCTGATTGCGCCACCTTTGTTGCTATTCGAATCCCGTCAACACAGCGCTTAAGATCATAGGGGTGGCTGAAGTAGTTGAAGCTAACATTGGGGTTATCATCAACATTGGTGTTGTGCAGGCGAAGGTCTCCTTTGGATATTGGGTTTGCAATTTTTTCTAGAATGAAGCCTCCTTTGAATGCCTCATGGGGCAAGTCTCTCTTGCGTTTGATGAAAGCTTGAATGGCTTCTGGGGTTCTTTGCTTTGGAGGAAGAGTAGATAGCTGTCCAATCTGCAAGTAACAACTCAAAATCACGGCCATGTTCATAACACTTTGAACATACAAAATCCCAAATTTAAGGAACTCAAACTTCATTTTTTTTTTTTTGGTAAGAAGTACTACTTATATTACTTACCTCAGCTGACATGATTCCATGGTTGCATTCAATGCTATCCTTGGACTGACTAAATCCACTGCTAGCTTCAATGTACACACCCATTTTGGTGATCCCTACAGTTTGGATTAGGGTCTGCTTTTCTTCTCTACTGCTAGGGACAAAGATTGCATTCATTGGATTATCAGCCATGCCTTTTCCAACAAACTCATTATTAAGCACCACTGGAATGTTCAACTTCTCTAGGTCAGCTTTAGGTCCAATACCACTTAGCAATAACATTTGAGGGCTTCCAATTGCTCCACTAGACAATAGTACTTCACTCTGTGGCTTATCAGCAAGAAATGCTTGATGTTGGTTCCCGTTTTCATCTTTGAAGGTAACTCCCACTGCCTTTGGTGTCTTCCCTGTATCAATAAGTACTTTTTTAATCACTATGTTCTAAACCTGAGTTTCAGTGTCACTTGTATGCAAATCTGAAACAGAAGACAATATGGTACAGTTACAAAGTATGGTTGTTCAGCCGACGCTCCTTCTAAGGTTCATAGGGTTTTTTGGTTTTGACCAAACTGCTTTCTTCCAATACCTACTCTCTTTTAAATCCAGCTAAATGACAACAGAAATAGCTTTAACCAAGAAAGCTTAATTTTGGTCACAAAATCCAAATTTTTTGGATGCGCTCTAAATGATGTGACAGAAAAATAATGGATTTTCATATGTTAATATCACGATACCTGATGTGTCAAAAACAATCTTTTGAACTGTAGCATATATTAAGACTGTGAGCTTCTGAGGATTCCCAGAAGATAGTAATTCAGCAGAAGAGTGACGACGACCAAATCTATCGAAAATGGTTCCACCAACTTTGGTTCCATAAAGGTGATCATAAGTGAATCCATTGAAAGGTGCAACCCCAGCAGCCAAAAGACTATCCCTGAATGCGATCTGAAAAGGCTCAGGCTGAGGCTCGTGAACAATTTGCTTCTCTATCCAGGGATACGACTCATTTACTAGCTTGGCATCCCATCCCACTCTCTTTATAAACCTGCACACACCACAGAAAATAGCTTCAGTAGTGAATAAAGTGTGAAGTGTCATATTTCTATTTCATGGGTCAATTTGTAATTGTATAACTAATTGACCATTAAACAATTAAATTCCTAATTTTTTTCCAAACCAACAATATATTCGAAAATAAAAAAGGAAAAAATGGAAATTGCTTGAGCTATGTGTCATATCATCTCTTTTTTTTTTCTTTTTTTTTTCCTGTTTTGTTGTCAGGGAGTCTCATAGAGAGAACATATATAGAGTAGGTGGGTGTAAGACTAATCTACACGTAGGTCATGGACTCATCGGATAATATTGTCCTAGTAATACAAAGGACCACTATGCATAAGTGCAAGTTCTTCCCTAAATTAATGTGACTGTCTTAGTCTATCAAAAAGTCCCTACATCACCTCAATTCAAAGAATAGAAATTAAAGTAGAATGTAGACAATAACTAGAATTTATAAAATAAAATAAATAAAATAAAAAACTGAAAATGAAAAAAAAAAACAAGAAAAGAAAAAAAAAATGATAAATATGAATACATTAATATAGGCTACAATGACATGCATTGTCAATTTGTCATGAATACCATCATATGCTGATCACCAACTCACCATCAACACATCAATGAAATTTAAATACTCTAATGACATATTAATCAGCTACCAAAACATCTGTCTAGGTTTGTTTTCATTGGACACTTCTTTGCTTAAACTTTAAGTGAATTTTTCTTCTTAAATGTAGACAATCAACAAATGATTAATGGAATTGGACACAAGTGATTAATATTTCAGTATCTAAACCATGAACTCTTCAGAAGACAATATTAATGGGGTGGTGGGGTGGTAGGAGGGGTTGCAATAATACTAACATGGCACATCTCATCTACTCTGTAAGGGATGCCTACCAATTTGTGGTACTTCATTTATGTGGGAAAACACTACATTGGAAATCAAGAACAGGGAACTAGCTACTTAATAAACCTCATTTCACTTTCTCCATGAGTTTATGTAAATTTGAAGCTTAACAATAATTGGCAGAATGCAACTTATTTAATTCTGTATTCCATTCTAGATAAAAATCATCTAAAAACTCATGAAGTCTGTTTGTCTTGTCCCACTCTGCTTTACTGATAAATTCAGTTGTTAGAAACTAAATCTCCCTAGCTGCATAATGGTTGTTCTTTCTTTAAAGTAACTTTTTTCCCCTTGTTATTTACCAGAAGGCTATGTGCTTATAATTTGAGAGAATTTCTTGCATTCCAAGGAAAATTGAAGATCTTGAGCATACCTTGGGCTTGCTCTAGTATAGAATCCAGCATTGATGACGCTGCCGCCACCCAAGACCCTAGCTCTGGAATTGATCACTCCATCACTGGAAACAAAGGGCTGAGAAGGAGATTTAGGTGAAATGTCTTCCAAGGCAATGTGGAAGTTTTGTAGGAATGAGACATTGGAATTGGCAAAAGGCACACCCCCTCTTTCCAGAACCAAAACACTGAAATTCTGAGAGAGGGTTGCAGCCAAAGGACACCCAGCTGTGCCTCCTCCCACAATTATGTAGTCATAGTCATTGATGTGGCCGCTTGATGAAGATGATGAAACAGATGCGAAAGAGCTTGCTTTTTTGATAAATGGGTATCTGAATTCATCGTAAACCTCCTTACCTGCACAGAAAAGAATTAGTTTTGATCAATTGAACTTATATCACTGTACCAACCTTGCCAATTGCAGAATGTCTTGTACTTTATTTTCCAATTGTAAAATGAAATTGAGAGCAGAGAATGAAGTCATGAACCAAGATGGGATCTTTAGATGCAGCATGAAAATAAGCACAAAAGGATGATCTATGGAAAAATGAAGCCAAGAAGAATCTTAAATACCCAAATTGCACTTGTACCCATCTAAGAGTTGCAATCAGTGAAAGAAACACAAGCTCCAAAAGGGAAATGCAATGTAGCAAAACAAGAAATCAAAGAAGAATCGAGCCACACAGAAAGGTGAAAAAGTTTTTCCAAACAGTGAAAATAGCAAAGAATATTGCTCATCCAAAAGAAGAAATTTATTTTTATTTCCAGATTTCATTTGTACTACTAAAACATGAACTGATTAAACCCAAAACACAGACAGCCAAAGAGAGGAAGAGAAAGAAACATGCAAGTGAAGCAAGATAAGGGTAGTGGAAGAAGAAGAGAGAGCAAGAGAGAAAGAAGAAGAACCTTGAGAAGAAGAGAGTAAGCTGATGAGGCACAAAGCCACAAAGAAAATGAGGTTCTTGAGGACTAGTGCTCCATTAACCAAAGCCATTATCAAGGCAACTGAGCAGACAGAGGTCTCAGAAAAGCTCTCTCACACAGAAGAAGCTGCTGCAGCTTCTTCCCAGTATGTGGCTTCCACTGGTTGGCCTTGTTTTGTGTGAGTCCACTTATATATACCTAAATAATTACCACCAGTTCATGCATCAAAATAAATAAATAATAAAATTTGTTATGGGAATTTAAAACAAATTAGAAAAAATGGAAAAATACCACACTGTATTAGAATGCTGTGTGCAACAGGAGCCTCCACTTAACTCTAGTACCAACTGTATTCATGATCACATCGAAACACAACTGGAGAAACTCATTAATGGTGAAATGAATGCAACGGTTGAGTTAGGAGGCCGTGGCATGGCCGTTTGATCAATCTTCTTCCAATCTTCCATTGGTGCATAGACAGCTCACTCTGATCCATCACTAACATTCAGGATGCTAGCTAGGTAACTCGATCGAGCTCTTCAATCTTTCTCTTTTATCCATTTTTACATGCAATAGTAAAAAAAATCATGCTTACATGATTGAAATTTGAAAATGCAGAGACAGAGATCGACTATATATACTGCATGCATGAATGAATTACTCTTCTGGGTATATCTACCTGAAAGAGCAGCAGAATAATTGGGTAATACTAATACAAGCAAGGTAGCTCAGTAACCATTCCAACAAGAAAAGGAAAAATTCGATCTATAATGGTAAGAATTTCAATAACCAGTAGTGCAACACTGTTATATACACATTTATTTCCTCATGACTCCTCTCCAGTCCGATCGAGCCTATATGAATTTTTATGGCACATTTTGCTGTGGAGAATGGGATGGGACCTGGCTATTATTGTGACTAAATTTATATTAGGATTGCGTAATTGTGAGTAGGACTGACCAACTGACCATCCAAACTGGGTAATTGACAGGATTGAGAGTTAATGAAAATCCCTTTATCATAAAAATGGGTTGATATAGGTCATATAGCCACTAATCTTGGTAGCTTATTCGAATTATTTCTGGAACTTGAATACTAGATATGCTTAAGATTTCACTTTTCACAGGCTGATGTGAAAATGTAATAGATATGAGTCATATATATATGACATAAACTGAAAGGGCCAAGTTTAAAATGTTTAAAATGGGAAATGGGAAGAGGGAAACCCCAACTCTCTGGCCAGTTGGTAGAGTCGGTAGAAAGGGAAATGCAGAGCTGTCAAATTCATGATATGAAGCACAAGGATTCAAGGAAGGCAAGCTGCCAACACATGGGGTATTAACTGCGTGCTACTTCAAACCCTAAATTCATACATTTTATTGGTCTTCTTAATTTGGAGTAGCTAGGCTGCTACATAGAATTGAAGTAGTGATGGCTTATTGTTTGTAGTTTGTAACCATTAACGTTTGATGAATTCAATAATTTCGTATGTACTGTTATACGTAGATTTTGAATTTCGGTTGCAGAATTGGTTTATATGGTTGTACGACTCAAGATCATATCCTCCATCCTTCAATACATGCAAGACATGATTAATAATCGGTTACTTGGGTTAGATTTCGAATTCGAGTAGAAGGAAACGTCCGAGGTGGATTAAGGCAAACATACACTAATTTAGGGACTTCGGATTATAATCAAGATCAACTTTGTACGTGTATAAACCAGAAAGAGGAAAAGTTCTGATCAATTTCAATTTTCAGTTAGAGGTTTACTTGTTGTAGAGGGTATGTGTTGGACGTTTCATTTTCTTCAAGCAAAGAAAAAGAAAGTGCGAGTATGACTAGAAACACGATCACGTCCATCGGCCAAAAGATACCCTGCTGATGTTACTAATCATCGATCTGATCTTTCATTTCCATGATATATCCACATGTTTATGACTAGATTACACAATCAAGATGTAAGTTCCAGACGTTTCAATTACACAAATGTTTCATTCTCCACTGGAAATGCACACACAGTGAAAAAATGATGCTGTTTTCTGTACTTGGTTTTGTTGTTCCGTCGGTAGAGTTGACAGACATTCAATACATGATGATCTGGGAATTGGCAGCTAAGGGTCGTCCTATGAGACATCGACACATGATAAAAGAGTAGCATGCATGCTTCTAGCTTTAACAAGAAGAAGACTGATTGACCTCTGCACCTGCCCAGATCAAACGCATTGATGAACAAACACCATTTCTTGTTTACCAAAATCCAGTCTCTAACTGTTTTTTTTTTGTTTAAACAATCTGGTCCAACTAGAAAAACCTTTCTGCGTAACTGCTAAAGTTGGTTATATCGTTTCGTCTCTATATTTGTTGACTGGATTTATTTCCTGCACACTATATATTTTCATCTTGTCACTACATAAGGAGGTAGTAGAGGCGTAAAGGCGTACCTACACACGGGTTCTGCCCACCTCAAATTTTAAAAAAACATAGATTTCTAGCTCAATTTTAATTTAAAATACTAAAAAATAAACCTCAAATTTCTGATTTTTGCCCATATGTTATTAAAATTAGTCCATTTTTGACATAAATTAGTACACGTTAGTTCAAAAACTATATTTCTAGCTAAAGTTTAATTGAAAATGCTAAAAATTAAAAACTAGCCAAACCTCGAATTTTCAAATTTAGCCCATATATAATTAAACTTAGTCCATATTAATAAAAAGAAAAATTTTAGCCCACCCAATTATAAAATCTTGAGTCCGCCATTGAGAAGCCGGACGTTATCTATGAGTGAATAGGTTGGTCGTGAAGATGTTAGTTGATCAGCTAGTGAGTAAGAATGTAATTTTGAACAGGCCAGGTAACTAGCTAGTGCTGTTTGTAGAAATGGCAAATGAGTGTAATGATTCTTCAATGTGATCGTCATATCTAAACTTTCTTTCTCTCCATACGGAGGTCGACGAAATGAAGAAGAGAAGCAACATGATGAATTTTCAATAGCCGTTTGCACTCTTGGATTCCAGTTAACCATGGCCGGATGCTCCTCCGTTGGCTGGCAGAGGGCGATTCATCCGGTGTGTCATGTTTCTCAGTGTTTGTAGCATAGCTTATATAGACTTGTTCGCGATCGTAAGATCTCAAGTAATCAGTAATGCAACATATATCATCATACTAGCTAGAGAGAGATGAATTCATGAAATCCAGTACGGTAATTTTTTGATAACCGAAAGGTAATAAGCTGACCAACATTATGAAATTGGCGCCATTTACAAAAAGTGAGCCTTTGCCAATTCTACGCACGGAGCATGAAGCTAGGGCACAAACCCTAGCAGAACGGTTTGCAACCATCTATATTGATATATGGAGTTATGGACCACTATATGAAAAATAGACCATCTCCCTAATATGATCTGTGAAACTTTCTGATGATCGAGTTTCTTTGATCACGTAAAATATGTGTTGATAGATGGATACGATGATTCGCGATGCAAAGTTGCAACTTTTCCATCTCATCAATTTATTTGATTCATGCAAATATATAACTAACTCAGCCATGCACACTTCTTGTGCCACCACTGTACGATTGGACCAATATGATCCAGGTGCGAGGCAGATCAATGAGATCACGTATTAGCTTGTTAAGTTGTTATACGTACAGAATAACATGTAGCAGATCGATTCTCGTACAAGATCATCCAAGTAGATCAATGTAGTTATAGACTGATCATACACTATATCAAGATTTAAAATTTCAATATAAGTGAAAGGTCTAGTATAGAGTTATGAAATTTCCGAAGATCGATTAAGATTTCGATAAATATGGATCAATATTTCGAAGAAATTTGAGACTCCATTATATGAACATTTTCTTTTGTAAATTGATTGCATGATTCATTTGAATCATGCATGTAATGTACGTACCCAGCAGCATAATTGACCAATAGGAATTATCAACCATAGTAATTGAATTAGTACAATGAAATGAATTGGATCGAAAATTATGTAAATATGTACGTGATGCACCGATCGAGCACCACAAATAAACAAAAGCAACTCTGGCCTGCAACGCATGCAGCTCCCAATTAATAGTCCAGCGCTGCTTGGCCAGTTTGCAGTGACAGACTCTTTAATATTATTGGTATGTTTCCATGCCATGCCAGTACTACCTGTGTGCTAGCTGATGGGATTATCTAAGCAAAAGCAACAACGAGAGCCTTCTACAAACATTCTTCGATTCAACATGGTCGATCTGCTCCTAAATCATGTTGGTTTGTTCATGTAAACGCAATTGAGCAAGCTCGAAACACTTGCATATATATACCACATTTGTACGCTGATCACAGTTTTACAAGTTAATCACATCCTTAATTTCTGGATATATAATTCTGTGTTCAACGAAATTAATTAGTGTACAAATAGTTGCGTGTGTGTGTCTATCGAAGGATCGAATTGTGAAGAACTTTACGGAAGATCATCAGTAAAACTGAACAAAGCATGTTCAGACTAGCTAGTTGGTAACTTGGTATCCAGAATTAAACGAGGAAGAATATATGATCATCAATCCCACATAAATTTGGTCGTTGCAAGGTCCTGTAAGTCTGTAACTGATTTTGGTTGAAGGTACCTAAATCATATTATTGATTCTTATGAACTTTAAAAAGTCCCAAATATCCGACCACAATTTGCTGTTGTACCGTTTGCTAAACTTTACAATATATACTAATTAAGTACATCATAACATGCAATTACAGACACAAATTAATTAATACCTTTCATCTTATCATCTGCTCAGTCTTGTCTAACCCTTAATTGGCTTTTTTGTCAATTATTCTGTGATATATTTTGAAATTGTAGTAATTACGTAGCTAAAGTTTTGCATGCCATTTTAATATATGAGTCATCGTAGCTAGTATAAGGAAGCTCATTGGAGCCACATTTTCAATTTGCAAAATACTAGATAAAAAAAAATCTAATTATTGGACATGATTGATTAAATTAGAGTTAGAGATACAACTGATTTAACGTGTAAACGTTAAGAATGTAAGATGAAATTGAATCGTTTAGTAATCTATATCAGCAACAGATACAACTACGTGGTTCAAAATGAACTGGCTCTATCTGGACTGGGAGTACATACCACCGGTACCATTAATGGTTTAAGCATTAGCACTTCTGTTTCGAATTCCCTTCATCAATTTCAAGATCAAACACATTTATCTTCGTCTAGTCAGTGTCAAATTGTCAATCCACACAATTTCTGAAACCATATTTAACTTTCAACAACTACAACGAGCTACCACGCCGTCCACGCGTACGTATATATCTGCAGAGTCCTTTTTCGATGGATCAGTTGATGTTTTAATTCAGTAGTATGATCCTATTAGTTAAGTTTTTACGTTGATCAAAACTTCTAACTACGCGTATGTATGAAGGGTGGTACATTATCGGCTCATTCTACAAGTTTAAAATGATAGCAAGCAAATGAGGAATTCTACTGCGCGCTTTCCATAAGATAAGTCATATATATTCAGCTACAGGCCTGTAGAAAGGGGTATCAGAGTTCTTATGTATTCATAAGAAAGCCCTATATATTTGGCCATATCTTTCACATATCTAGAATGATCTAACACTGAAACCAACATCAAGATGAGCTAAATTCAAGCAGTTATCGAATGCCAGGTAGCTAGCATGCATATCTAAGAAGATTGAAACACCATAGAGGCAAAGCCAGCATCAACATAAAGATACTGATGTTGTTGTTGTGAAGAGGCAAGTGTTCCTTTGATCACAGCAATGATCCATCGATCGAGTCGTGATCATCATATATCAGTACCTTCCCGCCTTAATTAAATTGCTTCATTGAATGGTTGAACGGTCCATGAGAAATCGTATCATTGGCATTGAATAATTGAGCAGGATTAATAAGAGACCTAGCTATCTATCTATCTATCCTTCTTGATGCAATCGTATGCATGCGATACGGGGCAGATCCTGGTCCCTTCAATTGAATGTGATCATCATATATATGAACTGGAACCAATTAAACATAGTCTTCGTACATTTCTTAAATAAATGGACGCTGCAAATTTGCTTTCCTGCTGATCAGAGAGAAATAAAGAAAAGGAAAATGAAGGAAAATAAAATATTTACATGAATACATGTATATAGTTTGGTGTGGAGCAACCCAACAAGAAACAACCAATAACATGGGAATGGAAATATTTCTGGGGACATGAAAATTCTAAGAGCAATGATAATTAAGTATAATCATTACTTGCAATTGAAGATAACCTGCGAATCCAGTTGATAATAATTTTTCTAGTTAGCAATCTTTTACAACAAGAAAAAATACAAAAAGAATGCACCCGATGCAGGGGCGGAGGGAATTGAGGATCAGTGGGGGCCCGTGCCCCCATTAGATTTTGACGATTGGCAGCCAAAGATGTAGTTGTGCCCCCAGTGAAAAAGAAAAAGTCTGTGTAAAAAAAAATAACAATCCACAATGAAAAAGAAGAAGCTTCTCATGCACTCTAACTTTGAGAAGCCCAACTTACAAGGTCTCCCGGGTATCACTTACCAATATAGAGTTGTGTTTCCCCCAAATACTACTTCAATACTCTTGCCTTTTTTGTGTGCGTTCAATCTCTTTGTTGAAAAAAGAAGAAGAATACTGATGCAGTGATGATTTGTGCGTTCAATCTCTTATCTGCCTCAAACCCCAAAATCTCAAATCAATATTTCTGAGATCAACAACTCAACAACGTATGGTACATGCTCTCTCTCAATTTCAGATGGATCAATGGATGATGGATCATGGATCATGGATCATCGATTTCATATATCTATCAGTTATCAGATAACATGTCTTGTTATCGTCTATTCGTCTTGCTCTCTCAATGCGATTGGTTTTCTTCTCGACTTCTCCTCTGTTCTAGTGTTCTTGTATATATTCAATTGAAAATTTTGTGAACTCATGAATCATTTGAGAGTTTATAATTATGTTCAAACGGGTACTTTGGTTACTAGTAGGATTAGGATTAGGATTATGAGGTTCTATATATACTACTAGGAGCTTGAGGAGAATGAAATGAAATTTATATTGTTGTATTAGTACACTGCATGCCTAGAAGAATGAAATTTTGGAACTTTATAACTGTATAAACGTATTTTAATCTTGTTGATCGTTCCTTAATTTTCAATTCTAGTTAATTAACTTCCATTTTGATTTGCTACTGCAGTTGTGAATTGTGATTTTGTGAAAAAATCATGGAAAGATTCTTTAAAAGAAAATCAGACATGTTGTCAAATAACATTCGTGTTGGGGTGGAGATAAACTTGGCTGATCTTCCTTCAGATCTTGGATTACGAAAGAGTATTTCAGACTATGATTCGAACATTCGAGACCAAGTTCGAAGAGAATATCTTCAGAGGGGTCCTTGTCAGCCTAAAGATCACAAATGTCGTAAGACTCAGTGTGGAGCTAAGGAACGAAGGTTCATAACAGATTGGTTCATTGATTTTCCTAACTGGTTGGAATATAGCATCAAGAAGGATGCTGCATTTTGTTTGTGCTACTACCTATTCAAAACAAACAGCGGAGGACAAGCAGGCCGCAATGTTTTCACTAAAAATGGTTATCGAAATTGGAAGAAGAAAAGAAGGTTATATACTCATGTTGGAGACCTCAACAGTGCTCATAACCAAGCTTTGAAGAAGTGTGAATACTTGATGAATGAAAGACAACACATTCGAAATAGTATCCAGAAGAATGCTAAGCCATCCAGAACATCTTATCGAATTCGGCTCACTGCATCTGTCGATTGCATACGGTTTCTTCTAAGACAAGGTCTTGCATTCCAGGGCATGATGAATCTAATAATTCTAGCAATCAAGGTAACTTTCTTGAGCTTTTACAATTCTTTATTGATCATGATGAGCAAGTTAGAGCTGTGGCATTGCATAATGCTCCTGAAAATCTCAAAATGACATCACCAATGATTCAAAAGGACATAGTAAATGCTGATGTTGTTGAAACAATAAATGTCATAATTGCAGACATGGATAATGCATTGTTCTCTAATCTAGTTGATGAAGCTAGAGATGTTTCTGTAAAAGAGCAGATGGCTGTTATTTTTCATTACGTGGATAAGAAAGGTTGTGTGATAGAACGGTTTATCGGCATTGAGCATGTTGCTAAAACTACTGCCATAACTCTTAAGGAATCCATAGATGCATTGCTTTGTAAACATGGTTTAAGCACATCAAGTGTCAAGACCCACCCCGAATTTCACCCTGAAACCCGAAGTAAGTCTTGCGGGGACCACCTCCAAGGAAAATTTACCGATAAGCAAACCTCCCTTGAAAATGGACAACCTTAACCTAGAAAACTAAAGTGTTACTTTCCTAAATATTATTGAGCATCCTCCAAAACAACCCACAATTATACGAAAGTGAGAATATAATTACAAACTTCGTATATTCTAAAATAAAACATAAGTCTTAGCACACCACCAGAAAAATTATACGATGAACCCCAAAGAGTATTCAGAGTTACTAAATACTAGAGGAGTTGGAAAATACCCTAGTAGGTTAAACAAGTAACCTACTGGTGAAATGTGGCTGAGAAATGGGTAACTATGCCTCGTCGTCGTCTCTTACTCGTACTAACCCGAACTCTGCAGACTGGGCATTTTTAAAACGAAGAGCCCAGGGGAAAAACATTCGCAAAAATTAGAGTGAGTGGAAAAAAATAAATAAAAAGAATATTTATTAATATTTATGTTTTCCCAATTTAATTTCCATAAAAATTATGCTGCATGCGACAACTCAAAAACTGTCAAGTATCTGACTAGCTCCGGCTAGTCTCCAAAACTTAATAAAATACAGCCTCTCAGGCTAAAATATATATATGTATGTATTTACACTCGCCCATACTCCCTATATAAATTAATAATAATCTATATAGGGCTACTACGCTGGCGTCCAACGCTCACGTCACGCCTTAATGCGGTGATAGACTACGCCATTAAGGTGGACAGACGGGGGTATAAATATGTGCTCATACCCCTTATATGAATTAAACACTCATATAAGGCTACTACGCTTGCGTCCAATGCTCACGTCACACCATAATGCAGTTATATACTATGTCATTAAGGTGGACAGACACATATCGCTAGCTAGCATTTATATACATACTCTCCTTAAAAATATATTATAATTTACCGAAAATCCCATTTTCGGTAACTCACCACAATGAGTAAAATCGTCAAATAAAAATGACGTCAAATGATCCAACCAAATAAACAATTACATGCACATTATTTAAACCAAAAGTCCACTCACAAATTAGGCATAAGCCTGAAGTCGGTCTAAAGCTTCTTCTGCTCGAGCTTCCTCACGTCCTAATCCAAGAACATAATTAAATCATCAACTATATACTAACGCTTATATAAAAATAGGCTAAATTAAATGTGGCCTTATCTACTCTCATTCTTGCCCAACTTTGCAAAACTTAAAATTGATACTGTCCAAACTTCACCACAAATATCGGCGGCCTTAAATCCACCTTCTAGGTCCGAAACAACAATAATCTAACGGCCGAATTCTATCCAAATTAAAGGCCAAAATACCAAACTCCGAAAAATCTCAAACCTATCCAAAATTTCTCCAAAAATTCCTAAATTCACATCATTAATCTCCCCTTAATATTCTACATCTAAAAACATAAAATTTCCCAAAACAGCAACGGCCGGCGGCCGACTCCGACGACCTCCAATAGCTACCAAATTTTAATAGCATCTTCCTCTCAATCTCCTCTACAACTTTCCTAACGAGCACAAACACCAATTCCAAGCCTAACTATGCCAATCGAACGAAAACATCTAATAAGCCCTAGAATTTCTTTTACCAATTTCTCCTTACCTAGCTCAAGAGGGAGGGAGTCCTTTGGAAGGGTTGATGCACGGGAGGAGGGCTTCCTTTTGAGCCTAGCAGCTCCGGCTATGGCGGCTGAAGGAGGAAGTTCCGGCGACGGAAACCTTTGGACAGTCGGACCTTTCGGTCCCAATATCTCTATCACAGCGGCGCTAGGGAGTCTCTCACCAGTCAAGGATGGAAGCTGGATCGAAGGCCGACCGTTTGGGACCGGTGCGGCGGCGAACGGTGGCCAGACGGCGGCGGACTGGCGACGGGAAGTCCGGCAACGGGAGAGAGCTCGGAGAGAGAGAGAGAGAGAAATGAATTGGGCCTTTGACCAAAAACAAGGGCCCGGTCCAACTTAAACATAACCCAACTCTAAAATTTAACACCCCAAAACAATACCCCAATAAAACTTACATTTTTAATTGATAATTTTTTCATGCTAACTCTGACTTTAACGCATAGGATGGCTACGAACTCATAATAACATCCTCTACGACTTTCATGAAGGAAGTTTTCCCGAATTCCATACAGAAGGAAAAGTCAACTTTTGGAGTCTTAAATAGTAAACGGTTACTTAAAACGGTAAAAGACCAAAATAATACCAAAGTAAATAACCGTAAAATAACTTAAGAACCGGGGCGTGACATCAAGTCTCCCCTCCTTATAAAAATTTCGTTCTCGAAATTTACATAACTATCAAACAAAAAGGTAGGGATACTACTGCCTCATTTGTTCTTCTGATTCACAAGTAGCTTACTCTACTTGATGACTTATCTAAAGCACCTTGACAAGTGGAATTGTCTTGTTCCTCAATACTTGCTCCTTTCGGTCAAGAATCTGTACCGGTTCCTCTTCATAGGTCAAATCTCTTGTCAAACTAATTGGCTGCTCTTGCAACACATGAGAGAGATCGGCAATATACTTACGGAGCATGGATACATGAAACACATTATGTATCCTGGACAATTTTGGAGGCAAAAGTAACCGATAAGCAAGTGAGCCAACTCGCTCTATTATCTCATAAGGCCCAATATACCTCGGACTAAGCTTCCCACGCTTACCAAAACGTATTATCCCTTTCCAAGGAGATAGTTTCAAGAACACCCAATCACCTATTTGAAACTCAAGGTCTTTCTTGCGGACATCTGCATAACTCTTCTGCCTACTTTGAGCGGCCTTGAGTCTATCTCTGACCACTTTAATCTTCTCATTAGTATCATGGATTAACTCAGGACCACAAAGTTCTTTTTCTCCTACTTCATTCCAACATAAAGGTGTACGACACTGTTTCCCATAAAGTGCCTCAAAGGGAGCCATACCAATACTAGAATTGTAGCTGTTATTATAAGCAAACTCCATCAAAGATAGGTTCTTATTCCAACTCCCCCTGAACTGCAAGGCACAAGATCTCAACATATCCTCCAAAGTCTGAATAGTCCTCTCTGATTGCCCATCAGTCTGAGGATGAAAAGCAGTGCTAAAGTATAGTCGGGTACCTAAAGCTGCCTGAAGAGCTCCCCAGAATTTAGAAGCAAATCTAGGATCTTGATCCGACACTATCGATTCCGGTACACCATGAAGTCTCACAATCTCATTCACATAAAGTTCAGCCAATTTATCCAGTGTATACTTCTTTCCCACCGGTAAGAAATGTGCAGATTTGGTGAGTCTATCCACAATCACCCAAATACCGTCATGCCCCTCACGGGTACGAGGTAAACTGAAAACAAAATCCATAGTGATGTGGTTCCACTTCCACACTGGAATAGGCAACGGCTCAAGCAATCCTGAAGGTTTCTGCCTTTCAACTTTCACTTGCTGACAGATCAAACACCTACTTACAAAAGCTGCCATTTCCCTCTTCATGTTTGGCCACCAATAATAATCCTTTAAAGTCCGATACATCTTTGTACTACCCGAATGAGCAGCATATGCAAAACTATGAGCTTCCTCCATTATCTCTATTTTTAACTCTTCATTTCTCTTTGGAACACATAGTCTATTTTTGAACAATAAAGTTCCATCTCTTCTTACCGAAAAATCCACGGCGGCTCCATTTGCTGCTCTTTCAATCAACCGAACAATGGAAGGATCATGATACTGCGCCTCCCGCACTTTATCAGCCAAAACTGGCCTCACATGGAAAACAACTACCAAGGCACCCACTTCATCCACCGCTAAATCCACCCTAGTAGTTCGCAACTCAAAAAGAAGTGGGACTCTAACCATCCTCAGGTGAGACAAAGATATGGTGGGATTTCGACTAAGAGCGTCAGATACCACATTAGCTTTTCCAAGATGATACTCAATAGTGCAATCATAATCATTGATTAATTCCATCCACCTTCTCTGCCTCATATTTAACTCTTTTTGAGTGAACACATATGGAAGACTCTTGTGGTCGGTAAAAATCTGACACCTGGCTCCATAAAGGTCGTGTCTTTACAACTTGAGAGTAAAAACTACTGCTGCAAGCTCTAAATCATGAATGAGATAATTCACCTCATGCTGCTTCAATTGCCTAGAAGCGTAGGCAATAACTCGATCATGTTGCATCAATACCCCGCCTAAACCTCGTTTAGAAGCATCACAATAAACCACATATTCCCCACTATCATCCGGAAGTGCTAAAACATGAGCACTAGTTAGGCGATTCTTTAATTCTTGACAACTTTGCTCACACTGATCTGACCATTCGAATTTAACTCCCTTCTTGGTCAATCTTGTAAGTGGGGCAGCAATCTTTGAAAAGTCTTGCACAAAGCTTCGATAATAACCTGCTAATCCCAAGAAACTACGAATCTCCGTCACAGTGGTGGGTCTTCTCCAATTTGACACTGCTTCCACCTTTTGGGGATCCACACTAACATCTTCAGCCGAAACTACATGACCCAAGAACCCCACTTTATCCAGCCAAAATTCACACTTACTGAACTTGGCATACAACTGAGCATTTCTCAAAGTCCGCAATATCATTCTTAGATGTTTGGCATGCTCCTTTTTACTTCTTGAGTAAACCAAAATGTCATCTATGAATACGATCACGAAGCGGTCAAGATATGGACTAAACACCCTATTCATGAGATCCATGAACGCAGCGGGTGCATTAGTAAGTCCAAAAGGCATCACCACAAACTCATAATGACCATAGCGTGATCGAAAAACACTCTTGGCTATGTCATTGTCTCGGATCCGCAACTGATGATAACCAGATCTCAAGTCAATTTTTGAGAAAACAGAAGCACCCTTTAACTGATCAAATAAATCATCAATACAGGGTAACAGATATTTATTCTTCACCGTGACTTGATTTAGCTTCCTATAATCAAGGCATAGTCTCATGGTGTCATCTTTCTTCTTAACAAACAACACCGGAGCACCCCATGGAGACCTGCTAGGCCGAATAAAACCCTTATCTACCAACTCCTACAGTTGAATCTTCAACTCTTTCAATTCCGCTGGAGCCATTCTGTAAGGTGCCTGAGAGATAGGCATAGTTTCGGGAAGTAACTCGATAGAAAAATCTATCTCCCTTACAGGAGGTAAACCAGGCAACTCCTAGGGAAAAACATCTGTAAACTCTCTTACTACAGGAATATCCTCTACTCCCAACACTCCCATACTTGTATCCACAATGTGAGCTAAATATGCCTGACAGCCTTTATTTAACAATTTTCTAGCAGTAATATCTGATATCAAGCAACTCGAAATAACATCTCTTTCTCCTTGAAATGCAACCTCAAATCCATTTAGACTTCGAATCACCACTTCTTTTTGGAAACAATCTACCATAGCTCTATAAGCCACTAAAAAGTCCATTCCCAAGATCATATCAAACTCCACAATATCTAAAGGGATTAGATCCGCCTTAAACTTAGTCTCTTCCACCAATACTTCACAACCACTAAACACCCAATTTATTCTCATCACCTCACCGGAGGGTAGAGACACATGCCACTCACCTGGAAGAGACGATGATGGCACATTGGCATGGAGGGCAAATCTACTAGACATAAATGAATGCGTGGCTTCGGGATCAATTAAAATAAAAGCTGGCTAGCCAAAAATTAATAACGTACCAATGATGACATCTGGAGAAGTACGACCCTCCTGCTGAGTCATAGCATGAAGTCTAGCATGAGTTATGGGACGTCCACGTTGACCACTACCCTTCTGAGAGCCACCTCTGGCTGCTGAACTGCCATGAGTACCACTACTGGAGCCACTGGCTGTAGACTTACCGGCTGGCTGAGTAGGAGTGGGGGTGGTCCTCTGAGCCAATAAGGGACAATCTCTCTTGAAATGGTCCAGACTACCACACTCAAAGCACCCAGAAAACTGTTGCTGCTGACCAAAAGAAAAAGTTTGACCACTCGATGTCCCACCCTGGAAACTGCCACCAGAACCAAACTGACTAGTCAGTTGCCTACCCGACTGGCTCCGGAAAGGTCTCCTGTTACGTCCTCTAGCCCTGAACCGAGAACTAGAACTCGATCCACCACTACTGCCACTACTAGTTGAAGACCCTGAAGCGGATGATGAAGTAGCCTTCTTGAATGGACCCTGACTGGGGCCACTATAATCACGGGATCGTACACCATGTGTCCTCATGGTCTCAATGGCCATAGATGCACTAACCGCATCAAGAAAGGTCGGGTAGATAACACCTATCATCTTATCTGCATACACTCCACCAAGTGCCCTAATGAACATGTTAATCCTGGTCCTCTCATCAGGAACCAGATATGGCACATGATAACTCAAAGTAGTGAACCTCTGCTCAAACTCTATGACACCCTCATCATCCCTCTTCTTCATGTTCAGAAAATCCGACTGAATCCTGGTACGATGAGCATGACTGAAATATTGACCCAAGAAGAGCGTCTTAAACTGCTCTCAAGTCATATTCTGAGCACCACCAATATTTCTACTAGCGAGAGTCCACCAATGATGAGCTGAATCATCCAGAAAAGTCATTGCCATCTTCACTTTCTTTTCTTCCGGCAAATTAGTGCTCTCAAAAGCTTTTTCCATCTTATCTACCCAAGTGTATGCATCAAGGGGTCCCTTGGCACCCTTAAACTCAATTGCTCCTGCATCAAAAACATCTTTCTTTTTCACAGATCGAGGGTGGCGAACTGTCTCTAAGACACCTCTCAGCATATCCCCAAGGGAACCAACTCATCCCCTAATCTCATCACCCTCATTTGCGTTGGTCGAGGTAGCCTCACGGGGTCAACGTCTAGGAGGCATAATTACCTGAAGAAAAACATATTTAGTAGTTTGTTCACAAGACTAACAGAACTATCACACATACCCAATAACACATAGCATCCAAAGCATAAAATGCTAGTAAATCCGCCGCGGTCGGATCACCACTCTATAGGAACTACGTGCTTCTTAGGCAAATATGGTAGTACCAAGGAGGCAGGAAACGAAACATAAAGCTCTAATACCAACTATCAAGACCCACCCCGAATTTCACCCTGAAACTCGAAGTAAGTCTTGCGGGGACCACCTCCAAGGAAAATTTACCGATAAAAACCTCCCTTGAAAATGGACAACCCTAACCTAGGAAACTAAAGTGTTACTTTCCTAAATATTATTGAGCATCCTCCAAAACAACCCACAATTATACGAAAGTGAGAATATAATTACAAACTTCGTATATTCTAAAATAAAACATAAGTCTTAACACACCACCAGAAAAATTATACGATGAACCCCAAAGAGTATTCATAGCTACTAAATACTAGAGGAGCTGGAAAATACCCTAGTAGGTTAAACAGGTAACCTACTGGTGAAATGTGGCTGAGAAATGGGTAACTATGCCTCGTCGTCTCCTACTCGTACTAACCCGAACTCTGCAGACTGGGCATTTTTAGAACGAAGAGCCCAGGGGAAAAACATTCGCAAAAATTAGAGTGAGTGGACAAAAATAAATAAAAAGAATATTTATTAACATTTATGTTTTCCCAATTTAATTTCCATAAAAATTATGTTGTATGCGACAGCTTAAAAACTGTCAAGTATCTGACTAGCTCCGGCTAGTCTCCAAAACTTAATAAAATACAGCCTCTCAGGCTAAAATATATATATGTATGTATTTACACTCGCCCATACTCCCTATATAAATTAATAATAATCTATATAGGGCTACTACGCTCGTGTCCAACGCTCACGTCACGTTTTAATGCGGTGATACACTACGCCATTAAGGTGGACAGACGGGTGTATGAATATGTGCCCATACCTCTTATATGAATTAAACACTCATATAAGGCTACTACGCTTGCGTCCAACGCTCACGTCACACCATAATGCAGTTATATACTATGTCATTAAGGTGGACAGACACATATCGCTAGCTAGCATTTATATACATACTCTCCTTCAAAATATATTATAATTTACCGAAAATCCCATTTTCGGTAACTCACCACAATGAGTAAAATCGTCAAATAAAAATGACGTCAAATGGTCCAACCAAATAAACAATTACATGCACATTATTCAAACCAAAAGTCCACTCACAAATTAGGCATAAGCCTGAAGTCGGTCTAAAGCTTCTTCTGCTCGAGCTTCCTCACGTCCTGATCCAAGAACATAATTAAATCATCAACTATATACTAACGCTTATATAAAAATAGGCTAAATTAAATGTGGCCTTATCTACTCTCATTCTTGCCCAACTTTGCAAAACTTAAAATTGATACCGTCCAAACTTCACCACAAATATCAGCGGCTTTAAATCCACCTTCTAGGGCAGAAACAACAATAATCTAACGGCCGGATTCTATCCAAATTAACGGCCAAAATACCAAACTTCGAAAAATCTCAAACCTATCCAAAATTCCTCCAAAAATTCCTAAATTCACATCATTAACATCCCCTTAATATTCTACATCTAAAAACATAAAATTTCCAAAACAGCGGCGGCCGGCAACCGACTCCGGCGACCTCTAATAGCTACTAAATTTTAACAGCATCTTCCTCTCAATCTCCTCTACAACTTTCCTAACTAGCACAAACACTAATTCCAAGCCTAACTATGCCAATCGAACAAAAACATCTTATAAGCCCTAGAATTTCCTTTACCGATTTCTCCTTACCTAGCTCAAGAGGGAGGGAGTCCTTTAGAGGGGTTGCTGCACGGGAGGAGGGCTTCCTTTTGAGCCTAGCAGCTCCGGCTATGGCGGCCGGAGGAGGAAGTTCTGGCGACGGAAAGCTTTGGACAGTCGGACCTTTCGGGCCCGATATCTCTATCACAACGGCGCTAGGGAATCTCTCACCAGTCAAGGATGGAAGCTGGATCGGAGGCCGACCGTTTGGAACCGGTGCAGCAACGAACGGTTGCCGGACGGCGGTGGACTGGCGACGGGAAGTCCGGCAACGGAAGAGAGCTCGGGGAGTGGAAGAGAGAGAGAGAGAGAGAGAGAGAGAGAGAGAGAGAGAGAGAGAGAGAGAGATGAGAAAGAAATTATTTTTGGGCCTTTGACCAAAAACAAGGGCCCGGTCCAAGTTAAACATAACCCAACTCCAAAATTTAACACCCCAAAACAATACCCCAATAAAACTTAACTTTTTAATTGATAACTTTTTCATGCTAACTCTGATTTTAACGCATAGTATGTCTACAAACTTGTAATAACATCCTCTACGACTTTTATGAAGGAAGTTTTCTCAAATTCCATACAGAAGCAAAAGTCAACTTTTGGAGTCTTAAATAGTAAACGGTTACTTAAAACGGTAAAAGACCAAAATAATACCAAAGTAAATAACCGTAAAATAACTTACGAACCGGGGCGTGACATCAAGTCTATGTGGTCAGGGCTTCGATGGAGCAAGTAATATGAGTGGGGAGCTGAATGGCTTGAAGACACTTATCTTGAAGGAGAATCCTTATGCTTTCTATGTCCATTGTTTTGCACATCAACTTCAGTTAGCTTTGGTGGCTGTAGCAAAAAAACATGACATTGTACGTTGGTGCTTTCTATACATTAGTTGCTAAAGTTGTGAATACTGTTGGTGCCTCTTTCAAACGACGTGACATTCTTAGAGAAAAGCAAGCTCTCAAAGTTATCCAAGCATTGAAAGGAGGAGAACTTTCAAGTGGGAGAGGGTTAAATCAAGAAATTGAGATTAAACGTTCAGCCGATACACGTTGGAGCTCACATTATGGTACACTCATAAACTTTACTGCCATGTTCTCTTCCATAATAGATGTGCTAGATGAAATTGCATTTGACAAAGTAGGTTCTGATCAGAAGCATGATGCATTTGGGGTTATTGCAATCTTTTGATTACATATTTAGTTTGCACTTGATGAGGATTGTACTTGGAATTACTCACGAGTTGTCGCAAGCCTTGCAAAGAGATGATCAAGATATAGTAAATGCAATGGATTTAGTGAAACTCTGTAAGAGAAAATTGCAGGATATGAGGGATGATGGATGAGATTCTTTATTAGACCAAGTTGTTGTATTTTGTGGCAAAGAAAATATCATGGTTCCAAACATGAGTGATCAGCATCTATGTCAATGGAAATCAAAGCGTAAAAGTCCAGAAATCACAAACATGCACTATTATCGTTTTGATTTCTTTTGTGCTGTGATAGATCTCCAACTTCAAGAGCTGAACAACCGTTTCAATGAGACTAATACAGAGCTACTCCTTTGTCTTGCATGTTTAAGTCCAAATCATTCATTTTCTTCTTTCAACAAGGAAAGTTTGATGTTTCTTGCTCAATTTTACCCAACTGATTTTTCTACATCAGATTTGTTGGTACTAGAGTCTCAGCTTGATATTTACATTGATGATATGCAATCTAACTCCAAGTTTCAAGACTTGCATGGAGTTTCTGATCTTGCACATAAACTTGTTGAGACAGGAAAACATATGACATATCCATTTGTATATCGGCTCATTACATTGGCATTAATACTTCTAGTTGCAACAGCCACAGTTGAAAGAGCGTTCTCTGCCATGAACATCATAAAAAATCGAATGCAAAATCAAATGGGAGATCAATGGTTGAATGATAGCTTAATAGTGTACCTTGAGAAAGATGTCTTCAATGTCATTGACAATGAGTCTATAATTCAACGATTCCAAAACATGGCACCTCGTCGAGGACAGTTATAGATGACTTGAAGCACTACTGTTTTTGTTTTTTAAGTAGATATTGGTTCCTTTTGTGCTAAAACAATTTTTGTATACCTGATTCCTTTTGTGCTAAAACTTTGAGCACTATAGTTTCTTTTGTGCTGGAATCAATTTTTTGTGCCCCCATAGATATATTTTTCTCCCTCCGCCACTGACCCAATGGGTATGGGAGTACTGTAAAACGTATTCAAAGAAGTGGTACGTAGTTGTGCATTTGTTTTTCCAGTTATTTGTGATTTTACTTGTTTATTCTTGGAAAAATGCCCATTTAGTCAAAATCAAGGTTCTAATAGCTCATTCCAATGAAAAAAGTTTAGCATAGCTCATCCTAATGATTTTGATGAAAAAGACAACGCTACCCACAATATCATAACTACCCTCATCTCTATCTCTTTCCCATCATCAAACCTCTCTCTCTCTCTCTCTCTCTCTCTCTCTCTCTCTCTCTCTCTCTCTCTCCAAATCATAACTGATTATTAGGGGGTCAATAACCAAGTTATTGGGAGTCAGTAACCAAGTTATTGGGAATCAGTAACCGAGTTACTGATGACAGGAATCCGACGACCGGAAAAATCCGAGTTACTGGGGATCAGTAACTGAGTTACTGGTGATCAGAATTCGACGACTGGAGAAAATATTAGTTACTGGGGGTCAATAACGGCGACCGAAGAAATTTCAGGCAAACGGTGACCGGAATCCGACGACCAGCAACTGGAGTCCGGAGTCCCGTGAGGTTCCGGCCAAGTATTCTCTCTCTTCCACTTTCTCTCTCTATACATGTTGAAGTGGTGAGGGTAAAATTGTCTTAAAAATATACAAAAATTATTTTTTTATTATGACATTGATAAAGATTTGTGCATTTGGGCATAAAAAATGTTACATTGTATTGGAATGAACTCATGAAAAAGATTATCATTGAAATGGGAAATGAGAGGTTTAAATTATTATTAAATGGGTATTGTCCCTTTATTCTTTTACGATAATTAATCTGGTTTCTATAGTACTACTAATTTTACATCCACTGAACACGTTTCTTAGCTCATTCCCAAATATAATATACACTTAATTAACACTAAATTATGAAACAAACAAAGAGAATTACTAGGTAGATAGCTCATAGCTCTGATTCATTGGATATTTAGCTCAGAGTTAAATCCCCTTAATTTGCAGTAAAAAATGATAACTAACAAAACGTACGTGGTGATTAAATAATTAGCAGTCAATTAATCTCTGTAGGTCTAGTGTTGTAAGTCGATGAGTTTCTTATATACGATTCGGTGCTGGCAAAGGCAAGGAAAGTGTGTGTAGTCCTCTCACTGATCTTGGGACTGAAAATCGCATGACCAAACAGAACGCTATGGTCATGAATACCAAGACAAAACTCAAAGCTCTTCAATAGTGTCCTATAAGTTGGTGTTTGTTTCTTCTCTATCTGCACCGCCTTTCGTGTTGCAGTTTCTACGGTTGTTCTTGTATGCCTCGTTGTTGCCGCTCATGGTGAAAAATGAAGATATATAGCTAGGAGAGAACCAAATTCCTTCATTTCTCACAACAATGGCAATATGGATCAGGTGAATAAGGCGGTGGGGGGTTAGTGATCGAGGGTATGATCATCTTCGTACGTACATGTTTGGTCTTGTTTGCTGATAATGGCAATGGGGCTTTGTTAACAGTAATTGATAACAGTCATCTTCGTCCTCCTCATTCTTAATTTCTGGGATCTCTACAACCGAGAGTGTGAACGTTATTCTCTCAAATTAAACATAAGATATTGGGTTCATTAGAGACGACGGAAGGATCGATGTTGATGAAATAAACAACATGAGGATTCTTACTTTGAATGTATCAATTGTTTGGATTTAGTTAACTTAATTTTACTTATTAATGTGATTTCTCATCAATAAGTACCTTGAAACATGTCAAGGGGTGGTAACTCATATATTTGGACTGGTAAATATGAAATTGATATGCATGCATCTCTTTTCTTGTTGCAACCAATTGGTTCGAATCATATTTTCTATCATGTATTTTCTTCATTTCTTGCAAATCCAGTTCTCAATTTGAAAGCACGAGTAGAAGCTAATAGTTCAGTTGATATCTCCATCTGCCAAACTCACGAATCTGTAAACTCTGGGAATTATTATTTTAGTAAACATTCAAAATTAATGTCAAAACTTCTCTCACAGACAAGGGATCGGAGTAGCTACATGGACATGAGATAGCACATATGTTGACCCTGCTCTATCACCATCTTGATATATACACTCCATTAGGCATTCAGTTTTTGTTTTTATGTAAGTGAAATACGAGCTACTTGACTGAATTTGCCCCTTCTAGAGCAATAAAATAGTTACTTTTATCCGACTTATGAAACTCCTTATTCTCAAACGCAAATGCATGTGTTTCTTTTGTATATAAATCTCTCTTCTTGATTTGTTTATCTCATCTTTATGTATATCGCAACGAGGTCTGTTATAGATGTCAAAGTCATTAAAAGTCTAAAATTCTTTTAAAAGAGTAAAATCTCAACCTTCCACGTGTAGAGAAAAGATGATGCAAGTTGTTGGTTGTAGTTGTATAACAACACACACTGCTTATCGTTGTAAGTTTTTGACGACATGCAATGTGTGTGCGTTGTAATTCTCTATAACACTCACCATGTGTAAGTTTTCGACAACCATAATCGGATCTAAACACTTGGCATGCTGTCATTTAAACGGCAAAAATCAACCTCAGCTGTTTGCAGTCTTGTTGGGGATGAGACTAGGTGATATTGACCCTAGAAAGACAACGGAAGTCATCGTGAAGCACCTGACTAAGTTACAATATCGACAATTGAATCGGAATATGAATGCTCACATCCCAATCTGCAGCAGAACAATAAGTTGAGGTCTAACAATGAAGTCAAATAATCGGTTACCGGTTAAGTGCCCTAAATGGAGGTGTAATGTGGCAACTAAGTTAAGTGCTGTAATGAAGAAACTGTTTTTAGACCCTCAACGAGTAGGGAAAATTTAAAGATCTCTCACTTATTCACGACATTGTAACTTGTAAGCTTTGGGAGCGACCAACTCTGTTGTACAAAAAATGGCTCGTAGAAGCTATTTGTTTGATATACAGGCAAACACAGTTGTCAGAATCTTGCAATACAAAAATGATTCCAATCAATATAAACAACAGACATCAATATCATAAGCTCGAGGCTCCTTGGGTAAAACCAAAGCAAAAACACCTAAAGACTGCGAATGCTATTTAATGGGGCTTCATCACAACAAACAGCCCCTCCTCTATGCGGCACTAACTCAAAAATTGATGCCTTCAAAACTATTACTGTTACATCCTTGTAACAGTATGCAAACAGGATCACACATCTGATGTACGTGGATTATATGTGGGTGCGTAGCATCCGTTACATAAATGCTCAGAATACCACATCTTAAAAACAGACGATGTATAGAATCACCCCAGTCCAACTATTCTTGTTTTGTAGGACTAGAATATTCAGATTCTGTCACTTCCGATGACGCAGTAGATGACATCGAACTGCTAGCATTTGCTCCACTGCTTAAGCCTTTTGACGGTGGTGCAGGGTTTCTTTGAGGATTATTAGACGCAGAAGGTGCTCCCCCTTCATCTGCTAATCTCTTCATCATGTTCATGATAGTTGGCACCAACTTGGTGGACAAAGAGAGAAGTCCCGGAAGCTGTAGCCAAATTAGCTAATAGTTATTACTGCAACTTGAGGAAAAACTTTATCGAAGTTTCTCATATTTGAAAGCATATAGCCATTCTTAAACATTTAACTAAATAAGGACTAGCAGATATTCAGCATGATAAACTGGAAAATATTTACCTACCATCCCCAACACTCTTCAAAGTTCAAATTAGGACAAATTAAAAACCCTAATACTACATCTAGGAACTGATTTTTGTTGCTAGACTCGAGCTCTACAAGTAAAAATGGTACGCTGATGATCCAACTACAAGTTCCTTCTTTCTAAGACATTTCCACTCTGAAAGTGCAAATTATACTTCTATTCTGAAACCATATTGTAAGACAACCAAACAGATTATGTAGAAGAACAATAAGCAATTAGAACAAAGTTTGACACTCACAGCGCCATTGCGGAATTCAGCCGCGATGTCTAGCTGCACCCATAGTGCTTTAACGAGTAGAAAGCCAACAAAGATGACCAGCAGATACAGAGGATTTCTGCCATGAAGGTACAAAAATAGATAAGAATAGAAAAACACTAGCAACTTTATCTATCCTTGATACAAGAAAAGTCTATACCTTAAGAGTGTCATGAATTCATTAAATCCGAGGACAACCAAAGCAAGAATAGCCCACGGAGGTGGTAGCCAGTTGTTATTACGCTTGTTGGCTTCCTGAAAAGTAAACATGTGGAATGAACTAGGTGTGTAAATAGATAATTAGAGGAATATAGAGCTAATGAACATGGGTTTATAAGGATTGTAATATGATAACCATGTCACAGTGATCATCTCAGCCATGATATACAAAACCTTAATTCTGATAAATGCAATAAACAGTAATCATCTATGCGCAGCAATAGCAAACACTGGATGTCTAAACTCTCAAAAGTAGCTAAGAAGTTACTAGCAAGTCTCAGTTATTCAACAAACATGATTCTGTACACTAGTCTTCTGGGGGAAACTTTATCCTTACAGTACATACTGAACAAAATCTAGCAACACATGAGATGAGATGAGGAAGAGAAGATTGATTATACCTGGGCAGCAATAGCCTGAGAAACACTGTACTCCGTCTCTGACCTGAATTGCCTCCACAAATTTTTGCACTGTACAGGTGAGAGTAATGTCTTTGATGACGGAACCTGTACAGAAAGGGGAAAATTAAAGCTACTTGGTGCTTATATGTGAATAGCAGGCTACCAGTGGTACAACAGAATGAGCACATGACAGGGAAAGGAAGGTGTATGTTGATATACACCTACCTCTAGCACATGCAGTAAAGTTACATAAACTAATCTCCTAATCAAGTCGATATTGGTGTATCCTGATTCCTGAGCAACCGACTATATTCCGATATATGTAGGTAGGTTCTGTTCTTTTTATTCATGAACTCCAGATATATATATATATAGGTCAGCAACGCATATGATATGCAGATGATTAAGGTTTGGAATAACTATGACTTTCAAAAGGACTAATCACTGCCATTCAAAATTTCCACATAAGTAAATTCACCTCTTGCCAAGTGCTAGAGGCCAATGGGTCAACCGTTGTGATACTCCTATCTTTGACATCAGCATTTTTGGCATTCACCAAGGCAAGGGATAAAGTTTTCTCAATATTATCAGTATCGCCATCATCCAACCGAATTGCAGCCATTACAGACAGCAACTTCAAGGACTGAAAAAGTGAAGAACATAGTTAACAATGCTTCATGTCAAGAGTCTCAAACTTAAGTAGTAACATAATGTTAAAATATAGATTGTGCCATACTGCAGAACGAGCAGTCTTGGTAATTGATCTGATGTCTTCCTTCCCAGTCCAAACACGTGGCATCGAATCAGAGTCATGGCTAAACAGCGTTGCAAACCTGTAGGCAATTTAAATGATCAGAATTATGGCAAAGAAATTGTTCAAATTTCCTGTAAACTTAGAACCATAAAACAAAATACAATTTGACAATTTCCTACCTGTCCTTCATACGGATCAAAACCCTTCCAGCCTCTTCCTTTGTTTTTGCTTCCACTATGCCTCTTGCATGTGCCTCTAGACTTGCAAGAGTCTTATCCTTGGTTTGTTTATCCATCTCAAAACTAGAAAGTGCACTAGAGAACCCAGAGACAGCTGATTCAGTCTCACGCTTGAAAAGTTTCCTTATAGCAGGCCATGTCTCACTATTAGCTCCATCAAGCAGCGCTTCCACCGGTCCAGATAAGGCCTCCTTCAATTTTGCCTGCAAACAAGGTTACACCATCAGCCAGATTCGCCGAACAATTTAGTCAACAATAAACATAAAGAGACTTAGAATCATTGAGAACAAAAAAATAAAAAATAAAATAAAATCTCCATACTACATTCTATCCATTGCAAAGTAACCAAAAAACCAACCTCCTAAAAAGTAGCATCTACCCAGTTCTAGAAGCCAAATTCTTGCTTAGGTTGACAGTTATCAGTTATCACTCACAACAATTATTTCACAAGATAGAACACACAATACATGCCATTATACCTCATAAAGAGAAGTGATTTCAGATAGCTTGGCAGCACGAACGGAAGCAATGTGAGCTTCTATATCACGTTTAAGTTTATCTCTTACTTTAGATGCGTCCCAGTCTGCTTGTTCAATAATAGCATCTGCAAAAGCAATGTGTTCTATTAGATTTATGTTCAAAAATGAATAAGAAAAAAATCATGGACGAAAGAAACTAAATCAAAATATCTGCTTATGTGCCTCGCCCTCAGAAAACATTGACTCATAGAAGCTACTTTCACTCATCTTGTCCTTAACATGTGCTTCTAGACTCTTACGGAGTGGTACAATAATCACTGTCAGGTTTCTTGTGTGTATTCTTTGCATGATGAGTTCAAAGGTTTCTCTCATATTGTATCTTACACTTTAATTTTCAATTTTCACTAATGTCACAAACCATACCTGCACATCCTTTATCAAATTGTGCCATAAAAGATTCACTACAATTATGCGCAGCTGCAGAAAAACCATCCCCGCCATCCAAGGCCTTATCAAATGCTTCCTTGAACTTCTCCAGAGTGCCAGATCTTAAATGTCCCAGCAAAGCTTGGAATGCAGGTTGGACAAGCTAGGAAACAAACAAATAATCAAAAGAAAAAAAGAAAGATATAAAAACCAAATAGATAATTAAATTTCAGACTCAATGATATCAAAAACAGAAACACTACGTAAAATCAATTTGGCAACTTTGCCACACTATTAAGGCCTCTGTAGAACAAGAATGTATTCAAATAATTGACATGCATAGCAGATTCAAATATGCAACAAAACAGAAATAACCATAATTAAGGAAACTAACATCACTTAACCTTTAGTTGCTACATGGCAATCTTGAAACAGCTCAATTGCTGTGTCTGAACCGTCGGTGGGAGAGAGAGAGAGGGAGAGAGAGAGAGAGAGAGAGAGAGAGAGAGAGATTACTTGAAGCAATTTTTCTTCAAGCTGCTTGCGCTTCCCAGACCTGACACCTTCATCAAAATATGTAGCTTCTTGATCATACCTAATTGTAAAAGTAACCAAATTAATGAACTGAACAAAACCAGCTATCCAACAACACAAGTCAAAAGTACACTTGTGGACAACAGACTCAAACCTCAACTTCCTCAGATCAATTGATAGCAATGGAAAACAATGCTTGAGGTTATATTTTCATAATTCCACCTTTTGTCCTCAAATTAAAGTCTCAAAATCAAATGGAAAATACAAATAACAAAGTAAAAAGAAAATGCAGAAAAAACAAAAGAGTTATGACATAAACATAGCAATTATAACTGCTATCCACTTTTTCTTTTATGAACTCATATTAACTGTTAGTCTACCATTGCAATTTGTTTCATTCCAATTTTTCTTCGAGCTACAATTTCAAGATAAACTTATAAAAATAAATATGACAAACTATTGCCAAAAGAAATCCAAACAACAAAAAATTTTAGGGAAAAAAAGCAGTTCACCCACGTGTGAGCTTGTTAAAAGGTACTTATGTCCTAAAAGAAATGAGTTTCACCATAAATCTACTGATGTATCAGCTAATTCCCATTTCTCCTTTTTCCCTTTTTTCTCCTTTTTTCTTCTCAGATCATTTCTCCTTTCCATTATAACCATCTGTGAGCAGGTTTCCATCCTTTGTCAAGACCATAACCATGTACCAAATTGTGAATAACATGTACTACACTAGATAGCCGCCATTCGAAGGGGGCTGTTGAAGAGAAAGCAATACTATACTAAAATAAATATGAAACTCCTATGAATGAAGGTGATGTACAAATATATCACCAAAAGGAATAATAAGCAGTTATGAGGATCTTCAGAAGAGCTCATCACTCATCAGAGCAGACCATGTCTTGTAGCTTTAACAGTCTGAAATCAAGATCATAGATACTTACTCTGATAGAGACGTTTCAATGATTGAACTGAGCTTCTTTCCAAAGCCAGGAATGGGGCCCAATTGAACGTCCTGCTCCAACTGACTCCACTCCTGTGAAAACGACATAATTCAAGGCCCATGAAGTTAAATTGTCAACTAGATTTTGAGATAGCAATGTGGTGATATATGAAAAACGTACCTCGTTTCCTACAAAAGCAGCATGCTTCTCATTGGCAATCTCTTCACAACGTACAGTTGCTACCATGACCTACAAGGGATGATAATGGATTGACTTATTTGAAATAATAACATACAACATGAATGGCACAAGTAAAATCTGACTTATTTGAAATAATAACATACAACATGAATGGCACAAGTAAAATCAGTAAAGGGAATATTAAATATGGAATAGTAAAAAGAATCACAGTCACCTTGTGGGCAGGAAGATCAAGATCTCTATTTTCTTTGATGACTTTCCATATCTGTTGTGCACTGAAAGAAAACCCTGAAGCAGGAACAACCCCTCGTCTGTCTCCAGCAAGCCCACCAGGAGCAATGGAATGGAAGAATTTCTGCCTCAAGCCAGCAACCTTGAGTTTCAAAAACAAAAACAAAAAAGAGTTACATATCTTCATCTAGATTTTTGAGCAAATCAAAAGAAAATATTCAGCATCTAAAGGAAAAATCATGTACAAGATGCCAATGCACATTATAAAATAATATAAAAAAATTATTGTGTTCTTTAAGCAGAAACTGGAAGGCAACAACAGAGGGGAGTGAGGGGGAGGGAGGAGAGAGAGAGAGGAGGTGAAAGAAGACCTATGAAAAATTATTCAAACTACCACCAAGTTCAAGAAAATGCTTCAATATACACATCAAAATAGGCTAAAGTATCCTACGAGCAAAGGGTTAATCTGAACTAATGAAGAAGGTAGCAGAAAAAAAAAATAGGAAAATTATTCATGATGTCCCCACATGGACCTGAACAAATGCATACCTGCTCTTTAAATTGCTCTTCTTTTTCTTCATAACTTGAAAGAGCAACAACCTCGACCTGATCATTTAATCATCAATAGCACATTGTCACGTTTTTAACTCTTGAATGGCCTTCCCCACAAAATATCTACATGTGTTGACTTATCTGTCAAAGAAGTGAGATCTTACATTAAAAAATTCGCTTAGTGGAGTATCCTTGTGAGCTTCAGGCTTCGGAACTGAGTCCCATATCTGATGTAAAGGGTGACGAGGCGTTAGACAACACAGATTACTAAAGCAGAAAATAATAAATATAAAGTATGACCAAATCAGTCACCTTCTGAATGTCTTCTCTAAGAACTGGTTCTAAATTTTCCAAAGGCGTCTGCAAACAAGAGACATAACCACATTATAAAAAAAAATCAACCCAGGCTGCAAAAAGCTTTATACCAGGAAAACCAATGGAAAAGACACCAAAAGATGAATATCAAGTACAAAGAAAATTGTGCCACATCAAGTGATGCCAAAACACTAGAAGAGAAAAACATACCCTTGTCTTATCACGAATGACAAACATCAGAGTTGTTTTACGTGGACTAAACAATCGCATCATCACCTGTTAGCAAGTTCAAGCTTAACGTTCAATGAACCAGTCTGAAGAAATTTGGGGTTACTTCTTACATATGAAATGTATGCAGAAGATACCTGGAACACAGTCTTTAGGAGAGGCTTATTTGCGGCTTGCTCACGGCCAATATCATGGCACCACCTAAGTAAAAGTTTCTAAAGTTTACTCATACGGAGAATGCAAGATACAAATGTAAAGCACTATTACTGATGGAACATATGAACAACAAGGAATACATATCGGCTATCACCATTAGGGAAAATAAACTCACATGTTGATGAGCACTATATCGGAAACGGCAAGAGCAAAGAGGGCACTCTGCTTCTCGAATGCTGTATCATCCTATAAACAAACGACCAAGTAATTAGCAGAAAAATATTATCTTTTCTTCAGCATCTGCCTCAACCCTAAAATCTGATTGTAGAGTTCTTTGATCTAAATCAGATGGGTTAAATCATATGCATGCCCCAAATTTCCACTTGAACATAACCTTAAAACCTTAAAAGAATCAAGCATTTAAAACAAGATGTGGAAAGACGGTGAATAAAGACAAAGGTAGTTTGAGAATCACTTATATAATCTTATGATTTATCTTGTTACATGACATCTTAAGAATTCTTTAAACAGAAATCGTTAGTTACATTTAAAATTACTTGGTATGAAAAACTTTACATGTCACCCTGTCGGAGTTCCATGATATATGTAAATCATTTAATTCCCAAATTGAATGGATGATTGGGAAAAGGGTGTGATGGCACTCCAGGGGATTCATCATTCCAGATACACACAGTCACACACACACACACACACAAAAAAAGTATATTTCTACGTTCCTTGGGCTATTAGGGGGGAGAGGCAGTGGAGGCAGTGGAGGGGCAGAAAACCATATTCAGAAATGTGCTGCACATAATTTTTGTTTCGAGTGAATTCATACCTAGGGGAAATGAACAGGGTATAGTTATGACAAACAGGTTCTCACATAATCATAAATCAAATTTGATGAAAAATAAAATAAAAGCAGATGTTGAAATCACCTCTCCTCGTTCTCTCCCATCTGTACCCTCCAAATCCATTACAAGAGTACAAGGCTCAATACCAGCACATTTTGCCAACCAAATACCTTTTGTTGTTTGAGACCTGGAAAAATTAATACAAGAATTAAAAACGTTTATTCATAAATCTGATCACAACTATAACACATTGAGCATTATGTGAACTTGCCTTCCTCTAAAAGCATCCATCTCCTTGAAGTTGGTAGCAAACAAATTGTTTAGTAGTGTGCTCTTTCCTGGCAAGATCAGAGAGAGAGAGAGAGAGAGAGAGAGAAAGAGAGAAAGAGAAACTTTACATATCATATCCCCATAGGCTTAATAAGCAATTATTACTGATGCATCTGTATAACAAAAAAAAGTGAAAAAGCAAGGAACACTATGGAATAGAAATTGTAGGAAAAACTGCTTAAGATATAGCAAGGGTTGTAACCCTTTCTCTATCTCATTAACTCAAACAAGTAGGAAAAATTCAAAATCCAAAAAATTGCTTGACGGTATTCTCAAGTTTTATTCAAGGCTCTAATCGCATCACACGGAAATTTCAAACAAAGTTTACTCTGAAACTGAAAAACTCTAAGCTTGATAACATATGAGGATACATACCACTACTTTGAGGGCCCATAATGGAGACTACTGCATAGGAGAGTCCACATTCTCCCAATTTCACTTCCTTTATAAATTGTTCGATTCCAGTGTCATTGAAAAACCCGTCTCCATCAATAAGCTGAGTAGAGCAGCACTGCTCACTCTTTGCTGGACAAGAATGAATCATATGTTAGAGAAGGCACACACAAAAAACAGAATCCAAAATTACACTATGTGCCGGAGAAACTTAATAAGAAGTTCACTTAGCACATGGACAGGTTACGTTTGTTTATTCATCACATCACAGTATTGGTACAAAAAGCTGAAATCTTGAAGACGAAAAAAATTATCATTGACTTTGATAAAAAGGCACCAAAAACCTCACCATCTAAATGCTCTATGGAAGTACCTTTAACACCAAGAAAAGTTTACAAAACTGTAAAAAGAATACAAATTGCACCAAGTACCACGCAGAACACGATTCACAAGTCACCCAATCGCGCCAAGCATGCACATTTGGTGGTTGGTTTCTCCAACTAACCTGAACTAAGCCAAAAAGTGCTATTACCCTCCCGAAACCCATCAATTCATTCCATAGTCTCAAGTTAATCATCATTCGCACTTGTCTAATTTGATTTCTTGTGCATTCGTTTTTTTTTTTATGAATATTGCAATCCTAAATCCCAGAATCCGAAGCAAACAGCATAAACTTCCAAACGAATCAATGCCATCACAGTCAATCAAATTCAATAAAAACAGTTGCATTACAAAACGCAAAACCCGTGTTCCTGTTACCGCCGTTAGCATCATCATGATCAATCTCAATTGACGGCGATCATTTACGTAACGCAAAAACAGCAATGCAAAACCGAAAACCAAACAAGAAAATGGAACGTAATGGGTGTTATTATTCATTATATAAGAATCTGATGAATCAGAGGGAATGAGAAATGGTACCCATTTTTGTTCTGGGGGAGATTGGATTGCCAGAGCTTGAAATGCGTGAGAGAGAAAGAGAATAGTAGAGATCGGTTTGAGAGGGAGGGAGAGAGAAAGAAGAGACCGATCTCGCAGGAGAGATTGTCAGATTGATCTTCCCTTTATTGTTTTTGGGTTCTTCTTCTTAAAAAGTGGGCGTGACTGTCTTTCTTGCTCCCTTTATTTACTTTTATTTGATTACAACAACTTTCTACTTTATTAGTCTCGTCTTTCATAGTTAATAGCATATAAACTCTCTCTATGAATGTGAAACTATCAAATTATTGTATCTGATCTATGTATCGTCTGTGATACTAACACAACTGTTGTAAATGAAAGATTTGTAATAACCATTTTTTAATTGGGATATCAATATATTAGGATTATTAGCTGCCCTCTTTTCAAAAGGTATTAAGGAAATGAAAATTTTCCTGACACTTATGATCGTGCATGGTTGAGTTTTTACCTTTTCAAAAAAAAAAAATGGTTAGTTTTTACTGTTATGAAGAAAAAAATGAAAAAAATTGAGATTGAAATTTGCACCATCTTATTTGCAATTCATACCCTTTATTTTCTCTTATAATAACTTTGATTTTGTGTTGTTTTGTTTTTTTATAAAATCTTTAACTATAAAAAATATATATAAATTATAAAATAGAGAAGGATTTGGCAGAATGTGATTGGAAGCATGACCAAGAATTTTTATTTTTTTTTCGATTACTTGAGAACTTAAAATTCAAACTGTTCGTTTTGGTCACGTTCCTTCACCGACCCACTCTCATGCGGGGTCCACTATCTAATAAGAAAGAAAATGGCAAAAAGAAACGACGGTGTGATTTGTAGCGCGGTGGGGACACGGCCAGCTTGCTGCCGTTCATAGTACCACTTTCGGCATTTCCACCCCCATTAATTTATTAGATCGACCTACAATATTCTGTAGAATGTTTTGTTATTAATAAACCGACATTCCTTGTCAAACAAAATGAAGTTATAGGTTAAGGTTGGCATTCTTACACAATGGGTAAAACCTGTGGGTTTATACCCACCCAAACTGATTTGTGGGTAAATACTCAGTGGGTAATACCCGTTATACTATGTGTTGAGTTTGAGTAATTACCCGTCTATTTCTAAATGGGTAAAACTTTTATCGCCCATTACCTATCATGTATCTATTATCAAAAAAAAAAAAAAAATTGAATTTCTCAGGTCTTCATCCGATCCTCATGTCTTCTTCTTCAACAAAACCAAATCTTACCAAGTGAGGCGTATAAACCAACTCAACAATCTCAATTAGCTCCAAATCAACCTTCGTCAACTATGTAATTACCTCCAATTTTAAGATCAACAACTCATAAAATCATTGGGACAAGTACATGAGGTATTGGAATTTCACGTACTCCATGGCGGCGAGGTCGGGGAAGTTGCCAACGGAGTGGTCGAGGCGGCGGAGGCCTCGAGCGGGAAGGAGAACTGTATCGGCTCGAACCCTGAGAGGAACCTCGAGTCCGAGTTCGGGTCGGATTTCTGGGCATAACAACATCGTCGTAGTGATGGACCTTGACGATGGTGACGAGGCTGTGGAGGAGGAACGGCGGGGATGCGGGTTCTGCGCCGTGTGAGACGCCGACGTGGAAGGCAAGGTCGGTGTCGACCCCAGGAGAAGCAAAGGGCGGCGTGGTTCTGCGTTTTTTTTTTTTTGGTTAAAAATGGTTCTGCGTTTTTGGTTGACCTTAGAATTGGGTAAATTATAGGTACTCATGGGTATTACCCATTCCCAGAATTTAATACCCAAAGGAATATTTACCCGTGGGTTTTAATGCCAACCTTATTATAGGTAATGATGATCATTCAAGAAAATGTTTTGGGTGATGATCTTAGGGTGTGTTGAGAAGATTATGAAATATGTAGAAATTTATGAATGATAATACTTTTAACTATCAATTTAAATTATATCTCTTCCACTAATGCGAAACTCAAAGTTTCTAGGATTTTCATAAAATTTCTTTCTTTTTTGTCTGGTGGCATGTACGTTGGCGTTGTTGTCGGACGAGAGCTTGAGAGTGACCAATAGTTGTTGTGCCCCTAATGGCTGGTGGTGGTGGAGTGAAAGTTGTTGTTTACTGGTGGGGGTAGAACCAAGAAGCTATTGTTGTCGTTGTGTTGGTGTGTGATTGCTCCGGCAGGGGTTTAGTTACGCAAAAGCATAGCCGTCCAATCTTGTGGGCGGTGAGGGGGACGAGATTGGCGGTGTACGGTTAAGGGGAGATCGTGGTAGTATGGGTCAACCCGGTTTGATCTTGACATGGGTCGATCTCTTTACCATGTCTGATTACAAGTCATGTAGGGGTGTTTCCCCTGTGTTAGACGATGGCAATGACGAGTTATGAATGCGGGTTGGTATTGGTGGCAAGACGACGGGTTGGCGACCATATGTATAGCAGCTACGTACTATTTGGGCCAAGATGCCCAGGTCTAGAAGTGGACTATTGTTGAACTTCATTGGATGAGGTTGGGTCTGGGCTCTCCTTGGGCCTAGGTTTGGGTTTTTCTTTTGGCGACCATATGTACAGCAGCTACGTACTATTTGGGGATTTTGGACCAGGACGCCCAGGTCTAGAAGTGGACTATTGTTGAACTCCATTAGATGGGGTTGGGCCTGGGCTCTCCTTGGGCCCATGTTTGGGTTTTTCTTTTTCTTTTTTAGTCTTTGTTTTTTTTTGTCTTTTTCTTGTTTTTTGTGTGTGTGGTTTTGTTGGGTTTAGTTGTCCCTCCTCTTTGAGTAAGGGTTTGAGGTTTTGGTTTAGTGGTGTCGTGGGTTGTGTCGTTGGGTATGTCATGGTTATGATGTCGTTTTCAGGGACAATTGGTTCTAAGGTCGGTTATTTCTTGTTATCAATGTAGTGGGAGGGTGCCTCCACGTATATGATAACGGTTTTGGTATATAGTGCTTAAGGATGTTGTTTCTTCTTAAGGTTGGTTGTAAGGTATATCGAGGCTTCTAGAATAAACTAGGTTACAATTGAACCCTATTGATTCTTGTCCACTGTAATGGTTGTGTTTAGGTAGGGAGATGAGTGGGTCATTTATGTTCACCACCAATAACTCTTATGGTTGTAATGTTTGGATTCTATTTATAAACCTTATATAAACTAGAAAATATGGCTAAGTTTTAATATAAATATAGGCTCCGAGCTAAGTTTACAAGCTTGATTGAGACAATATCGGTACAATGGTGTACCACTAGCCACGCTTATCAAAGTTTAACAATTGAACTCAATTTTGTTAGTAGTGTCTTATATCAAAAGGCAATTTTAGGAGGTAAATAAATTAGTTATTTCAAAGGTTCGAAACTTTACGGGATGACTTTATTTTCTTTTTAAGCAAATCTTGTTATATTCTCTTGCCAGCTTTAGCTAGAGTCATGACAACCCAACACAACATGTTGCCTAGCTAAATGGTCGAACACAAAACCCATCATATGTTTGGTATTTAGCTGGGACTAATGTCCATGATTTTCATTCTTTTAACAATTGGTTTATCAGTACTGAAAACCACATCATCCTTACTCTGCTGGAAAATCTGGGAGACAATAAATAATCTCATCTTCAAAAGAACCCACCTCCTCCCAAATTCTATTGTCTATGTTGTTGCCTCCAATGGCAATAGTTACGAAAAGCAAAATCCAATCAACTCTATGTGCTCTTCTAAGTTCATTTAGACCACTCAGGTGTTATAAGATGACTTCGTCCTCCTTTGCTAGTCTGTCAAGTTGAACTTAGGGTGTGTTAATTTGGTAAGGAGGACTAAACATGATTGGAGTGCTTATCTAGTGAAAGATAAGTCATCCCATGTTCGCTAACAAGAATGACTATATAAAAGGGATTTGGATCCTCTCCTAAGCTAGAAAACTAGCTGAGCTTCCTAAACTTTGCATCACATACATCCACTTGTAAATGAGAAATCTAATGGCTCCTATCAAATATTGTACTGATTCTTTCTTTTTGAGATTAATCCAACGGGTGATATACAACAACAACATTCTCAATATCTCTGACTCTCTCCTTCTTCTTCTTCTTCTCCATCAGCCGAGTTCTCCATCTACAATTTTAGCTCCACTTATTAATTGAACATCTCTCTTTCCACCTCTACAAATTCCATATTAATATAAATTTGATCAAACGCAATCATAGAAATTCACGTTTTTGAGTTTTAATCAAACACTCAGTTCATCATTCTCATTGATTCAAAGAAACAAATCATTCAAGACATTCACCCCCATATATATCATCCTCTATTGCATCTGAGACTGAAAACCCATATGCAACAGAACTTAATCTCAAACCCAAGATGACAAATTTGACTAGTATACCCAATCTGATTGGTATGGAACTCAAATCTCTCACTACTCACCTTTATTCTCAAATTCTCAACCATCGCCGGTGGCTCATCGACTTAATTATCAAATGGGAAATTTGATATGGATGCTATTGATTTTCTTGTATTTTGATATAATTGTTGCCAATAGAGAGTTGCTTTCAGGAGGTGGACTGAAGGAAAAGAAATGGAAGAGTAGAAGGAAAAGAAGAGAGATGGGAGAGAAAGGGAGGAAATAGAAACAACGATGTATGAACCGAAAGAAGCTTAAGAGGAAATAAAAGAAACATAGCTTTAAGAGCAATCCTAAAACGTTAGATCTGAAACCAGCCACGTGTCCTTATCTCCTCAAAAGCTTAGGAAGCTCAGCTAGTTTTCTAGCTCAGGAGAGGATCCGGATCCATATAAAAGTACTATTGAGTCTCAAATACTATCCAACAAACTATTGGATTATGGACGCTACAGTATCACTCTACACATTGTGATCTAAAACCGCTTGACACCTTTACCAAAGTCTTGCAACGTCGTGACCCCTTTTACCAGACTTGTCATTGTCGCCCTCCTTTCCCTCTTCATGCTAACCATTGCCGCCATCCTTGGCCACGCCGCCACCGTGGGCTCATCCTCGCCCTCAATCACGATTGTCGTTGGTCGACTTGGGGCTGTTGATGTCAAATTACAACGTGGAGCCGTTCTTGTAACACCCTGACCTAGATCAGTTCAAATGTAAGGCGGATATTAGAGAGATAATGTCACGCCCCGACTCATAAATTTTACCTTAATTACTAGCATTGTGGTAATAAGAATTTTACCGTCTTCGTCATTGAATTTATAGTCCTAAAGTCCCGAGAGGTGTGTTGAGGGACGAATATTTCGAAAGAATTATTCGAAGGAAGAAAATGTGACGACGGTAAAAATGGTAAATTTTAGCTAGTAAAAGGTAATTTTTATTGGGGTATTATTTTTTGGGGGTGTTGAATTTTTGGTTTGGGTGTTGTTTAAGTTGGACCGGATGGGCTTTGGCCCATTTCAGTTTTCCCTCTCCTTTCTCTCTCCTCCCTCCCGTTTTCTTCCTCCCATTTCCTCTCTTCACTGCCGCAAGTTTCCGGCCGCCCGACCGCCGCCGTCCGGCCGCGCCAGACCGCCGCACCGGTCCCAAACGATCGGTCTCCAACCCAGCTACAATTCTAGACCGGTGGCAGCCTCCCTAGCGCCGCCGTGAAGGAGGAATCGACGCCGAAAGCCCTGACTGCCGGAAACTTCTTTTCGCCGGAACTCCTTCCTCCGGCCGCCATATCCGGCGAGCCTTGGCTCAAAAGGAAGCCCTCCTCCCGTGCTTCAATCCCTCCAAAGGGCTCCTTCCATCTCGAGCTAGGTAAGGAGAAATCGGTATTTGAAATTCTAGGGCTTATTGTGTGTTTGTGATCGATTGACATGGTTAGGCTTAGAATTGGAGTTTGTGGTAGTTAGGAATGTTGTAGAGGAGGTTGAGAGGAAGGTGCTGGCAAATTTTGGTAGCATTTGCAGGTCGCCGGAGTTGGTCGCCGGCCGCCGCTGCCGGTGCCGCCGCCGAGAAAATGTTTTTGTTGGAGAAAATTATGAGGAGTTTAATGGAATGAGTTTTAGAATTTTTGGAGGAGTTTTGGATAGGTTTTGGAATTTGTTAAGTTTGATGTTTTTGGCGGATTAATAAATTAAAATCCGGCCATTGGATTATTTTTGATGATTAGGACGTTGGAAGGTGATTTTGAAGATGTCGGTAATTTATGGAGATTTGTGGTTGGCAGTGAAGTTAAGATTTAGGACGATAGGCATGGTTGAGCGCGGGAAGCTCATATTTAATTATGCCTATTTTTCTTTGAACGTTGGGATTTTATTTAAGGAATTTTTTATGTATTGGAACATGACACGAGGAGGCTCGAGCAGAGGAGACCTCCGGCCGACGTCAGGCTTAGGCCTAAGTTGTGAGTGGACCTTTGTTTTTTTTTAAATAATGTTTTTATTGTTGAATAATTTCCTTTGTTGGAATTTATCCTGAATTGAGAATTTCAGTGATTTTACTTATTTTATTTAACGTTTATGAATATAGTATGTATATGAGAGAGTGCTAGCTAGCAATACGTGCTCCCCTCATAATGAGGAAAAATGCCATTATGAGGTGACGTGAGCGTTAGACGCTAGCGTCCTAGCCCTGTACGACTTTCTACTTTTCGAGTTCATTCTATATTTTTTTAAATTCATTCATAGAATTCGTACAGGGAGTGAACACGTATAAATACCACCCGGTCCCCCCTCATACTGAGGAAAAATGCTATTATGGGGTGACGTGCGCGTTAGACGCGAGCGTCCTAGCCTGGTATGACTATCTACCTTCGAGCTTATTCATAGATAGCATACATGGAGTAGACGGGTGTGAATACATACTGATATAATTATATAATTTAGCCTGAGAGGCTGTATTGTTTAAGATTTGGAGACTAGCCAGAACTAGTTGTGTCCTTGAAAGTGTTTCTTGGGGAAATATTTATTGTTGTCCAGATTATTTTGTTCACTCACCCTGACGTGATTAAATATTTTCCCCTGGGCTTTTCCTTCGTTTTAATCGCCCAGTCTGCAGAGTTCGGGTGGGGTCTAGAAGGAGGCGCCGAGGCATAGTCACCCACATTTCCACTACTGTTCGCCAGTAGGTCATCTGTTTAACCCACTAGGATTTTCTTCAGCTTCCGTTGTCTTTTTTGTAGTAGCTCTGAATATTTTCGGAAAAATAATTGTGTATTATTTTATTCGGTTATTTGGATTAAAGTGAAGATTAATATTTTGGGTTAAGAGGGTGTTCTATATTTTTTTCCGGGTTAGGGTTGTCCATTTTCAAAGGAGGTTTGCCGAGTCCTTCGGTAAATTTTCCTTGGAGGTGGTCCCCGCATGACTTACCTCGGGTTTCAGGGTGAAATTCGGGGTGGGTCTTGACAGATAATATAAATCTACAATAAAATACGTATAGTAATAGAGTTTTAAATCATCGTTAAAAAGAAAATGAAACTTACCATCTAATGGATCAATACATGTGTTTGTGTTATAATCAAGTAACTAATATCTCTGCGATTCATCACCATCGGTTAATATAAAGACACTGGATGATCAAGAGGTCAATTAACAACCCCTGACGAAATCATCGATATGTGATTTACAAGGACAACAAATTGTTGAGGGATATCTCTGTTTTTTATAGTTAAGGGAGATCTCTTTGCGAGTGTCCTGAACGAGAAGCTACCTCCCCCCGCCACTGGAAGGGTTTTTTTTTTTTTTTTTTTTTGATATTGAGAAGAAAGAGGGATATAATCGACTAGGTCGATGAGAGACATCCTTGGTGTTGTCTCCTTGTATATCTTAAAGCTTCCTCACTCAACAATGTATCAAATTCTACAAAATCACAGTTTTACACTCCACTAACCTAAAATGAGATCTCAATTGTGTGTGCGTTTTCCTTGATCTCAATATGTTCATCTATTTTTATTTTTAGACCCAGTCTCATTCAGTTCCGGTAATAAATATGTCTGAAACTGGGTGAGACTGAGATTGTGGTGTCGCCGAGGGCAAAACTGTAAAACTGGGCATGTAAAAAACCAAATGGGAACCAACAAAAACCCATACTGGGTCAGTACAAATTGACAGAGCCTCAGTCTGACTGAGCCCTGACCCACACACACCCAATATTAGGAGAGGCGGGAAAACAAAGAAGAGAGAGAGACGCACAGCCACTGTGATTTTCAGAGCCCAAAGAGAGAGTGACGAAGAAGAAGAAGAAGAAGAAGAAGAAGAAGATGAGAGGCAAAGGTACGGAGCCGTCGGTGAACGACCGTTACACGCAGTGGAAGTCGCTGGTGCCGGTGCTCTACGACTGGCTCGCCAACCACAATCTCGTCTGGCCTTCCCTCTCTTGCAGGTCCTCTTCTTCTCTCTCCGTCTCTAATCCCTAGGGTTTCAGTTAATCTTTTGATTTTGCGTAATTTTGACCCATACTGGTTGTTTGCTTCAGTTTCTGGTTTGAATTTGGGGAAATGTGGGGTTAGGTGAAAGAAAAATCAAATCTTGGGGACTTCGGGTTTTGTTTGTGTTGTTAATTTGATGTGCAAAAGAGAGAGAGCTTTGTTGAAGCTGATGGCTTTGTTTGATATTGAGGTCTGCTTAATCTGTGTTGGAAGCTTTTAAGTATTTGTTAAGCTGATGCATTAGGTTTTGTTTTTCCGCAGATGGGGACCGCAGCTGGACCAAGCTACTTACAAGAACCGGCAGCGTCTTTATCTTTCCGAACAGGTGATGTTGATTTCTTCCGTGTTTAAACCTTGGTTGTTAAGTTGGTAGGATTTGGATGGCGGCTGTGTTGTGAACTGGTTCGGTGACTGTCGGTCTTCTATTAATCTTGTTGTGAAAAATCAGTGTTCGGGGAGTAACTCTGTTGATGTCATATATATTATTCGATCATAAAGTGGCCATTGTTTTTCATAAAGGCTGATTGTTGTTACTTGTTAACACATTGTGAATATGTGGTGCTGTCATTTTGTTTGGTTTGTATTATTGTATCATTGTATCATCCTCTTTGATAGTTTTACTGTGTTTGTTTGATTTTTTGCTTCCCCTGTACTTTTATCAGACCGACGGAAGTGTTCCAAATACACTTGTCATTGCAAACTGTGAAGTTGTCAAGCCTAGGGTGGCAGCTGCAGAGCACATAGCACAGGTGATCTTATTGATAGTCAATATGTTTCTCTTCAATGATGCCTTTTGGTTATTTTCTTAACTTATACCCTGTAAATTTTACTCCTTTTTTGACTGCCTATTTTGCTTGATCTTTGCAGTTCAATGAAGAAGCACGGTCTCCATTTGTAAAGAAGTTTAAAACTATAATACATCCTGGAGAGGTATACAATATTGAATGTAACTTTGTTTGTAATATAATCTTGTTCATAAGTCTTCTGGACATTGGGGTGCACTAAAAACTGTACTTATTTTACTTTTCTTTTTATGCAATTGCTGAAAACTTTTAAATTTGAAATTTTAGGACAAGTTTGTAGTGTCTCGAAACGGAAAATAATCAAAATATGGTAAACATTGACAAAGGTTCAACTAGTTGCAGATACTCGTTGATTGATGTGTCGAAGATCATTCTAACTTTGCAGATTGTGTATCTGAATCAAATTGTGTATGTGTTATGAATTGATGAATACAAACTTGCAAGCTCATTATCACCTTTTTAAATCGTCAACTTAGTTAAACTGTGATAAGACCCAAGTACTACCACCACCCTCCATAACCAAATTGGTGTGATCCCATCTCCAAAAATATTCTTATATTTATTTCTAAAAAGGGCTTGGATTCTTAATTTATGATTATATTTTGAAGGTGAACAGAATCAGGGAACTCCCGCAAAATAGTAAGATAGTGGCCACGCACACCGACAGTCCTGATGTAAGCACTCTTTATTATGTATAATCAATTTAAATGGATGATATCAAGTATCATTTTAATTTTGAATGATTTTCATAGAGTTAAAGCTTTTGAGCTTGTAAACAGGTCCTCATTTGGGATATTGAGGCTCAACCTAATCGTCATGCCGTCCTGGGAGCTTCGAATTCTCGCCCAGATCTGGTGTGCACTATTTACCAGAAAACTATTCTCAAGCTTGCACTATTTTACTGCAAATTATTTATTACTAGCCTTTTATCCGTGCATTTGCACAGGATTCACAAAAGAAGTTCCAAAAATCTCTCAAAATAAACAGAGATGCAATTATTCTTCATGAGAAGAAATAGATGCAGTTATCATCCATTCTTCCCTATAATTCCCACTATCCGTGTTTTTCTTATTTATCTTTTTTTTTTTCCCTCTTATAAGAACTCATGTATTTATTTTATTTTCAATTAACTTTATAAGGACATTATAGGCAAAACATAATTTGGTGAAGTTTTGAGGGGCTGGCTTTATGGTAGTAGATATAGAGATAGATTGGTGTATTACTTGGGGCATTGTTTTACATTCACTTGGGGCATGATTATCTGTTTAAGTTTTCAGTTGTTTAACTTTAAATCTGCACAAACCAATGCTCGGATATTGATAGATTATTGATATCACCATAATCATCATCAGCATATACGTAGAGAATGTCTACATTCAAATAGCTTTGTTTTTCGTTCTCTCACTCTCGCTATACCTGCTTACTGAACCAAACTGCATCTTGCAGCTATTGACTGGACATCAAGATAATGCTGAATTCGCTCTTGATATGTGCCCCTCGGAACCCTTTGTACTCTCTGGAGGTCAGGAAGTTTCTAGTTCAGAGTTATATATTTCAGTGGTGCTTTGGTTATTTATACCAATAAAATGATTTGTAAAGAAAGTACTCAGTTGAAACCTATATCAATGGGTTTGCGAAGATTATTATTGGTTCATTTGGTTTAAATTTCTTGTTTTTTCTTCATGCTATTGACTCATACTAAGGAACTGCAACCTGCATTCCTACTTTCTCTATTTTTCTGAATGGGATATTTTTGCCGCAGGGAAGGACAAGTCAGTGATTTTGTGGAGTATTCATGATCATATCTCATCTCTAGCATTAGATCCTGGGTCTGCCAGGTCACCAGGATCTGGAGGTTCAAATGCTAAACATGCCTCTAAGGTTGGTGGGAGTAATGACAAACCCGCAGACAGCCCTTCTCTTGAGCCACGAGATATCTATAAAGGGCATGATGATACTGTTGAAGATGTACAGTTCTGCCCAGCCAGGTATGTGTTGATGAAGAATCAGGTGTATTTAGTTTTTCTCCAGCTTGTTTTATTGGCCAGTTATAGCTGTAACTATTACAAGAGGTTGGAACTTGACGTATAAATTTATTTTGCCTCTGAAAACTTTCAAGTCATTTCTTCCGAAAATATTAGGATGCTGGTATTCCCTCAATTTTCTAATACTTTTTTCCATTTTTTTTGTTATTCATGTGCTGTAGTGCGCAGGAGTTCTGCAGTGTAGGCGATGATTCTTGCCTTATACTATGGGATGCTAGATCTGGCAATAGTCCAGTTGTCAAGGTTTTCCTTCTTTCCTTCAAAGTCCATAGTTTGCCTTTATCTTTCATTAATCCATTGTGACATCTATCTTGCACAAATTCTGGATTGCATTAACTCTTTCTATCTAATACACACATACACTTAGACCAGTTTTGACAGTCCCTTGCTAACCTGTCGGGTTTGTCTCCCCATTAGATGCACAATATGACTGACTTATCAAAATTGAATGTCAACTCTCTCATGCACTCACACACTGATATCATTTATCACCTTTCCACAACTATCTCATGCAAGCTGTAACTTTTTAGTTCATGGTAGATTTGAATGTCGGTTCATTTACGTTTTGAACAGGTTGAGAAAGCTCATGATGCTGATCTTCATTGCGTAGATTGGAATCCTCATGATGTCAATCTCATTCTTACAGGGTATCTGCTTCTTTACTAGTTTACTTGCAAGTTTATATGTATTGATGTCTTGATCATGATTTGTGTTGCTAGTTTGATATTCTATGTTTGTTCATCTAAATTAAAGTATTGTCATCAACACGGAATGTTGTGCTATTAGGTTTAACTTATTTCTTTTTAGGTCTGCTGATAATACTGTTCGTATGTTTGACCGCCGAAATCTCACTTCTGGAGGAGTTGGATCACCCATTCATAAGTTTGAGGGCCATACTGCAGCAGTTCTCTGTGTTCAGGTGCAAGAAATTTTGTGTAGAATAGTTCAGTTATTTATTATTGGCTTGTTTCTTTCTATTAGATTCTTCATGATATTCATATGTTCTGTGCTTTTGGTATTCCAGTGGTCTCCTGACAAGTCCTCTGTCTTTGGAAGTTCTGCTGAGGATGGCCTGTTGAACATCTGGGATCATGAAAAGGTGTGAAGCCATTCATTTTGTTATTGTCAATCAGGAAACCAAGAATTCTGGTGAATAAAAATAGGATATGAGCAATGTATTTGCCTATTTGGTTCTGTATTTTGATGAATGTGGCTTGGTTTCTTATGTGAAGTCGTTCTTTAGCATACAAATTTTGGAATCCAAGATGTGCTATTGCTGATTTGTTTTTAATCTCTAACTGTTATATGTTCTAGGTATAAATAGTTTTTGCGTACTTTTCAGATTGGTAAGAAGCAAGAATCTGTTTTATCAAAGGCTCCTCCTGCAGGATTGTTTTTCCGACATGCTGGTCATAGGTAAGCAGGTTTTTTTTTTTTTTTTTTTTTTTTTTGTGTATATATATATATATATATATACAGAAACGTTCCAAAGCGGACGTCCGCACTCGACTTAAAGTGCAGACGTCCCTCCGTTCTCCACCGGACGGCTCCAACGACGGCGCGCCTCCACCCCAGCAGACTCCAGCAGCGTCCCCGATCACTTTCCCTCCCCGGCGAGTCCGCCGAATTCCATTTTTCCGGCGAGATCACCAAAAACTTCAAATCCAATCGATCTCGCCGGAAAACTAGAATTCGGCGGACTCGCCGGGGAGGGAAAGTGATCGGGGACGCTGCTGGAGTCCGCTGGGGTGGATGCGCGCCGTCGTCGGAGCCGTCCGGTGGAGAACGGAGGGGCGTCCGCACTTTAAGCCGAGTGCGGACGTCCGCTTTGGAACGTTTCTGTATATATATATATATATATATATATATATATATATATATTAAAAAGGAGCTCCTACCATGCTTGTGCATGTACTAGTGTCTACCTGTTTTACTTAATTTGTAAGAGGAAACCTAGTAGCACTGGGAGGGCTTCTATTCATAGATTATCAGATGCTAAAATTGGCCTTTACATGCTACTTTGTGTGCCAGTGTTTACCTGATTTACTTTATTTGTTTGAGGAACTTTTTAGATTGGGAGGACATCTCTTGGTAGATTATCATATGCCTCAATTATCATTGCTACCTTTTCTTTTATTTTTTTTTTGACATATATTTTCTTTGTTTACTTTACAACATGTTCATTTACTGTATGTACGGTGCCTTATGCATGTCAGGGACAAGGTTGTCGATTTTCATTGGAATACATCTGATCCCTGGACAATAGTAAGTGTTTCCGATGATTGTGAAAGTACTGGAGGAGGCGGTACACTCCAGGTAATATATTCTCTAGCAAGTTTGGCGTATATGTTCATTTTGCCCAAGTTTGTAAAGTGTTAACATTGTGTGTATAATGTTCAGTAGAATCCATCTATTTCATTCAGCATACATGAGTACATGATTTTGTCAAAGAGCAAAAAAGAAATTCACTGGATGAAGATTGAATTCTTCCCTCTGGCAAAACTAAGAACGAGTTACAAATGCATTAACTTTGTTTAGTTAGGATTCTTATATATTACCAGTGATATCGATACTAGAATCACACGAAAGTATTATAAATCCACTTATATTTATCTGCTCTCATATACTAGAATGACTGGTTTTAATGAATGACTAATTTTGATCATGCAGATATGGCGAATGATTGATATGATTTACAGGCCTGAGGAAGAGGTGCTGGCCGAGCTTGACAAGTTCAAATCTCACATGTTGACATGCTCTGCTTGATGTGACTCTCCTCCACTCACTAGACAGTGTAATATTAATCCAGCTCTCTTTAATCTCAATTATCTAGCCCCTAGTGAGACTAGTAGCTCCATTTGAAGAAACAGAAGGAAAAACTTGGTTTAGTTGGGTGCTAATTGTACTGGTCAGTTGTGTGATGTTCCGATAACTTGTTTCATTTGGAGGAGAAGTAACATCTTTAATTTCAAGAGACAGTTTTATCATATCGTATTGAGTATTGCGTATTCATGCATTCACCAAGAAAATGGCCATTACTTCTAAAGTGGTGGAAGTGATCCATCAAAGTTTGCTTCACCAAGAAGAATAAAGACAATCGATCGTTTTGACAAGACACGATCAAGTTTCATTCTTAGACAGAGTAAGGTAGGTAAGTGATGTAAGAATTGTGAGTAGTAACCGGCGAGGACGACATGGGGGCTTTGAGTTGAGTCTCTCCTTGCTTCCTGATGTTGTCGATGAGTATCCGAATTGAGGTAGACTATAAATCTCGTCACATATTCGACTCACTAATAAGTTTTGTAAAAAAAAAAGGGACACTTGGGGTTTTCATAGTCTTAGATATTGTATTTCATTTTCTTACAATGTGATACTCGTGAAAAAATTGTAACACAAACGTTTGGACACGATGAATTGCCACACTGCTCATGTTTTCCATTTCCTTTTTTATTTTATATTTTAAATGTGATAGGGGTGTATATATAAAAGGACAATAACATCACCAAAAAAACGATCCTAGTTCGATCAATGAAGAAGAGCTTTGAGTTTTATCCCTGAGAAAACCTCTCTCTGAAATCGAACCACCAGAAGAAGAAGAACCAAGATGGGTCGGCGGATCTCCGGCCGCTCCTCCTGGCTAATAGCCACCGTGCTCCTCCTCATCTCCTCCGCAGCTCACTGTTTCTATCTTCCCGGCGTCGCTCCCCGTGATTTCCACACCGTATGCTCTATTTCCCTTTGCAAAGCTTGTTCCTTTTGTATTTTGGGTTCGAATTGGTTGACCCTTTTAGCTTTACTTGCTCCCCTGACTTGGTTTGGTATTGGAATCGTTGTGGGTTCGTGTTGTTGGAGTGATAGTGGGTTGGATCTGCGGTTTTGGGTTTGATCTGTTTGTGGTTTTTGTTGGATCTGTGACATTGGTTTTCAGGGGTTTGGGGGTTGTAATGGGAGTTTGAGTTTAGATAGTTGCTGTTAGCTGCTTTAGAGTTTAGAGAGTTCTGGGTTTATTGAAAGTGATGAACTTTTTGAAGTGATCAAGTTGTTAAGAGTATTAAATTTAGAAATATAAAATGGTATTATATCAGAATGAAGCGAAGTTGGCAACAAATCATGAAAAGCTGGGTACTTTGAAGATTTGTGAGATGCTGAACTCAAAGTACTGTTTTGTGTTCTGAAATGTAATGGTGTGATACAAGTGTGGTGATTAGAGACTTGTGTGTTCCATGGAGAATGTTTCAACAATGTTTACCTCAAATGATAGACACTTATTGTTCCATGGAGACTTATGAATGTTGAGCGTGTGTTTGCTAAGTTTAAGGGTTTCTGCTGTGTTAGTCGTAATAATCATGTCAGACTCATCGAGTGCAAACTATCCATCTGTTGTTGATCTTTAGAATTTGGGTTGTCTTTCAGAGGATTTGATTTTCTACCTTTTACAATCATTAGTCAATTTTACCACAATTAGCTTCTGCTCAAACTCATTTGAGAACATTAGTGGCACCTTTTTCTGTAAATGAAGATGTCTATACCTGTATTCAAACTCATGTGACATTGAAAGTTTAATTATAAATATATGAATAATATGATACTTCTGTTAGCCTTAATTCACATTGAATTCATTATTGCTTTGGTACTCAATCGTTTGTTCTGTGCATGTCTTCTTTTTGACAGGGAGATCCACTTTCTATCAAAGTGAACAAATTGTCATCTACAAAGACCCAACTCCCATATGACTACTACTACTTAAAATATTGTAAGCCCAAACGGATTGAAAACAGTGCAGAAAATCTGGGGGAGGTTCTTCGTGGTGACCGCATTGAAAATTCTGTATATTCTGTGAGCACTTGTCACCTTATAACCTTTGGTATCCAGTTAGTACATACATAAAACAATAATGTCAGCCTCGTTTATTTGACGTATGAAACCTTTGTTAACTTTTGTTCTCAGTTCAAAATGAGGGAGGAGCAATCCTGTGTTGTAGCTTGTCGAGTAAAGCTTGATGCTGAAGCTGCAAGAAATTTTAAGGAGAAAATTGATGATAAATACAGAGTACAAATGTAAGCAAGGATGCCATGCTAGGATTTTTCATGTTTGTGATTTCAAGTCTTTTTTTTTCCTTTTTTCCTGTTTAGTGTCTGAATCCTTATCCCTGTATGAATTGTCTGCTCTAAATTTATGTGACTCCATCTCTCTACATTGGTCGCCTCGTTTAAAGAAAAGCCAAACATCAGATTATGTTGCTTGCTGATTTCATATTGACCTCTCAACTGGAATGCAGGATTTTGGATAACCTTCCAGTTGCTGTCCTCAGACAAAGGCGGGATGGAAGTCCGTCCACAACTTACGAACATGGATTCAGTGTTGGATTCAAAGGAAATTATGCTGGGGTATGCCTAAAAGCAGTTGCTAAAGTTGAAGTGTACATGTTTACATCGTCTTATACTTGTCATTTGTTGTACAGAGTAAAGAGGAAAAGTATTTCATCAACAACCACTTGAGCTTCAGAGTTATGTATCACAAAGATCCTGAGACTGACTCTGCCCGAATTGTTGGGTTTGAGGTTACTCCAAACAGGTACTGTACCTCTTTCATCTTTACTCCCACATCTGGTCAGTCTGCTGCATTTCTCTTTTTAGCCAATTAGGCCCCACACGATATGTCTAGAGTTAAAACAAGTGGCAGAGTGGGAAAAAACGTGGGTTGTTTTGTTGTTACTTTCCTATTCTGTTTTCATTTGCCTTTTCTTTTATAAACAATCGACTTTATTGTCCTTCCTGAACAAAATGATATTTAAAGGAAAAGGGTGTTTACGTCAAAGAAATCAGCTGTGGCTGAGAATAGATAGTATAGATATGCTGGCTTGAGCTCCATCAGTAGAGGTTTTGTATGTTAGGAAGGTACCTGAATGCTGTATTATTGTTGATAGTAAAACAAAGAAAAAGTGAAACTTCTATTAAGGGATTCATTTTCACACTCCTCGTCTTTACACATCACTCATTTAGAAGTATTTATTTCACTCATATGCTCCCATACACTTTCCTTCTCTCTCTCTCTCTCTCTCTCTCTCTCTCTCTCTCTCTCTCTCATTTCCCATGTCGTTTTTGTTAAGTCTACTATTTATCTTCAATTCTTGCTGTTCTCTGTTTTTTCTCCTATTTAGAAGTTGTTGCCTCGGATAATGGTGTGTGAATTTTGCGAAAGAAAAGTTATGTAACTCATACTTAAATCATTCTCATTTCCGTGGTTCGCGTTCTTTCTATTCTTCGAGTATTATATAGTTGTATTTTGATTATGTAGTTTTCTTATATGCCGCTTGTCTGCAGTATCAATCATGAATATAAGGAATGGGATGAGCAAAATACTCAGTTGGTAACATGCAATAAAGACACAAAAAATCTACCTCCTGGAAGCACTGTTCCACAAGAAGTTGACAAAGATAAAGAGATTGTCTTCACATTTGATGTTTCCTTTAAGGTACATTAAAAAACAAAAACTTTTGACTACTTATTCTCGTGATACAACTTATAATTTATGCTTTCTCTGCTCTGTCTTTCAAGGAAAGTGATATCAAATGGGCATCTCGTTGGGACACATACCTACTCATGAATGATGATCAGATCCACTGGTTCTCAATCATAAACTCTCTGATGATTGTCCTCTTCTTATCTGGTATGGTGGCTATGATCATGATGAGAACTTTGTACAGAGATATTGCCAACTATAATCAGTTGGACACGCAAGATGAGGCTCAAGAAGAAACCGGATGGAAGCTTGTGAATGGAGATGTTTTCAGGGCCCCTATCAATTCCAATTTACTTTGTGTCTACGTTGGTACAGGGGTTCAGATCTTTGGAATGACACTTGTAACTATGATATTTGCTTTGCTCGGGTTCCTATCCCCTTCCAACCGAGGGGGTCTTATGACAGCCATGGTTTTGTTGTGGGTTTTCATGGGCTTATTTGCCGGTTATTCTTCTGCACGATTGTACAAGATGTTCAAGGGTACAGAGTGGAAGAGGAACACCTTGAAGACTGCATTTATGTTCCCAGGAATTCTGTTTGCTGTCTTCTTTGTGCTAAATGCCCTGATTTGGGGGGAGAAATCTTCTGGAGCCGTGCCCTTTGGGACAATGATTGCTTTGGTTTGTTTATGGTTTGGAATATCAGTGCCTTTGGTCTTCGTGGGTAGTTATTTAGGGTTCAAAAAACCAGCTGTTGAAGACCCTGTAAAGACTAACAAAATTCCACGGCAGGTACCAGAACAGGCATGGTATATGAAACCAGTCTTTTCAATACTTATTGGAGGCATCCTTCCATTTGGAGCTGTTTTCATTGAGCTGTTCTTCATCTTGACATCAATTTGGCTGAACCAGTTCTATTACATATTCGGGTTCCTTTTCATTGTGTTTGTCATCCTTTTAATCACTTGTGCGGAGATAACAATGGTGCTCTGCTACTTCCAGTTGTGCAGTGAAGACTACCACTGGTGGTGGAGATCATACCTGACCGCAGGCTCGTCTGCCCTTTACCTTCTCCTCTACTCTGCCTTCTACTTTTTTACCAAGTTGGAGATCACAAAGTTTGTTTCAGGCGTCCTTTACTTTGGGTACATGGTGATCGTTTCTTATGCTTTCTTTGTCTTGACTGGAACTATTGGTTTCTATGCATGCTTCTGGTTTGTTCGGAAGATCTACTCCTCTGTGAAGATTGACTGATCTGAAGACTGATGTCGAAGGTTGAATGAAACATGAAAAATGAGGCCCGTGTGAGGAAGCAAAGGGGTATCGAACAAAAGACTGCCCTTTAAGAAGGGACATTTTCCAAACCTTACCGAAACCTTTTCTTCTGTTTATTGTAGCATAGTCTGTTTTTCTTGTTTTGTTGTGGAACTGTAGTTTAGTAGTTTAAGTTTGTTGCTTCTATATCATTGCCATTCTACACGCTAATGATTCTATGAAGTCCTAGTTATCTCAATTAAAGCTCTTACATAATTAGCACTATAATACAGCATATCCTATCTGTCTAGATTTCTCACCCAACTTAAAGATCTTCAGAATGGCCTCCATGTTGAAGTCAATCCATTGTCATTTTCCTTTTTGAGTCTGATTAGCATAGGTAAAGTAGTTGTCCCAAATTATCATCTTTCATTCTCTGTTGTTTTTGGTTGTTTTGATCTCTTGTTCATGACCAAAATGCAAATGACTTTATTTAGTAATTTTAGTTTCCAACTTAAATCTTAAATTATAAGTTCATAAGATTCACATTTATTTTTCTAAATCTTTGATTCTGTTTCAAAATTGTAAGTTACTAATTTTCGGCTTCTCCATGTCCGAGTTGGACACTTACTCTCTCAATTCAAGTGCAACCCAGAAAAGGCTTCCCCCCCACTCAGTCTTCTGCCTTTTCATCTCCTTTTCTTCATAGAGTTTGATTTCCACTCCAATCCGGTCTACACTTCCTCTCCGCAAGGATTTGTGGGTTTTGATTAATTATAAATACCATGCAGCTAGCTTTATACGTGTTTGTCAAATAAGAGAGGAGAGAGAGCGACCCAGAGAGCAGAGGCAGCAGAGAAGGGAACCATGACAGCAAGGAACTTGGAGAAGATGGCTTCGATTGATGCGCAACTCAGGCTGTTGGCACCAGGGAAGGTGTCTGAGGATGACAAGCTCATCGAGTATGACGCTTTGTTGTTAGATCGCTTCCTTGACATCCTCCAGGATTTACATGGGGGGGATATCAGAGAAACTGTTCAAGATTGCTACGAGCTATCGGCAGAATATGAAGGAAAGCGTGACCCTAAAAAGCTGGAGGAGCTTGGGAATGTGCTTACAAGTTTGGATCCTGGCGACTCCATTGTTGTTGCCAAGGCTTTTTCCCACATGCTTAACTTGGCTAACTTGGCTGAAGAAGTTCAGATGGCGTATCGGAGAAGGATCAAGTTGAAAAAGGGAGATTTTGTTGATGAAGCAAATGCTACAACGGAGTCTGACATTGAAGAGACGTTCAAGAAGCTTGTGGGGCAACTTAACAAGTCGCCACAAGAGGTTTTTGATGAGTTGAAGAAGCAGACTGTTGATTTGGTTCTAACTGCACACCCTACTCAGTGTGTTCGCAGATCTCTGCTCCAAAAACATGGAAAGGTGAGAGATTGTTTGCAGCAGCTATATGCCAAGGATATTACACCTGATGACAAAAAAGAACTCGACGAGGCTCTACAAAGGGAGATTCAAGCAGCTTTTCGCACTGACGAAATTCGAAGGACTCCTCCTACCCCTCAAGATGAGATGAGGGCCGGAATGAGCTACTTTCAGGAGACTATTTGGAAAGGCGTGCCGAAGTTCTTACGCCGAGTTGATACAGCCCTGAAGAACATTGGGGTAAACGAACGTGTTCCATACAATGCACCACTCATTCAGTTTTCTTCTTGGATGGGTGGGGATCGTGATGGGAATCCTAGGGTCACCCCAGAAGTTACAAGGGACGTGTGCTTATTGGCTAGAATGATGGCTGCTAACTTGTACTACTCCCAGATAGAGAATCTTATGTTCGAGTTATCAATGTGGCGTTGCAGCGCTGAGCTTCTTGCTCGAGCTCACGAGCTTCACAATTGTTCAAGGAAGGAACATGCAAAACACTACATAGAGTTTTGGAAGCAAATTCCTTCAAATGAGCCGTATCGTGTTGTTCTTGGTGACGTGAGAGACAAGCTCTACAATACACGTGAACGTGCTCGTCAATTATTATCCGATGGAGCCTCTCACATTCCTGAGGACACAACTTTTACTGATGTTAAACAGTTCATGGAGCCTCTCGAACTGTGTTACGGGTCACTTTGTTCATGTGGTGACCGGGCAATTGCTGAGGGGAGCCTTCTTGATTTCTTACGGCAAGTTTCTACTTTCGGCCTTTCTCTTGTGAGACTAGACATACGGCAAGAATCAGACAGGCACACTGATGTTATTGATGCTATAACAAAGCACCTGGGACTTGGGTCATATCGAGAATGGTCTGAGGAACAAAGGCAAGAATGGTTGTTGTCTGAGCTCAGTGGAAAGCGCCCTCTTTTCGGCACTGATCTTCCTAAGACAGAAGAAATTTCTGATGTATTGGAGACATTCAAAGTTATTTCGGAACTTCCATCAGACAACTTTGGTGCCTATATCATATCAATGGCAACAGCGCCATCAGATGTGCTCGCTGTTGAGCTTTTGCAACGTGAATGCCATGTGAAAAAGCCACTAAGGGTTGTCCCATTGTTTGAGAAGCTTGCTGATTTAGAGGCTGCTCCTGCTGCTGTGGCTCGCCTCTTCTCTATAGATTGGTACAAAAACCGGATTAATAGGAAGCAAGAAGTCATGATAGGGTACTCAGATTCAGGAAAGGATGCTGGCCGTTTATCTGCAGCATGGCAGCTATACAAGGCTCAAGAAGAGCTCATAAAGGTTGCAAAACAACATGGAGTCAAGCTTACAATGTTTCATGGGCGAGGTGGAACAGTAGGAAGGGGAGGGGGACCAACCCATCTTGCTATCTTGTCTCAGCCACCTGAGACGATTCATGGTTCACTCCGAGTGACAGTTCAGGGTGAAGTTATTGAGCAGTCATTTGGAGAGGAACACTTGTGTTTTAGAACACTCCAGCGTTTCACAGCAGCTACACTAGAGCATGGCATGAATCCCCCAGCTTCGCCAAGGCCGGAATGGCGTGCACTCATGGATGAGATGGCAGTGGCTGCTACTGAGGAATACCGTTCAATAGTTTTCCAGGAACCCCGATTTGTTGAGTACTTTCGACTTGCAACACCAGAGATGGAGTATGGTCGAATGAACATAGGGAGTCGTCCATCAAAGCGAAAGCCAAGTGGAGGCATCGAATCACTTAGAGCAATCCCATGGATCTTTGCATGGACTCAGACAAGATTTCACTTACCAGTGTGGCTTGGGTTTAATGGAGCATTTAAGCAAGCCATAGACAAGGATCGCAAAAATCTTGCGATCCTTCGGGAAATGTACAACACATGGCCTTTCTTCAGAGTCACCATTGATTTAATTGAGATGGTGTTTGCCAAGGGAGACCCGGGTATTGCAGCTCTCTATGACAAGCTTCTAGTGTCAAAAGACTTATGGTCATTCGGAGAGCGTCTGAGGACCAACTACGAAGAAACTAAACGCCTAATACTCCAAGTGGCTGGGCACAGAGATCTTTTGGAGGGAGATCCTTATTTGAGGCAGAGGCTTGTTCTGCGTGACTCCTATGTTACAACTCTAAATGTGTGTCAAGCTTATACTCTCAAGCAGATCCGTGACCCCAACAACCATGTTCAAGTAAGGCCTTCAAAGGAACCAGCAAGCAAGCCGGCAGCAGAGCTCGTCAAGCTTAACTCAACAAGCGAATATGCTCCAGGTCTAGAGGACACACTTATTTTAACCATGAAGGGTATTGCTGCTGGGATGCACAACACTGGTTGAAGCTCCAATACTCGAGTTTTCTTTGATACTAACCTCATACTATTGGTGAACATCCTTCAATTGTATCTTTTTTCATGTTTTTTCCTTTGATGAATTCATGTATTACGTATTATGAATCTATTTAGTACTCAAAGGTGGCGTTTGTTACACCGGATTAACAGGGATTTGACTAGCTTAGGTAAGAAAATAATCCGAAACCCATGTTTGGAGGAACACGGGACTGAATTAAATGAGTATACGTAGTCCCCGCGTCCCGTTTTGGCCTTCTTACACAGTCACCCCAAAATTGGGCGGACTACATACCGCATCGTTGTTTAACGATTACGACCTCTGCTTCCTCTCTGCTTCGACTCTCTCTGCTCTCTCTTCTACTGGACAGGTACGATATCCTCTCTCTCTCTCTCACATCTTGAAACCCTCTCTGCCTTTATTTTTTCGATCTGGAATCGAGTAAAGATCGATTTCATAGAAAATTGGTTATAGGTTGTATGTATTTGATAGATTGATTAAGGATTCGGTGTGTAATACGTTGAATTGATCAATTTCATGGTTGGGTGTTCTTGTTCAATTTTTACAGCAGATTGATTTCATTGAAAACTGTTTATAGGTTGTATGTATTTGATAGATTGATTAAGGACTCGGTGTTTGGGTAGTTTGATCTGTTATGAATTGATCAATTTCATGGCTGGGTGTTCTTGTTCTTCAATTTTTTTGGTTTGTATGTATCTGATAGAATGGTTGATCTCTAATTAATACACATTGACAAGTTTGGAAGTGTATTACACATTGGGAAACCAAATCAGAGCTCAAAGGAGAAGTTCTTCTGATTCAGGTGAAGTTTGATATTTGATGTGAGTGAGCAGGTGAAGTTTGCCTGTATTCAGATTACTATTGTAATTGAAACTTCATCTTTGTGGTTGCTTGAGTCATACCCTCACAATCTAACATGCTTCGCAGAGAGATATAGACACCACACATTTCATGCAAACTGCCCCTTGGTTGGGCTTGCTTCCTGCTGCAGATGGACAAATATTGCATTCTCAAGATGGTGGAGAAAGCTCTATTGTCAACCTCTTTAAATCAGCTACTTCTGCAATTGTGTCAAACCCTGGGTGTCCAAATTCGGCTTCCTTTAATACCTTATTGAAGTAGGCAGAAGCTGCAGGTGCGCAGTTGCAATTTTTTGTGTAAATTTTTATAGAGATATTTACATCTACTTCAATGATCATTTAGTCCAGTACAACAACAAACATGAGATTAGACTATTTTTATTGTACTGCTCTTTAGTCCCAAACAATACCAAACATGGGACTGGCTTAATCACAGCATAAGCCAAGCTTAGACAGTTCAGGACCGTTTTACAAATTAGTCATGCCTTAGGCAGTTCTGTGTAACAAACATGCTGAAAGAGTTTTCTAAATTTGTTTTCGATGTGTGTGTGTGTGTGTGTATATATATACAGGCCCGTTCTGGTGCGGACGTCCGCACTTGGCTTAAAGTGAGGACGTCCCTCCGTTCTCCACCGGAGGGCTCCAACGACGGCGCGCCTCCACACCAGCGGACTCCAGCAGCATCCCCGACCACTTTCTCTCCCCTGCGAGTCTGCCGAATTCCAGTTTTCCGGCGAGATCACCCAAAACTTCAAACAAGATCGATCTTGCCGGAAAACTGGAATTCGACGGACTCGCCGGGAAGGGAAAGTGATCGGGGACGCTGCTGGAGTCCGCTCGGGTGGAGGCGCGCCGTCGTCGGCGTTGTCCGGTGGAGAACGGAGGAACGTCCGCACTTTAAGCCGAGTGCGGACGTCCGCTTTGGAACGTTTCTGTATATATATATATATATATGTGTGTGTGTGTGTGTGGGGGGGGGCCCTTCCACTAAGGGATCCCTTATTTTGGTTTATATGAGGGATGGAGGATTACATCAACTTTTCGATTATATTTTTGAATATCCACCGTTCAGTTTGTTGGTCCTTATATATAGATCAATTACGCAAATTTTCAGTTAATTTGGTGATCGTTAAGGTGTCGAACAAGATTAAATCAATGAACGAACCAAATCTGCCAAACATGAACCGTTCATGCTTATAATTATAAATCATAGTTTTGAATGCCTTAACGCTACCAAAATTTCTGAAAATTTGCAGAAATAATCTACTCATATAGAACTACATATTAAACGGTGGAGATGTGATTTTGTGATCGAAAAGTTGGTGTAATCCCCCATCCCTCATATATGTCAAAAAAAAGAATCTCTTAGTGGAAGGGCCCTGTATATATATATATGTGGAACACTTTGTTCTCGTATCTTGGTCAGACAGAAACACAAGCTGAAGCGTTTTGGTTTCCTCGAGAGATTCTATTTCTAATTTCTAAAGCATCTGTTAGGTTTCAAAGGGATTTCTGATTTGTGTGATAATAGTAAGTCGTGACTCGTGAGTTTGATACATGTTTGTAACCAGTACAGGATGAATACAAAAACTTCGGCGTACAACTTTGAACTAGATGAAGGCATCTAGTCCAGCTTCTTTAATGTTAAATTTTGGTTATTGAACAAAGGATTAACATGTTGTATGAAGAAGTCACAACATATAGAATTTGGCTGCTGACTTGTCGTCACATCAAACTATATTCAGAGGCAATGAGTCCATATCAGAAGATCTTATGGGGCACAACTACTGCAGATCAACTTTTCGGGCATGGAGATAACACGGCAAGTCCCATTCTCCGATCTCTATATAAACTGAGCAGTCTACATTTCATTGTATACCTGCTCATTAGCTCATTTACTTCATCATATACGCTAGTAGCTTACCATGGAGTTCACCAACCTCGGAAAATGTCTTTGTTTGGCCTTGATCCTCATGATGTTTGGGGGTTGGTATTCTGAAGCCACTTCTCGAACTCTCCAAGATGCATCAATGTATGGCAGATACGAGCAATGGATGGCTCGTTATGGACGTGTCTACAATGACATTAACGAGAAGGAGAAGCGCTTCCAGATATTTAAGGAAAATGTAGCAATTGTGGAATCATCCAACAATGATGCAAGCAAGCCTTACAAATTAAGTGTCAATCAATTTGCAGACCTTACAAACGAAGAATTCATAGCTACAAGAAATCGATTCAAGGGGCATGAGTGTTCCACAAAGACCACTTCTTTCAAGTATGAAAACGTGACTGTGCCAGCTACTATGGACTGGAGACAGAAAGGAGCTGTAACCCCAGTCAAGGACCAAGGCCAATGTGGTACGTATTTAAGCGTCTAGATAGACAAAAACCATTTTTTTAGTTTAAAGGATTACTAGTCTTAACTTGTACTAATTTGTCATACATCCATGTACATACAGGATGCTGTTGGGCTTTCTCAGCTGTTGCAGCCATGGAAGGAATCACTCAACTTACAACAGGTAAGCTAATCTCTTTGTCAGAGCAAGAGCTGGTTGACTGTGATGTTAATGGAGAAGACCAAGGTTGTGAGGGTGGCTTGATGGACAATGCCTTTGATTTTATCAATCAAAATCATGGACTTAGTACTGAGGCTAATTATCCGTACACCGGTGTCGATGGTACATGCAATGCACAGAAGGAAGCAAGTCATGCAGCCTCAATAACTGGCCACGAAGATGTGCCTGCAAATAGTGAAAGCGCCCTTCTTAAGGCCGTCGCCAATCAACCCATTTCTGTTGCCATTGATGCTAGTGGTTCTGATTTCCAATTGTATACAAGCGGTGTTTTCACAGGAACTTGCGGAACAAGCCTAGACCATGGTGTTACTGCTGTTGGTTATGGTGTCAGTGATGATGGGACTAAGTATTGGTTGGTTAAGAACTCATGGGGGGCACAATGGGGTGAAGAAGGGTACATAAGAATGCAAAGAGATGTTACTGCACCAGAAGGTCTTTGTGGTATTGCTATGGCAGCCTCTTATCCCACTGCATAAGTAGTATATCATCAAGTTAATATTATCATATGTACATGAACTTCTTCTGCTTGTAACCCTTAAAAGCTACCATATCTGTAAGAAGACTACCAAGTTCAACTAATACAAAATGAAGAACAGTCTTTTATTGCTTAGTTTATCTATAAATCTCTATAGATGATCTATTTCTATATGGATTTGAGATGCTGAAATCTCACTCATCCTTCCACCATTTGATTCCATTCAACTTCCTGTCAAATTGTGTCATTCCACTATGAGTTCTGAGTCCAAACTGAACTCCCTTTTGGTTTGTTAATGCGAAGTAGAAATGAGGTTGCATAACTATTAGAAGTTTAGCTATATGCACTGATTTTTCGCAGTATAGTTTTGTGTTGACGAGTTTGGTAAGCTTGCTGCATCTTGAGGAATGACTGAAGGAGTATTGGATGACCTAAGAAGTAAATCAAAGTGAATTCGAACTATCATCTTAACTATGGAAGCAAGTTAGATACTAGTGCTTATATTTGTTTTGCTCAGCATTTGAAGCTAAAGCATCACATGTGTAGGAAATTTCTGGAAGACCATGACGCAGCATATATTTGTTTTGCTCAGCATTTGAAGCTAAAGCATCACATGTGTAGGAAATTTCTGGAAGACCATCACGCAGCATATACTACTGTATATGCAAATTATCTTTGCCAGACTACTGTATATTGGCCATCCAAGTGTTCTGTTGTCTTCTTGTAGTTTCCCTTTGAATGCTTTCAGTACATTTCTGATAGTACCTTGTCCATTTTAAGTTTCTCATGCTGATGCTGACCAATTTCAAGTGGTCTGCAGCCCGTAATCCACACATTGAAATGCAGGTTATCTAACATCCAACATATTCTTATGCAATAAGGTATTTGCTCATGCATGTTTAGAATGCAAGAGCCGAATTTCTACATTACAAGCTTGAAAATTATTGATCAAGGTCCCAAAAAGATCATCGCCGTTATCTTCTCTCTTAATAAGATAAAACAAAATCACAGTATCAGTCTCAACTTAGAGCTTTAAAATATGAACTTAAGAGAGAGCTTCTTCTCAGTGAACAAACCCCAAGTCTTAAAGTGAAGGTCGGTCGAAGCACCTCTTCAGTTCGATCATCATACATAAAGCCATTAATCCAAACTGTAGCACCAATCAAGACATAGGAAGTTCTTGCACCATCAACATTACACTTAAAATTTCGAGTGCTAGCTTTCCACAAAGAGAGCATTTAAAGTCTAATTCCTCTACACAGCAGCCTCAGTAATAGGTTTTACCTTTCTTCTGCATGACTATGATTGCCGGAGTGCTACAGAATGGATCCATTGCTTAAGAGTTAAGATAGGTAATAGGGGTATACAAAGCTTCCAAACATCTAAGCTCTAAGAAGTCATGCAGTAGGTGACCCTTAGAGAAATGACAACTAGGTTCATGACTCATTAGTCAGCTTTCATTTCCATCTGTGATCATTAGTGAGGGGGGCTTGGAAGCCTTTCCCAATCCTCCTTCCATCTATAATCATGGTCACTACTCACTACAAACACTAAAATGGAGCTCGTAAGCAGAATTCACAAACGAAAGAATACTAAGGATGCGATGAAAATTGGCAGATAACCAAGTTATATCTGCATCTATATAACTAACATCAGCGGCTAAACTGCATGAAATCCCACAGCTAGACCAATTGTCTACCCAGAACATTTACATGCACCAATTCTCCGTTTGGAGCCTTGATTTAGTAAATTTGCACCCTTCGTCACACTTGAACAACTAACAGAACATTTTCGCTTGTTCAAAATCTGGATCGGACAGAGAAGCAGTGCAACATTGAGCTGTTATTGTTGAAAGTTCTGAAGAAAGAAGAAAAGGCTAGGAGGTGCAGGATGGGGAGTATATGAGTATATGACCATGTAGGTGTCACTAAGATGTGAATTTGAAAGGGCGTAGTGCAAAACATTATGTTCCTTATGGCCAAATGTGTGCACTACGTGTGATATGCACCCGGATCATGAAATATGCTAACTCCTGTTGCAACTTCTCATGGAAGTGCTTCCAAACATGTTACTAGTTTCTCTTGGGGATGTTATAAATTTATAATGCCTATATCTAGTTACAATATCATGTAACCAGTTAACCACTGATTCAACAAAGGGATATACTCGGGTTCAAAAATTTGGCACATTCAAGTTAAATAAAATCCATGGCATGCAGTGATGCAGCTGATATATGCTACTGTACAAGCTGCAAGTGTTAGATCACTAAATTTTTTTTAAGGGAATATATAGAAATGATAATGTTAAAATCTGTAATCCCAATTGAATCGGAGGAAGTCTTAGTCAAACTTATGTAATGCTAAACTGTTGCTGTTAAACAGAAGACTAGAATTTTGTAAGAATATAAGATTTGGCTACTGACTTGTCGTGACATCAAATGATTCTAAGAGGCATGCAATGAGTCCATATCAGAACATTTCATGAGGCAAACTATAGCAGATCAACTACTCAGGCACGGAGATAACACATATAGTTCATTATACTGAGCTCTATATAAACTGAGCCGTCTACATTTCATTGTATACCTGCTCATTAGCTCATTTACTTCATCATATACGCTAGTAGCTTACCATGGAGTTCACCAACCTCGGAAAATGTCTTTGTTTGGCCTTGATCCTCATGATGTTTGGGGGTTGGTATTCTGAAGCCACTTCTCGAACTCTCCAAGATGCATCAATGTATGGCAGATACGAGCAATGGATGGCTCGTTATGGACGTGTCTACAATGACATTAACGAGAAGGAGAAACGCTTCCAGATATTCAAGGCAAATGTAGCAATTGTGGAATCATCCAACAATGATGCAAGCAAACCTTACAAATTAAGTGTGAATCAATTTGCAGACCTCACAAATGAAGAATTCATTACCTCGAGAAATCGATTCAAGGGGCATGAATGTTTCACAAAGACCACTTCTTTCAAGTATGAAAACGTTACTGTGCCAGCTACTGTGGACTGGAGACAGAAAGGAGCTGTAACCCCAGTCAAGGACCAAGGCCAATGTGGTACGTAATTAAGCATCTAGATAGACCAAAACAACTGCCATTTTTTCAGTACAAGAGATTACTGGTCTAACTTGTAATGATCTATGTATATACAGGATGTTGTTGGGCTTTCTCAGCTGTTGCAGCCATGGAAGGAATCACTCAACTTACAACAGGAAAACTAATCTCATTGTCTGAGCAAGAACTGGTTGACTGTGATGTGAATGGTGAGGACCAAGGTTGTGAGGGTGGCTTGATGGACAATGCCTTTGACTTCATCAATCAAAATCATGGACTTAGTACTGAGGCTAATTACCCCTACACCGGTGTCGACGGTACATGCAACGCCCAGAAGGAAGCAAGTCATGCAGCCTCAATAACTGGCCACGAAGATGTGCCTGCAAATAGTGAAAGCGCCCTTCTTAAGGCCGTCGCCAATCAACCCATTTCTGTTGCCATTGATGCTAGTGGTTCTGATTTCCAATTGTATTCAAGTGGTGTTTTCACAGGAACTTGCGGAACAAGCCTAGACCATGGTGTTACTGCTGTTGGTTATGGTGTCAGTGATGATGGGACTAATTATTGGTTGGTTAAGAACTCATGGGGGGCACAATGGGGTGAAGAAGGGTACATAAGAATGCAAAGAGATGTTACTGCACCAGAAGGTCTATGTGGTATTGCTATGGCAGCCTCTTATCCCACTGCATAATTCGTAGAAACTATAAAGAAAACAATGCCCAGCTCCTATCGACCTTTCTACGTTTATACTATGATATGTACATGAACTTGTGCAGGAATACTCGAGACCTAACACATCTGTAAGAAAACTAGAAAATCTTATCAATACAAGAATGAAGAACCTCCTTTTCTGTCTAGCTGAAATTATCCATCAGTGTGCTTATTTCTGTACAAATATTATCAAAACTTCTTGTGCCATCAATATTAAGCTAATTTAGACAGATTGTATTTCACTATCCTTCTACAGGAACCTTGCTGGTAGCAGCCTTACTGGTAGAATTATCCCATTCTACAGTATAACTGTGCTATCAGGGAATTTAACTCTTATACCTCCATTCCCTTACTAGCATTTTGGCTTATATATAGGAACTCGGCTTAAGATTCACAGTAAACCAACATTCCCAATCTAAAGCAAAGTGCTTCTCAGCTTACTGCGTACACAGCAGACGTCTCCCACTGCCAATTCCAAAGGCTGAATTGCACAATATCCCACAGCCAAACCAAGTATCAGAATTTAGTAGAAATCCCATCCCCAGTTCTCTCCATATCAAGCCTTCTTTTTAGTAAACTTGCACCATAGGCCACACTTGCCCGAGGACTAGAACATTTTACTTAGATAATCTGGATCCAACAGAGAAGCATGTTTGAGGTGCTTTTCTCTAAAGAGAATACTGCATATAGAATCCCTCGATCATGTTCTTGAACAACTGTCCAACTTGCTTTAACCTAGTAACCATGTTTGTATCTTCAGTCTTCTTAGTTTCTAATCCTCCATTGTACTTGGGTTTACAACAGTATTCTCAATTGGTAAGGTGGAGCTCTTCTTATTCTCATTATCGACCCACATGAATTCCTATTAAGCCTATCAAAAGTTGGAACAAGTCCGAGAAGGAAGTTTAGCTATCTGCATTGCATAAACCTAGGATGTCACAGTCTTTATGTATGTCAACCTACCAGCCATGTTCAGGGTTCTACAGCTACATTTTCATTCATGATCTACTAAGCTAGCTAAGGTGTTCTTGGATATATCTAAATCACTAGTGAGGGGTCATCGTTGATCCATATATTATACTACTTCCCAAAGCGACTCCCCTTCTACTGTCAGGACTTAGGAGAACAACAGATCAAATGCTTGTCGAAATTACTCATCAAATGCAAGTGGCTTAGTTTCTGCATTACAAGCTTGAAATTTACTGATCAAGGTACCAAAAAGATGACGGCCATTATCTTCACTCTGAATAAGATAGAACAAAATCACAGAATCAGTCTCAACTTACAGCGTCAAAATATGAAGCTTAAAAGCAAGCTTCAACTCGGTGAATAAACCCCAAGGCTTAATGTGAAGGTTGAAGCACCTTCTTTAGTTCCATGATTATACATAAAGCCATTAATCCGAACTACAGCACCAATCCAACCAGGAGAGCATTTGATTCCTTGATTTTAATTTTGGTTATCTGCATAGCAGCCTCACTAATAGCTTTGATCCTTTCTACAGCATACGCCAACCTTCCACGTTCTATAAACAAAGTGCCTACCATCACTTATGAGTTACCAAACATCTTAAGCTCTAGGAAATCACACAGTACGTAGGTGACCCTGACATAAATTACAACTAGATTCATGACTAGTCAGCTTTCTTTTCCATCAGAGAGTAGTCCTTATTTCATTTTTTTGAAAAGGAAAACGGAGAAGAATACTGAGGACACAATCAACATTGGCAGATAAAAGCAAGCCAACAGTCCCCGGACAAGGATATCTGCATCAATATAACCAGGACCGGCCCTGGGCTAAAGCCCAACAAGCCTTTGCTTTGGGCCCCCAAAATTTAAGGGCCCCAAAAAAAAAATCTAAGCATATATATATAGTAAAAAAAAAAAAAAAAAAAAAAACAAACATCATCACTTCATCAGATCACCATCACGGCATCACCTACGCAACTTGAAGTTGCCAACTTTGATCGAAGGCTTCGATTCGAAGCCATTGGTTGCCGACTTGCCGTCTGCTCACTCTGCTACACGCCCGTCGCCCAGTCGCCCGCGCTGCCCCATCCGGCAGTCCGCCCGCACGGTCGTCTCTCGGTCTCTGAGTCTGAGTTCTCTCAGGTAAGTTTGTGGACTGTGGTCTGTCCTGAGGCTGAGTGTCCTCTCCTCCACTCCTCTTTAAGTTTGAGTAACTGAGTTGAGGCTGTTGAGTGAGTTCTCTGACTTCTCTCTATGTCTTTTTCTGATTCTCTTTGATGTTTGATCGAAGGCTTCGAAGCCATTGGTTGCCGACTTCCCGTTTGCTCACTCTGTTGCACGCCCACGGCCCATCGCCCGGTCGCCCGACGCCCGCGCTGCCCCATCCGGCCGTCTGCCCGCACCGCCGCACGGCGCACGCGTCTTGCCGACTTGCCATCTCTGAGTCTAAGTTCTCTCAGGTAAGTCTGTGGTCTGTCCTCCACTCCTCCTCCAATGGTCTAATGAAGTAATGATTCTAATCCCATAGTTAATATAGTTTTTGCAATTTCATAGTTGAGAACTTGAATTTGAGAATGAGAAGGGTTTTGATTTCAATTAGGAAGACTGGTTGTGAGATAGGTTTTGGTTTGGTTTTGATTTCATAACTGATTGCAGGGTGCTATATGGCTCCAATTAGGAAGTATCCTTCTGGGGCTAAAAAAAGAAAAGAGAAGCAGAGAAGAGAGGCATTAAAGAAGCTTCAAGCAGGATCTATTTGCAATTATTTAAAGGCAAGTATTAAACAAGCACAAACTTCTACCGATGAGAATGAGAATGAGAATGTGAATGTGAATGAGAATGAGAATGCAGAAGCAAGTCCAAGTTTGAATGTTGAACCATATTTGAATGAAGAACAAAGTTTGAATGAGGAAGCAGATTTGAATGAAGAACAAGGTTTGAATGAGGAATCAAATTTGAATGAGGAACCAGTCCTTCATCACCATGTTAATAATAGTGGCGGAGGAGAAGAACCAGATATGCAGGTGAATGAGGACGACATGATTGTTGTTGAAGATGATCAACAAGATGCTGAATTTAATTTTCCATTTGACATCGATGATCTTGGAAATTGGGGTGACATTAAACAAAATTTTAGAGACTTTCTGGTCGAAAGGGGTCCTAAAAGAGAGAATAATTTCACATATCCTGTTGATGACTTGGGGAGACGTTTTAGTTCCGCACAATATTTTCGTATCTTTTCTAATGGTGAAAAGAGGAATAGGAGGTGGCTAGTGTACTCGGTTTCCTTGGACAAAGTATTTTATTTTTGCTGTAAATTGTTCAAGCAAGATCATAACAAGAATATATTGGGTAAACTTGCAAATGAAGGATTGAGTGATTGGAGGAATATGGGTCAAAGGCTTGTTGGTCATGAAAAAAATGGTCATCACATCAAGTGCTTCACTAGTTGGATTGAACTGGAAACAAGATTAAAAAAGAAAGCAACAATTGATCAAGCTCTAGAAGAGCAAATAAAGAAAGAGAAAGAACATTGGCGGCAAGTACTGTTGAGAATCCTTTTGGTTGTGAAAAGACTTGCAGAAAACAATTTGGCCTTTCGTGGGGAGAATGAGAAATTGTATGAGGAGAAAAATGGGATTTTCTTACAAATAATTGAGATGATTGCTGAATTTGATCCGGTGATGCAAGCACATGTCCGACGTATTTCAAACAAAGAAACTCATTACCATTACTTGAGTCACAAGATCCAAAACGAAATGATTCAATTACTAGCAAATGAGGTAAAGGCTTCCATTATTGCAACAGTCAAAGAAGCGGTGTACTTTTCGGTTATACTTGATTGCACTCCAGATGCAAGTCATGAGGAACAAATGTCTCTTATTGTCCGTTGTGTTGATGTTACATCAAGTCCGATTGTGGTAAGAGAGTTCTTTTTAGGGTTTCTAAAGGTGGATGATACATCAGGGCTTGGATTGTTTAATGAGCTTACAAATGCACTGCACACTCATAAACTTAATATTGGTGATATACGAGGACAAGGATATGACAATGGTTCTAACATGAGAGGCAAACACAGAGGTGTGCAGAAACGACTTCTTGAGGTAAATCCTAGAGCATTATATACACCTTGTGGTTGTCATAGTTTGAATCTTGCTATTTGTGATATGGCTAATTGTACTCCCAAAGTTGACTATTTTTTTGGAGTGGTGCAACGAATATACTCATTCTTCTCATCTTCTACAAAACGATGGCAAGTTTTTAAGGATCATGTGCAGGGGCTTACTCTTAAACCACTATCCGAAACGCGATGGGAAAGTCGTGTTGAAAGTGTGAGAGCATTTAGATTCCAAGCTCCAAAAATAAGAGATGCTTTAGCTTACTTGGGGAAATATGGTGTTGATTCTAAAACAAGGGGTGATGCTCAATGCATGGCAACATATGAAATGGAGAATTTTGAGTTCTTATTTGGCATGGTTATTTGGTATGAACTGTTGAATGCTATCAATATTGTGAGTAAAATTCTTCAAACCGAAGACATGCATATTGATGTTGCTATTCAGGAATTTGGAGAAGCTTATTTCTTTTGTGCAGAACTATAGAGAAAATGGATTTGATATGGCCTTGATCATAGCTAAAGAAATTGCAAGTGAGATGGGAATTGAAGCCGAATTTCGTGAAAAAAGAACAATTCAGAAGAAAAAGCATTTTGATGAAAGCGACAATGAAGAGGTGACACAATCTGCTTTGGAATCATTTAAGGTTGGTTACTTCTTTTATATTATTGATCAATCTCTTTCTTCACTTCAAATTAGATTTGAACAGTTCCAGAAATATGAAGAAGATTTTGGACTTTTATTTAAGTTGGAGAAGTTGAAGTCTGCAGATGATGAATGTTTGATGAAATTTTGTATGAATCTTGAAGAGTTGTTCAAGGATGGTGATGTTTCTGATATTATTGGGGGTGAGCTATTTTATGAGTTGGGTTACTTGAAAGGGTCTATACCAAAAGAAGCAAAAAAAGCAGTTGATGTGTTGAGCTATTTGAAGCAAATGGATGGTTGCTATCCAAATGCTTGGATTGCTTACAAACTTTTGTTAACCATACATGTTACTGTTGCATGTGCTGAGAGAAGCTTTTCAAAGTTAAAGTTGATCAAATCTTATCTTCGATCAACTATGTCACAAGACAGACTAAATGGTTTAGCTATGTTATCGATTGAAAAAGATTTGGCGGAAAAGCTTGAGTATTCATGCTTAATTGACACTTTTGCTGCCAAGAATGCAAGAAGGGTAGTTTTTCAGTAACAAGATTACTGATATTTGTAATTTTCAGATTTTGTTTCTTTTGCTGTCAAGAATGCAACAAGTGTGGTTTTCAGTAATGCAAAAAAAAATTCGCAGTAATGCAGTAATGAAATAATGCAGAATGCAGGGAGCCCCAATTTTTTTTTTCGCTTCGAGCCCCCAAAATCTCAGGGCCGGCCCTGAATATAACCAACATCAGTGGCTAAACTGCATGAAATTCCACAGCCAGATCAATTGTCTACCCAGAACATTTACGTGCACCACAGCTTCCAACCCCAATTCTCCGTTTCAAGCCTTGTTTTAGTAAACTTGCACCGTAGGTCACAATTCTTGGACAAGTACTAGAACATTTGTTCATAATCTGGATCTAACAGAGAAAGAACAGCAACATTGAGCTGTTATTAATGAAAGTTCTGAAGAAAGAAGGCTAGGAGGTGCAGGATGGGTACTGCATGACCATGTAGCTGTCACTAAGATGTGAATTTGGAAGGCGTAGTGCAAAACTTCATGTTATGGCTAAATGTGTGAGTTTTGATATGTACCCGGATCATGTAATATGCCGGCCAACAAATGTCGTAACTTCTCATGCTTCCATAACATGTTTCTAGTTTCTCTTGGGCATTTTATAATGCCTATATCTAGTTACAATATAAAGTATCATTTAACCACTAATTTAACTCGGGTACACAAATTTGGCACATTCAAGTTAAATAAAATCCATGCATGCAGTGATGCAGCTGATAATGCTATAAATAAGAGTATATAAGCTGCAAATGTTAGATCACTTAAATATATTTAAATAGAATGCATAGAAATGATAATGCTAAAAATCTAAAATCAGTCATCCCAATTGAACCAGGAGGAACTTTGTCAAACTACTGTAATGCTAAACTGCCGCCATTAAACAAAAGACTAGAATTTTGTATGCATTTAGAGTTGGCTACTGACTTGTCGTGACATCAAATTATTCTAGGCAATGAGTCCATATCAGAAGATCTTATGGGGCACAACTACTGCAGATCAACTTTTCGGGCATGGAGATAACACGGCAAGTCCCATTCTCCGATCTCTATATAAACTGAGCAGTCTACATTTCATTGTATACCTGCTCATTAGCTCATTTACTTCATCATATACGCTAGTAGCTTACCATGGAGTTCACCAACCTCGGAAAATGTCTTTGTTTGGCCTTGATCCTCATGATGTTTGGGGGTTGGTATTCTGAAGCCACTTCTCGAACTCTCCAAGATGCATCAATGTATGGCAGATACGAGCAATGGATGGCTCGTTATGGACGTGTCTACAATGACATTAACGAGAAGGAGAAGCGCTTCCAGATATTTAAGGAAAATGTAGCAATTGTGGAATCATCCAACAATGATGCAAGCAAGCCTTACAAATTAAGTGTCAATCAATTTGCAGACCTTACAAACGAAGAATTCATAGCTACAAGAAATCGATTCAAGGGGCATGAGTGTTCCACAAAGACCACTTCTTTCAAGTATGAAAACGTGACTGTGCCAGCTACTATGGACTGGAGACAGAAAGGAGCTGTAACCCCAGTCAAGGACCAAGGCCAATGTGGTACGTATTTAAGCGTCTAGATAGACAAAAACCATTTTTTTAGTTTAAAGGATTACTAGTCTTAACTTGTACTAATTTGTCATACATCCATGTACATACAGGATGCTGTTGGGCTTTCTCAGCTGTTGCAGCCATGGAAGGAATCACTCAACTTACAACAGGTAAGCTAATCTCTTTGTCAGAGCAAGAGCTGGTTGACTGTGATGTTAATGGAGAAGACCAAGGTTGTGAGGGTGGCTTGATGGACAATGCCTTTGATTTTATCAATCAAAATCATGGACTTAGTACTGAGGCTAATTATCCGTACACCGGTGTCGATGGTACATGCAATGCACAGAAGGAAGCAAGTCATGCAGCCTCAATAACTGGCCACGAAGATGTGCCTGCAAATAGTGAAAGCGCCCTTCTTAAGGCCGTCGCCAATCAACCCATTTCTGTTGCCATTGATGCTAGTGGTTCTGATTTCCAATTGTATTCAAGCGGTGTTTTCACAGGAACTTGCGGAACAAGCCTAGACCATGGTGTTACCGCTGTTGGTTATGGCGTCAGTGATGATGGGACTAAGTATTGGTTGGTTAAGAACTCATGGGGCGCACAATGGGGTGAAGAAGGCTACATAAGAATGCAAAGAGATGTTACTGCACCAGAAGGTCTATGTGGTATTGCTATGGCAGCCTCTTATCCCACTGCATAATTCGTATAAACTATAAAGAAAACAATGCCTAGCTCCTATCGACCTTTCTAGGTTTATATTATGATATGTACATGAACTTGTGCAGGAATACTTGAGACCTACCACATCTGTAAGAAAACTAGAAAATCTTATCAATACAAGAATGAAGAACCTCCTTTTCTGTCTAGCTGAATATACATCACTATGCTTGTTTCTGTACAAATCTTATAATAAATTATTAAGTGTGTGCTATCATGATTAAGCTAATTCCCACTACTAGATTTGGACCAAGAAAGCATTTCATCACCATGATCATTCTGCACAGCAGCCTACTGGTAGCAATAGCATTATCCCATTCTACAGTATAACTGTGCTATCAGGGAATTTAACGCCTATACCTCCATTTCCTGATTATCTGGCTTATTTATAGGAACTCGGGTTAAGATCCCCAGTAACCCAACCTTCCCAGTCTACAAACAAAGTGCTTCTTGTCACTTCCAAAGATGTCGAGCTTCAGTTGGTAAAGTAACATCTCCTGATGACACTCACCTCACAGAAATGAGAACTAGGGTCATTTATTAGTTATCTTTCTTTTCCATCTATGTTAATTTCCGATGTCTCTTAAGATAAGATTTGTAGCTTTTGGGGTATATGAAGCTTAAACCTCCTTCCATTTTCAGACAAGGAGCCGGTAAGCAAAGTTTGCAATAGATTGTTAATACTGAGGAAGTGAGGATGTGATCAACAACAGTGGCAGGCAAGGCAAACAAATAATCTGCATCAATATATCCCTCAATATAAATAGCCAACTGGGATCAGGGGCTAAACTGCATGATATCCCACAGCAAGACCAACTATCCCCAGAATACTCCATATCAAGCCTTGTTTTAGTACTTGCACCATAGGCCACACTTGCCCGAGGACTAGAACATTTACTTAGATAATCTGGATCCAACAGAGAAGCATGATTGAGGTGCTTTTCTCTAGAATCCCTCGATCATGTCCTTGAACAATTGTCCAACTTTCTTAGCAAGCTTATCCTTGTAACCTTGTTCATATCTTCAGTCTACTTGGTTCCTAAACCTCCTTGTACTTCAGACCGACAAAAAAAAATAATAAAAAAAATAAATAAAAAAACCCTCCTTTGTACTTGGGTCTACAACAGTACTCTCAATTTGTAAGGTACCCAACCTTCTTATCCTCATTACCGACCCACAGAAACTCCTTCACGACTATCAATAATTAGAACAATCCCATGAAGGAAGTTTAGCTACCTGCATTGCATAAACTTAGGATGTCTTAGCAGCTCAGCCTGTATCTATGTCAACCTACCAGCCATGTTCAGGGTTCTACAGCTAGCCGCGAATCTGGCTAGATTTTGATTTATGATCTACTATTAGCTAGCTTAGGTGTTCTTGGATATACATAAATCACTAGTGAGGGGTCATTGGTGATCCATATATTCCACAACTTTCAAATGCAACACCCCTTCTGTTGTTAGGAGAACAATAGATCAAATGCTTGTCGAAATAAACAGATTGGGTGGCCTGAGCTTTCTTGTGGAGAATTTTGGAAGTGGAGATGTATGTCAATAAGGCCTAACAGTTGGTCCCGGTGTAGGCAAGGGTTTGAGAGCTTGGAGCAAGAAGTCTTTGCCTAGAGGCAACAAAGCTGAAATTCAAGATTTCATGTTTCGACTGGAGACTATACAAGCTGGACACCCTTTCACAAGTTTTGAAGAGCAGAATGAATTGTCCCTTTTACTGGCCCCAGAACTTGAGGGTAAAGTGGCTACTGGTTAGCCACTGGTGATTCTGATTCTCATTTCTTCCAGCTAACTACTATTCACAGATAAATCGCATTTTGCACATACAAAATGACAATGGGATCTGGTTATCGGGGGGTCACCAAATTCGTGGGAGTGTGAGGCTCAATTCATGCAGATTGTGCCACGGGGCCTAGGGATTCAGGGGTGTGAGAACAATTGTGACAGATGATGAAAGCTTCTCCTATTCTCACCTAATACCCCTGATCAGATGCGATGGCTGGGAATGACTATGGTTGTTCTATTTTTGAACCCTGGGGTGTGTCAACAATTTGGGGCAGATCAAAGGGTTGAAGCTCTTGCCTCTACATTAATCAGAGAATTGATGGAAAAAATACAAGGCTGGAAGAACAAGTATCTTCCCCAGGCTGGTAGAGACTAGAGAGGTGCTTATCAAGTCAGTGGCTACTGCCGTTCCGGCACACCTTATGGCACGCTTCAGGTACCCCCTAGGTAGGATAGAAGGGTCTGGCCTTGGACTGAAAGTGGCTCCAATACAGTAACTGGCCACGAAGATGTGCCTGCAAATAGTGAAAGCGCCCTTCTTAAGGCCGTCGCCAATCAACCCATTTCTGTTGCCATTGATGCTAGTGGTTCTGATTTCCAATTGTATACAAGTGGTGTTTTCACAGGAACTTGCGGAACAAGCCTAGACCATGGTGTTACTGCTGTTGGTTATGGTGTCAGTGATGATGGGACTAAGTATTGGTTGGTTAAGAACTCATGGGGCGCACAATGGGGTGAAGAAGGCTACATAAGAATGCAAAGAGATGTTACTGCACCAGAAGGTCTATGTGGTATTGCTATGGCAGCCTCTTATCCCACTGCATAATTCGTATAAACTATAAAGAAAACAATGCCTAGCTCCTATCGACCTTTCTAGGTTTATATTATGATATGTAAGAAAACTAGAAAATCTTATCAATACAAAAATGAAGAACCTCTTTCTAGTCTAGCTGAAATCATCCATCACTAGACTTATTTCTGTACAGATCTTATCAAAACTTCTTGCCATCAACAATAAGCTAATTTCCATTCTAGATTTAGACCAAGATAGCACTTCAACTGCGTGATCCTTCTAGACACCAGCCTTAGTGGTAGCAGCCTTACTGGTTGCAATAGCATCATCCCATTCTATAGTATAACCGTGCTATAAGGGAATTTAATGCTTATACCTCCATTTCCTTACTAGCATTTTGGGCATATATATAGGAATTCGGCTTAAGATTCCCATTTGGATGAAGGATTACACCAACTTTTCGATTATATTTTTAAATCTCCACCGTTCAGTTTGTTGGTCCTTATATATAGATTAATTATGCAAATTTTCAGCTAATTTGGTGATCGTTAAGGTGTCGAACAAGATTGAATCAATGAACGAACCAAATCTGTCAAACATGAACCGTTCATGCTTATAATTATAAATCGTAGTTTTGAATGCCTTAACGATTACCAAAATTTCTGAAAATTTGCAGAAATGATCTACTCATATAGAACTATATATTAAACAGTGGAGATGTGATTTTGTGATCAAAAAGTTGGTGTAATCCCCTATCCCTCATATATGTCAAAAAAAAAGATCCCTTAGTGGAAGTGCCCCCTGTATATATATATGTGTGTGTGTATATATACGAAAAGGATGTGGAGCGGACGTCCGCACGGTCCTTAAAGTGCGGACGTCCCTCCGTTCGTCACCGTACGGCGCCGGCGAGGGCGCGCCTCCACCCCAGCGGACTCATGCAGCGTCCCCGACCTCTTTCCATCCCCGGCGAGTCCGGCGAATTCCAGTTTTCCGGCCAAATCGATCTTGTTTGAAGTTTTGGGTGATCTCGCCGGAAAACTGGAATTCGCCGGACTCGCTGGGGATGGAAAAAGGTCGGGGACGCTGCTGGAGTCCGCTGGGGCGGAGGCGCGCCCTCGCCGGCGCCGTACGGTGACGAACGGAGGGACGTCCGCACTTTAAGGACCGTGCGGACGTCCGCTCCACATCCGGCCTGTGTATATATATATATATATATATATATATATATATATATATATATGTATGTGTGTGTGTGTGTGGAACACTTTGTTCTCGTATCTTGGTCAGACAGAAACACAAGCTGAAGCGTTTTGGTTTCCTCGAGAGATTCTATTTCTAATTTCTAAAGCATCTGTTAACTTTCAAAGGGAGTTCTGATTTGTGTGATAATAGTAAGTCATGACTCGTGAGTTTGATACATGTTTGTAACCAGTACAGGATGAATACAAAAACTTAGGCGTACAACTTTGAACTAGATGAAGGCATCTTGTCCAGCTTCTTTAATGTTAAATTTTGGTTATTGAACAAAGGATTAACATGTTGTATGAAGAAGTAACAACATATAGAATTTGGCTACTGACTTGTCGTCACATCAAACTATATTCAGAGGCAATGAGTCCATATCAGAACATTTTATGGGGCACAACTAATGCAGATCAACTTTTCAGGCACGGAGATAACACAGCAAGTTACATTATCTGATCTCTATATAAACTGAACAGTCTACCATATATTTCATTGTATACCTGCTCATTAGCTCATTTACTTCATCATATACGCTAGTAGCTTACCATGGAGTTCACCAACCTCGGAAAATGTCTTTGTTTGGCCTTGATCCTCATGATGTTTGGGGGTTGGTATTCTGAAGCCACTTCTCGAACTCTCCAAGATGCATCAATGTATGGCAGATACGAGCAATGGATGGCTCGTTATGGACGTGTCTACAATGACATTAACGAGAAGGAGAAGCGCTTCCAGATATTTAAGGAAAATGTAGCAATTGTGGAATCATCCAACAATGATGCAAGCAAGCCTTACAAATTAAGTGTCAATCAATTTGCAGACCTTACAAACGAAGAATTCATAGCTACAAGAAATCGATTCAAGGGGCATGAGTGTTCCACAAAGACCACTTCTTTCAAGTATGAAAACGTGACTGTGCCAGCTACTATGGACTGGAGACAGAAAGGAGCTGTAACCCCAGTCAAGGACCAAGGCCAATGTGGTACGTATTTAAGCGTCTAGATAGACAAAAACCATTTTTTTAGTTTAAAGGATTACTAGTCTTAACTTGTACTAATTTGTCATACATCCATGTACATACAGGATGCTGTTGGGCTTTCTCAGCTGTTGCAGCCATGGAAGGAATCACTCAACTTACAACAGGTAAGCTAATCTCTTTGTCAGAGCAAGAGCTGGTTGACTGTGATGTTAATGGAGAAGACCAAGGTTGTGAGGGTGGCTTGATGGACAATGCCTTTGATTTTATCAATCAAAATCATGGACTTAGTACTGAGGCTAATTATCCGTACACCGGTGTCGATGGTACATGCAATGCACAGAAGGAAGCAAGTCATGCAGCCTCAATAACTGGCCACGAAGATGTGCCTGCAAATAGTGAAAGCGCCCTTCTTAAGGCCGTCGCCAATCAACCCATTTCTGTTGCCATTGATGCTAGTGGTTCTGATTTCCAATTGTATTCAAGCGGTGTTTTCACAGGAACTTGCGGAACAAGCCTAGACCATGGTGTTACCGCTGTTGGTTATGGCGTCAGTGATGATGGGACTAAGTATTGGTTGGTTAAGAACTCATGGGGCGCACAATGGGGTGAAGAAGGCTACATAAGAATGCAAAGAGATGTTACTGCACCAGAAGGTCTATGTGGTATTGCTATGGCAGCCTCTTATCCCACTGCATAATTCGTATAAACTATAAAGAAAACAATGCCTAGCTCCTATCGACCTTTCTAGGTTTATATTATGATATGTACATGAACTTGTGCAGGAATACTTGAGACCTACCACATCTGTAAGAAAACTAGAAAATCTTATCAATACAAGAATGAAGAACCTCCTTTTCTGTCTAGCTGAATATACATCACTATGCTTGTTTCTGTACAAATCTTATCAAAACTTCTTGCCATCAACAATAAGCTAATTTCCATTCTAGATTTAGACCAAGATAGCACTTCAACTGCGTGATCCTTCTAGACACCAGCCTTAGTGGTAGCAGCCTTACTGGTTGCAATAGCATCATCCCATTCTATAGTATAACCGTGCTATAAGGGAATTTAATGCTTATACCTCCATTTCCTTACTAGCATTTTGGCATATATATAGGAATTCGGCTTAAGATTCCCAGTAAACCAACATTCCCAGTCTACAAGCAAAGTGCTTGTCGTCACTTCCAAAGATGTCGAGCTGTGGGAAGATCACACAGTTGGTATATTAACATCTCCTGATGATCCTCACAGAAGAGAACTAGGGTCATTAATTAGTTATCTTTCTTTTCCATCTGTACTCATTTCCGAGGAGTCCTAAGAAAAGATTTGTAGCTTTTGGGGTATATGAAGCTGCTAACCTCCTTCCACTTTCAGACAAGGAGTCAATGAGCAAATTTTGCAATAGATCATCAGATTTTAGTAAAATTGCATCCCCAGTTTTCTCCATATCAAGCCTTTTTAGAAATTACATCCCAAGTTGCACCATAGGCCACACTTGCCCGAGGACTAGAACATCTACTTAGATAATCTGGATCTAACAGAGAAGCATGCTTGAGGTGCTTTTCTCTAACGAGAATAACCGCATATAGAATCCCTCAATCATGTCCTTGAACAATCGTCCAACTATCCTTGTAACCTTGTTCATATCTTCAGTCTTCTTAGTTCCTAAACCTCCATTGTACTTGGGTTTACAACAGTATTCTCAATGTTATAACGAGTGCAAGAAAGAACACAGATTTACGTGGTTCACTAACAACGTGTTAGCTACGTCCACGGACAGAAGGAGAACAGTTTTATTATGTTGAGCAACAATACAGAATGACATGTACACAACACACAATAGGTTGTATATATACAGCCCTAAATCCGATATACTAGTCCTAATAGGTAACCATAACCTAGTATAACCCGAATAGGTAACCATAACCTAGTATAACCCGTCAGCACAGATTGGATGGTTCAAGGCATATATTAACAAATCTCCACCTTGACTTGAATCCTCTCACAAATAACAGATGTACCAGATGCACCATAGTGATGCCAGATGTACAGATAACTCCTTCTGCCTCAGATGTCGCCCCCAAAGGGCAACTAACAGCTTGTAACATTTAGCAAGTCCAAACAATGTTGGAACTTGCTGTGTGGAACCGACTTGGTGAACATATCAGCGGGATTGTCAGCAGTGCCCACCTTCTTCACCTTAATTCTGCTCTCATCTCTCATAAAATGATACCTGACATCAATGTGCTTAGTCCTCTCATGATGAACTTGATCCTTAGCTAAACATATTGCACTCAAACTGTCGCAATATACTATAGCCTGATCATGATGCAAACCAAGACTACTGACCAGTCCCCTCAACCATATGCCTTCCTTTGCAGCGGCTGTCAGAGCCATGTACTCTGCTTCAGTAGTAGACAAAGTCACTGTAGGCTGCAAAGTAGCTTTCCAGCTAACAACAGAGCCACCAAGAGTAAAGACATAACCAGTCATAGATCTCCTAGTGTCAACATCTCCAGCATAATCGCTATCTGAATAGCCTGTTACCAAACAGTTTGTATCACCTCCATAAATGAGACCAACATCAGACGTACCTTTGAGATACCGAAAAATTCTCTTCACAGCCTGCCAATGCTCCTTTCCGGGATCACCCATAAATCTGCTGACAACACTAACAGCATGTGCAAGATCAGGCCTAGTGCAAACCATAGCATACATCAAGCTTCCTACTGCACTAGCATAAGGAACTCGAGACATGTATTCCTTCTCCTCAGCAGATTTAGGTGCAAACGCAGTAGACAGATGAATATTTGCAGCACTTGGAGTATCTAAAGATCTAGATGTAGACATACCAAACCTGGATAATATTTTCTGGATGTAGCCTTTCTGAGATAAGAAAAGCTTCTTCTGACTTCTATCCCTGTAAATCTCCATTCCCAAAATTTTCCGGGCTGCTCCCAAATCCTTCATCTCAAACTCTGCACTGAGAAGACCCTTCAACTTCTGAATATCAGACTTGTCTTTTGCAGCTATCAGCATATCATCTACATACAGGACCAGATAAATGAGGGAATCATTTGTTAACTTGTTGTAGTAGACACAACAATCATACGGACTCCTGATGTAGCCGATTTCTATCATATAGCTATCAAACCTCTTGTACCACTGTCTAGGAGACTGCTTTAGTCCATACAAGGACTTCTTCAACTTGCAAACATAGTCTTCCTTTCCAGGGACTTGAAAACCATCTGGCTGAGTCATGTAAATCTCTTCTTCCAATTCTCCATGTAAGAACGCTGTCTTCACATCTAGTTGCTCAAGCTCCAGATTATGATGTGCAACTATGGCTAGTAGCACCCTGATAGAAGTATGTCTGACCACAGGTGAGAAAATCTCATTGTAGTCAACTCCCTCTTTCTGATGGAACCCTCTTGCAACTACTCGAGCTTTATACTTGATGCCCTCAGCAGGTGACAACCCTTCTTTCTTCTTGAAAACCCATTTGCAAGTAATAACCTTTCTCCCCTGATCAGGTCGTTTGGTCAATTCCCAAGTCTGATTTTTCTGAAGTGATTCCATTTCATCTCCCATTGCAGCAAGCCATTGAGCTGACTCTGTACTTGTAACTGCTTCCTTGTAGGTGGACGGCTCATGAGGATCCACCTCTTCAGCAACCTGTAGTGCATAAGCCACCATGTCCTCAAAACCATACCTTGTAGGTGGTTTCCCAAAGTTTGATCTCCTAGATCGCTCATGAGTCAAACTATGCTGATTAGCAGCCATTTGTTCTGATTCTGAATGTAGGTATTGATCTTCTTGTTGTGGTTCACTCACATCTTCAGTGACTTGTTGCTCCACCTGTTTCTCAACACTACAATTTTCACAGAAACTAAAATCCTTGACCTTGTGACCACCAAGAAGATCATTCTTTGACAGAATTTGCATCCCTCTTTCACTTATATGACCAAGCCTCATGTGCCATAGCTTGGTCATATCATCCTTGTGAACCTCTGATGATGCAACAGCAGCCGAGCCTGACAGCGTTGAACCTTGCAGAATATATAAAGTACCTCGCTTGACACCTTTCAGAACCACATTGACACCTTTGTAGACATTTAAAATTCCACATGAGCCTTTGTACTTGAAACCTTTGCTATCTAGAAGACCCAAAGAAATCAGGTTTTTCGTCATGTGTGGAGCATGCCTAACATCATTCAATGTACAGAATTTACCATCATGTGTCCGTATTTTTATTGAGCCAATTCCAACCACCTTACTTGCAGAACTGTTTGCCATAGAAATATTGCCTCCATCTATCTGCTCATAGGTTGAAAACCACTCTCTGCGTGGACATATATGATAAGACGCCCCGGTATCCAAAATCCACACATCCCTGTGATGTATGTGTGCATCTGCAACCAAGGCCAGATCTTCTTCCGAAATGGTGTCAACTTCTGCTACAACAGCAGTACCTGATGCTTTCTCAGACTGCTTCTTCTTCTTTGGACATTCGTTTTTCCAATGTCCCTTCTCTTTACAGTAGTTACAGACATCATTGGATTTGGAACCCTTTGAAACTGGATTCTTGTATTTCTTCTTCCCCGAGCCTTTTTGTCCCAAACTTCCACTGGCTACCAACCCTGCAGCCTGACTGTCTGAACTAGTACCGGTCACCTTATGGCGCATATCTCTAGTATGTAAAGATGATCTAACATCCTCCAGAGTCAGAGTATCTCTCCCACCAATAAAAGAATCCACAAAATTCTCATACGACGAAGGTAGAGATACCAACAGGATTAGAGCAGCATCCTCATCATCAATTTTAACATCGATATTACGCAACTCTAATAGAACAGTGTTTAACTGATCTAAGTGATCTCTTAGAGATGTACCTTCTTCCATACGCAGACCGAACAGACGTCGCTTTAGAAGCAACTTGTTGGTTAAAGACTTCGTCATGTATAGACTCTCAAGCTTCAACCACAGACCAGCCGCAGTTTCCTCCTCTGCGACCTCGGTGATTATATCATCTGCAAGGCACAACATAATTGTCGAGTGTGCCTTCTCCTCCAGACTGGCCATCTCAGCGATTTCTTGATCCCCTGACTTCTTAACCAGCGGCGCCCACATCCCTTGTTGTTTTAACAAGGCTCGCATCTTGATCTGCCATAAACTGAAACTGTTCCTCCCTGTGAATTTATCAATCTTCACATTCAAACCAGACATCTTTCTTGGCGGAAATCACAACCAGGCCAGATAAACCTTGCTCTTGATACCAATTTGTTATAACGAGTGCAAGAAAGAACACAGATTTACGTGGTTCACTAACAACGTGTTAGCTACGTCCACGGACAGAAGGAGAACAGTTTTATTATGTTGAGCAACAATACAGAATGACATGTACACAACACACAATAGGTTGTATATATACAGCCCTAAATCCGATATACTAGTCCTAATAGGTAACCATAACCTAGTATAACCCGAATAGGTAACCATAACCTAGTATAACCCGTCAGCACAGATTGGATGGTTCAAGGCATATATTAACACTCAATTTGAAAGGTGGATATCTTCTTATTCTCATTATCGACCCACATGAATTCCTATTAAGCCTATCAATAGTTTGAACAAGTCCGAGAAGGAAGTTTAGCTATCTGCATTGCATAAACTTAGGATGTCTCAGTCTGTATTCATGTCAACCTACCAGCCATGTTCAGGGTTCTACAGCTATCTGCCAATCCAGCTACATTTTCATTCAGGATCTACTAAGCTAGCTCAGGTGTTCTTGAATATACCTAAATCACTAGTGAGGGGTCATTGATGATCCATATATTTTAGTAATTTTACTACTTTCAAAAGCAACACTTCTACTGCTAGGAGAATAATAGATCAAATGCTTTGTAGAAATTAACAGATTGGCCTGAGCTCGCTTGTGGAGAATTTTGGAAGTTTAGATGTATGTCAATAAGGCCTAACTATTAGTCCCTGGTTTAGGCAAAGGTTTGAGAGCTTGGAGCAAGAAGTATTTCCCTAGACGCAACAAAACTGAAATTCAAGATTTCATGTTTCGACTGGAGACATTACAAGCTGAATACCCTTTCACGAGTTCTGGAGAGGAGAATGAATTGTCCCTTTTACTTGGAAGACTATGGCTGAAGGAGGAGAAATATTGGCACCAGAGCAAGGTTAAAGAAGCCACTGGTGATTCTAATTCTCATTTCTTCGACCTATCTACTATTCACAGAAAACAGAGAAATCACATTTTTCGCATACAAATTGACAATGTGATCTAGTTATCCGGGGATCACCAAATTCGAAGGGAGTTTAAGTCTCAATTCTCATCTATTCTTAGCGGACAACTCTCTATTTTTCCTCAAGGCTATCCTTTCGAATTGTTGGAAACCAAATGAGATCTTTAAGGAGTACTGCTGTGCTCCGGACAAGTGATAAATCACACAAATCAAGCATTTTCTTCTCACCTGATTAAATGCCATGGCTGATGTGTGAGTAACTGGGAATGTCTATGGTTTATAACCCGGGGTGTATCTCGGACTACCAACAATTTGGGGCAGATCAAAGGGTGAAGCTCTTGGCTTTGGACTAAAAGTGGCTCCTATACAGTAAAGTCTGGTATCTATGGTTACATACAAGAGTGCACAACCAAAGCAATAATCAAAATGGCACATTTACTTTCATAAACACAGATGTTTGGAGACTAATATGGAATATAGATACCTTACCAAAGATCTTGTCTCCCTCCATCGCAGAAGACTGGCAGTGATTTGGGACTGGTGGCACCGCAAATGGTTGCTTCGCTTGCCAATCGGACGATATGGGTCTTTGTCTCTCTTTGGTCCTCCGGTCCTCCACAAGGGTTTTGTGCCATGGTTTATGTTTGCAGTCTTTCTACCCTCCTCCGCCTTTCCTTTCTTGTACTCGGCTCTGTCTTACTGGGCAGTTTTGGCTTTTCCCTCTTAAATGAAATCTTTTCGTAACGAAATAGTCTCTAAAATACTTGCATCCGAACTAGTACCTAGTTTTGGCCATTTAAATTCATGATAGGTCTAGCTAATTTGAATACTTGAGGGGATGTAGAGCTACAACCAGCAATGACCTCAGTGTTCTTAGCCTCAATCACCCAACAGTAAGATTTTACTATTGATGGTGACCAGACATGCGTTTTGTTTAGGCAAACTGTTTTGGACGGCGAAGTTCAATAATCTATGTGCTGTGTTATGTTGCTATGTACCCCGACGAGCATGTAATATATGGTGGCTCATGAGGTACGTTTTCATGCTTGCGAAACAATGTTTCTAGTTTCTCTTCAGAGGGTATAACATATTGTATATATTCTCAATCAACGAAAGGAAATGCCAAGGTAAAAAAAAATTGGCAAAGCCAGGAGCTTCTAAGTGTAAAATCTGTCAAAATCCTTGTATACACATTCAAGTTAGGTGAAATCCATGACTTATCTATCTTCTAAAAAAAAACGGAAAAAGAGAAACAGCAAATATGCATGACTTTGTGAATATATATTCCGTGTCAACCAAAATGACGACAGCAAAGTTGGAATCACTGTCATCAGCTTGAGCATGATCTGGATTTCATGTTTTTCTGCCTGCATATAATTTTACAGAGTGATATTATTAGTCACGCCGAAGTTAAAGGATGTAGTTGTATTGGGAAACAAAGCGAGGTTTAAAAATTAGTCACCAACCAGAATGAATCCTTCTTTTCTTGTGCCAGGAAATCTTCAAAAGAAATTCCAGTAAAATCTACATCTTTACTCTCCATTTGCTCTCTGGATTTGGTCTTCAACTCAGTGCAGGCAATTTCAAGCATCTTCAAAGATAAAGGAGAAACAATCTTCAGATCTCCATTTGTTCTATTATATATCAATTTTCTTTATGTGAGGAGACGTAAGTTTACAAACCTGTGAAGACCAAGGTTTCATCCCGTGTAAAGAAAGATTAAAAAAAATATCCTGAACTTTTTTAGTCATGACGTCTAAAAGTATTAGGACAAAAATTCAAATCAGACTAACATCTTCAATGGCATGACCTAGAGAGATGTCTAAAATCTTTCGTCTTAAAATATAGAAAGGGTATATTGATACCTTCTTGTATGCTGGTGAAAGCTTAAGCTGATGTTGGAGCCAATTGTAGACAGATGCATCCTCTTCCAGTCTCTTCTGTTCTAATTCTAGCTTGCATATCTGAAATATCAACACGTAAATCCTCTTGATAGATAGCCCAAGTACTTTGATACATTCTTTAACTACCAAATTACAATATCATTTTGGTCAGTCAGCCAACCTGTTTACGAAGGCGGTCAAAACAAGATCTATCTGCCTTGTTTAGTAGAGCCTTTCTTATTGTAAATTTACGCTGAATGGCATCAGCCCTGTTAAAAAAGGAAAAAGGTGATACAAGATTAAAACAATGACAGTTCATTTTACACACCTGATATTGAAATTAAAAAACAAGGAGAAGGGAAAAGCTTCTTGAAAATAGTTTGAGAACATACTTGTGCTGTAGCTCATTTCTAGCCTCAACTAAGCAAGTAGCAAACTGTCCAACCTGCATACGAGAGAACACAAACAATTATATCATTGTAGGTGATTCTGCATGTTACTCAACTATCTGTCTATCATTTAACTGTAAATTGACTGTCTTTGCTTACGATGGGGCTTCATTCAACATGTTTAACAATTGTAACGGAAATGTTCAAACTCTTGCTCATTTAGTAATACTGTCAAGAACACAAACATCTAACTTCGTTTCTTTTCATGCACGCTCTAAAGATGGAGATATTTTCAGGACCAAAAGTGACTGAAGGACAATAAAAAGACCTAAAGAGGAAAAACATACTAGGCTTAAGTTATCTAACTGATTCTTATACAACACTAAATTAAGATTAGAGTGCTGAAACAATCAAATTTGATAAGGAACAGAGATGCTGATACATCACACGTGTTTAGGCATTAACTACAGAACTAATTCCCTGAAGTCATGTAGCCAAGTTGTGAACCAAACTAGTCCATTTTGTTTCTACAAAACTTCAATAGGGTCATTTCTACCTCAAACTTTGAACTCAAAGTGGGCAGGTATAAACTTTAATCTGAAGTCTGCAAACAATCATAAAATGCTTAGAACAAATTATTCTTTGGGACATCTAATAAAACATTAAAACATCAAAGAAAAGGTCATTCCCAATCTTTGACCATTTTCAAGAACTGCCCAATCACCAAATCAAAAGTCAAGTTCATTGGGAAATCAAGCAACTCACAGCGCTCTAACCTTTAGTGTTAGGAATAAGAAACATGGTCTCATTATTATTTCACATGCAAGAACTATCTATTATCTCCTTTTTCACACAGGTGATGCCACACAGCTCTAGGTGCTCAAGCATATAAAGTTATTACTAAAGTTCATCTTATACTTTTTATACCAGCATAACCAAATCTGAGGCTAGCATACTTGATGCTTAAGTTAACCTGTTTTACAAGTTAGATCCATGACTTCAAATAAGAACAAAGGAAAAGAAGTATCATGGAGTGCCTTTCCTCGCTGCAAGAAACAGCAATGGAGCTTAGATACATGCTCCTCTCTATAAAACCTTCCAAATGTATCCGACAAAAACCCCTCTAACAAAAGCCTAATAGCCTAAACATGAAACTACATCTCTCACAATTTTCAAATCTAAATTCATTTTGTACCATTATATTCATCACATCATAAACAAAAATCTAACCACAAGCCAATACTAAACAACTCATATCACATACATATACTCCCTAGTCCCTACATGTACTATGCATACCTTGTTTGCCAAGGCTACTATAACCAATAAAAAAGAACAAAACTTGGGTAAATATTTTACTTACCTGAGAGAGTGACAATTTCTTGGATGCATTAGACTTCATAAGCTCATCATATTGCTTCTTGATCTTCCTCTGTGTAGCACTAGTGGATGACGTAAACGGGTAGAAACACACCACATCAGCCTTGACCCGAGAACCCGAAACCGGACCCGAATTCCCCTTCTCACTCATATCCTCATTTCCACCACCACATTCCAAATGTGATGAATTCTTCTTCTTGGCCCTCTTCTTCTTCTTCACTTTCTCAATGCCGCCGCCGGACCCGTCCCTCTCCTCGTCCTCGGAGCCCGACCCTTGTTGGGCCAAATGGGTCGGGTCATTTCCGTCGTCCACATGGTGGGTCTTGGCCAGAGTCTGATATAGAAACAGGTTTAGTTCAAACAGGTCATTCCGTCTCTGCAGCTTGAGCTCTATTCTCTTCAGCTTTACGAAAAAAAAGAAAGGTATTACTACGAAGAAAGTGAAGACGAAGACGACGAAGAGGCACAGATGGGACATGGGTGTGTTGGATTGGCCAGTGAAGCTGAGATTTCAGAACCCGGATGGGATAAACACGAAGCCATGAAAACGCGTCATTCACAGAGACATAGAGAGAAAGAGAGAGGCTTTGGGAGAAAGGTGGGAGCTTTATTGTGTTGGATGGGTTTTGGATTCAAAGTTTCAAACTCCTGCTGTCTTGCTTTGAAGCTTTGGTTTATCTTTCACTCTCTCAAAGTCTCAACCTTTGCTTTCATACGGAGGAAGATTGGGGTGTCGTTTTGTGACTCTCATTAACGAATTCTGCCACACATGTACACCTAGTATGTCTACGTAGTATTGTACTATTTTGGGGTATTGATATTTGGTCACTCTCGTATACACTTCACTCACTTCTCAAAAAAGAAAAAGAAGATCTTGGGATATTTATGGGTAAATATATAAGAAAATGCTTATTTAGTCAAAAACAGGGATTCAAGAGTACATACCAATGAAAAGCTTTTGTATAAGCCAATTCTAATTATTCCTATAAAAAAGATAACATCATCTTTAACTTAATATCTCCTACCTAACTCTCCCGATCTACCCTCTCTCATCCTCCTCTGAAAACACACACACACACGCACTCTCTCTCTCTCTCTCTCTCTCTCTCTCTCTCTCTCTCTCTCTCTCTCTCTAAGATCAGCGCCGCCCAAATCATCTTCTCCACCATCTCCATCTCCGGCGACCTCGTCCTCGCCTACCGTACCCTCAAGAAGCTCGAGATCAACGGACGACGAGTACGACGGCAGCCTCAAGGCACCGGCGAGGACTTCTCTGTCGAGATCCGCGAGAACCTCAATCCGGCGAGATAGGACCAGATCCACCACCGATCCGGCGTCGACAAGTGCTCAGATCTCCCCCCCCCCTCGATTCTGTGGCGTCATCGGCATCCTCGCCGCTGATGACGCCCTTGTCTTCTTGAGGAGGCATTGGTGAGGTCGACCAACTAACGTGGTTTGCCGACGAGTATTTCAACCATCGTGGCTAATCGATCTTTCTTCTTCTTCTTCTTCATTTTTTTTTTCTTTGTTGCCTTTTCTATTATTTTTACAATAAATGGTTATTAAGTGACAATTTATTGGGGTCGATAAATTTAGGGGGTAGTAAACAATTTCTCAATATTTATTACCTCTTAGTAAACCAAATTATTAGGTGTCAATGTTCAATAACTCGATTATGTTCTGATATTTCTTCTTTTCTATTAAATTAAGCTGGAATAAGTTAATTATTGACGGTTAATAACTGATTATTGGAGGTCAGTAACTCATTATTGGGGGTCAGTAATTGATTATTGAGGGTCAGTAACTGATTATTGGGGGTCAGTAATTGATTATTGAGGGTCAGTAACTGATTATTGGGGATCAGTAACCAAGTTATTGGAGGTTAGTAACTGATTATTGGGGGTCAGTAACCGAGTTACCGGTGACCGGAATCCGGCAACCGGAGAAAATCTGAGTTATTGGGGGTCAGTAACTAGCGACCAAATAAATTTCGGCAACCATAACTGAAATCTGACGACCGGGGAAATCCGGCAACCGAAGTTCGGCGGCTGGTGACCGGAGTCCGGCGGCGGGTGACCGGAGTCCGGTGAGGTTCCGGCCAAGTATTCTCTCTCTTCCACTTTCTCTCTATATGCATGTTTAAAAGGTGAGGGTAAAATAGTCTTAAAATAATATGGTTTTTTAACACTTTAGTAAAAATTTGTGCATTTGGGAATAAAAAATGTTATTTTATATTAGAATGGGCTCATGAAAAATATTATCATTGGAATGGGGAATGAGGGATTTAAATTAGTACTAAATGAACATTTTCTCTAAATATATAGGCAGTTATGGAAAAAAGAAACAAAACATAAGGTTTGCAACCTCTTCCGCACAAAGCTATAAATCAGCATTTAGATTCGAAAGTTCCAGTATGTTATAACTTATAAGAGTCTGTTTCAAGACACGCTACATAACTTGCAAAAGTTTACATTCGTAGTAGTTATGGTTACAATAACGCAGTGAGCAAATTAAACTAGTTGAGCTTGAAGGAAATTGGGTCTCAATCCGAAAACAAAAAAGATGACTATATGAGTACATAGTGACTATCCATAGACGGCACACAAGGGAGCTAGATTCTCAAGTTTGAATAAAAAATATTCACTCGGATAGTAAATACAACATTTATGGTGTACACACTTTGTTCATGTTATTCGTAAGTTTGAACTTTGGAGTTAGTGAAGAACGGCGCCCTTGTGGGTTGGCCGGCGCCGGTGGAAAACAAATCGTGTGACTACAGATGTGGAATACTTTGTAGATAATTTGACCATTTAAAAATGGACTGTGAGTTGTGACTTGTGAATTGGAATGAAACTTTCACAGGCCACATCAGGTAAGCAACTAACCAAGCACCCTTACGGCACACAGAGTTTGATAACAAGTTGATGCTATTACCATTGAAAACTTTCTTACAAATTACAATATTGAAGCAAAAGAAGCAATTGCTTCCCAACTCGAAACTGAACTAAATTTAAATTACTTGGAAACCAGATGCTTCCATACTAACTAAGCAGTTGCACATGGACTCAAAATTAGTACATCTCGATGTGCTTCCTTTACGATCCACCACGCTTTGATTCCACATCTTTTGTAGCTTCCATGGAACCATCAAATCAGAGGATAGTATGTACATATCCAGACTCTCCCACAATCATCACAAACTCTATAGGCTTTCAACCATGTGGTGTGTTGTATAATTGTACAACTTCACCTAGGAGAAAGCCAAAAATGAATGGTTGCACTGATCTTGTGTGCGCAGATTTTATCTTAACCCAATGATAATTAACCGCAATTGATGTGTTGTGTAACAGTGTGAAGAAATCAAGACTATGACCTTCATTCGTGTACTTGAGACTCGGAATCATTAGCTGCAAATGGCCTCCACAGAGAGTTTCTTCATGACATTTGGACATGGATCCCCTCCAAAATTCTCAGGTGATACAGTTACTGAGCATGAGTTCTGTCCAATGCAACTCTGCAAGAATAAAGTCACTCTTTAATATTCAGGTAAAATCGAAAAAATAGAGGCACGCTAGGAGTACGAAAAGAAGAACAAGAACATCAAATGAGCTACTAAGAGGCAAAAAGTTATTTGGTATAATGGTCAAGACTTTCAGATTGTTCTGAAACAACTGAGGCCATGTAGCCAAAGCTTGACCATCTTTGTTGGCTTGGATCATAAATAAATACAAAGGATTTATTTAATCAGACCAAGCACTATTTGGAAAGAGCTGATTATTCAAATAATCAAACTCAAAAGATGGAAGGAAGTTCCATGGCATAGTTGCGATTTGCGACTAAATTTACCAGTTATATCACTTTTCAGGAAAGAAAAAGATGACAATAGTTGAGCAAGATAGTATACCCTTTCAAAAGCATTATAAGACTTGTGAGCATGACAGCCACCCTCTCGGAAGCTTCCACAAACCCCTTCTGGTGTTCCGAAGCTAGCAAACTTTATTGATGAGATTTTCTGGCCAGGGCCGCATGACAAATGAGCTTTAGGCCTTAGAGGTTTATTGACCCTTCCTGAGACTTGCATCTGCCAACTCATAAGATTTGGTTGCCACTCATAAATATCAGCACATACACTATCTACTTCCCTTCTGACCAAAAATATCCCATTTGGGTCGCCACCCCACTCTTCTAACACAACCAACAAGTTGCCTGCTGGGTTCAGCCATGACCGAGGAACATGATACCTGAAGTTATTAACGATTAACCAGTTTGTCAGTTACTCAAAGTAGGCAAAGAAACAGCTCCAAATCAAGTTTGCTTTTACTTACCATCTCTGAGAAGCCTCCCCACAATTACTTAAGCATTTCTTCTCACTAAATGTTCCAGCATAGTTGCATTCACCACAAGTACCAGATGCTTTATAAGCAGGCCAATAGCGGCCAATACTCCGGTCATTTATCCAAACTTGACCTTTTCCCATGCTGCCCATATCTAAAGCCAATGGTGAATTTCCAGCTGGTCTATTGAAAGTTGTCTAGAACCATATAAAAAGGACAGGATTAATATGGTTTATATGGTAGACTCCTAAAACTAAGAAACAAGAATGAGTTGAAGTTTGATTTACTCACTTTGTACCATGTAAGAGGCTGCCTTTGTGCCACAAAAGACCCCTCAGTCCACTCTACTGAGGAACTTCCAGTCAGCGAATGAAGACTCAAAGCTTCTCCTTTAAGTCCAATCTGATTGAAGAAATACAATTTAATGAAATCTCTTACATGCCAGGGAAATAAGGGAGGCAAAGTGGAATGTGACAATCTACCTTATAAGACCATTTCTGCCATGACAAGTCCCTCCTTCCCTCATTAAGACCATTTAAGATGACTGGGCCAAGAATGCCAGCATTCCATGTCTCAAAATGTGGCCCAACGTTCTGAAATCAAATCACAGAATACAAAGTCAAACTCAAAATGCATAGGGGTTTTGACTTTTGAGAGAGAGAGAGAGAGAGAGAGAGAGAGAGAGAGAGAGAGAATAAAGGAGAAACTAACCGGCAGACCAACAGCAATGCTGAGAAGGGCAATTTGGTTGATACCAGCTCTCAAATTCACACCTTGCTTAAATGTTAGTTTTGGGGTTTCTAGACTTCCATAAGCAGTTCCTGAGAAAATATTGGTAAGAAAATGTTATCGGAAAATATTAGATAGTGATTAAGCAATAATTAGCTGTATCAGACATTAAACATGTTGCTATATGTTGTGTTGGGTGAAAACTGAACTTGTTGCAAAAAGGTGTACTGTATAGTTCATAGTATATATGCATAAAAGTTCATAGATCACAATTCACTTTATGCAATTCATTGTTCACTTGGTACGCTCTTGAAGTAGCATGGGCAGAAACACTATAAATCGATCGGCTGCCTACCTGCAAGTTGACCGTTGATGAAAACACGCAAAGCATGACCAGCTGATAAGACTGTGAGCACAGGATAATTTCCACTTCGCAAAAAGTCCTCACTGGGATCAATCTTAACACTGAAAAGGGAAGACAATTGATGGTTATAAAGCAGTTGAGGGTACAAAGGTCATGAAAACTATTGGTTTGGTAATATACACTCACTCTGTCATGTACCACAAGTAATCAGTGGCATCTCTAGTGGTATTTATCTGCTCCAACAATCCGGCTGTGGTAAATGAAGTGTCACTATACATGGCAGTTTCGTCATTGTAAGCCTGCCAAGAGAATCCTCCATGAATAGGAACACGGGGCATCTTCATTCGTGCAGTTTGCGCACCAATCTATATACATGGTAAACAAGGCAAGACATCATTGACTGAATTCCAAGGTACTATTGGTACCAAGCAATATTGTGTATACAGTGTAACTTCAAATAACTGCTTGAAAAGAACTTTCAGAAGATTCTCTTTCAACATTCAAGACTTGTTTTTGTGATTTACAAAAGATAATTATTTTTCATTTTAGCATTCATAAATTTGCAGCTTCTATATTAAAAGTGGAAACTTTAGAGAACATAATCAATTTATCAAAGCATTTCCCTCACCCTTGCAGTATTATAAACTGTGTTCTTGCAGTCGGGAAGAATGCTAATAGACCATGGAGGCAGGTTGTAATGCATGTTCCCAAATGCCACTTTTGCAAATGATTTCCGATTGTAGTTTGCAAGAAATGCGGCACAAGCTCCAGAATTTGATTTGAATACATGAGCCTATATGGTGATAATTTAACCAGAAGCTGTTACCTTCAAAGTCAATGTAAAAGAAGAAGAATAAAAAATTTAATATAATAAGTCTCAGGGTATCATAAGTAGCTTACCTCCTGATAAGTTCCAAGTGGTGTTACGGTGGGATCACTGGAAACTAGAGCTGGTTCGCACAGCTTTATTGCTCTATGCAGATCTTTCAAATGGCCCCATTTAGGTTGCCTCAACAGTCCTGCATCAAAAAAGAGAAATGTAGTTTCATGTTTGAGTAACAACATAGTTTTGTATAAAATTACTAAAGACAATTTGACCTTCAATTACTTTAATGGGAAGAAAGATGCGAGCGATGATGATGGTTAGCTTTACAGCACTTCATGTTGGTAGCTTATATGATAGATTAACAAATTAAAAAAATCATATACGAGTGTTCCAAACTAAAGAAATGTCCAAAAGATTGATCATTTTGCATGTAAAGGATGCACAAATGACAGATAACATGTCTCATCCAAACTATGCTACCTCATCTGTTTAGTTCTATGATTCCAATTGTATGCAACAATCCTCATCTTTATACAAGGGACAAGAGAACTTTTGGACCAAATTTCTAAAACAGAAACTTCATGCTGCTTGCAGTCACTATAGTCAATCTCCTGCTTACCATATATCTAGATATCAATGATTAAATGGTGTTAAGCATCTATCTAGTCATTGCAGCGATTATAATGTTCCCAATCACAATTGACCACATCATAATGTGGTGGGGCATACGGTACCCAAAATGCAAAACTGATATCGACTTGCTATATCTGCCATAATCCATATGGTGAAGCAACACAAGCACCCACTTGGTTGTCATGTAGAATGTGGCCTAGGGTGCTTGGTAGCAAAATAGCAATATATTTGCATGAACCAAACAGAATTGTTAATTGGTCTTATCCCTGCATTATCTCGTTATAAAAGCAAACAAATATAAATATAAACTCTATTTATTCCCACTTCTCTTATTATATTCAGACCGCAAAGTAAAATGTCCAAAATTCCATATCCCTTTGAGCGTACCGTATTCATCCAGAGGAGCATCGTAATCATAACTAGTAGCGATGAATGGACCACCAGCAGTTCGCCCAAAATTTGTTCCTCCATGATACTGGAATCATAAAAACATGCAATTCCATTTATTGAATGTTCAGGAATTTAATTTAACTTGGTAATCTAGAAAATCTTACCATATAATAGTTAATGAATGCTCCACCCTTTTGTATAAACTTTGCAACTGAAAATGCTAAATCCTCAGCTGGTCGGTAAGGAACTGCACCTCCAAACTCAGTAAACCTGCAGAAACAGAAGAAGTATAGCAAGAAGAAACATGTGAGCCCTTTATAAATGTATAAAACTTTAGAAGGTAGTATGTACTACTAGTAATAGTGGCACAGGAACTGATTCTTATCATAGGTCACAAGCTTGAATAGCTTACCACCCAGTCCAGGCTTCAGTCCACATCTTTGGTTTATAAGCCTTGTTTGGAGAGAAGTAATCACAATAGAAGCCATTGCAAGCGTTAATCTGTTGAGACAAAAAATCATTAGGAACCAAAAAGTAAATAAAAAACCAAGATAACAAGTTACACCAAGGCCAATAACAAAAAACATGTTCTTAATAGCTGAAAATTTTAAGTTTTTAACCACAAACATGAATCTCAAATCAGGTTACAAGCCAAATAAATCTCCAATATGAGAAAAGACTCCTTTCCAACAACAAAAAAAAAGACTGGTAATGTTTAGTTGTTTACCTACAGCATTTCCGTTCCAAGATGAAAAAGACAAGTTCATAGTAAAAAAAAGACACAGCCATCATTCAATCATAGCAAAACATAACCCCTATAAAAAGATAAACAAGTGTTTTTAAAAAAAAAAAGAAAGATAAACAAGTAATGACAGTGTGACCAACAGGAGAGATAGAGACATAGAGAGAGAGAGAGAGAGAGAGAGAGATAAAGAAAAGGTCAACCATGTGCAATGAGGAATCATTATTCATGTCTACCATGACAATCTCTAAGACAACACTATATTGAGTAGCAACCCCACTAAGAAGACGGAAGATAACATGAAGCCGTCCACAAATGAATTCCAGAACATCACAGGGAAAAGGTGAAGAAAGATAAAAGTCAGGGGGTCACTTACAACAGGATCAGGGGCATCATCTTGTTTGCACATGACCCAGGGGACACCAGTCCCAAGTCCAACAGCCATTTGAGCTGCCCAGTCAGTGTAGGCTTTACCTGGTGCTCCAATTTCGTATTCCATGGGGCCATACTCATTTTCAATCTGTCAACAGGATGACAGTAAAAGATATTTCTCTCAGTTTACTATCTCCATTTATCGAATCAATGACACATTACAGAAAATTAGAGTAAGAAAATTCAAGGGAAAATTTTAAAGATATAGATTGGATTAGCTACCTGGGATAGAATTATTGGACCGCCATGAGACTCGAACAGCCTTTCTGCTTTCATCATGTTTACAATCTTTGTTGTGAATCTTTGCATTTGATCCTTCATAATATAACTCCAGAATCAGAATTTTGATGAAATTGTAGATAGAACAAATCAAATGAAATGACCAAAAAGATGGATGGTAATGCCACACCTTGAAAGGTCCATTATCTGTTCTGAATTGGATACCAGGAACGTACTTCAGCCAAACTGGAAATCCCCTGCAAATTGAAACAAGATATTTTGCTTAAAACCCAGAACTTTTAAACTAAATTTCCCATATTACAATTTTTAGGAATTTCACAATGTATTCCCTCTTACCCAAAGTTCCACTCTGCACAAACATAAGGACCAATCCTGAGATGAACATAAAGGCCTGCCTGCTGTACCAGCTTGATAAATTTGACCAGATCATAGTTGTCCTCAAAATAGTACTGCACAATAATAAACATAAGCAAAAAATTGGCAACCTGCTTAATTGCATGGGCAGAAAGCAAAGCTTAACAAAAACAGAAGTAGAGCCACTCTGAATTTACTTTGCCAGGTGAAGGCTCATGCCCATTCCAGAAAACATAAGTCTGAATCACATCCAAGCCTCCATCCTTGGCTCTCTGAATAAGATCTGGCCACATCTGCCACAAACCCAAACACTTCATTAAAAACAAACTAAAACCCAAAATTTTAACAAATAAAAAGAAGAAGATGCTGAAATTATAGAAGCACCTAGTTGCAGAAAAGCAAATAAGGAGAGCAAGAAGATGAGAAAGACTGAAACTTTAGAGATTCCAATGAAGCACATTTAGTGTAGAAGTACCTCAGGGGTGCTTCTTGGGTAGTGAATAGATCCAGAAATGAGGATCCTCCTCTGGCCATTGATGACAATGGCCTTGGAATCATAAGAAACAGAGGCTCTCACAGAAGCAAAACAAGAACACAACACCACCAGGGCTGTTGCTACCACCACATTCCACATTACAAGCCTCAAACCCATAACATCAGCCCAAACCAAAGCAGCAAGCTTTCCCAACCCTTCTCCCTCCTTAATTAGCAAACCCACCAAAGCAATGACCTTTTTGCTATATTCTTTCTTTGTTCTTCTTCCCCACTTTATTATATGCTTCCCTTTTTCTGCTTTGATAGACAGGGACAAAGGAAACCCAGCTGGGTATGTCCTGCTTGCCTTTTCAGTTTTTTTCTCTCTAGGTAAAATGACAGGGTTGGGCTATTGGGGTTTTCAGACTAGAGAGTATACAAGTGTAGAACCACACTACAGTGTTGAGTGTGGACTAAAATTTTATTTAGTTTGGTGCAAAACTGAAGATGCTTTGCAGCTGCTTATAAACAGAGGAGTATGGGGAGGGGCTGTGACTCTGTGAGTGAGGGTGTGGGGGCCCAGCTGGGACCCTGATTCTAAGGCCTTTGGGACCCACGTTTTGGCATCACTATCTTTGGCAAGGTGCGCTTTATCCTGGGGACCAACTGAATTTCCTTAATTTGTTTTATTAAATATAATTACTTAATTAAATAAATGTCAAGTAATGAGGATTTACAGGTGTGTTTGGGTTAAACCTGGGGACTATTTTTTACTGTGGTTTTTGGTTTTTATTGTTGTGAAAATAACACAAAGATTCTCAAACTCATCCCGAGACGGTTGGTTGTATATTATTGGCGGTAATATCTGTGTTGTGTTATTCTGTTTTCCTTAGAAAACGCGTGAAGAATTATAAAGAAACACTAAACTTGATCCGGCAGTTAATAAATGCAATCACCGTGAGTTGGGGGTTACCCACCGGACTAATTCCGAGTCCTGCAATCTTCTGGTCATTTTATGTTAGTCTTCAAAAACACTAATCTTCTCGACATTTGAGTCGGGGTTACCCACCTGATTATATATGCATGTAGTACGATGTAAATAGTCGGATGAAAAAATTGTATATTAGTTGCTCGGGTCACTTGTATCTTGGTGTATAGAAAAATTTTCGAATTATGAGTCCTGTAATATTCTGGTCATTTTAGGTTAGTCTTCTGCTAATCATGGTTCATAAATGAAATTGTCAAACAAGGCTCTCGATTGATCACGTACAATAGAACTCAAATTAGTAGTGGTCATTGTGTTCTTAATTGAGCTACTTACATCTCATAAGTGATCACTTTGCAATCAAATGAAAACGAAAACGTAGTGCCTGTCATATGAGGATGAAACGTATGATATAAAATTAAAGATGTGAAAACGCAATATTTGATAGTAAGAATTGATTACCAAGCAGTCCTTATGAACCACTTATGTTCTAACAAGACGTCGACGAAAAGATCCACTAGAATTAATGATCTTACTTGTCACGTCCCGGTTTTTAAGTTATTTTACGGTTATTTACTTTGGTAATATTTTGGTCTTTTACCGTTTTAAGTAACCGTTTACTATTTAAGACTCTAAAGTTGACTTTTTCTTCCGCATGGAATTTGGGAAAACTTTCTTCATGAAAGTCGTAGAAGATGTTATTACGAGTTCGTAGACATGCTACGCGTTAAAATCGGAGTTAGCATGTAAAAGTTATCAATTAAAAATGTAAGTTTTATTGGGGTATTATTTTGGGGTGTTAAATTTTGGAGTTGAGTTTTGTTTATTAAGTTGGACCGGGCTATTTTTTGGTCAAAGCCCCAAAAATATTTCTCTCTTCCTCCCGATTCTCTCTCCTCCCACCCGATTTTCTCCTCTCTCCGCCCGGAAATTTCACCACCGCCGTCCGCCGCCGTCCGGCCACCACCGACCGCCAGACCGGTCTCGTTCGGACCCCCGACATCTCCTCTTCATTTCTGGGTAGGTGGCCGATCCCCTAACGCCGCCGTGAAGGAGCAGCCGAGCCCGAAAGCCACGGTTGTTGTGGTTGCACCTTCGCCGGAGCTCCGTCCTCCGGCCACCATAGGTCGTGATATTTGGCTCAACTTGTAGCCCTCATCTAGGTGAGTAATCCCTCAAAAGGATTCGGCTAAATTCGATTTCGTTAGGGTGGTTTGTATAATTGAAAGTTTTAGGGATTTATGGATGTTTTGATTCGATTACCATAGTTAGGCTTGGAATTGGTGTTTGTGCTAGTTAGGAAAGTTGTAGAGGAGATTGAGAGGAAGATTCTGTTAAAATTTGGTAGCATTTGCAGGTTGCCGGAGTTGGTCGCCGGCCGCCGCTGTTTTGGGAAATTTTGTGGTTTTTGATGTAGAATATTAAGGGGATATTATTGATGTGAATTTAGGAATTTTTGGAGGATTTTTTGGTTAGGTTTTGGAATTTGTAAAGTTTGGTATTTTTTACGGATTAATAAGTTAAAATCCGGCCATTGGATTATTTTTATGATTAGGACGTTAGAAGGTGATTTTTGAGGATGTCGGTATTTATGGAGATTTTTGGTTGGCAGTGAAGTTAAGATTTAGGACGATAGGCATGGTTGAGCGCGAGAAGCTCATATTTAATTATGCATATTTTCTTTAAACGTTGGGATTTTATTTAAGAAATTATTTATGTTTTGGAACAAGACGCGAGGAGGCTCGAGCAGAGGAGACATCCGACCGACTTCAGGCTTAGGCCTAACTTGTGAGTGGACCTTTGTTTTAAATAATGTGCATGCAGTTGTTTATTTGGTTGGACCATTTGACGTCATTTTTATTTGACGATTTTACTCATTGTGATGAGTTACCGAAAATGGGATTTTCGGTAAATTATAATATATTTTTAAGGAGAGTATGTATATAAATGCTAGCTAGCGATATGTGTCTGTCCACCTTAATGACATAGTATATAACTGCATTATGGTGTGACGTGAGCGTTGGACGCAAGCGTAGTAGCCTTATATGAGTGTTTAATTCATATAAGGGGTATGGGCACATATTTATACACCCATCTGTCCACCTTAATGACGCAGTGTATCACCGCATTAAGGCGTGACGTGAGCGTTGGACGCGAGCGTAGTAGCCTTATATAGATTATTATTAATTTATATAGGGAGTATGGGCGAGTGTAAATATATACATGTATATATTTTAGCCTGAGAGGCTGTATTTTGATATATATATATATATATATATATATATATATATATATATTTTAGTCTGAGAGGCTGTATTTGGATATATATAGTTTTGAGCAGTAGAGGCTCGATATTTATAACGATAAGAGAATTATCGTTTAAGACATGCATTCGTTTTCTTGGAAATTAAATTGGGAAAGCATAAATGTTAATAAATATTTTCTTTATTTATTTTTGTCCACTCACTCTAATTCTTGCGAATGTTTTTCCCCTGGGCTCTTCGTTTTTAAAATGCCCAGTCTGCAGAGTTCGAGTTAGAACGAGTAGGAGACGACGAGGCATAGTTACCCATTTCTCAGCCACCTTTCACCAGTAGGTTACCTGTTTAACCTACTAGAGTATTTTTCCTACTCCTCTAGTGTATAGTAGCTCTGAATACTCTTTGGGATTTATTGTAATGTTTTTGGTGGTGTGCTTAGACTTTTATTGTATTTTTGAATATACGAAGTTTGTAATTATTTACTCACTTTCGTATAATTGTGGGTTGATTTGGAGGATGCTCAAATTTATTTAAGAAAGTAACACTTTAGTTTTCTAGGTTAGGGTTGTCCATTTTCAAGGGAGGTTTGCTTATCAGTAAATTTTCCTTGGAGGTGGTCCCCGCAGGACTTACCTCGGGTTTCGGGGTGATATTCGGGGTGGGTCTTGACATTACTAGTTCAATATATGAAGAATTTAGTTTACTTTCTAAGAGGCGAATTTTCTAGCGGATGCTCTTGCTTCAGTTGGTCACTCCCTTTCTTTTCCAATGTGTTGGTTTGATGGGGTTCCTCCCCAAACTCATATGGTTATTCTGATGGATTCTTCTTAACCTGGCCTAACTTAGCCAGGCTTTTCTTTGTAATTTATTTTTGAACTAATTTCAGTTTATTCCCATCAACTTTAGATTGATCATCATGTTAATCTTTTTTTTTTCAATTTCATCAAAAACACCCATCGACTCTCAATTTTCATCAACCATGTCAAAACCTCCATTCTCTATCTAATTCATCTGTCAAGTGATGACGTGGCATCAAGAAGAAAGTCAAATTCCGAAAAAATAACATTTCTGACCATTTTTCCCCCATATCGATACACATTTCTGTTCTTATCACAACCCCCTAACCTTAATGATTTTGGTGGGAATGCAATTTGTCTATTTTGCCCTTTTTCTGTGGGCCAAGCGACTTCAAATTTGGTTTTCTTCTTAATGCAAGTGATTACATGATGGGGGAATTAGATGGAAAACAGATGTTTGGACACGGCTGATGGAAATTGGAAGTCGAGGGGTGTTTTTGATGAAATTAAAAGAAAATAGACTAGCATGATGATCGACCTAAAGTTGATATGGATAAACTAAAATTAGTCTTTATTTTTCCTTAAAAATTACAGTCATTTGAATGCTAGCTAGAGCACACCATACACATCAATCATTTAAGCATGAGAAGGCCTTTTCATTTAACCAAACCAAACAACTAGTTTGTCTTCTAATCCACTCAAACAACTAATGGAAGCCAAATGTAACAAAAGTGGAGCTCCATGCCTCCATTTGCGTACAGGTTGCGATCACAATAAGACTAGCTAGTGTGCATGACTATGATTCTAAGGCCAAGTCCTACAAAATATCAAAGAATAACGAACCATACATCTTCATAGGTGTAAAACCACGAAAACTCTCACTTTCAGTTTGTTAAAAAGGGAATAGAGATAGTTTACTTGCCGGGAGGAGAAAGCTAGCCAGCCAGCCAAATTAAGAGAAAAAGAAAAGCTAGGAGCTCCAAAGAGCATTTGTAGCCAAAGGATCTTGTATATCTCTGTAATTTGTATATTTCTGCTAAGAGTGTCCTAGAATTAAAGCAAAGTGGTCACATAAAGAAAACACTTGCATGCACTCCTTCCCCACTCTCCCACCAACACAATCCATCAGCATGCATTTTTAGTTTATATTACAAGCACCAACCTTACATCCACCTCCCTTTTTCCAACATTGCTGTCTAAACCTCAGATCATCACTAGGGTTTACACTAAATTAAGCTTGATAACTAGCTAAACCAAATACCTGAGGCTAATCAAAATGGCAAATTTGCTGTTGGAGTGTCAGATTCTTGCTTCAATCAGTGAAGGGTGTATCTGAAATTTCAATTGGAAGGAGGATCCGTGCTATGTTTTCCAACCAGGAAATGGTTCAATTATATATGTTGGCCCTGATCTCTGTTTGCATGTTAGCTGTGGTGCTGCTATGGAGGAGAATCACATGCATTACATCAACAGGGTATTTAAATTAAACAGGAACGCGGCGTCGTATATGTGGTAGACTAAAAATATAGTCCGCATTTCTGATCGATTATGTTTGCAATTATAAAGTATATAATGTTCATATATATATATATCTAAGATGCAGAATGGAATTGTGCAGAAGAGTTCAAGCATATGGGACACTCTCGGATGATGCGGAAATTTCCTCTTTCTAATTCTATCAGATTATATTTATATGCCACCACCAAATTACTGTGGAGAAATTTCCAGATATTTTTCAAAAGGAAAAAAAATTATTTAATGGTTTTGCTTATTGAAGGTGAAGCATCTTGAAGGTGATCGAGGTTAGATAGTTAGCTAGGCTAATGATATATATGTTTCGTCAAGGACTTTAAAGTGGAAAAGGGATTATATATCTTGCAAGGGAGTTTATTTAGCTTGCTTGCAAATATGATGCCCATTATGGATCGATGTTCATGATATGATCCCCCAACCGATCGACTATTAAACATTAGTGTTTAGCCACCCAATTTCCAAAAGGACCTTTTCCAATTAGGGTGCGGGTATTGACAAATGATGCTAATCTTTTTAATCATGGCTAGTTCAGAATCTGATCATCAATTAAGTAAGGGATGTGAAATTAAATTAGGCATATATTCTAGCTGCACTATATATTATTAAATGATATAAAACTAGAGTATTGTTATTAACACACTCTAATTATTATCCTATCTACACATTTTTATTTTATTTACAAACTTGTCACTTGAATTTGATTGATGATTGATTCTCACCATATAAGAAGTGTGTTAATAACAAAAATGAATGTGTTATGGTGCTAGGTAAACTGAAAAATTACGTATATTGCGGTATTACTGCACTGTGAAACTCCTTAATTTGGCAGGCCAGTACTAATTAAATGCATGCGTGATGCAAAGTATTCAATTCGTCAAAATAAATAAATGATAGAAAAGCAAGAGATCGAAAATTGATGAGCTTTACCGGCCATATACTAAATGGCTAGTTTTCACTTTTCACAATTCTGGGTAACTGGTTTGATTAGGATAGGAATAAATCAGGCATACGTAACCTGGCTACCTACTCCAACGCCAAACCGTACGTGCCTTCGTATTCAATTTCTCTTTTCGGTTCATTCCCACGTACGTCGACGTCCTTTACCATGCCAGTTTACCTTATTACTCTCAATGAATAACGAAACCATGTCTTTTGGCCGGAGCAGAAGCAGAATCAGAATACAGAAGCAGAAGCAGAAACAGAGTTATAATAAAGACTGATCGAGTGAAGGCTGTGAAGCAGTTTCAGAATCAGCTTAATTTTCCACTGTACCGATCGATCTGCGTGAAAGCATTTATAAAAAAGACACACTACTGATGATAAAATAAGCCAAGCTGCGCGGTTCTTGAGTTTTGGATCCTTTTTTCTTTTCTGGTCTGTAAACTAAACCATAACAAATAGTGGTGATTGGTGATTGGTGAATGAGAAACGCATAAGATATAAGAACTTTTACGTTTTGGTTGTGTCAAACAAAAACCATTCAACTATACATACAGACACGGACACAGACACGGCGATACGACACGACAACACGGTAAAACTTAAAAATTGAGTTTCCGACACGGCTTGGACATGACAAACAAAATTATATATTTATGTATTTTTAATAAATAAAAAAGATGCTAAAATATAATTATACACAAAATTTCATATAATTATGCAGGAAATAAGGAACACCCATCGATTAATTACTAAGCTCAATAATCACTAATCAGAAATTGAAAAAAAAGGCTGACCTTGGAAAGATTAACATATTCTCGCGACTTTTTTCAACGGAGAGACTATCAGCTAGAGATTAACAGACTTGAATCTCCAATATAACTTCCCCATGGGTGGAGGAAGAGAGCTAGAGGTTATTAGCTGTAATTGAATGGTTAACCGATTAAGAACAGTGAAACAATGATTATTTAGAACTTAGAAGAGATCGAATAGGGAGATATTAAGGAAATGAAGACTGGCCTTAACAACCCAAAGGAGCTTGAGGCCGCCGCCGGCTGTCGATGTCGGCGAAAAGGAGAGAACGAATGGGCGACATTTTCTTCGTCCTTTTCTTCGTTAACGCTGTTTCCTTATTTTCCTCTCCTTATTTGTGTGCGACTGCGCGACAGACCTTTACTGCATCCATTTATTTATTTATTTTTATTTTTTTCAAGTGAGAAAAGCTGACGTGACGTGTCATAAATAGACGTGTCGGGCCGGTCAATGTATCCAAAACGTGTCGGAAAAGTTAACTTTTCCGGTGGCGTGTCAAACACGTTTTTTGCTGTGTCGGACGCGTGTTGGTGTGTCAGAAGCGTCGAACACTTGTGAAGTGTCCGTGCAACATAGATATATAATGATCACAAGATAATAAATCAACATAGATATATAATGATCACAAGATAATAAATCTTAAATCAAAGCAATTAACAAGAAAGGTTAAACTAATTGATCATATGCTAACCAACCATTGGTTTACAATATCGTGACGTAATATATTGACCGAATATTTATTTAAGAATCAGTGTATCATAACATCAGTTTGATAAGAAAAATGAAATACATAAACTATATATATATATATATATATATATATATATTAAATATTCATGTTTTCTTGATGTTTGTTGAGTGATCATTTTTCGATGACAGTCTGAGTATGAAACTGAGGAACCAACTAATCTATCTACTAAAATCTAACTAAATCAGGATCATGTAAAATACCAGCTTCATCAATCACATATGTTGAAAATTTCAAGCGCGTAAATATTTAGAGAATTCCAATATATATGTCATTTCTTTCATGAAGTCTACACATATCTACTAAAGGAGTATGTGACACTCAATTATAGGACAAGTTGCAAAAAGATAAAAGACATGTTCCTTAGCACGTTGATTGAGTAGCTATAGTTTGAGTTTTAAGGAAGTTCGTTAAACAAATTTAAAAAGAGAAGAGTTGATTGAGGTCGGTCGAGTGGTTAGGGGGATCCTAGAGTGGGCAATCTCTGTCTGTCTTGTGTCATAAAAAAAAATAAAAAAAAAAATAAAAAATCTATGTCTGTCTTGAAATTGGCCTTTTGCAATTTGAAACCTCTTTTCTTTCGCACAAACCGAAACCGAAGTGGACACTTTACAGTTTACACCAACACCAGAGCTCCAGGCTCCAGTACAGTTGCAAGTCACTTGCATCCCACACACACTTGTTTCCAGAAGATTTGGTCTGTTTCACTCGGTTGGTTTAGCCAGTAATTAAAACCATGGGTTGTATTTCGATCTTGAAGTTTTATTTTGCAAAGATGGCATATATGATATGAAATCATGCAGTCGACAACTGGACATCACTGAAATGATCTGAAGTCTTAACTTGGTGGGTGTAAGTTGCAACCGTGCATGCGTCGAAAGGCTGCTAGCTTGTGCATATAGTTAGAGTCAAAGTTTATGTGCCAACCCGTGGTAGCAAGTAATTGCATCTTCAATTTGGTGGGTGGTTCATGGTTGCTGGTAATTGCTTTTGATCTGTCTTCTATATGATTTGATTTCTTCATACATAGCTGTGTGGTTTAGCCAGTAGTGCCTGCAGCCTCTCAAGTCACAACAACAACATAGGGTCCTTTCACATTAGATCCTACACTTGTAGTTACCCTTGTTCGCAATTGGAAATAAGGTTGTCTGTACACAAGAAGGTCAAAATGCCCTTAGAGCGTGGGTCTCGCTTCTACAAAGATCTGATGCAAGGGTCTCCATCACCCAGCACGTACTCTTTAGTCTTTACAAGTTACAAAGATTTGGCATTGGCATGCATTAGATTTTATAATGCATGCATGACTAGCAAGGTTTGCTGGGTTAATTAGGTTTTCGTGAGCTCATTTCTTCATTGAATAACTTAGCAGCCAAATTAAGCGATGTAATGTATGGGATACTTATTGAGTTCATGAGGATGGCCATTCAGTTTACTCATCAATAATCGAAGAGTAATATATAGGATTCGGGATCTTATTCACAGAATCGAATCCTGGAGTGACATTATATATAGGACTTGTGACTTCATCCAATCCCTATTATTCAAAAGTGCATGCATGCACATTGCTAATTTATTCTAAATTGGCTATGAAAATTGAGCTCGTCTATTCACGATCATTTTGTTTAGTGAGATTTCTTTATTTATGAAATCGACACACTTTTGATTATATTGTTATAGCACCGCCATAAACAGCATAGTGCAAAAGACAGCTAATGAGATCCAATAGCTAGAGTTTGGTCATCCTTCACTTCGACTATGATTGCATTGTTGATTAATCACCTTCACTAATTCCATTTAAGCATTTGCTATAACACACCACATGCACGAGGCCCGTCGATCACTGCTACTTGCTGTTTTGTGTGCTATTATCGATCTCAATTATTTGAAATGAGACTCGTACACGATTAATTGTGATTATAATCTTACATTACTTTGGTATTGGAGCGAGACAAAAAAACGATGGAAATGGTAAGAAAAAATGACCATTTGAATTCATCCCTACTACAAATTTGGATTTTCTTTAGCTGATTGAAGACATAAACAACGTAGAATCCGGGATGGGACTCACGAGTGTGTACTGGGACACACGCAAAAGCCAAAACCTAAATTTGGAATGTTTTTTTTTTTTTTTGGAGAGAAATATCTAAAAATTTCTTTGTCAATGACATGTTATAAATTCTGGAAAATTCTATAATGTGTTAATGCATGTGATGCATCAACTTTATCCTAAAGTTGTAAAATGAGTTTTCAAAGTAGTAATATTAGTCATCGAAGTTGTAATATGAGTTCTTAAAGTTGTAAAATTTTATAGTTACAACATTAGTCATCATGTATCCTTAAAGTGACAAAATGTGTGCTTAAAATGGTATTTGAGTCCTCAAAGCTCAAAGTGATTAAAAAAAGTTGTTACAACTTTGAGGACTCAATTACTATTTTAAGGACACATGAAGATTATTGTTGTAACTATTTTTTTTTTTTAACTTTAAGGACTAATATTACTACTTTGATGACTCATTTTATAACTTGAGGACAAAGTTGATGCATCACATGCATTAACACACTCTAGTCTTACTCATAAATTCTTTGTTAGGAAAAAAACTTTGATTGAAAAGATTATTTATTGAAAATTATTTTCATGGTCCATTACTAATTAGATGGTCTAAACTCTTAACTTTAATGTCATGTCTCATTTTTTTCACTGTGAGACAACATTGATACATGAAGTCATACAGGTTGACAGCTTATTAATTAGGTGACTTCAAGACTATTGAGCATTCCTGCAGTTAAAAAAAAGAAGAAAAAAAGACTATTGAGCATTCATATATAGCTGAGTGGATTAATCCCTCTATATAATTATTCCGCCCCCCCCCCCCCCCCCCCGTTCTCAATTGTCATCTTCATCATTTTGCTCAAGTTAAATCCAGAAACTTTGTTACTAAACAGGTAGCCCTCATCATTTTGCTCAAGTTAAATCCATAAATTCGTTATTAATGAGAACACCAAACACCAAACCCATCCTTTAATTTGGTGTACGTTCTCTTTAATTAATAAAGAAATTTATGAATTGAAGTACTTGAGCAAAATGATGAAGATAACAACTGATGAGAACAAATTGATTTGCACTATCATAGTCTCATAGAAAGCCACTAGATGAGGTTGACGCATCAACTGAATAGATGGGATCAAAACACACAGATATAATTCGATCACTTGAACAGTCTGATATCGTTATCATCCTAAGTCCTAACCAGAGGGATATTTAAGCTATATAGAATTAGACGTACGAGAAGGTTATAGATTTTTTCAATTGACTACCAAATTGAAAGGATGAAAGCTATAAGTTAGATATACTCACAAGGTTCTTAAGGATGAATCTGCCGCACAAACTTGAAGTTATCTCTGCTTCTTCTTAAGGATGAGTTTGCCACATAAACTTGAAGCTGCTAGGGATCGATAGGGATGAAATCGCTAGCTAGCTAATGAATCACGTATCCTTGTAATCTCCAAGATGATAGGGATCTATCTCTATCATTATATATAGCTAGGCTACACTTATTTTATGTTTAAACATGATTATAGATTAAACAGACAGTTTAAATTTTACGAAATTAAAATAAATTTACAAAAATCGTTTCTCACTTTAAAAAAGCCGGATCTAAAGAAAAACAAAATATATCTTTAACAAAATTACCAGTAGTTGAATAGAAACTTCGATTTGTGTATGTCTTTTGGGGTCTTTGTAGAAGGTGATAAAGGTAGCAAAAGTTCAATACAAATTAATAAGAAAATCGAGGCCTGTATGATTTCAAGGGCCTTGCTTGATCGACCCCTCCAGATTCTTTTCTCCTCATCAGGAACAAACTTACAATAGGGTCCAAACAATTATCAAATCCTTGCTACCTTACCGTAAAAGTACTCCATGCCTTTCATCATCATCGTCGTCGTCATCATCATCATCATCAAAGAGGGATTCAAACTTCAAAACCGATCGAACAGGGTTTGGTTCATTTAGCGGTTCAGCCTCGCTCTAAAACACTTATGGCACGTTTATTAACTTAGAATGAGAAAGAGAATGTTAGAACTGATTTCAGGATGGAAAATTCGTACGTATAATTAGTTAATACCGACATTACCTTAGTTAGTTAACACTCCAAACTAGCTAAGTTGTGTCATTAAATTAGTTGATATTAAAGCTAGCCAGCCAATTTAATTAAGTAGCTAACCACTGGTACTATTATGTATGCATGAATCAATGAATCAGGTTGATCGAGCACGTAACGTTTCCATATATTGAATCAAAGATCGCTTTCGATGGCCTGAGAATGACAAAGTGATCGAATATAAGCTTATCCATATTGAGAAAAACATGCATGCATGGCCCTAGCTAGCTATGTCTCTCCTTTTGTCTCAATAATTTGATAATATCCAGTGCAGATCGACTTCTTTGCTTATTCCTCATGCAACCAAGTCATCAGCAATTTGATCCATTTTAGCACCATTGATTCTTCGTATGCCTCATCGAACTGGATAGGCCTTATCATATATCCATCATTTATGTTAATTTATGGAAGAGAGCTGCACACATTTATATTCATCATGCATGATCCCTTTCTCGATCTTTCAGCCTGCCTAATGTAGACTGGTCTATATTGTACTGATGTTCTGTGAATTATTGCATGCTATTATTCTAAAGACATGTCTTTCGATCCACATTGTTGATTAACTTGTTAAATACCAAACTGTCCTGGCTAGACTATTCTGCAAAGACCAACTAAACTCTCAAATGTACTAAAGGAATGACATATGTCAATATTATTGGGTATCACACGAGTACTTTTTAAAGTATGGAAATCAAATTGCTTTTTGCATAAGAAATTGGAGTTGCTAAATCTTTCTCGGAACATTGCGTTGGTACTCTATTCAACATTTTGTTCTCAAAATCTTTTTATTGAATTACTTGACTACTGTACATGTATGACCCTTTTGAATTACATTTATAAGTATGTTTTCACACGGTTGGTTACGTAGTTTTTAGTGCTTGACTGTATGGGTAACTAAAGGAACGTTATTATCTTTGTGAGCTATGATACTCGTTTTAATTAACATGGTATGGTTTCATGTATAGTATTACTTTTTTTTAAACACCAACAGATTAGTCGTAACTAATCCACAGACTCTGAGACTCGTGCATGCTCTTTTGCTTCTTGTTTAACCCTATTAGAGAATGAGATTAGAGCATGTGGGCTAACTTTTTGATATCAAAAACCACCAAGTACATTTCGGATTCACCGAGGGATTAATTTTGAGCCAGCCCATTGACTCTAAATATAATTTTAGTTTCCTCAAATATTTCAAACATAATATACGTTTATAGTTATAACTAGTTTCAGTTAATCATTCTTCTTTTCCTTTGTTGCATTTTATGACTCGTTACCGCATCAAAAGTATGGCCTTTATATTCATGCCAAAGGGAAATAGAATTTGCGTTCACAACATGTATACTTAAAATTCACATTGAAAGTGCATGTCCAACGATCTAGTGGTGAACGCAATGTGAGATTAATTGACCTTTTTTTTATATTAGTTTCAGTAACTACATTATTAACACGAGAATTTGGATCTATGCATATGCATTCTGATAGAATTGCATATATGCAATTCAAATGTTGTGTGTCTAATGCCAAGATTTGTGGTTTCATGAATTAGTATACATATTACGGTTCAAATAAAGGATCAAGTTACATTAAAAAATATATGTAAATAACTTAGCATTAGGATTATTCATGAGCTCAATCACTAATTCGTTTTAGTTTTGATCTGTTACTTATATGTAATTTTTTCTCTTTAATTGACGTCGATCGGAAGCTAGCACTTAACGTATGAATTCATGTATACCCTATCTAGCTTTAATTTGTAGTCATTCATTCATAAACCTTGCTGTGTATTGTACATGCATGCAAATGGATTCGAAACGATCAATTTATTTTGGCCAATACCTGCTAGGTTTTGCAATCGACAAACGCAGATTTCGTTCAAAAAATAATGTTGGAACAATTGCATATGTCTGTCATTTCGTCAAGTCGACTATTGAGGTATCAGACAAGTTTTTGATGATCGACTAATCATACAAATTTCAAATTTCATAAGGAAGCTATTTCCCTTACATAACCATGCATAAATATTTGGAAAATTGATGCACGTAGAATTCACGAAGGCACAAAACCAAGCTCTGTTTTGTGTTGTGTTGTGGAGGCTGATCAATCTACTATACATGACTTCCATTATTACCAATAAGATCGACATGTAGAGGCAGCGCAGGGTTAAATTGGCGGAAAGCCACATAATCCTAGTTTCATCCTTGATCCATAACAAAACTCTGAGCATGAGACTTATCTACGAGTTTGATTGTCCAAATCTGATGTCCCAGCAATTCACAAAAGAGGAATCATATATATCCTCCATCTATAACAAGCATCTTAGCATGATGAAACACAGTTAATGAAGAAAACTGGACACAAAATCTTGTGGAAGTTTTTCTGATATATTTTCTTGATAACAAAATAAGATTACAGATCTATTTTATATATATATAAAAAAAAAAGATAGAACAGACTCCTCATTTTCACACTCTAACCGACAACAACGACACACAGAGAAAAACTATACAAGTAAAGTAAAGTGTAAGATGTACAGTAGAAAGTAGGACCTGAAAATATCCAAAGCACAATAGACATCTACTTCCAATACTCCCTCTTAAGTTGGATCAAGGGGATTCATTGAGCCAAGCTTGCCCAAGAGTCAATGAAATTGAGTAGTGGAAAGAGATTTGGTAAAGATGTCAGCCAATTGGTCTTGGTTGCTGTCACACCCCAGACCTGGTGTCGGTAGTTTCCAAGCTCTTAACACCGAATCCGACGCGTGAGCGGGAAAAGTAAAAGAAACTAAAACAATTTCAAATACTTTTCCAGAAATTATAAAAATAAAAGAAAATAAAACGTTTACAAATAACAAAACCAATTACAAAAACAATATAGGGCCTTGCGGATCCATCTCACTTCTAATCTTCCGTAACCCCTTTCTACTCTCGCACATGTCAGCTGAGCGTCACTGTTAGCCTTCTAGAAAGACGTGTCGTACCTAAATAAGAAGCTATAGGGGTGAGCTTACGCTCAGTAGGGCCAAACCACTTTAGGTTATTCTTAACTAGGTAAAACAATCAAGTTATCAACTAATGCTTTATATAACAACAATTTAATGCATGTATGCTAATGAATACCTTCCTCAATTACTGGCTAATCAGTCCATAAATCAAAGACAGGTGAGCCTATGCGTCTCATACCGTGTATTTTACCAACCGGGGGTGACTCAAATGTCTCAAATATATGATCTAACAATCAGTAATATCTCACCCCATGTACCTCTTTTGTTGGTTGTCTTGTTATACTCATGGTCTCCAAACCCGAAATATCGTTTTATTGATGTCCGCCATCGAAAGGGCATATTTTCCCCACTCATATGCGCAGGTGGGCTGACATGGATTCATGGACAACCTATGAGGAAACTCAACTACACAAAATGTATCTTTTCTATCAATCTCATTATCCTCTCCATAATCATCATTCTCACAATTCCTCACAATGCATTATGCATAACAATTGAGCAACAATACTCGTATCATAATATTGAACACATGCTTTTATGGAAAGCGATAACATCAATCATGTAAGCCAACGATTACACACGCTTTTAATGAAAACAATAACAATCATGAGTTAATCAATCAATGTCACACAAATCACTCATTTCAATTATAATATAATTATCAATTTAAATAAAGGTTCCCCGAGAAATACCTTATCTGGAATCCAAAACGTTACTTCCGATGCTAGCTAAAACCAGTAACTCAGCTACACGCTTTTTGAAATCCTTATCATTCTGCTTCTGGAACTGCAACTTGCTTTCGATCCTCGCACTGAATACTTATTCTGAGAATATCGGCGTATCCCAACTATGCTCTAAGCACCGATCTAAGCTCTCGAGAATTACTCTGGACACCCAAATCACCATCCTCCGATTCCATTGACCTTCATAGTCAAATTCTGGAATTATGGACACCCAAAAACAAGTGTCCAATTCTTCCATTCCATCCTTCTAGTCTTTAACTAATTTCAAATATTCATCTTAATTTGCCATGCTCTTGTCTTGAAATCCAAAACGATCAAGTCCTTGGAATTACTAAGGACACCCAAATGAGTTCCTTCTCCATGATCTCTAAGTCAATTGTCGTGAGCTCATTCCTCTTTAAGTTTAACACATCCCTTGATCAAAACCAAAGCATCTTCACTGCTCTCACAAACCAAAATGGATTGAAGAAAGCTCGTTCTAACAGAACACACACACACACATGGCTCAACCTTATCAATCACCCTACTCTCATACGTCAGAGCAACCCAGCAAGCTATCCAATTACCTACTTTTCCATTTTCTTGAAATCAAACAAACAACTAATCTGCTCTAAAGCTTCTGCCAAAATCAACACAACTAAATCAAACTCCAAAAACACCAAAACTTGCAGTTAACCCGAACTGAGCCCAAATTCATCAACTCATCCAATCTCGATTACAAACATATCAAATTACTCCTTCATGTTCAGTATATCAACAAAAGCCATAAACCTTAAGAACAACCACATGTCGCAGCCGTACACATCAGCACTCATGGCGGCCGACATCTGCTCAAACACCAACTTCTCCAAAACTTAATGAAACTCGATTTCAATCATATATACATGTAAAGCTTAGCAAAAGAACCGACTTTTATACTTGAGTCAAGCTTCACCGGAATCCGTCGAACTCTTGTTGGAAAATTCAGAAACTTCAACCCTTCAATTCTCCCCCTCAGAGCTTGTCATGGAAAAACAAAATCATAGAAAGGTTTCTGAGATCTAGACGAAGCTATCCATACCGGTGAGAGACCTTGACTTCGCCGGAATCGGAATCTGGCCGGCGAACCCAAAAATTCCTCTCTCCTTCTTTTCTCTCTCGTCTGAGCTCCTCTTCGAAAACGAAGATTATAGTGAGGTCGGGGACGGCGAGACGATGCCGTAGACATCAGCCATGCATCAGGAGGCAGCCGGATGACGAAGAACTCCTCCGAGCTCCTCCGCTGCAGAGCAGCTTGAGACCAAAGTCGGTCTTTTGATCTGACAATATCCAAACTGATCTATACCTTTTTATTTATCATGCAATCAACGGCCAAGATCTGGCGGTTTGATAAATCCAATGGCCCAGATCAACTCCCTTTAATTTCTATTTTTAATTAAATTTTTGGATAATACCAACTTTCAAAAATCATTAAAAATAGCTCTGATTTCCAAATGATGCACCACAAAATCCTACAAACTTGTAACGACGTCTAGGTTAATCCTACGGGCTCAAAAGACAAAAATCGAGAAACTAAAAAATTTGAATAATTTTTGAAAACTACTAGGAATAATAGAAATCGAAATAAAAATAACTCGAAAATAATTTCTATTTTAAAAATAGAAAACCGAAATTCCGAGATATTACAGCTGCGAATGTAATGTGTATCAATAACCTTGGACTGAACTTGAGCTCGTATATAATGACAATCGACCTCTATATGCTTGATTCTCTCATGAAAGACAGGATTAGAGGCAATGTGCATTGCAACTTGATTATCACAATAAAGAGATATGGGTTGGCTGCTAGGGAATCCCAAATCAAACAGCAATCCCTTCAGCCAAATAAGTTCACAAGCAGTGAAAGCCATACCTCGATATTCAGCTGTGGCACTAAAACGAGCAACAACAGTTTGTTTCTTGCTTCTCCAACTGACCAAGTTCCACCTACAATAAAAACCTGTAGTGGATTTATGATCAAGAGAATTTCCTACCCAATCATCATCTGTGTAGCCCATGATGTCAGTATGACCATTTGGTTTCATCAAGATTCCTCTCCCAACAGATCCTTTTAGGTAGTGAAGGATGCGATTGACAATATGAAGATGAGCCATGGTAGGAGCCTGCATGAACTGACTCATTATGCTTACTGCATAAGTTATATCAGGTCGAGTGATAGTAAGATAGATAAGCTTACCCATAAGCCTTTGATAAAAGCTAATATTCGGGAGAGACTCACTGGAAACATCCAATTGAAACTTGTTGTCAAGGGGAGTGCTGGCAGGCCTGATATCCCACTTGCTGTCACGGGGAGTGCTGGTAGGCTTGCTATCCCACATTCCTGCATCTTTCAACATATCAAGAGTATACTTCATTTGATTGAGAAACAACCCTTTGTGAGAAGTGACCATCTCTATACCCAGGAAATACTTAAGGAGCCTCAAATCCTTAATAGCAAACTTGCTATGAAAAGATTGTTTAAAAACATTAATCTCTTCAAGGTTATCACCTGTCACAAACAAATCATCAATATAAATAAGCACAACAAACTTACTAGTTGAACCAATCCGAACAAATAGAGAGGAATCAACATTGCTCCTACGAAAACGAACTTCTTCAAGGACTGAACTAAGTTTGGCATACATTGCACGTGAAGATTACTTTAAGCCATAAATTGCTTTATGAAGTCTACACACCGCATCCGGATCATGAGATTGAGAATGACTAGGAGAAAGCTTCATATACACCTCCTCTTCGAGATCACCATGTAAAAAAGCATTTTTTTTTTTTACATCCATTTGGTAAAGACCCCAAGAATGGTTCACTGCAACTGATAGCAAAACCCTCACGTGCTCATTTTCGCAACAAGAGCAAAGGTCTCCTTGTAGTCTACTCCATAGGTTTGGGTAAACCCACAAGCTACCAATCGTGCCTTGTGTCTATCCACACTAGAGGTGGAATTTTGAAACTGAAAACCGAAAAAAACCGAGCCGAAAACCAAACCGAAACGGGAAAAAACCAAACCGAAAAAAACCAAACCGAATTAAGAAACACCGAACCGAACCGAATTAGTTAGGTTTGGTTTTTGATTTCGGCTCTTGAAATACCAAACCGAACCGAAAAACCGAATCCCTCTAAAACGACGACGTTTTTTGTCTTTATTTTCTTATTAAATATTTGATTTAAAGAATATGATTTTTAGTTTTATGTTCTATATAATTATATGTTTATCTTTTCTAATATTTTGCTTTTTATTTTCGTTTTATGTACATATAGAAATGTTCTAGATGTCGTGTATGCAAAGTATATGGAGTGATATGTTACATCTGAAATCGAAGACCTCATTCTTGCGACCTTTAGATGATGGACTATAATATTTAATTAATTTTTTTATTTAAATTTATGATTTTTAAACTTTAAAATTCAGAATTTATTTGGATGGACTTTAAAATATGAAGTCTATATTTTGTGTTCTAGATGAACTTAGAAGTTTTAAAATTATGGTTTCATGGTGTGCTAGCGTGGTTAATTCCCAATACTTTCGAAATTATTGAGTATTAAACTTTCAAAGTATCTATTTGGTTTATAGATTGTTGATTTGTTGGAGAATCATTGTCATAAATTTTATTGATATATTATATGTCCTTATAAAAACAAGTAATGGAAAAAAAAAAGGACCTAAAGTGCGATAATTTTTTACTAAGCTAAAAACATACAAATTATAAGAAAAATTATTTTAAAAAATAAGAAGAAAAACCGAAAAAAACCGAAACCAGACTGAACCACGGTTTGGTTTGGTTTGGTTTTCGGTTCAAGGTCTCAAAAAATGCCAAACCAAACCGAATCTTTTATTCGGTTTGGTTTCCGGTTTTAGGTAAAAACCGAACCAAACAAAACCGAACCCACCCCTAATCCACACTCCCATCAGAATGAAACTTGGTCTTGTATACCCATCTACTACCAACAACCTTCTTCCCTTTAGGAAGCCTTACCATACTCCATGTCTTATTTTCATTAAGAGCATGAAGCCCATTAACCATACCTTGCTTCAACACATCATGATTATTGGTTTCCTTAAAACTTTGAGGTTTATGATTATTATCAAGAGTACTAAAAAAGGCAGAGTGAGCAGAAGAGAACCTTTTATAAGAGATGAAGACACTCATTGGATACCTCGCAGGATATGTCACATAATCCTTAAGCTTTGTTGGAGGACCTCGTACTCACGTATGATTTCTACGAGGAACAACTGGAGGTGAAGGAAGCGGCTCAACAGCAGGTTGCACATGTGATTCAGATTGATCGACATCTGGATCAAGAGGCACTGCCTGAACTTCTGAAACTGGAGCAGTAGGATGAGAAGATTGACTGGAATCCCTAACAACAAGATGACTGAAACTTGAAGATGGAACTGGAGCAGTAGGATGGAAAGGCTGTTTGCTATCCTCATCGACATGAAGATTGGGTGTTGGAAACCGATCAAATAAAGACTCTCCTTGACTGTAACCATCTGATTTCCCAGCAAAGAAAAGAGTATTCTCATCAAATCTAACATTCCTGGAAACAATAATCCTTCTAGAAGAAAGGCTGTAGCATTTGTACCCTTTTTGAGTGGATGAATACCCTAAAAACACACATTTTTCAGCCCGAGGATCAAGTTTCCCTCTTTTATTAGCTTGTATGTGAACAAAGCAAACACAACCAAACACTTTCAGGTGATATATCAATCGTCCTTCCTTTCAACACTTCAAAAGAAGATTTGCCACCAAGCACTCTACTAGGTAATCGATTAATGAGATAAGTGGCAGTGAGCACACTTTGAGACCAAAAGATCTTTGGTACATTCATTTGAAACATTAGAGCTCTTGTTTTCTCAAGGAGATCCCGATTTTTCCTTTTAGCAATTCCATTATGCTGAGGAGTACCAACACAACTAGTCTGATGTAGAATTCCATGTGCGCTTAAGTATTGACACATGTTATTGGACATATACTCAGAACCATTATCAGATCTGAAAACATGAATAACTGATGAGAATTGAGTCTGAACAAGATTATGAAAATCCTTAAAAACATTCAGAACTTCACTTTTGAATTTCAAAAGATATAACCAAGTAATCCTTGTAAAATCATCAACAAAGATTATAAAATACTTAAAACCATCATGTGACTCAAGAACATGACCCCAAAGGTCAGAATGAACAATTTCAAAAGGTGAACACTTGATAGAGAATTTGAAAAAGACAATCTAGAAGATTTTGACAAATGACAAACATCACATTGTTTGTCTGATTAGCATATATTTGGAAACAAACATGACATCACTTTTTCAGATGGATGAGCCAAGCGTTGGTGCCATAGATTATGATCTTGTATAGAACTTAAGCTAACTTGAAAACTCCTGGAAGCAAAAGAAGTTTTGGACAAATAGTAAAGATCATTCAAAAGGAAACATTCACCAATTGTTTTCTTGGTGATGATATCTTGGAATATGACATTATAATGAGAAAATATAACAAGACATTTTAAGGTGTTTGTAATTCTTCCAACAGATAAAAACTGAAAGGGAAATGAAGGAACATACAGAGCAACTGACTCTATAAGATTAGAAAGCAATGCAATTTTTTCTTTTCCCAAAACAGAGGCACCATGGCCATTTGCAAGAGATACTTTTGAAGGAATAGGCAATTGTTTAAAATCATGTAAACTTTGAAGTTTGTTTTTCATATGAGTCGTAGCTCTGAGTCTATAATTCAATAATCATTCTCAGCACAAATAGTGAGAGCAGTAGACAAAGTTGATAGAGTACCTGAAGCTTCTTCATGTGAAACACAACCATTTTCTGCAAGAAACCCAGAAAATTGCTCAAGGATGGCAGAGTGGCTTTCGTTCCTAGACATATTGGCTTCTTTGTCTCTGGTTTGAGTATGCTTCTTGCTGAGATAGGCAACAAACTCATTCCATATGCTTGTGAGATTACCCAGGTGTTTCATCGAAGGTTTACCTTCTGGTTTACTCACCTTCATAGATCTAAAACATCGATTTGGATTCATTCCAACATCGAAAACATATGAGGTTACAAAAGACCTCTCAGCAGATTTCTCTTCCATAAGATCGATGAAGAAATCAGAAAATGATCAAGAAGAAATACAGTCAGGCCTTGGATTCATGCTCTGATACCATGAAGAAAACTGGACACAAAACCTTGTGGAAGTTTTTCTAATATATTTCTTGATAACAAAATAAGATTACAGATCTATTTTATATAGAGAAGAGAGAGATAGAACAGACTCCTTCTCCTTTTCACACTCTAATAGCTGTCAAACCGACAACAAGGACACAAAGAGAAAAACTATACAAGTAAAGTAAAGTGTAAGATGTACAATAGAAAGTAAGACCTGAAAATATTCTGCACGTCTCTTTTGTTAGCTATCTTTCTATGGGGCAAGAACTGAATAGCTGATATCAAAGAGAGTACAAGGACCTAGTATTTATAGTGAAAGCATCCTAATACAAAGCCCTCCCATAAAAGGTCTTTATATCTCAATAATGGCTGCAATCACTATTATCTGTTTCAGTTATCTTCTTTAGAACTTCCCACTGTATTCACATAATGAATACATTTAACATGGAATATGAATTGCCTAATATAAACTTGTAATTGTTCAAATTCAACTTACAATTGGGACACATGAATCACAAAAGCCAAAACATAAATTTGGAACATTCAGCTAATAGAAAGCAAGCAAATATACAGTATGTTGTTAAAACGATATATTGATCACAGCAGGGAAAGCGCCTCAGACAAGTAATAGAGTTAAACTGTAAATGTAAAGCTTCTTGAGCTAGCAGATGGGAAAGCCTGGTTGCCTGACCTCCTGGTATGCACTAGATTGACATTTAATTGAAGGAGTAGCTGACGCAGATACTCATCAACACACGGTACACACCCAGCTTTGAGACCGCTGCCATGTGAAGTTAACCTCAATAACCAACTCTAGATAATCTGACTCGAGAAGAATGGAAGAGAAACATTTGTTGGCCAAATGCTCCAAGTTTAGCTTGTTTAGCCAAATGCATCCCCGGTTGTGAATGCATAACTCCTCCCCAAAAATGTACCAGTGCACGTCTCTAATGAATCAGAGCTACATGAATCAATGAATCAGGTTAACGTTTCCATATATTGAATCAAAAATCGCTTTCGATGGCCTGAGAATGACAAAGTGATCGAATATAAGCTTATCCATATTGAGAAGAACATGCATGCATGGCCCTAGCTAGCTATGTCTCTCCTTTTGTCTCAATAATTTGATAATATCCAGCGCAGATCGACTTCTTTGCTTATTCCTCATGCAACCAAGTCATCAGCAATTTGATCATTTTAGCACCATTGGTTTCTAACACGCCTCGTCGAATTGGATAGGCCTTATCATATATCCATCATTTATGTTAATTTATGGAAGAGAGCTACACACATTTATATTCATCATGCATGATCCCTTTCTCTTTCAGCAGCCTTATGTAGACTGGTCTATATTGCACTGATGTTCTGTGACTTATTGCATGCTATTCTTCTAACCTGCAGACAGATCGAGGAGGTGTCCAAGAAATTATCAAATCTCAGTAAGCGGAAATGTGGATTGACTAGCTGATAGCTAGCCCACACATATATTGCAGCTTAATTGAGTGAAGATACCGAAAGCCAAACTGTTTATTAACTTGCTTAATTAACTTGTTGCCAAACTGTCCCAGACTATTCTACCAAAGCCATTTGAAAATTCTCAAATGTATTAGTGATAACCAAATATTGATATGTCACATATGTCAATATCATTGGGCATTAGATGGATACTTTTTAGAGTTCGATTCGGGAATCAAATTGCTCTCATAAATTGTTGGCATTGCATTGGTACTCTATTCAACATTTGTATTTAGATTTTTTTATTTATTTATTTAATTACTTGACTATTGTACATATGTATGACCGTTTTGATTATGAGTTCAAATTTTTCTTTATGCCCTCCCTTTTCCCAACTAAGCTGATCACCCTATTATATAGTCTTTAGTGCACGACTGCATAGCTAACTAAAGAAACGCCACCATCTTTGTGAACTCAATCTTACTCATTTAGTTAACGTCGTATGGTTTCATGTATAGCATTATTGTTTTGAACACTATTCATTCAACACATTAATCATAACTACATTCAACACATTAATCATAACTAAGTACTACGCAGACTTATGAATGATCTTTTGCTTCTTGTTTAACTGTATTGAAGGATGAGATTTACAACATGTTGGCTAACCTTTTGATATCGAAAACCACAAAGTACATTGGATTCACCAAGTGATTTGAGGCAGCCCATTGACTAAATATAATTTTAGTTTCCTCAAATATTTCAAACATAATATATGTTTATAGTTATAACTACTTTCATTTAATCAGACTTCTTTTCCTTTGTTGCATTTTATGACTTGTTATCACATCAAAAGTATGCCCTCTATCAATTTGAAATTCATGCCGAAAATAAATCAAAATTGCATTCACAACATATATACCTAAAATTTACATTGAAAGTGCATGTCCAACAATCTAGTGAGGTATCAGATAAGTTTTTGGTGACTAAGAATACAAATAGCAATTCAAGTTTCATAAGGAAGCTATTTCCCTTACATAACCATATGCATAATTATTTGGAAAATTGATGCACCTAGAATTCACGAAGGCACAAAGAATAGTGATGCAAGCTCTATTTTGTGCTGCATGTGTTGTGTTGTGGAGGCTCATGATCAATCTACTATACACGACTTCCATTATTACCAATAAGATCGACATGTAGAGGCAGGCAGGCAAAAACTCTCATAAAAAAGTGGGAGCAGCCGCACCTCTCTAACCCTAGGGGAGAGAGCGAACTCACAGAGACAAATTGCGCCTATCCGGCTGCGCCACGCCGCTGGCGACGGGTCTCTGACCTTGCAGGTGTACGCGGGGTTCGGCCGGATGGGTTAAGCTAAGTTCTTGGCTCGGAGATGCTTGGGTAGGCTCTTCCTTTCCTCTATGGCTGAAGATTTCGACCGCGCCTGGAATGAGTGAAGGTGGAGATTAGAGGACGTTTTTGGAGTAGCGCAAGGCTTGATCGGAGATGGGAGGGTCACGACATCAGGCGATCTAGGTCTGATCTTTTGGTCGGGCAAGGTTTGCAGGTTTGATGTTGGATACTTTAATTTCGTTTCACTTTGTGGTTGCTCCTAGAATGAAGCGGCGGTTGGTGGTTGTTGACGGTCGTCGGCAGGTTTGGACGGCGACGAGACGAGTTACAGGTCTGGCAACAAGGTGGCGAGAGGGCGGTGGCGGGGTTGAGATCTAGGCTAGTAGAACTGGTTTTGCCCCATCTAATCAGATCTGGGCTTGGACTCAAAATGGGTCGAAGTTGGGCTAGGGCTTCCTTTCGGGCCCTAGTTTGCTTCCTCCTATGTTACTTTCCTTAGTTTTATCTAGTTTCTAAGCCCATCTTTTTGGGTCTCTAGGGTTTTAAATTAGTTTTACTAGTTTATTTCCAACTAGTCCCTACGTAGGTTTCTAGGAATCTAGGTAAGTTTTGATGCCTGCAGATTATGATATGTCTTTTACATCTAGATAGTGAACACTTCTTGTTGTACCGCAATTGAGCGCCTTGGCGACGGAAGTTTTCATACAAAATTATCTTTATGTAGGGCTAGATTATAGCTTGCTAGGCTCATCGTCGATGAGCGACAAAGTACAACGTAATGGTATATGAATCATGTCACGCCCCGGTTCTTAAGTTATTTTACGGTTATTTACTTTGGTAATATTTTGGTCTTTTACCGTTTTAAGTAACCGTTTACTATTTAAGACTCCAAAGTTGACTTTTTCTTCCGTATGGAATTTGGGAAAACTTTCTTCATGAAAGTCGTAGAAGATGTTATTACGAGTTCGTAGACATGCTACGCGTTAAAATCAGAGTTAGCATGTAAAAGTTATCAATTAAAAATGTAAGTTTTATTGGGGTATTATTTTGGGGTGTTAAATTTTGGAGTTGGGTTTTGTTTATTAAGTTGGACCGGGCTATTTTTGGTCAAAGCCCCAAAAATATTTCTCTCTTCCACCCGATTTTCTCCTCCCACCCGATTTTCTCCTCCCTCCACCCGGAAATTTCACCACCGCCGTCCGGCCACCACCGACCGCCAGACCGGTCTCGTTCGGACCCCCGACATCTCCTCTTCATTTCTGGGTAGGTGGCCGATCCCCTAACGCCGCCGTGAAGGAGCAGCCGAGCCCGAAAGCCACGGTTGCCGTGGTTGCACCTTCGCCGGAGCTCCGTCCTCCGGCCACCATAGGTCGTGATTTTTGGCTCAACTTGTAGCCCTCATCTAGGTGAGTAATCCCTCAAAAGGATTCGGCTAAATTCGATTTCGTTAGGGTGGTTTGTATAATTGAAAGTTTTAGGGATTTATGGATGTTTTGATTCGATTACCATAGTTAGGCTTGGAATTGGTGTTTGTGCTAGTTAGGAAAGTTGTAGAGGAGATTAAGAGGAAGATTCTGTTAAAATTTGGTAGCATTTGCAGGTTGCCGGAGTTGGTCGCCGGCCGCCGCTGTTTTGGGAAATTTTGTGGTTTTTGATGTAGAATATTAAGGGGATATTATTGATGTGAATTTAGGAATTTTTGGAGGATTTTTGGTTAGGTTTTGGAATTTGTAAAGTTTGGTATTTTTGGCGGATTAATAAGTTAAAATCCGGCCATTGGATTATTTTTATGATTAGGACGTTGGAAGGTGATTTTTGAGGATGTCAGTATTTATGGAGATTTTTGGTTGGCAGTGAAGTTAAGATTTAGGACGATAGGCATGGTTGAGCACGAGAAGCTCATATTTAATTATGCCTATTTTCTTTAAACGTTGGGATTTTATTTAAGGAATTATTTATGTTTTGGAACAGGACGCGAGGAGGCTCGAGCAGAGGAGACCTCCGACTGACTTCAGGCTTAGGCCTAACTTGTGAGTGGACTTTTGTTTTAAATAATGTGCATGCAGTTGTTTATTTGGTTGGATCATTTGACGTCATTTTTATTTGACGATTTTACTCATTGTGATGAGTTACCGAAAATGGGATTTTCGGTAAATTATAATATATTTTTAAGGAGAGTATGTATATAAATGCTAGCTAGCGATATGTGTCTGTCCACCTTAATGACATAGTATATAACTGCATTATGGTGTGACGTGAGCGTTGGACGCAAGCGTAGTAGCCTTATATGAGTGTTTAATTCATATAAGGGGTATGGGCACATATTTATACACCCGTCTGTCCACCTTAATGACATAGTGTATCACCGCATTAAGGCGTGACGTGAGCGTTAGACGCGAGCGTAGTAGCCCTATATAGATTATTATTAATTTATATAGGGAGTATGGGCGAGTGTAAATATATACATGTATATATTTTAGCCTGAGAGGCTGTATTTTGATATATATATATATATATATATATATATATATATATATATATTTTAGCCTGAGAGGCTGTATTTGGATATATATATAGTTTTTGAGCAGTAGAGGCTCGATATTTATAACGATAAGAGAATTATCGTTTATGACATGCATTCGTTTTCTTGGAAATTAAATTGGGAAAACATAAATATTCTTTTTATTTATTTTTGTCCACTCACTCTAATTATTGCGAATGTTTTTCCCCTGGGCTTTTCGTTTTTAAAATGCCCAGTCTGCAGAGTTCAAGTTAGAACGAGTAGGAGACGACGAGGCATAGTTACCCATTTCTCAGCCACCATTCACCAGTAGGTTACCTGTTTAACCTACTAGAGTATTTTTCCTACTCCTCTTGTGTATAGTAGCTCTGAATACTCTTTGGGATTTATTGTAATGTTTCTGGTGGTGTGCTTAGACTTTTATTGTATTTTTGAATATACGAAGTTTGTAATTATTTACTCACTTTCGTATAATTGTGGGTTGATTTGGAGGATGCTCAAATTTATTTAAGAAAGTAACACTTTAGTTTTCTAGGTTAGGGTTGTCCATTTTCAAGGGAGGTTTGCTTTTTAGTAAATTTTCCTTGGAGGTGGTCCCCGCAGGACTTACCTCGGGTTTCGGGGTGAAATTCGGGGTGGGTCTTGACAGTTGGTATCAGAGCTTTAGGTTTCATTTCCTACCTCCTTGGTACTACCATATTTGCCTAAGAAGCACGTAGTTCCTATAGAGTGGTGATCCGACCGCGGCGGATTCACTAGCATTTTATGCTTTGGATGCTATGTGTTATTGGGTATGTGTGATAGATCTATTAGTCTTGTGTATAGACTACTAAATATCTTTTTCTTCAGGTAATTATGCCTCCTAGACGCCGACCCCGGGTAGCTACCTCGACCAACGTGGATGAGGGTGATGAGGTCAGAGGATTAGTTGATTCCATTGGGAGTATGCTGAGGGGTGTTTTAGACAGGGTTCAACACCCACATTCTGTGAGGAAGAAGGATATCTTCGAGGCTGGAGCAATTGAGTTCAAGGGTGCCAAGGGACCCCTTGATGCATATACGTGGGTAGACAAGATGGGAAAGGCTTTCGAGAGCACTGATACACCGGAAGAAAAGAAAGTGAAGATGGCAGTGACTTTTCTGGATGACTCTGCACATCATTGGTGGACTCTCGCTAGCAGAAATAATGGTGGTGCTCAGGACATGACTTGGGAACAGTTTAAGACGCTCTTCTTAGGTCAGTATTTCAGTCATGCTCATCGTATCAGGATCCAGTCGGATTTTCTGAACATGAAGAAGATGGATGATGAGGGTGTCATTGAGTTTGAACAGAGGTTCACTACCTTGAGCTACCATGTGCCTTATTTGGTTCCTGATGAGAGGACCATGATTGACATGTTCATTGGAGCACTTGGCGGAGTGTACGCCGAGAAGATGACCGGTGTCATTTACCCGACCTTTCTTGATGCGGTTACTGCAGCCATGGCCATCGAGACCAGGAGGACTTTTAGTGCACGGCCCCGAGATTTCGGTGGTCCCAGCCAGGGTCCATCGAAGAAGGCCGCTTCATCATCCGCTTCTGGATCTTCAGCGGGTAGTAGCAGTAGTGGAGGATCAGGTTCTAGTTCTCGGTTTAGGGCTAGAGGACGTAACAGGAGACCTTTCAGGAGCCAGTTGGGTAGGCAACAGACTGGTCAGTTTGGTTCTAGTGGCAGTTTCCAGGGTGGTCAGACTTTTTTTTTTGGTCGTCAGCAGCAGTTTTCTGGGTGCTTTGAGTGTGGTAGTCTGGACCATTTCAAGAGAGATTGTCCCTTGTTGGCTCAGAGAACCACCGCCACTCCTACTCAGCCAGCCGATCAGCCTGCAGCCAGAGGCTCCAGTATTGGTACTCGTGGCAGTTCAGCAGCCAGAGGTGGCTCTCAGCAGGGTAGTGGTCAACGTGGACGTCCCATGACTCGTGCCAGACTTCATGCTATGACTCAGCAGGAAGGTCGTACTTCTCCAGATGTCATCATTGGTACGTTATTAATTTTTGGCCAGCCAGCTTTTATTTTAATTGATCCCGGAGCCACGCATTCATTTATGTCTAGTAGATTTGCCCTCCATGCAAATGTGCCATCATCGTCTCTTCCAGGCGAGTGGCATGTGTCTCTACCCTCCGGTGAGGTGATGAGAATAAATTGGGTGTTTAGTGGTTGTGAAGTATTGGTGGAAGGAACTAAGTTTAAGGCAGATCTAATCCCTTTAGATATTGTGGAATTTGATGTGATTTTGGGAATGGATTTTTTAGAGGCTTATAGAGCTATGGTAGATTGTTTCCGAAAAGAAGTGGTGCTTCGAAGTCCAGATGGATTTGAAGTTGCATTTCAAGGAGAAAGAGATGTTATTTCGAGTTGCTTGATATCAGCTATTACTGCTAAGAAATTGTTAAGTAAAGGCTGTCAGGCATACTTAGCTCACATTGTGGATACAAGTATGAGAGTGTTGGAAGTAGAGGATATTCCTGTAGTAAGGGAGTTTCCAGATGTTTTTCCCGAGGAGTTGCCTGGTTTGCCTCCTGTAAGGGAGATAGATTTTTCTATCGAGTTATTTCCAGAAACTATGCCTATCTCACAGGCACCTTACAGAATGACTCTAGCTGAATTGAAGGAGTTGAAGACTCAACTGCAGGAGTTGGTAGATAAGGGTTTTATTCGGCCTAGCAAGTCTCCATGGGGTGCTCCGGTGTTGTTTGTTAAGAAGAAAGATGGCACCATGAGACTATGCCTTGATTATAAGAAGCTAAATCAAGTCACGGTGAAGAATAAATATCCGTTACCTCGTATTGATGATTTATTTGATCAGTTAAAGGGTGCTACTGTTTTCTCAAAAATTGACTTGAGATCTGGTTATCATCAGTTGCGGATCCGAGAGAATGACATAGCCAAGACTGCTTTTCGATCACGCTATGGTCATTATGAGTTTGTGGTGATGCCTTTTGGACTTACTAATGCACCAGCTGCGTTCATGGATCTCATGAATAGGGTGTTTAGTCCATATCTTGACCGCTTCGTGATCGTATTCATAGATGACATTTTGGTTTACTTAAGAAGTAAAAAGGAGCATGCCAAACATCTAAGAATGATATTGCGGACTTTGAGAAATGCTCAATTGTATGCCAAGTTCAGCAAATGTGAATTTTGGCTGGATAAAGTGGGATTCTTGGGTCATGTAATTTCGGCTGAAGGTGTTAGTGTGGATCCCCAAAAGGTGGAAGCAGTGTCAAATTGGAGAAGACCTACCACTGTGACGGAGATTCGTAGTTTCTTGGGATTAGCAGGTTATTATCGACGCTTTGTACAAGATTTTTCAAAGATTGTTGTTCCACTTACAAGATTGACCAAGAAGGGAGTTAAGTTCGAATGGTCAGATCAGTGTGAGCAAAGTTTTCAAGAATTAAAGAATCGCTTGACCAATGCTCCTGTTTTAGCACTTCCGGATGATAGTGGGGAATATGTGGTTTATTGTGATGCTTCTAAACGAGGTTTAGGCGGAGTATTGATGCAGCATGATCGAGTTATTGCCTATGCTTCTAGGCAATTGAAGCAGCATGAGGTAAATTATCCCACTCATGATTTAGAGCTTGCAGCAGTAGTTTTTACTCTCAAGTTGTGGAGACACTATCTTTACGGAGCCAAGTGTCAGATTTTTACCGATCACAAGAGTCTTCGGTACGTGTTCACTCAAAAAGAGTTAAATATGAGGCAGAGAAGGTGGATGGAATTAATCAATGATTATGATTGCACTATTGAGTATCATCCTGGAAAAGCTAATGTGGTAGCTGACGCTCTTAGTCGAAATCCCACCATATCCTTGTCTCACTTGAGGATGGTTAGAGTTCCTCTTCTTTTTGAGTTACGAGCTACTGGGGTGGATTTAGCGGTGGATAATGTTGGTGCCTTGGTAGCTAGTTTCCATGTCAGGCCAGTTTTGGTTGATAAAGTGCGGGAAGCGCAGTATCATGATCCTTCCATTGTTCGGTTGATTGAAAGAGCAACGAATGGAGCCGCCGTGGATTTTTCGGTAAGAAGAGATGGAACTTTATTGTTCAAAAATAGACTTTGTGTTCCAAAGAGAAATGAAGAGTTAAAGATAGAGATAATGGAAGAAGCTCATAGTTCTGCATATGCTGCTCATCCGGGTAGTACAAAAATGTATCGGACTTTGAAAGATTTTTATTGGTGGCCAAACATGAAGAGGGAAATGGCAGCTTTTGTAAGTAGGTGTTTGATATGTCAGCAAGTGAAAGCTGAAAGGCAGAAACCTTCAGGATTGCTTGAGCCGTTGCCTATTCCAGTGTGGAAGTGGGACCACATCACCATGGATTTTGTTTTCAGTTTACCTCGTACCCGTGAGGGGCATGACGGTATTTGGGTGATTGTGGATAGACTCACCAAATCTGCACATTTCTTACCGATGGGAAAGAAGTATACAATGGATAAATTGGCGGAGCTTTATGTGAATGAGATTGTGAGACTTCATGGTGTACCTGAATCAATAGTGTCGGATCGAGATCCTAGATTTGCTTCTAAATTCTGGAAAGCTCTTCAGACAGCTTTAGGTACCCGATTACACTTCAGCACTGCTTTTCATCCTCAGACTGATGGGCAATCAGAGAGGACTGTTCAGACTTTAGAGGATATGTTGAGAGCTTGTGCCTTGCAGTTTAGGGGGAGTTGGGATAAGAACCTATCTTTGATGGAGTTTGCTTATTATAACAGCTACCATTCTAGTATTGGTATGACTCCCTTTGAGGCACTTTATGGGAAACAGTGTCGTACACCTCTATGTTGGAATGAAGTAGGAGAAAAAGAACTTTGTGGTCCTGAGTTAATCCATGATACTAATGAGAAGATTAAAGTGGTCAGAGATAGACTCAAGGCCGCTCAGAGTAGGCAAAAGAGTTATGCAGATGTCCGCAGGAAGGACCTTGAGTTTCAAGTAGGTGATTGGGTGTTTTTGAAATTATCTCCTTGGAAAGGGATAGTACGTTTTGGTAAGCGTGGGAAGCTTAGTCCGAGGTATATTGGGCCTTATGAGATAATAGAGCGAGTTGGCTCACTTGCTTATCGATTACTTTTACCTCCAGAATTGTCCAGGATACATAATGTGTTTCATGTATCCATGCTTCGCAAGTATATGGTCGATCTCTCTCATGTGTTGCAAGAGCAACCAATTAGTTTGACCAGAGATTTGACCTATGAAGAGGAACCGGTACAGATTCTTGACCGAAAGGAGCAAGTACTGAGGAACAAGACAATTCCACTTGTCAAGGTGCTTTGGAGAAGTCATGAAGTAGAGGAAGCTACTTGGGAATTAGAGGAACAAATGAGGCAGCAGTATCCCTACCTTTTTGTTTGATAGTTATGTAAATTTCGGGGACGAAATTTTTATAAGGAGGGGAGAATTGTCACGCCCCGGTTCTTAAGTTATTTTACGGTTATTTACTTTGGTAATATTTTGGTCTTTTACCGTTTTAAGTAACCGTTTACTATTTAAGACTCCAAAGTTGACTTTTTCTTCCGTATGGAATTTGGGAAAACTTTCTTCATGAAAGTCGTAGAAGATGTTATTACGAGTTCGTAGACATGCTACGCGTTAAAATCAGAGTTAGCATGTAAAAGTTATCAATTAAAAATGTAAGTTTTATTGGGGTATTATTTTGGGGTGTTAAATTTTGGAGTTGGGTTTTGTTTATTAAGTTGGACCGGGCTATTTTTGGTCAAAGCCCCAAAAATATTTCTCTCTTCCACCCGATTTTCTCCTCCCACCCGATTTTCTCCTCCCTCCACCCGGAAATTTCACCACCGCCGTCCGGCCACCACCGACCGCCAGACCGGTCTCGTTCGGACCCCCGACATCTCCTCTTCATTTCTGGGTAGGTGGCCGATCCCCTAACGCCGCCGTGAAGGAGCAGCCGAGCCCGAAAGCCACGGTTGCCGTGGTTGCACCTTCGCCGGAGCTCCGTCCTCCGGCCACCATAGGTCGTGATTTTTGGCTCAACTTGTAGCCCTCATCTAGGTGAGTAATCCCTCAAAAGGATTCGGCTAAATTCGATTTCGTTAGGGTGGTTTGTATAATTGAAAGTTTTAGGGATTTATGGATGTTTTGATTCGATTACCATAGTTAGGCTTGGAATTGGTGTTTGTGCTAGTTAGGAAAGTTGTAGAGGAGATTAAGAGGAAGATTCTGTTAAAATTTGGTAGCATTTGCAGGTTGCCGGAGTTGGTCGCCGGCCGCCGCTGTTTTGGGAAATTTTGTGGTTTTTGATGTAGAATATTAAGGGGATATTATTGATGTGAATTTAGGAATTTTTGGAGGATTTTTGGTTAGGTTTTGGAATTTGTAAAGTTTGGTATTTTTGGCGGATTAATAAGTTAAAATCCGGCCATTGGATTATTTTTATGATTAGGACGTTGGAAGGTGATTTTTGAGGATGTCGGTATTTATGGAGATTTTTGGTTGGCAGTGAAGTTAAGATTTAGGACGATAGGCATGGTTGAGCACGAGAAGCTCATATTTAATTATGCCTATTTTCTTTAAACGTTGGGATTTTATTTAAGGAATTATTTATGTTTTGGAACAGGACGCGAGGAGGCTCGAGCAGAGGAGACCTCCGACTGACTTCAGGCTTAGGCCTAACTTGTGAGTGGACTTTTGTTTTAAATAATGTGCATGCAGTTGTTTATTTGGTTGGATCATTTGACGTCATTTTTATTTGACGATTTTACTCATTGTGATGAGTTACCGAAAATGGGATTTTCGGTAAATTATAATATATTTTTAAGGAGAGTATGTATATAAATGCTAGCTAGCGATATGTGTCTGTCCACCTTAATGACATAGTATATAACTGCATTATGGTGTGACGTGAGCGTTGGACGCAAGCGTAGTAGCCTTATATGAGTGTTTAATTCATATAAGGGGTATGGGCACATATTTATACACCCGTCTGTCCACCTTAATGACATAGTGTATCACCGCATTAAGGCGTGACGTGAGCGTTAGACGCGAGCGTAGTAGCCCTATATAGATTATTATTAATTTATATAGGGAGTATGGGCGAGTGTAAATATATACATGTATATATTTTAGCCTGAGAGGCTGTATTTTGATATATATATATATATATATATATATATATATATATATATATATATATATATATATATATATATATTTTAGCCTGAGAGGCTGTATTTGGATATATATATAGTTTTTGAGCAGTAGAGGCTCGATATTTATAACGATAAGAGAATTATCGTTTATGACATGCATTCGTTTTCTTGGAAATTAAATTGGGAAAACATAAATATTCTTTTTATTTATTTTTGTCCACTCACTCTAATTATTGCGAATGTTTTTCCCCTGGGCTTTTCGTTTTTAAAATGCCCAGTCTGCAGAGTTCAAGTTAGAACGAGTAGGAGACGACGAGGCATAGTTACCCATTTCTCAGCCACCATTCACCAGTAGGTTACCTGTTTAACCTACTAGAGTATTTTTCCTACTCCTCTTGTGTATAGTAGCTCTGAATACTCTTTGGGATTTATTGTAATGTTTCTGGTGGTGTGCTTAGACTTTTATTGTATTTTTGAATATACGAAGTTTGTAATTATTTACTCACTTTCGTATAATTGTGGGTTGATTTGGAGGATGCTCAAATTTATTTAAGAAAGTAACACTTTAGTTTTCTAGGTTAGGGTTGTCCATTTTCAAGGGAGGTTTGCTTTTTAGTAAATTTTCCTTGGAGGTGGTCCCCGCAGGACTTACCTCGGGTTTCGGGGTGAAATTCGGGGTGGGTCTTGACAGACCTCAATTCGTTGGGGTCTGTATCGGTGTCATTTTGGCTGCGACTATTAATACAATAGGTTTTAAGCCTGCTTTTACGTCAAAAATAAAATAAAAAAAGTAGAGGCAGGCAGGCAGCGCAGTGTTAAATTGGCGGAAAGCCACCTTGCTAGGCAAGTTTGCAGTGGCGGAGGCAGGAAAAAATATCAAAGGGGGCACAAAAATTTCTTACGGCTGCACCTAACTTGCTCTAATCGAATGTGTGTACAAAAATTTAAGTTTGCAAACCCAGAATTTGTCTACATCTCTACACAACTCCTAAACCAAATTCCATAAGTTCATACTTACCAAATGTTCATTCTTCAAGTTAATTATATCCCATCAATTTAAATCAACAATGACTTTTGGCAATTCAAGCTAGTTATATCCCATCATTCTTCAAGTCCCTTAACTTTTCCTGTCCAAAAAGCCCAGCCAAAATGACTAAAACCCAAACAGAAGAAAGAAAAAAAGAAGGCTAGTTCCGATTAGAGGTAGAAGAAGATGAATAACCTTCATGACAGTGGGGGCACAAAGAAGGCGAGTCAACCAACTTCAATATTCTTCTGGGGGCATGGCCCCCCACTGGTCCTTCATTGGCTCCGCCGATGCAAGTTTGTTGTCACCTTTAAACTATGATTTCATCCTTAATCCATAACAAAAATCTGAGCATGAGACTTATCCACGAGCTTGATTGTCCAAATCTGATGACCCAATTCACAAAAGAGGAGTCATATATCCTTAATCTATAACAAGCATATAAGCATGATGCAACAGTTTCTTTGGAAAGCTGAGAGCTCCTTGATCTATAACAAGTATCTAAGCATGATGCAACAGTTTCTTTAGAGAATTTTCGATCTTCCTACCATGTCATACTGCTGTTGATTTGATTGTCGTGTAAGCTAAAGAGAGAATAAATCTTGATCTGGGTATTGGATGCACCCTCCATCTTCCTCTAGTTCATATGCTCAAGTGTGATGGTTTACCAGGTTCTCTTTTTCTAAGAGATTATGAGATGCTCTGTATCTCCAATTAGTGTGATATCTACTGCCATTGTACGGTTTCAGTTGTCCAAAATTGAAAAAAGATAGACTTGTACATGATATTGGAATCATTATAATTATTGTACATTTCTACTGCTCTACACAGATTGGCAACCTGTGAATTAATAGCGTACGCTAGAAAAGATGTCAAATCCTCTATATCCATCACTATTAAAGTATTCTCTATTTGAAAGATTAACAAAATAATGTTAAAATTGGACACGATTAAGATCAAGAGAAAAATGACCCTGGCGATCACCACAGGGAAAGCGCCTCAGACAAGTAATAGAGTTAAACTGTAAATGTAAAGCTTCTTGAGCTAGCAGATATGGAAACCTGGTTGCCTGACCTCCTGGTATGCACTAGATTGAAATTTGACTGAAGGAGTAGACGACGCAGATAATCCATCAACACACCCAGATTTGAGATCGCTGCTATTTGTAATTTAACCTCAATAACCAACTCTAGATAATCTGACTCCATAAGAAAGAGAAACCATTGTTGGTAGCTATTGGAGGAATATTGGAGGTATGGATGTGGTGTGCAAGAATGGTTGTATTCGAAGGATACATGGGTGTTGTGGTCTCCCAGATCTGAGGATACATGACTGCTGTGGTCTCCTAGCAGGCTTACCGTTTACTGTTTATGTCAAGACCCACCCCGAATTTCACCCTGAAACCCGAAGTAAGTCTTGCGAGGTCTACCTCCAAGGAAAATTTACCGAAAAGCTAGGTAAACCTCCTTTGAAAATGGACAACCCTAACCCAGAAAACTAAAGAGTTACTTTCCTAAATATTATTAAGCATCCTCCAAATCAATCCATAATTATCCGAAAGTGAGAATATAACAATTACAATCTTCATATATTCTAAAATAAAACATAGGTCTTAGCACACCACCAGAAAAATTATACGATAAACCCCAAGAGTATTCAGAACTACTAAACACTAGAGGAGCCGGAAAATACCCTAGTAGGTTAAACAAGTAACCTACTGGTGAAATGTGGCTGAGAAATTGGTAACTATGCCTCGTCGTCTCCTACCCGTACTAACCCGAATTCTGCAGACTGGACATTTTTAAAACGAAGGGTCCAGGGGAAAAACATTCGCAAAGATTAGAGTGAGTGGACAAAAATAAATAAAGAAAATAATTTTCAACATTTATGCTTTCCCAATTTTTATTTCAAAGAAAACGAATGCATGCCTCAAACGATAAATCTCTTATCTCATAAATATCGAGCCTCTTCAGCTCAAAACTATATATCAAAATATGTATGTATTTACACTCGCCCATACTCCCTATATGAATTATTAATAATCTATATAGGGCTACTACGCTCACGTCACGCCTTAATGCGGTGATACACTACGCCATTAAGGTGGACAGACGAGTGTATAAATATGTGCCCATACCCCCTATATGAATTAAACACTCATATAGGGTTACTACGCTTGCGTCCAACGCTCACGTCACACCATAATGCAGTTATATACTATGTCATTAAGGTGGACAGACACATATGGCTAGCTAGCATTTATATACATACTCTCATCATAAATATATTATAATTTACCGAAAATCCCATTTTCGGTAACTCACCACAATGAATAAAATCGTCAAATAAAAATGACGTCCAATGCTCCAACCAAATAAACAATTACATGCACATTATTTAAACCAAGAGTCCACTCACAAATTAGGCCTAAGCCTGAAGTCGGTCTGAGACCTCTTCTGCTCGAGCTTCCTCACGTCCTGATCTAAAAACATAATCAAATCATTAACTATATACCAACGCTTATATAAAAATAGTCAAAATTAAATGTGGCCTTATCTACTCTCATCCTTACCCAACTTTGCAAATCTTAAAATTGGCATGGTGGCTGCTGCTGGTCTCCTAAAGCAGCATGGTGTTTTTGGTCTTAGTGTCACAGCTGTGTTGCCTTGTTATTTTAGGTTAGTCTTGTGTGTGTAAGAGATGTATAGGTGATGAAGTGTGTTTCTCACCCAACTTCTTCTATATATAGTTTAGGCTTGTAACCTTGTTAATTACCAAAAGAAATATCAGAAAAGCTTCTGCAAGATATGTGTTTGGTTTTTCCACATGGTATCAGAGCGTGGTTCATGGCCTGAAATCAATCGGGTTCCATGGCCTGCCTCTTCTTGGTCGGTTTCTCCATCCTAAATTAGAGGAGAGATCTGTGTTTAGGGGTTCTAGTGTTACCTCTATTTCTGATTTTTTCTTTCCTCTGTGGAAGAGAAATCTGTTCAGAGTTCTTCTCTGTAAGACTCTTTCTGATCGAATCCATCATATTTTGGAGGATAGATTTGTTGTCTGAAGTTCTTATGGGATCTCATCTTTGCCATTGTTGAACTATCGGTATTCATTTCTGATTTTGTTTTTCCTCTGAGGAAGAAAAATCTATTAAGAGTTCTTCTGTATAAGACTCTCCATTACTGGGCCACTGATTTCATCTTTCCTCTGTGATGAGAAATCAATAATGGTCACATCTGATCTTTTCCATCCTATTTTGGAGGAGAGATATGTTGCCAGAGGTTCTAATGGAATCTCAACTTTGCTGATGTTGGGTTATCGGCACCTATCCCTGATTTCTTCTTTCTATTTTAAAAGAGAAATCTTATAAAAAAAAAAAAAAAACTCTTTATCTTTTGGCGGTTGATTTCTTCTTTTTAATTTGGAAGAGAGATCTATTGTCCATTTTTTTCCCCTTTCTTTCAGGTGTTGAATTATCGGAGTTTTAGTTCTATGGAGGTGATGAACAAAAAGGAAGTTTTCTGGGCAACATCTTTGCAGTCCTATCAGCATGTGGAGGATACATAAGTTGTCTGCCATCCTTCGAAGATCTGCTGGGATTTTTGCAGAAGCTGGTTTGTGTTCCACATGGAGTTGTAAATTTTATCGAATATTTTGGCAAGCTTCGCTCAAGGCTTCTCCTTGATCTCGCTTGAGGGGGAATATTGGAGGTATGGCTGTGGTGTGCAAGAATGGTTGTATCCGAAGGATACATGAGTGTTGTGGTCTCCCAAATCTGAGGATACATGGCTGCTGTGGTCTCATTACAGACTTACCGTTTACTGTTTATATGTAACTTGTGTATGTTACCTTACTTGTATATGAGAGTTGTGTATTAGATATTAGTTCAGTCTGAACTAATCTAGTTTAAAACCAAACACAAATCTTATGGAAGCTTTTTTGATATTTCTTCTTGGTAATTAACAAGGTTACAAACCTAAACTATATATAGAAAAAGTTGGGTGAGAAACACACTTCATCACCTATACATCTCTTACACATACAAGACTAACCTAAAGTAACAAGGCAGCACAACTGTGACACTAAGACCAAAAACACCATGCTGCTTTAGGAGACCAGCAACAGCCACCATGCTGCTGCAGAAGAGGAGACCAGCAGCTGTATACAACCCATAAGTAGCTGTCACACACTTGCACAATCTCACACCTCTAAAGTTAACTTAAACTAGATTAGTTCAGACTGAACTAATATCTAATACACAACTCTCATATACAAGTAAGGTAACATATACAAGTTACATATAAACAGTAAACGGTAAGCCTGGAAGGAGACCACAGCAACCATGTATCCTCAGATCTGGGAGACCACAACACCCATGTATCCTTCGGGTACAACCATTCTTGCACACCACAGCCATACCTCCAATATTCCTCTAATACTATCATATGAATCATCCACATTGGGTTTAATATACCCTCCAGAAGGTTTCTCCACCTAGTCAACCTTGCAGATGGACTAAGAAGTATGTCCACCATTGCATTCCTCCACCACCCCAAAGTTTGTGTTGTTATCTTTAAAGGGAGTTTAGATTTTAGAAGAGTTCTCCCACACTTCTTGGTTTCTGTTCTTCCATATAGCCCATAATAGGATAAGCACAGGAGCCAAAGAGTGTTTTGAAATACAGGAAAGACAGGAATATAAAATTACTGCAGATTACCACTTTGAAAGAAGTTGGAGCAGAGAAGGACTAGCTTCAACTTGTTAGTTCCATCTGCTTAAGTACAAATACAAAAGTCGGTCTTGTCAAGCTATGAGAGAAGATTGATCTCAGTTGCCCTTGCTGTCATCTAGAGAAAAGGTTGTAAAACTCTAAACCCACAAGCCAAAGAAAATAAAATGCAGGATAAGGCCCTGTTAACTAGAGAAAGAATCTACAGGATTCACAGAAGAAAAAATCCTTCTCCATGTCTGCGGAATTAATATTCCCTGTGCACAAAAATTGAACAATATTTATCATTTGATGCTACACCAGAGTCTTAAGGCTTACACATGGATAAATCAAATCTCAAAATTTATCATTGCATTTCTGAAAGAGCTACACTCTTCCCCAAAGCAAATTGCAACGAACCAGGAACATTCAGATACATTATCCTAAAAGACTGCATAGCATGAGTTTTTAATCGTTTGCATATCATAAACTCAGTTTCTATATCCATTTCCAAAAGATGAGAAATAAGATAGCCATACACTTATTATTTTGGCAGCATGAGTTTCAAGGAAAATGATGCAGTTACCATCTAGACAAAGAAAAAACAAATATCACCAGCGAAGCAGCTTAATACTGCAATTCCAACTGAAATATTAAGATTAAACCTGTGTACTAAGGTTCTAATTTTCTTTTTCACAGCAAACTGCACATTCACCAAAGTAGAACGGATGGAATATAATTTCTACAACCTAAGAGCAATTTGTTTGTAAGACCCGATGATTTTAATTGGATGCCTTTTCTAGATGATTTGAAATGTGATTCTTTAGATGGTACAAGGGTTTCATTTTACCTGTGTAAAGGAAGCTCAACTTTGGTTAGAGAGCTAAGGAAGCCAGTCCATTAAAGGGAAAGAAGAGGAGTATTAAAAAAATCATGTTCTTACTGAAATACAAGTTAGTTTGATGAGGATCTTCTTTAATAACATCTTCACTAGCAGCATCTTCGCCACACAGATAATCACTATTGATTCTAAAACGTCAATGAAATATTCCAGTTCAAGGTCATCTTCTTTAATATTCCTTCAGAGTGCAGACAGAAGATTATTAAACCTATTAGTACAAACTTTTCAAGTACTGAATCAACATCTTGATAATGACCAAATTCTCACTACGAATTATAAAACATAAGATTAACGGAGAAAAGAACGAAAAAAAAAAACTAACTAGATGGCTTATTCTAGCTCACATCAGCAACATGGCTGAGTAGCTGAAACCAAAAGAGAGTTATGTGGGCTCAAACATGACATGATCAATTAAGGAAATTGACAAAAAACTTACTTGCATTCTCTAATCCTACAATTAGCTAACACCCAAGGTATACAAGTAAAGTTTGGGAAGTGCAGATAATGTCGGTCATTACATGATTGACTGCAAACATACAAGAAACTGCTCAGGCAGACCAACCAGTTGGAGGAATGCGCAGACCAACCAGTTGGAGGAATGATTGCAACTTGGCACCGCATGCTAAAAACAAACTGATGATCCAAGGAACTTGTTAATCTAAGAAAACCTTGGAATCCATGTCTTTTAGATTTTCATAAGCAAGTACATGTGAAATGGAAAGTGCAGATAATGACGGTCATTACATGTTTCTTAATCATATACTTGTGATTGTGTCCTGTCCGATTATTCTGGAAGTGGACCTAACATCAAGACGAGGCAGAATACTTTCACCTCAACCCTGGTTTGTCACAGGCATATGTGTGCCAAACTTTATAAGTTCAGTTTTAGTTGCTAAAGCAGTTGTAAGTGTGATCAGAGATAGTTAAGTTCTAATATGAACTTTGACAAACTAAACAATGAAAATAAACTACATATTACCAACATCACTAATAAGTACTCATTTTAGTGTCACTGATAATTGATATATACATATATCACTAACAATACTAATAATAATATGTGCACAGAAAAGGTTCAGTCATTGATTCGATAGTTTTGTCTTCTTTCCTTTTTCTGAATAAAAAGAATGCTCACTGTTTAGTTTTGTGGTCTTTTTATACCATATCAGGCTCATGCCAGTCAGGCTGGTTAGGGGCAAGTAAACCAGATCATAAATAAAAACATTTCAGCAACAGAACGGAGACATGAAAGTTTCACAAGGCCGCGGAACACTTAAAAGGATGAACATAAAAGTGGCTCTTATACTTCCAAACAAGATTCACTGAAAGCTAACCTACAAGCAGAACTCAAGACATCAGATGTTAGGATTCCTGCTCACCAACATGATATCGTGGAAAAAACTAAATCTGTGACAGAAGCCCTTGTCGACATCATGGCATTTAGTGTTCCCTGTATACAAAAATTCAGCAAGTATATCATGCATGTGATTCTACACAGAACTCCAAAGAATTAAGCATGCATATAACAGTCCGGTAGATTTGGAATCCTATGTAGAACAAAACGATAGAATATTTTTGCTGTAAATACCGCAAATAAAATGAAATAGAGAGATCATTAACTAGGAGAAAATGCACCCAAGGGGTGATTTTTATGCCAATAGGAAAAGAGGTAAAAAAAAAAAATCAAAGGCGGTGGTAAAGAATTGGTTGACCAATAAACGGTCTCATGTAGTTAGCCCAGATTCAATTATTCTAAATCAATGGTCAAGGATTTCTATATTGTGTATTGGCTTGTGAATTGCATTTCATGGTTGCAATGACCTTGATGCATAAGAGAGCATGTGTTTCAAGTGGATGTCATAGCCTGTCGGGTTTTCTGGTATTTCCAGTTAGATTGCAAACCAATGTGTGTTAGGCTGTTAGCTAAGAAGCTGAGAATACAGCCATGGTGCCACACAAATACATGATGAACCTGAAGTAAGACAACAATATGCTTTGGGCTAGATAAACAACAAACAAACATCTCTAAGCTTGTTAGCAGTATGATTATGAAACTCCAACTCATAACATCAGTAAATCACGAGCAAATATCAGATAAAAACATTTAAACGCCCCAGATGAATAAAAACTTATCTTTTCAAATGTGTAGTTTAGGGGACTAGGCAATCAACAATAACATCCCAAATTTAACATATCCATTCCTACTATTTCCCCTGCAAAGATACCACCACCACAATGCTTTATTAACAGCACTATCAGAGGAATAGGAGAAAATACTCCCTTCTAACTAATAAAAGGAGAATCAAAGTTTCAATCTTTTTTGGCTTCAATAGTCAGGAAGACAGCACATATAAATTGCAGAAACCAATGAAATTGAGATTCAGTCGAATCTTATACACTTCTTAAACAACAAAACTGAAAACCCAATTTTCCTACACATTGCTCAAACTACAAAGCCCAATAGAAGTTGAACAACACTCTACTACAATTTCTCACTTCCTCCCCAGTTTTCTCAGCAACACAGAGAAGTGAAATTCGGACGTTGTTTAGCAAATAAATTAAAAAGAGTAAGCAAAATAAGCTGATTACCTCAAGTTTGTCGGCTTCGTATGACAATTTGGAATGGGTCGACCGTATGGTAGCTGAGGCAGTTTGAAGCAAGGCAGTTACACACACACACTCTTTTATTCTTTCTGTTTTTTGTATGGTCAGTTGGTTTCATCCTACTTTTATACTTGTAACAGACCTAGTGACACTACTTCCGGCCACCAACCATAATGTGAATCAAAATCTTTAACAAATGCTAAAATTACAATACATATTATATATATATATATATATATATATATCTATGATGTTTACATACATATATTTGCTAACTTGGTGTAGGGAAATTTCAATGAAATTTTTCAAAAATGAAGACGTTGGCGGAGGTCATATTCTTTGATACTTGACGCTGTGATCAAATTATCCCCAACTTGTTCAGGAACCAAGTAGTCAGGGTCATCAGAACAGTCTTCATCTTCTGGTAAGTTGCTGTCAAGCCAAGAGGACCAGTTTAAATCACTGTCTCCATCCCATGTGAACTTCTGGTATCTCTGCATGCCATTAACCTTCTCAATCAATGTATGCAGCAGTTGATGGTTCAATACTTCATAGTCCCTGCATAGTTTAAAAGATCCTGTTAAATACACCATATATGATGCGCAGTTTAGGTGAAATGTCAAAGTTGGTACCATTTGATCTCATACCTGTATGTGAAAATTGCATGCATTAGCTGAACCAAAGCAGTGGCTGCAAAGAGAGTCCTGAGAAGGTTTATCTTCCGTGTTTGCTGTTCAATGTCATTCCCTGTGAGCCGAAGTATTGCTACTTCTACTAAGAGAGTTAAACAAAGTCCTGTGAAGAAAATTACATACACAAAGTCAATGTAAGTTAATGAACTCGTGTATGTTTCTGTAGTTTTGTTTTTCGTAGTAAGATGGTGTATTTACCAATATATAGCCGAGGTCTTACTGTGTATGTTCGCTTTGTGCTTGTGAACATGTAGATGACAAAGATTGATATAGAGTAAATAAAGAAAGCTTTGATCATGCGTGATTCAAGCAGCATAGCATTGTGCAAAGCCAATAGCTTGTCTAGTGCGGCGAACATGCTGGCTTGCTTTGATTCAAAAGATTCCTATGAGCAAAAACGAGAGTCAGAATGAGAATTAATACCAGTTGAAACAAATCTCATTAGTTAGAGTTCGGAAGCTATACAAACCTGTGCCTCCAACATTGACTTTGAGTTTTCCATCAGGTGATCATGAACTTTTTGAAGCTGTAGTTGCTTCTGAAGAAGCTCTTCTTGTTGTCTCTGGCCATATTCGGTTAACCGTTGTAGGGTTCTCCTGCAATTTATTAATGAATTAGACTCATTGTTCTACATATTTGCAGACTAAACTACACAGTTTGTTCTTATTTGTTACCTGCTCTCTTCTAATGCCTCAGACTGAAATTTGGTCAAAAAGTCTAACTCCTTGAGAGCTGTTGTTTGTCCATCTAGAAGTTGCTTTTGCTTGTCCAAAGAGAGCCCTGCCATATTCTCAATGTCATCTGCTTTGACTTGCAGATTTTCCATCCTAGAGTACATTTGGTCTCCAACTTTGGTGATCTCTTTTTCAATTTCAATAGCCTCAGTTTTCAAACTATCGATTTCTTGTCCCAAATGACTATATGAATCTTGCAGCATTGCCATTCCTTCCTTCAAGTTCTTCTTCATTTCTACTTGTCCTTCTTGCAGCTCAGATTGAGATTCTTGGATTTTCCTTGATTGCTCATAAACTGCTGTAGAATGCTTCAACACCACATCTATATGATCTTCCACATTCTGTGCAGTCTGAGCAACTTGCTGTGTTCGAAGATCAATTGAATTCAAAGAATCAAATATTTCACTTGACCCCTGCAGTAGCTGCTCTGCCTTCTCTTCAATTATTTCCAACTTGTCTTCTGCATACTGAGCTGAATTTTTAAGTTCATTCACAAGTCTCTCTGTTTCAAACTTGAATGCGCGAGCCCTAGCAACAAATAGAAAAACAAAGTAATTGTTAGCTTCTATGAAGGAAAGAAAGATAAACAATTCAATCAATTTACTTGAAAGATTTACAATACTTAACTGCAACTGATGGCATATTGAGTTGGTTTCGAGGTAGAATTCCAAATAGACCTTGTGCTGATCATTGTTCAAAGCTTTCAGGCACTTATACATTGCAGATTTTAAGTCACACGCAGGGAAAGGAGGCCTTGCTGAGTCCTTCTGAAAGCAATCACTTAGATGCCAAGCGAATCTTGAGCGCTTCTCTTCAACAGCATGGACCTCCGAGCACCCCGAAAAGAGATGCCGGTAAGCATTTTGCCAACAAGAGTTCGGACCTACCAACTTCTTCTCTGCATCTTCAACCAGCCCGATTGCCTTAGGGTCATCATTATGACTTTCCATGGAAAACTTGCCTACTGAAGTTCCACTCATAGAAGGGTTCTCATGGTCAGTAGAAGACTGAGTCTCTTCAGAAGAAGGGAACCAACTCCATGAGTGAGACTTTGATGAAGCCAATACTAGAATTAGCAGACTTAGAAGATAACGACATTGACGACCCATTTGAGTGTTGTTATATGAAGTTGTTTCCCAAATCACACAAACCTGCAATACATTAATCTTGTCCTCATCACATACATATATATATTGTCATGTATATATCTTCCTTCAGAAGAGACAGAGAGACTTGGAGTTCAAGAAACGGAAATGGGAAAGCGGCACGCTTTGTACAAAAGCCAAAGTCGAGAGAAATTCGGTTTTGTCAAAAGAAGATTGTGACGTTTTCATTGTTTAGAATAAAATGAAAACGACCATTATATGAAAGTGAAGAAGAACAAGATAAAAAAAACACATGTAATCACACCATAGTATCAGTCATTTTAAGCTTTAATTTCTTGATCAGATAATTTATTCAGACATAACAATATCAATCAAACTTAGACAAGTAATGCTACTAATCGATCAAACCCAGAAGACAGAACAAACGAAACACAGAGAGAGACAGAGAGAGACCTGTGTTGAGATTTGATGGTGGTTTCCTGCGACTATGTATGTAAATGGTGGAGTGTGTGAGTGTGTCTATATATGTACACATACATATATACAAGAACAGAGAGGTGCGTTTGGGATTCTAGAGGGACGTAACTGTTGATGGAGAAAAAGGCAAGAGAACAAAGTCGGTAAGTTGGTTATGAGGATTCCACTCTTTCTTTCTCCCTTCTTCGGCGCTTCTATCTTCAGCCACTGCATGCCCGCCGTGGAGTTGCCGGAAACGCTAGTCTTCCCGGCGACCAGCATTTTCGATCGGACAAAGCGTTCGCGACCCGGATCGCCATGTTTAACGATCCTATCTTAACGACAATGATTGGTCCTCCGTCTGCTGGTGTTCTTGAAAACAAATGAATTCGTTCTTGCGCTCTGACTACCTTGGTTGAAAATGCTGTAGGGTTTAACGATCGACTAGGTTTAAAGGCAGCCTCATTTATTTATTTTTTTTTTTTTTAGGAGAGCCTCCATTTGTTTGGTCTCTAATTCTTTGAAAATCGTTTTCATTATTATTTTTTTTGAAAATAATATTTCTTCTCTATTATTATTTGCAAAAACTCAAAATACTTCCTAATTGCCTTTATCTTTTTTACTTTGCCACTACAACACTATATCACATTATTAATAAGTAGGTTATATCAAGAAGTATCATATTGCATACTTAGGTAACTAGTGTACCGCGTAGCCGTATCCGAACCCGTATTCATGCCAAACGATCCGTGATCTAGTTGACACAAGAATGGTCTAGCTAAGAATCACCCGCACCCTTGATGGAGGTAACATGATTATTACACTATTAACTTGAAATTATTCAAAGACTCTAAATTTAAGTTGAACATTCATGAAGTTAGATTCATCGTTCTTAACACTCCCACTATTCCCAACCCCCATATTTTGCTCCACCATAGTTCATACCCAACGAATAACCCCCGATTTCACTCGGAGTGGATTTTACGCACCAAGGTGCACTTGCACCATTAATGTGGAAATGCTCAAATCGTCGTATGCGAAGATAGAATGAAGACAAAAGACCCTCAATTCCTTCCTTTCATTTTTATTTTTGATCCGATCAAATTAAGCTCATACAATAAGAGTACATCTTCTTCGATCTCAGGTCCACACCTTTTGTGTCGGTATCATATATAATTAATTTTTTTGGGTTTCAATTTTATTAACGAATTAACATATATGTATGATAGTGTGATGTGGATAACCGGATCAAAATATTACATATTAGTTGTTCAGTTCACTTGCACCTACCTAGAAGAATTTTCGGATTTCATCTATCCTTATCATAGAAGTGCTATAGTATTAATTAAACAAAAAAACAAAATCTATAATAAGTCCCGGGGAAACGTACACATGTCTGCTGATAATTGGTCCATCATGCCGGTCAGATTACGCTAAACATACAACCCAGCTGCAGAGAATTCGAGAAAACAGCACCTGCTTCTAAAACCCTTCAAATTTCTTCCCCGACTAATCTCACCGGACGGTGACTCACAGTAACAACTCACCATGAGCCGCTACGACAGCCGCTCCGGCGACCCCACCTCCTACCGTGACCGCAGAAGGTAGCTTCCGCAACCCCATCTCTCGTATATGTATGCCTTACTTTCATTTCGTATTGCTTCACCTTGCTTTAGGGTTAAATTCGCTAAGCATAGATTACATGGTCTACGAGTTTAATTGGTTTCGCTTTGATTTTTGATTGGGTTGGAGTCATTGGACCCAAAATGAACATTCAATTATGCTTAACTCTTACCTACAGTTATATGTGAAGTCAAGGCTAATCAATATGATTTGAATGCATTATATATGAATATGGATTTCATGAAATTGACCTGTGATTGCAAATTTGTTTGTTTCTGAAATTTGTGGCGTTTTAGTGGTTCCGGGTTTGGTGGGGCGGCCGGCTATGGTGGTTCGGCCCGGTCTTCATCTAGTAGGAAGGATTATGATGGGGCTGAGTCGCCGAAGAAGCTGGATTTGGATGGCTTGACGCCTTTCGAGAAGAATTTCTATGTTGAGTCACCTGAAGTGGAAGCCATGACTGAGAGGGAGGTTGAGGAGTACAGGAAACGGAGGGAAATCACCGTTGAAGGCCGTGATGTTCCTAAGCCCATCAAGAGCTTCCATGACAGTGGCTTTCCCGGTATGCTTTGTTAGTTTTTGTTGGATTTTCAATGGTTCATTCAAATGCGTACTTTAGTAAAGTTCCAAACCGTAGGTCTTACTCAGAAGTTTGTATTTATTTTTTTAATATAAAGTGGAACTAAGTGTATTTCTGTTGAGACTTGAGAGAAATTGTGCTATACTTTCCAATTCTCAGTTGTTGTGTGCCAGCCATGTTACATTGTTATTATCTTCCAAACATTATATTTTCTTAATGTGATGAAATATCGATTAGTTGGCTTCTGTTCGTTAGGATAGTTTTCTAAATGTAAGGAATTAGCTCTTAATAGAGTAACTTTAGATCATTGCCCGGTTTTGTTGGATGGAATTAATTTTGAAGGGTTGTGGTCTGATTATACTTGATTATGTGTGAATTGCCCTTCCTTTGAAGAAAGCTTTATGAAGTAGTGGGAGAGAAACATTGCCAAGAGTGGGAAGGCAAGTTCATGAGAAAATTTAGGAGTTTGAGAGAAACAAACAGGTTAAATGAGCTTTCCGATGTTGGGAAGTAGAATAAGTAGGTGGAGGGTGTAAATAAAGAGTTAGATGCAGAAGAGATGGAAAGATAGGAGAGTGCTCATAGAGTTATAGCGGTATTTTAAGGGGAGATTGGAAGAGCTTTCAGAATGAATATCTTGGAGGTAGAGAACTAAATGAGTTTGGGTAAAATAAGGGGACAGATAATTTTTTTTTACAGAGTTGTCAATGGACAAAGTAAAATGTAAACCATATTAAAACTAGAAAGCAGCAATAGCATTGTCATGGGAAGATGAGATTCTGACACCGAAGGAAATTATCAGTTTTAATGAAGATTTTTTAGTTGAGAATAATGAACTGAAATGGGATTTGAAAGGCCTCTGTTGGAATTACATTAATGAAGAAAAAAGTGAAATGGCTGGAGAGGCTTGGGAAGTGGTAAGAGAGGAGCTATTGAACTTGAACCTTTGAAGAACTCTATTAAGAGAGAACAATAAACAAAGATACAGAAGAAATATTTGTCTCGTTCTAAAGAATACAGATCTTCTAAAAATTGCAAATTTCAGAGTTGTTCAACAACCTTGTACACTATAATCATTTCCAAGGTTCTGGCTGGGAGATTATCGGAGGTGCCGGAAGGCACTATTTCTTATATGCAGGGAGCTAAGTTGGAGAGAGGGCTTGGTCTTCAAAATTGAATCTGAGAAAGCTTATGACCATGTTGAGTCAAAAATTCTGGATTGTGGTTTGAAAAATAAATAAGTTTTCAAGTCCGATGGAGAAAATGAATTGGTGGTGATAAATGGAAGACGGAAAGTTGGTGCACTGGAGGTTTGAGACTATACAACCACTTGATTTTCAGAACTGGGGAAATTAACTTTGGTCATATATAATTTTTACATGCTATAGTTCTGAAATAATGGAAGGTATGTGCTCTTTGGTAAAAATATATTCAGTTAGTGGAAAAATGGAAAGTTGGCAGCAATATTGGGATGTAGCTATGTACGGTAGAGAGAGATGTGGCTTCCTATTCGCCTTTTGGGGGGGGGGGGGGGAATGAAAGTTAGTCTGTAATTATCAGGCAGCTCTCTGTAGTCCAACCACCTACCATTCGTCTGTTTCTGAATCCCCCAGGTTGGATTGTTAGATGATACATATCTTACAGAAGGATAACCTCGTTAAGTGGAGCTTAATTTCCAAAAGTCAGAAAGGAGGTTCAAAGGTCAGGATTATAGTGACAAGGATTACCTCATTGCTGGAAAGCGGCTTGGAGAATTTTCTCGGAAAAGAGAATCTTTGTGGCATGTATTATGGTTACCGGAAATGACCATGATATAACCAAGTTATTGGATGATCGAGTAGAACCCTTGAAATCCCATTTTTGCTGTCACTGAAGTAGTGCAAATTGAATGGAGACACTGAATCATGTTGTTGTGCAGAGTGACCTAATATCTTATCATAGGCAGAAACTATATAGAAGGGCTGGGGTGTCTTGGGTTTCCCCAGCTTGGACTTCAATTTTATCTTGGTTTCATCAAAACCGTTCTGGTTTTGGAAAGGGAAGCAGGCCAACAATGCTCTGGGGCAGCAGGTTGTTGTTAGTGGTGGTTATTTGGGAGCAATAATGGGAAAGAAAGGGAGCAATTTTTGAAGCCTATTTAGGTGCAGGGCTGCTTTGAAAGAGAGCAAGATTTTGGTCAGCTCTTTGGGTTTTAGTGTTTGAGTCGTTGAATATTTCAGCTTGTCATGTATTGTGCTAGATTGGAAATCTCGAAGGGACTTCACTTTTGTTTCGGGTGTTTTGTGGGTTTCTTGGCTCCTGCTAGGTTCTTATTTATTTATTTATTTATTTATTATTTATTATATTGTTGTATTTTGTGCTGCTTTTGCTTAAGTGTGCAGATCTTCTCCACTTATATTCTATCTTTCTTTTGTCTAATTAAATTGTCTCTTCTAAAAGAAAAATGCTTTTTTGAATATTGCTAAAGTTGTTGTATTAATCTCTAATTAACGACATGGTTCTCTTGATCACAGATTATGTCATGCAAGAAATCACAAAAGCTGGATTTGTTGAACCTACACCAATTCAAGCTCAAGGATGGCCAATGGCTTTGAAGGGTCGTGATCTTATTGGTATTGCTGAAACAGGATCAGGAAAGACACTGGCTTACCTGTTGCCTGCAATTGTCCATGTGAATGCCCAGCCAATTTTATGTGAGTATGCAATCTTTAAAATGATTAAATTCTGTGATAATTTCCTGAGCTCTTGATATATATTAGGCTATTGGTACTGCATTTGTAACTCTATATTGTCCATGCAGCTCCTGGAGATGGCCCGATAGTATTAGTTTTAGCTCCTACCCGTGAACTCGCTGTTCAAATTCAACAAGAGTCAACTAAATTTGGTGCATCTTCAAAAATTAAAAGCACATGCATCTATGGTGGAGTTCCGAAGGGACCTCAAGTTCGTGATCTGCAGAAAGGTAGGTGGTGGTGGTGAACTATGTTGCCTTGTCACTATCATTGGCTACTCTTAACAATGAATTTCATTTATTGGATATTATATGATTAAAATTCTTTTATCGGCATTGATATGGGTAAGATGAAGTTATTGTTGTGGTTGGTAAATTGAGTAGGATATCTTGTGATAGTAATTGCTTAGTCTTCTTGTTGATGTCACTAATATTTTGGCTCAGGAGTTGAGATTGTGATTGCTACACCGGGAAGGCTGATTGATATGTTAGAGTCACATACTACAAACTTGCGGAGGGTCACATATCTTGTGTTGGATGAGGCTGACCGGATGCTAGATATGGGGTTTGAGCCTCAGATACGAAAGATTGTTTCTCAGGTTTGAGATTTTACTATTATTTAAGTGTGACTACAATGTTTTGTTTTTATGTTATGAAGATAGTTTCAGTTAGTCTCCCTTTTGAAGTCTTTTGTTTTGCCTTTTGTTTTGGTTGTCTTTATAACTTGCTGTAGAAATTTGGTATACTGAAAAGCTGGAGACATTAGTGTGTGAGCCTTTTGAAGATAAGACAAATTCTTTAGAACTATTAAAGTGAAGCCTTCCTTATCGTGATTACTTAGAGCACAGATTTTAAACTTTTGTATCCAGAAGTCTAGGCTTGTAATTTGAGCTTATTAGGTTAAATCGAGTCTTGTAAGGCCATGAATTAATGATGGTGATGATTAATGTCATTTTCTTTAACTCTTAATTATACTACCTTTGATAGGTATTGTTACCGTAACCCAAGTTGAGAACTTCAGTATTTTGTTCCTCTAATTTTCTTGAGCATCGGATCAACTATAACCAAGTATATACTTCTAGGAAGCTGCTTCATCTAAAAGGTTGGGTTCATATTTACCTGTCAGCATTTTTTTTTTCTTGAAAAGAAACAGCTGTTTTTGGAAACAAAAAGCATTGTACAAGCTTTAGATAGCTAAAGAGAGGGCAGCTAGGGATAGAACCTTAGGAGGCGATTTGTTAAAGCTAACTCAAAGCTTAGGGCTTTGGGGCTTATATTACAACTGCTTGCGAGTTGATAATAATGCAAATCCCTAAAAACCTTAGAAGTAGAAGCCCATATCGATGCCAAAAATTCAACTCTCTCCCACAGGTATTCCCTCTCCGCCGCGCCATAGGTTTCAAATAATATTTTGTTTCTTTCCATCCACACCAGCCAAACTACAGGTAGCACCCCACAACCCAAAAGGATTATGGCCTTTTCCCCTTTACCTGTCAACATTTTGATTCTTAATTTTTTATTTTGCTTCCACATAAGCCAATATACCAATTGTTGATAAGAGAATTGCATATGAACTACTTAGGTCCTGGATTGCCATTTGCACTTTGCTTAAGAAAAAATGACTCTTATACTGCCCAGTGTTAAGTGATTTAATTATTACCTACTGAAGAAGCTAGGTAGGCTGAAAAATCTAGATATGAAGCATAGTGTGTAGGCAACACATGTAGCCAGTCATTGTAGATCGGTTAGGACAAGGGGTGTAAGTTGCATCCTTAATTTTTATGAAAGTCAGTGACAATGAATTTGTTGCATGCGTGTCGGTCTGAAGTTTATGTTCAGTTAAAGTTGTCATTGTTGTCTAATATTTTCTTCGATACAGATTCGCCCAGACCGTCAAACATTATACTGGAGTGCTACCTGGCCGAAGGAGGTTGAACAACTGGCGAGCAAGTTCCTTTACAATGCATACAAAGTACACTATCTTACTGTTACTATCAAGTGCTCTTGATCTATTAGGATACTCGTAAAACTTTTACATCATTTCGTCGGGTTTCAGTTATATCTTTGGCTGATATTGTAGGGGCTAAATGCCCAGTCTCTCTATTTTATTATTGCAATTGTTCTGTTGGTTTTTTACGTTTTGGATGTTGAACAGGTAATTATAGGTTCTCCAGATCTGAAAGCCAACCATTCAATTCGCCAAATTGTTGACATCATGACTGAAAATCAGAAATATAACAAGTATGGCATGGTCATTGGTTTTATACTTTCAAGTGGTCATTCTTTGTACCATGTGATTGACGTTACCTCTGTTATTCATTTCACTTTTTCAGATTGGTAAAGTTGCTGGAGGATATAATGGATGGCAGCAGAATACTGATATTCATGGATACTAAGAAAGGTTGCGATCAGATCACCCGGCAGCTTCGCATGGATGGTTGGCCCGCCCTCTCCATTCATGGAGACAAAAGTCAAGCAGAAAGGGATTGGGTCCTCTCTGAGTTTAAAGCTGGCAAAAGCCCCATAATGACTGCAACAGATGTTGCTGCTCGTGGTCTAGGTATGGGAAGGATTTCTTTTTAGCTTGTGAGAACAGTATGCAGGAATTCTTATTTAGCTATGCTCTAACTGTTGAACACAAATTTAGCATCTTCAATCTCTTCTTACAGTTGAAGGCTTCATTAGTTCGCCAAATTTACTCTCTCTCTCTCTCTCTTTCAAAATCACATTTCTTGATATTAAGTTGGGAAAATGAAGGCCATACTCGGTAAAAAGCATTTTGCACTTTGCAGTGTCATTTGTGTCACCAATGGCATCATGGGTGATATTTCATTTTCCAGTTGCTATATTGTATCTTTTCTGGTCATACTAAACTCTATTCGCACTGGTTTGCTATTTTATTTATCTGTTGTTATTCTTTTGTTACTTGAATTTTGAGAAAAGCAATTCCTTTTTCAATTTTTTCCCTACTTCCTCACTATAATATTATGAGATGGTGAGACCCAAGAAGAAGAATATTATATTTTCTGAGCTATGAAAGTTATCCACTACATATTTGAAGCATCTTTAAGAAAATTTCAGACTGTATTGGGTCTGTTGCTGTCCCATTGATCAGTTCTATGAGGAAATTTATCAATATCAATGTACTGTAACCGTAGTTTTTATTGTTCTTTTTCAAAAAACAATTACCCTGTAAATTTGGCTTGATATGGCTGAGTTTTGCTCATGGGGGAAGTGCCTGCCCTCCAAGGCTGGTAATCATCTGTGCTCAGAATTTGAGTAAATAATTGTTTCCCTTTGAGTCAGGTAAGGTTTGGCGGGCATCGGATTTGCCTTTGGCTTTGGTAGGAAAAACTGCTAACTTTGGGGTTCATAGGTGTGTTGATCTAGCAAAATTTCTTGACTGTATTTAACCTATATGTCTACCGCTTTGTTTTTAATCTCTTGGAGTCATGTTTGATTTGGTTGCAGATGTGAAGGATGTGAAATATGTAATTAATTATGATTTTCCGGGATCCCTTGAGGATTATGTTCATCGCATTGGCCGAACCGGAAGAGCTGGGGCAAAAGGAACAGCGTACACATTCTTTACGGCTGCTAATGCTAGATTTGCAAAGGAACTGATTGGCTTACTCGAAGAAGCTGGACAGAAGGTGAGTCCTGATTTGGCAGCAATGGGGCGTGGTGCTCCTCCTCCCCCTTCAGGTTAGTTGGTCTCGACACTAGATAAAATTATTGTTGACAATTTCTTTTGATAAACCATCTGTATCTAATCCTTTCAAGTTTTGTATAGTTTTTGAATGAATCAACTTCCTCTGTCTTGATTAATCAACTTTCAATAACCATTTATGTGCGACTTGTAATTGGTCAGGTCATGGGGGTTTTCGAGATCGCAGTAGGGGTTATGGTGGCGGTCGTGCTTGGAGTTGATTAATGATTGTGGTTAAAGAGCATGCATCTGTTTAGAGTGAAATCCAGTAACCATATCCTCCCACATGCCAATTGCATTGTATTATGTTCAGAAAACAGGGAAGCTTGTATGAGTGCTGACTCGAATGTAGACATACAAATATCGTAATTTTTTCTTTTCAAAGAAATTTGTGCAGTGGATTTTACCCTTTTCTAATTGTTTAATAACTTAATTGTTTGGTTGAATAGGAAAAATAGAGTAAAAAGTCAGATACAAAGAAGAGCGTTTGCTATGCTGATACAAGCCTCATCCACTCTGAATCTTCATGGAGTAAAAGCACAGCTAACGTTCCTTTCTCTAATGACTACCTCAAACCAGAATTTTGAGAACTCAGAATTCAGGGCCGCTGACCTTTCGACATTGGGGGTGCCACAGGAGGAGCAGCGAACTATCCTTGACAAACTAAACGAGGTGGTTCAGGCGCTCCGCCCCAAGAGGCGCATTGTTGTGTTAATAGCTGAGCTGACTACAAGCCTCGTGGGAGAGGCGAATCCCAACCTCTCCCTCTCCAAAACCCCCCATCTTCCTCCGAACCTTCGCCACCAAGGCCACCGCCGACAAGTTCGTCAAAAGGCACCGTCCACCCAAACGGCGTCGCTTTGATCACCCTCGATCGCCCAAAGCTCTCAACACCATGAACATAGGTAAAAGAAATCAAAAGAAATATGTGTGTGTGTGTGTGTGTATATATATATACACACACACACAGGGCTCTTCCACTAAGGGATCCATTTTTTTGACATATATGAGGGATGGAGGATTACACCAACTTTTCGATCACAAAATCACATCTCCACCGTTCAATATGTAGTTCTATATGAGTAAATCACTTCTGCAAATTTTCAGAAATTTTGGTAATCGTTAGGCATTCAAAACTACGATTTATAATTATAAGCATGAACGGTTCATGTTTGGCAGATTTGGTTCGTACATTGATTTAATCTTGTTCGACACCTTAACGATCATCAAATTGGCTGAAAATTTGCAGAATTGATCTATATATAAGGACCAACAAACTGAACGGTGGATATTCAAAAATATAATCGAAAAGTTGGTGTAATCCCTCATCCCTCATATAAACAAAAAAAAGGGATCCCTTAGTGGAAGGGCCCTGTATATATATATATACACACACACACACACATAGGCTTTCTCTGCTACATACGTCTTTATTTATTCTTACAGTGCGAATTTCCACTTTAGACTCACTTTTCAATCGAATTTTCACATCTCGACCGTCTAGTCTTTAGATACTAATGTATAGATCATCTCTGCAAAATTTCAGCCAATTTGGTTATCATTAAGATACTCAAACTCGATTAAACCAATGGATGAACATAATTCTGTCGAACTTGAACCGTTCATGTTTATAACAGAAAAACGCAGTTTTGAGTGCCTTAATAATAACCAAATTGGCTGAAATTTTGTAGAAATGATCTATACATTAGTATCTAAAGACTAGACGGTGGAGATGTGAAAATTTGATTGAAAAGTGAGTTTAAAGTGGAAATCCGCACCTTAAGAATAAATACGGACATCCTTACTTGAGATATATATATATATCCGTTCTGGTGCGGACGTCCGCACTCGGCTTAAAGTGAGGACGGCTCTGACGACGGCGAGTCTTCACCCGAGCGGACACCAGAGACGTCCCCGACCACTTTCCCTTCCCGGCGAGATCGATTTGAAGGTCTGGGCAGCAACCTCCACCCAAAACTTCACACAAGATCAGTCTCGTCGAAAAACTGAAATTCAGCGGACTCGCCGGGAAGGGAAAGTGGTCGGGGACGCCTCTGGTGTCTGCTCAGGTGGAGGCGCGCCGTCGTCAGAGTCGTCCGGTGGAGAACGGAGGGACGTCCACACTTTAAGCCGAGTGCGGACGTCCGCACCAGAACTTTTCTATATATATATATATATATATATATATACAGCCCTTCTCAACTGCGGACGTCCGCATTTATTCTTACGGTGCAGATTTCCACTTTACACTCATTTTTCTATCGAATTTTCACATCTTCACTGTCTAGTATTTAGATACTAATGTATAGATCATCTCTGCAAAATTTCAGCCAATTTGGTTGTCATTAAGGCACTCAAAACTGCGTTTTTCTGTTATAAACATGAACCGTTCAAGTTCGACAGAATTATGTCCATTGGTTTAATCAAGTTCGACGACGCGAGGTAAGGTACAACGGTGTTGAGAATGTTTCCGTACAAATTCTAGTGGTTGATATCAGATCTTACTAGCAGAAGGATGGATAAGGTAGGAGATCAATTGAATTAGCCTCATTTTCTTTTCATAACCATATTGCATGTCAATTTTACAACTCATTGAGGCTTTTGCCTAGTACATTGCGATTATTGAAAGCATTGTCCTCTTCTTTAGGATAGTAGATGTTCTCTCATATGTCTGGTTTGAATCTATCTTCTGAAATTGTTTTCTGTAAGGTTTTAGATCGATGAAGAGGATGCGGAGAAGATTCAGTTACTAAGAGTAAAAACATAAAAGAAATTTAAATGAGGGTAGTTTGGGTAATTTGTAAACCAAATTAAGTTGGGGATGTGTTAATAGAAAATAAGAGTGTGTTAATAGCAGCACCCAAAATAGATTCGTACCTTCGTAGATATATACATTTGATTTGACAGAGCTTAGAAAACCCTATTCTCCTATTCTCTCTCTCTCTCTCAAAACCTAAGAGCGGCGGTTCATCTCATCCAGTAGCCCTCATCCGACAGCGCCAGGAGCAGGCCTCCGGCCTTGCTTCTTATGGTTGCTGCTGGACAGAAGTATCGGTGTTATTGTCTTTGGGCTCGTCCAAGTTTAGGCTCTAAACGCAGAGCTTAGAAGGATCAGATTTGGTTGGGTTAGAGGACGATGGCGGAGGTACGATTTCGTGATGGCAATCACCCTTAGTTGCAGATTCTTGCTTGAAGTTTGTTGACGTTTTCATGCGGCCCAGACGATGATGGAAGACTCTGTTAATTAAGGTTGATCTCCATGGTGGCTTAGATTTACGGCGACGCGGCTTGCTATGGGAGATGGTGGTGGGGATCGGGTCAGGTTGTCGGATTTTGCCGGCGGGATCGTACACAGATAGAGACGGTTTTGGTGGACTTGGTCCAGATCTACTTGATGGGGCTTATAGGGTTTATGTTTTATATTTCCTTTAGGTCTTGTTTCTTTAGGATACTATGGCACGTCTTTGTGCTTCTATGTTCTAGGGACTCTATGCGTGAATATGATTAATAGCAAATCACATATACATCGTCCAAAAGGATTTGAAACACAAATAAATTCACTTGTGTTGTTGTTAAATAAATAAAGACAGTTTTTAACAATTAAGGACAATCTTTTCTTTGAATGTCATGTGTCATGGTTTAATTTACCAAACTAACCATACACTAATTAAATATGTTTTTAGAAGAAAAAAGTCTCTCATTTTGAGATTTTTCAGTAAATGGAATATAGTAACAAGTTTTCAATAACTTAGTGTAGTAGCAGTTAATTTCAGTAGAAGTAGTAGCAAGGGTTAACATTTCAGTAGAAATAGTAGCAAAGGTTAACATTCCAGTAGAAGTAGTAGCAAGTGTTAACATCCCAGTAGTATCACAAGGGGTTAACATTCCAGTAGAAGTCACAAGTATGCGTCGACAATCCTCTAGTTCTGCTACTGCTTGAAAACTAAGACAATGCAGGTTATTTTTCAGTAAATGGAATACAGTAGTAGGTTTTCAGTAACTTAGTGTAGTAGCAGTTAATTCCAGTAGAAGTAGTAGCAAAGGGTTAACATTTCAGTAGAAGTAGTAGCATGGGTTAACATCTCAGTAGTAGCACAAGTATGCTTCGATAATCTTCTAGTTCAGCTACTGCTTGAAGACTAAGACAATGAATGTTATTTTTCAGTAAATGGAATACAGTAGCAGATTTTTAATAACTTAGTGTAGTAGCAGTTAATTCCAGTATAAGTAGTAGCAAGGGTTAACATTTTAGTAGAAGTAGTAGCAGGGGTTAACATCCCAGTAGAAGTAGTAGCAGAGGTTAACATCCCAGTAGTAGCACAAGTATACTTCGACAATCCTTTAGTTCTGCTACTACTTGAAGACTAAGACAATGAAGGGTTACTCTGCGACTGCCTTATCATCCACTTCTACTATTGTAGTTATCCATTTCTACTATTATTGCTTGAAGATTTATTCTCCAATTTTGCTACTGCATTGTACTCAAATTCTTCTAATACCTTATCCTCCACTTCTGCTACTGCCTTCTGCACTTCTGCTACTATTGCTTATATTGCTTGAAGATTTATCCTCCAATTTTGCTACTGTCTTATCCTCAAATTCCTTGATCGTCCAATCTTGCTGCTACTATCTGGTTTTCCAATATTGATGCTACTACCTGGTCATCCAATCTTACTACTACTGCCTGGTTGTTCAATCTTGTCGTCCAATTTTGCTGCTATTGCCTGGACCTGATTGTCCAGTCTTGCTCCTACTGCCTGGGTCGATCGTCTAATCTTGCTGCTACTATCTGGGGGTCTAGTCATCTAATCTTTATGCATAATGAGACATACAACACTTATAACACTCAATTTTGCAAAAACTCGTCGCCAAATTTGGGATCAACAAGAAAGGAACACTATGAAAATTACAGTAACACAACTCCCTCCACCTGAATCACTCACCTACATTTACCCAAATTAATATAAACCGGAAACCTTAACTACATTTCTCCAAATTATTACAAACCGGAAACAGACCAACATATCTTCTTTCGGCGAGAGCGAGCAAGTTTGCTAACCTCAGCCCCTCTGGTACCTTTTAGTCTCCACTTTGGGCTCTTCGATCATCGTTGTCGGAGTCGCCGTCGTCAAGATCTGGATGACGTCGATATCTAATTCCTCCGGCTCTGGCTTGGATCGAGCTTTGGATTTTGGGCTGTAACAAAAGAAGCTAGCAGATTGACGACTAGTAAAGTGAAGTCCAAAACTGAGTATGAGGAAGATGAGGCAAATCATAATGATGTGTAGAAATGAAGGAAAGACAGATCGAGTTGAAAGACTTGTGGAGTAGAATTCAAAAAACATAATCAAAACAAAGACCAAATAATGCATATGATCACGTACGTGCTGTATATATAGAACTACTATTTGATCCAGGAGGATGAAGCTAGCTATCAAACTTGCAGAATTCCAAGTTCCAACCCTAAGCAAATTGGTATTATCTTAATCTTGAATCCATGAGTGCTACGCGTGATTCTAAGCAATTGGTTCAAGTTTGGATGGTGGTAAAGACCAAATCGAGTACAGTAAAGAATTATGAGGCTGGGATTTGAGAGAGAAGAGACGTGTGTTTGATTATATATGTTGCATAAGGGGATCGATAAATTATGAGCCGCTAATAGTGATTCTTAGCATCATAAACAATATGAAGCAACCATTTCTAATCTAGTGCTGAAGACGATCGAGAGCTAAGCTTTTGGGAACCCGCACCAATGGTGGCGACAACAAACTCAACATTACTCGGCCCTACCTAGCTAACTTTTCAATTATAGCATGTAATTTTGTTTATAAATTGGACATTTTGGTCATTTCATGATGAAAATTGCAGTCAACATATGATATTATTAACTTTGAGTATAGGCTTATGTCCTTATTTGTTTAAACCTTTTAAAATGTGGGTTTGTTTGTTTTTTGCAACTGTTTGAGGTAATGGGATGTCATTTTCTATACGATTAATGAGTAGTCCATCCTATATGATAGTGTAGGTCTAGGCTCACAACTACTTGTCTATCTGTAGATGGTAGCGGTAGAATATGTAATGACTGCTTCTGGCCTTTGAGAAATCAATATATCTAATCGCATTTGACTTTTATCAAAAAAAAAAAAATGTACATTTGATAGATTGAACCAAAAAAAGTAATGATAAGGGAAAATGCCCATTTGCACAAAAACAACTAAACTAAAGCCTTATCCAATGAAAATTTTATTCAAGAGCCCATTCTAATGAAACTACATAAAAAGACGAACTTACCCTCACATTCAACTAACCCAATCTTTTCAGTTTTCACCGATCTAAATTCTCTCTCTCTCTCTCTCTCTCTCTCTCTCTCTCAGACGTGAATCACGTCACCGGCGAAGCACCGGCGTGAGGCTAGATCCCTCACGTCTAGCCTCACGCCGGTCATCGTCACCGCCTGACCTAACCGCCACATCTCCTCCATCTCCGACTAGTCCTTTTTCAGAGATTTTTCCATCTCCTCCATCTATGCCGTGAGAGGTTGAGACTCTGATGTATCTTCTATTCCACCTTTATGTAGCTCCACGATGTGCCCAATCACCCGGTCCCAGGCGTCGTCTCCGTCGTCTCTTCCGCCGCAGCCCAATCTCGCCGTCCCACTCGTCGGCGCCGCCACCACCGCCTTCTCTCTCCTCCTCTTAATCCTCGTCTGCTTCCGCAAAATCACCCGCAACCGCACCGCCCCGGAAGCCGACTCACCGATTCTCCTACTCCATCCAACGACGCGCCACTGACTCATTCTCCCCCACGTGCCGCCTCGACTAGGGCGGCTCTGGGTCTGTGTTCCTCGGAACGCTCCCGCACGACGGGAAAGACGTCGCCGTGAAACTGATGGATTATTTTTCCACCAAGAGGTGAGATGGGAAAGATTTGATGTAATATACTGTTTTGTTTTACAAATTTTTAGTTTAGAAATCATAATATAGTGATTTTTGAATATAAAGTATATTTTAACATGATTATTGGGGTCAGTTGCACATTACTAGGCGTCAGTAACACGATTACTGAGAGTCAGTAACTGAGTTATCCGGGGTCAGTAGCCTTTTAGGGAATCATTACCCAGTTATTGGGGGTCAGTAACCCAGTTCCGGCGGCCGGTGACCAAAGTAACTCAATTACTGGGGGTCAGTGACCGTGTTTACAGTGACCGGAATCCGGCGACAGAAGAAATAAGTTGATTATTAGGGGTCAGTAATTAAGTTATTGGGGTCAGTAACCCGATTATTAAGAGTCAGTAAGTTAATAAGTTAATTATTGGGGGTCAGTAACTGATTATTAGGAGTCAGGAATTGGTTGTTGGGGTCCGTAACTGCTTATTGGGGGTCAGTAACTGATTATTGGGGGTCAGTAACCGAGTTACTGGTGATCGAAAATCTGGTGACTGAAGAAATTCCGGCAACCGGAGTCCGGTGAGGTTCCGGCAAAATCTTCTTACTCTTTCACTTTCTCTCTCCTTATATATGTTGAAGTGGTGAGGATAAAATTGTCATAAAAATATAGAAAAATTATTATTTTATTATGAGTTTAATATAAATTTGTGTATTTGGGCATAAATAAGAACATCTTATATTAGAATGGGCTCATGTCTATTAAATTCATTAGAATAGGCAATAAGGGGTTTAAATTAGTATTAAATGAGCATTTTCCCTAATGATAATAATATTTACTCGATTAATAAATTTAATATTCTCATTCTAAGTACAATACTAACTTGATAAAACAAAAAACAATGAAAAATAGTACAATACTAACAATTAATGGTCGAAAAACAATAAGATCGCTAGCCTTGCATAACAACCATCACATAGATCATTATGCTCAATTGGTCATAGAATTGATGGAAAGAACAGAGTGGATTGACGTACTTGAGTGAATTAATCCATCTTCTCGTGCAAGTTCTCCCCTATTGCACGATCCAGAATAATAACTGAAGAAAGACTCTCTACATAGATACCAACACTACTAAGACTACCAGCTTTGTCAACATCCTTGATTGATAAAGTCTAAAATTCACTACTAGAAAAAACACATTCCACACAGATTTATTTCTCACATTTTATCTAAAGTCACTGATATTTGTGAGAAATAAACACTCATACAGATGACCGTATGAAATAACATTTTTTGAGCCCACATCAGTTTAGACAGTCACAACAGCAACTAAAATATGTGTGAAAATATATTACTCACGGATGACTGTGTGAATAATATTATTTGTTTGCACAGAATACCGTGGGTAGTATATTTTTCACACATTTCTGTAACAATAAAGTAACAGTCCATTTAAAGAAAAAAAAACATGCTTTCTCTTTCTTCCTCCTACCTCATGAAAACTTAGATCCCTAACACCAAAAACCTAGATTGTGAATCCATGGAAGGTGGACGCCAAAGAAGTGGCAAAATCGACTACGACAAGCTCATAGACCAGTTTGGTTGCCAGCGGATCGATTCCTCTCTCGTCGACCGCGTCCGCCGTCTCACCTCCTGCCCTCCCCACGTCTTCCTCCGCCGCGACGTCTTCTTCGCCCACCGGTCTGCTCTCTCTCTCTCTAATTTCTAGGGTTTGTTTGTTTAGGTAGCTGAATGTGTGTGATTTGCAGGGACTTGAATGAGATTCTGGACGCGTATGAGAGAGGAGAGAAGTTTTATCTCTACACTGGAAGAGGGCCTTCCTCGGAGGCTTTGCATTTGGGTCATCTCATCCCTTTCATGTTCACTAAGTAAGTAAATGCTCTCGCTGAGATGAATTTCAAGTCATTGTTTGGAATTGTTTTCGAATTGGATAGGTGTTTAGACATGGAAGCAAAATGAAATTTATGTCATATTAGTGTTAGTTAGAATTACATTGGGAGCATTGGATGAGAATGAAATTCTACATCTTTTGAGGGATTTTACACGGAAGCATTTGTTGGACATTAATAGAGCTCAACATTGCAACAAGAAAGTAATAGTATGGAGCGGGATTGGATGATATGCTTTGTTTGATATTTTGGCTGTCAACTTTCTACAGAATTCTGAGAAAGCGAGCGATGATAGCAAAGACGACGACCCTAAGGCTGCCGCTGTCGCTGCAGCCAAGGAGGCTGAGGTTCAGAAGCCGTAGAATCTTTGTTCTGTAGTAGTAATGTGCTCCGTGCTATTTTCCTTAATGGTGCCTGATATGAGCTTCACATCTCTATCTTTGGGTTATGGTTAGCTTCTTTCCCATCCTTAAGGTTATTGTAGTTTGGTAAAGTGATCTCTTTAATGGGCGTCGCATCCTGAAAATGAGCCTCACTTCCATTCCCTTCTTGACGAAATTGTAGCTTTTCTTTCTTGTAACAATTAGTCTTGGCGTTTATGCTGATATTGAGCAACTTATTGAACTATTACATTAGAAATGACATTGTGTTGATTCAGTTTGTTATCCTTCCTTTCTTATTTAATTTTTGTAACATGATTTCAGGTGGTAGAGCTGTTAGAAACACATGTGAGTTTGGAAGAACCTATGTAATTCGACCTAAAGGTAAACACCAGGCCTTCGTAGTTTGGCTACATGGCCTTGTTGATAATGGCTCAAGGTGGTTGTTTTTTGTGAAGACTCGTAGCTCTTGGAAACACTGCCTCTTACAAATGTGAGTTTCAATACTTCTACTCTAGCTGTTCTCATTGTCAGCCATACTTATAATATTGTGATTCATTGTCGCCACTCATAAGAAAATATTCATTGAAGATAATTTTTGTATTATGGGCATGTAAGCTAGTCGACAGTTGATCATTTGATTGAGTTTGGAGATATGATCTATTTCGGGGAGCTTTTTTTGGAGGTTTGGCCATTGCTGTGTTAGTCTGCTTGCTGCTTGGCTTAATGAAATCAATATAAGGACTACATGTCAATAGACGGATATGCATTGATGCATTAGGATGATGTGTTTACTAGATAGGGTTTACATTAGGATTATTTAATGTGTTTGCTGAATTCTGGAATCCTTGTTCTATTTTTATGATTTTATTTGTTGTAATTGTCCAGGCAATCACCTTTAGTGGAATTAAGTAAGGTGATCTTCTTTTGAGGGATGTCAGTACTCAGCTCAAGAACAAGATCGAACATCACTACTGATGTTAAAGTTGATACCAATATTTCAAACGTAAGTTCCAGGCACTTCTAGTTATTTTTTTCCTTCAATAAATCGAACTTTGGATTAATTTGTAGTATTATAATCAAACTTTGGAAAGAAAGAAGAAGGTTTTGGTGCTGAAGAGTCAGCCCTTGGCTGATCAGATAGGATAAGTTCATTTAATATGGTAGTGGTATTTGACAAATGTTAAAACTTCAGTAGTCTTCAAGGGTTATATGTACTAGTCTATGTTGTGGTCTACTACAACCCATTCAACTTGAAATTACAGATATGACAAAAGAAACAAACTTTTGTAATTAAGCTTGTTTGATTTTTACTGATTTCAACTTAGTTAATCTTATTGTTCGTGTTGGGAGTATGTGATTGAATATGTATATTTATAATAGTTGATTATTGTTCTTGCATGACATGTAACTACATTCTCTTGATCTCTTGAAACTTCTGAACTTTCACTACTCACCTTGATTAATTTGTATAACATGTATCTGTTGCAATCTTCTACAGGAATGTGGCGCTCCTGATTTTCGCCACTGTTATGCTCCTTCTAGTCTTTATTGGATTTGGTAATTAAGTCTGCTATATTCTTTTGATCAGATGTAAAAAGTTTTAAAGGTATAATTAGGCCAATGATTACTTCTATGTTTATTTGGTTAACTTGTTGCAGTAATTAGATGTTAATTTCAGCTCCAATTCTATGTTAGATGTGTTTGGATTTGAATGTGGATTCTACTCATTCTAGCAAATCTATAATATTCCAGCTGATACATGAAATTGATTGATATCCTCAAAGTAATTAAATGTATTCTTGTGAGGAAGCTGTGTCCATATCAGAGACTGATATTTTGCTATGTGCATATATGCAGTGTGTTTGCAGATGCATGTGTCTCCATGGATGAATGTGGGTTCAAAAAAACTAACTGCTTATACTTCATTTAATCTAGTTAATGTCATTCAATATTCTTGTTTCTCTTTACTTGGCTTTGCAGCTTTTATAATTTCGTTCAAGTATACTATTATTGTTTGTATCTTCAGTGGGTTGTAAGGAATTCACATGTATTGTTGAAATGTTTAGTAAAAAAATTGATTGCAGATGAATTGCTTAAATATTTTGCAGTTTAAAATTTTTTTTTTGAATTCCATCACTATTCCACACTGAAATCAGTGTCAAATGTCTTCCGCACGGAAATGGGTTAGAGTATTTCTCATAGATATCCGTGTGAGGTAAGAAGTTGTTCACACTGTCTATTACATTAAGATCAATTATGTTAGTGGATATGTAATGGAACCCACGTCAACATTTCACACAGACTTTTTTATCCATGTGTAATGAGCATTGGCCCCCCTTCAGAGAGCACGGATAGACATTTCGTGAGTGCACTAATAGCCTGTTCTCATTGAAATCAGTGTGAGATAACCTCATTTCACACGAATTAAAATATGTGTATATGTGTTTTTTTCTAGTAGTGATTCCTCATCATCAAATTTGTACATAACTAACAATGATTCGTCAAACACCATCAAATCATAAGACCCTCTCCAAAATCCAGAATGTGATAACTCGTGATATGAAATAGACTCTCATTTTGGTCCACAAGTCTCTCACTCTGTATTCCTTCATGACCCAAAACTCATTATATGTTTTTACCTCCGTCAATAGCGATGCAAATGTTATAGATAGCTGGTCTCTAAAAACCCGTAGTTCAATTGATCGAGTATCACCAATTAATGACGGTAATGGAATTAGTCTAGACGTCTTTTCTGCTAGCACGAAAGATAGGATTATCAGCAACGATTCATCTGCGACTGTCCTCAATAACCAATGAACACCTCCATTCACCACAATCCCATCACGACTTATAGTAGGTCTGCAGGGAACGACACCCTTAATCCGTCGCCAAGAATCAGTTTCCATTGTATATATACTGAACACAATTCCATGATCAGAAAAGAACTGCCCGATAACCACCTTATATTCCTTAGTGGAATAATCAAATGGAAACCCATATAAGTCCCCAAAACAAGGCTTCAATCTTCCAGTTGTTGTCTTTGGTAGTTTCTTTGATATCTTGGCTACAGGGTCAACCAAATGGAGCCCAAAAAACGGCTGGGACAACAACAAGCTATTGCAAGAACGGATAAAGGGAAACCACTGGCGTCGTCCCTTTGGAAACTGATTGTAAACGAAGTCGAGCTCGGTGGCTACTGCTACTGGACCATCAACATCAACATTAACATTATCCTTACGATTCTTTAGAACTTCGTGGTTCTGGTCAAGAAATTGATCCAGGTCCAGAGTTTAGGCAATGATGTAGCCTGTCAGTAAATACGAGTCTTCGTCTTTGGAACAAGACATCCTTATTATTCTCAATGGCTTTGGAGTGCATGGCAATGAACTTTGGATTCGAGATCAAGGACAGCCATGACTTTGATACCAATTTGAAACGGCACAAGGGCTTCACTGGTAGCCTCGATAGAATCTCATGCATGATCTCCGGTGGAAGATCGATTTGTTTTCCCGTCAACTGGTCTCCATCTTTTATGTATCCTCTAAACCCTAAAACAGCTTCCAGGAATCGAACTTAATTATACATACAGTGAGAGGTCCAGGAATTGAACTTAACTATATATAAGCTGTCCAACTATTTTAAAGTCTAGGTGGAAACAGATATCTAGTGCAAGTTAGATAGGGACTCCTAATTCCTTTCCTTGCGTGTGTAGTAGTATATACAAGTGACAAAGAAATAATATACTCGAATATCCATAAACCCCAGCCATTAATATATATATATATATATATATATATATATATATATATATATACAACCCTTCTTAGCTGCGGACGTCCGCACCAATGGTTTTGGTGTGGATTTTCATTTTTTCACCACTTTTCGATCGAATTTCCTCATTTCCACCATCTAGTATCTAGATAATATTGTGTAGATCATCTCTGCAAAATTTCAGCCAATTTGGTAATCGTTAAGGCCCTCAAAATGACGTCTTTTTGTTACAAACATGAACGATTCATGTTTGACAGAATTCAGTCCGTCCATTGGTTTTTCGAGTTTGAGGGCCTTAACGATTACCAAATTGGCTAAAATTTTGCAGAGATAATCTACACAATATTATCTAGATACTAAACGGTGGAGATGAGTAAATTCGATCTAAAAGTGGTGCAAAAATGAAAATCCGCACCAAAACCATTGGTGCGGACGTCCGCAGCTGAGAAAAATCCTATATATATATATATATATATATAGAGCTTCTCAGCTGCGGACGTCCGCATTTATTCTTACGGTGCGAATTTCTACTTTACACTCACTTTTCAATCGAATTTTCACATCTTCACCGTTTAGTCTTTAGATACTAATGTATAGATCATCTCTGCAAAATTTCAGCCAATTCGTTATCATTAAGACACTCAAAAATGCATTTTTCTGTTATACATTAGTATCTAAATATTTGACGGTAGAGATGTGAAAATTCGATTGAAAAGTGAGTGTAAAGTGGAAATCCGCACCATAAGAATAAATGCGGACGTCCGCAGCTGAGAAGCTCTATATATATTTGTCCATGAGGCCATCAAAAAGATTTTGGCAAAGTTCAGCAGTAACCCTGATTCTGTATCCCAACTGAAGCAGCTTTTACCTCAAATTAATTATTACCTCATCATGTGGTGCAAACTAGTTGGTTATTAAGACAATTGAAGAACTTAAAAAGCATCAATGGAGTTCAGATGCTACTGGTAGTTTGTGAATGCTACTCATTTATTGGTACTGAAATGAACATCATTTATACTTGGGCTATTAGAGAGACTGAATTTACCTTAATTAGAAGCTAGTATTGAAGTTCACTATGGGATTCCTTTAACCTTCTTCTTGCTGATTCATTGTTTATGTCGCAGTGGTGGAGTGGGCTAATGAAGCTCTTCAAGGTATTGGAAAGGGCCGGGTGCTCCTTTTTCACTTTTCTTGACACATAAGTATTTCTCAAAGTTGCATCTGCGCTTGGGAAGAATGACAATCAATTATCCATGGTGAGTCTGGAGTTTATACGCTTTTCATTCCTTTATCATAAGGGTTCTGCTAGCTCACTTTTTGTGGAAATAACGTAAATATATAATACAAATGATGATTCTGTACTTTGCAAAATCCAGCTGACTGGTGTCATGAAAACTGAATATCGCATTGCGTTAAGTTCATCATCGTGTAATGACTTTGCTGAAGGTGTGCGGGCAGTGTTAATGGACAAGGATCAGGTTTGTTGATCTAAATTCCCTTGTGTAATGGCTAAAGAGTGTAGAATCTTAGAACTTAGAACTAGTCATCTAGTTCATTAATCTCTGTTGTTGCTTATGCATAATCCAAAGTGGAACCCGTCAAGTTTGAAAGAAGTTAATGAGAGCGAGGTGGAAGCTTTGTTTGAACCATTGAGCCCAAATGTGGAGGAGTTGAGTGTGTGACTAGCATCTGAAATTGTACTTTCTTGCTTCAGCAGCAGACATTAGACTTTTTTTTTTTTTTTGAGAAGACAGCAGACATTAGACTGGTTGTTCATGCCATTGGAATATATTGAAACCATGAGGCAAATTATTGAAATATACAAGACAGAATGCATTTCCCTTCGTTGCTTTAAATGCTTTTGTAGGCAGGGTGCATGTAATATGCCTTTGCGGACACGATCTGTTCGGTAAAAGTTTTTTTTTTTTTCCTTCTATTTTCAACTAGTTCTCAACTTAGTGGTTCTCGTTAGAAACTACTTTCTTTCAAATATTACTGACAGATAATTCGTGTCAAAGTCTTTGTTTTTAAGAAAAAACTTCTCTAAATTGATTCATACATATGAGTTGGTTACATTCCTGTTGGATTACATCCAGTGATCCAGAATCTCATCTGGTGTTTATTCAAACCAAACAACTGCACTGTCGGCCTCAAAACCCATGGCTGCTAGGCAGTGTGCTACATGTGAAGGGAAAAATTTCCATCGATAATGTCAGACTCTAGTTCAAGATTAACATTGGCCGGTCTTAATTATCAAGACCTTGCAAATTCCTTGGTAAAATTCTCAAAAATAAAATGAACCTTGTGTGGACAAAGGGGAGAATTAATTTACATTACACAGACAAAAAAACTATAGTCTCTCTTTTCCATTAAAATAAGAAAAGCAGGAATAGCAACGTTTGAACATTAGGGTTCTTCCCAGCAAAGTCTTACTCTCACAGATGTTAATTAGGAACAAAACACAGTGATCAAGAGAGAACTATACCGGAGCCCGCACGTTCAAGAGAGAACTATACCGGAACCCCCAAAAGCTGACGTCACCGGGTACGACTGACCATCAAAACACAATGATCATACAGTTAGCCAAACTAGCAAAACCTTCAAACAAATGAGGTACATTTCAACATACAACCCGAAATTTAAAGACACACCACAACATTATAAAACAAAGGAAACAATAATGACTTCCTCTTTTGGTAACGGTATATGGTACTGAGAGTTTCGTTTCCCCAGCTCCCCCATTTGTGAATTGTGTAGCGAGCGCGGCTAGCTGGGGCAATTCAGCTAACAGTGGCGGAGGCAGAAAAATATATCAATAGGGGCACAAAAATTTCTTGTGGCTAAATTTTACTAACAATATTTATACGCACGACTATAAACATTACTTGCGGCTAACTTGTGTGTACAAAAATTGAAGTTTGCAAACCTAGAATTTTTCTACATCCTCTACACAGCTCCCGACCAAAACTTAAAGTTCATACATACCAAATGTTCTATCCCATTAATTCAAATTAATAATGAGTTTTGTCTTAATCTATATAGCTTTTTTTTGTTTTCTTATGAACATTGGTGAGAATGTGAGATCAAGCATGATATTGATGACCCCCTTACTTGTCTATACGTAATGACCGTCTCACATAATTCAAATTTTTGTCGTACAAATTGAAGTAAAACCCGGCCCGTTTGAAGCGGTGAAAACCAGAAAGTTAAAAGACTGTACAGTATAGGGGTTAACGAGCATAAGAGTTGGAAGAAAGGTAAAAGCAGCAGAGAGCAGCGAAATAAAATGAGCGAAGGTCCGAAGCTCTACAACAACAAACCCAAGAAAGGTACTCAACTTCTTCTCCAAATTCGAATCTTTTCTACTTTTACCAAATCATCGGAAACAGCTATTATTATTATTATTATCATTCTTTGCTTTCAATAATTGGGTTTGTTTGGGTCTTGACAGCGCACCTCAAACAGTTTCAAGATCAGCAGATTTTCGCTTCCGCAGCACCGTCGTCTTCAACAATGCACTCCTCCACTCCGCCGCCGCCGCCTCCGCCGCAGCTCCCCAAGGAGTCGTTTGCTCGCCGTTACAAGTTCCTCTGGCCGATGCTCTTGGCTGTCAATCTCGGCGTTGGAGGTCCGTAGGTTTCTCTCTCACTTTTTTTTTGTGGTACTGAAGTTGTGTAACTATGATTATCTGTGTTGTTCATGATCCAACTGTTTCGCAATCGAAAAAGCTTTAGTCTGTTTGTTTTGTTTTTGAATTCTGTAGTGGCTGACTTAGATGTTTAAGTCTGTTTTATGAGGGTGAGTTATAGGCTAGAGGGTTAAATAGCTTTGGTATATTATTGGTGTTGTGATTGGATACTGGGAGGTGAGTGAATTGAATCGCTTTAGTGTCAAGAAACTTTCGATGAGCTACAGGCTTTTGGTCTAGTTATATGCACTCATAGGCTCCTTTTCCTTGCAAATCCGGTTTTATAAGATTATGGTTTAGTATCTACTCTCGGATCATTAGGGTTTTATAAAATATACAGGCTTTTGATCTAGTGTTTCAGCCTATTAGGGAATGCGTGCGTGTGTGTGTGTGTGTGTGTACCATTGTAGGTAAGTGCCTCTCAATTGTATTATAAAAATTGGGAGCGGGGGAGAGACATGGGAGGGGGTGGTAAGAGATATGAGACAAGTGTCACCGCAAATAATTATGTTAAATCAACAGAGACTTGTGGAATCGACGTTGGATTTTGCAAGGGTCAGTTCTAGGAGTTCTATCTTGAGTTAGTGCTGGATGTCTATTTTTGTTTTGGAAGAGGGAGGGCTTTCTGTGCCATCCCTGACTATCACATAAGTTCAACTTTTGTTGATATTACTGCTTCAACCTTTGGCTTTGGGCATCAGTTTCTCTTGGGTTCAAGATAAATCTTTGTATGCTATTTCATTGGACGGGACGGCTGTTTTCTCTTAGTTCTCTGTGTCCTCTTTTTCAATGTTTTGCTTATTAAATGGTTTTAGCTGTTCTAATGATGAAGCTAATCAGTGGAGACCCCTACTTTGTATTTTCCTCTTAGTGTCAATACAATTTTGTTTCTTTGAGAAAAAAAAAACGCAAATATATTTGTTAGCTTGACCAGCCACATAAGGTCTTTCTGCTACATGGTAATCTCTGTTGACTTGAAATGATGAGTTATGGGCGATTGTTTAGAGGTAATTGTTTTAATCCTAGAGCTGCTTTTCCCTAAATATCAAGCTGAATGGATTAATAGAATTTGTCTTACCTTCAAACTTGAGGTGGGCTTTGTTCCTCACATTGATGTTATAGGACATATTCCAAACCAGCATTATGACGATAGCTTAAAGAGTCATAGAATACAATATCTGCTTTCCTGTTGTTTTCTTTGTATTCAGAAATGTGTGTTTCTTTGTGTATCGGTATGTATACAGAGTGAATGAATGTATGTAAACTCAAATGGAGTCAGTTCAATATCAGTTGTTTGAAACTGATTTAGATGTTTGCTATGTAAAAGGTATTTGGACAACCTGTTGTTTAATTAAGCCCAACACATCACTTTCAGATTAAGTAGTGTGACTACAGTGTAATGCCCAGTCCGGTAAATCCTAATCTAACAATGAATCATTTGTTGAAGTGGGTTAGATGGCCAATTTACTTGGCTACCAATTAAAGCTAAGATGCTCATGAATTAGGTTTAAGTTAGGCCTGTTAGGCCTATTGTGGACCATCTGTTCTATGTAGGAGCTTAGTACTTGTATGCATATAGATAGTTTTAGGTATCTGCTTTATCACCAATTATCTTTATTCCGAAATAAAGGGATTGCATACTTAGATTGATCAAGGACAAGATCTAATTACTTTTTAAGGTTATTGTTTATGCATAAGCAAGTTTATGTTGACTAGTTGATCATTCTTTGTGTTCTTATTTCAAGTATGTATAAAAATCAAGTTTCCAGTCTTCATACCTCCTGCATTAACTGGTATGGAGGTATACCAGACCACATAGAATCTTTCTCAGTCTGTTCCCCCACAAAACAAGAAAAGAAAGTAGAAGAAAATCTATGAGTGTAAACTTATACTAAATTGGATGAATATAACTTCTCCTCTCTCCCCCCTTTTCATATGTCAGTACCATATAACAAAAATGTTGTGTTTTGCCAGTATGTTGATGTTTCACTTGGTGTAACATTCTGAACCTGCTGCATTCTCTGCTCCGTTCTGCATCAATTTAGGGATATTTAATTTTTTATCTCTCTTTCCTTGTAAGTATGTTTAAGTACTTCAGTGGGTACATAAAATTTGCATTACACCAGCATTTGTGGGTACTGACAATATGTGTGCCTGACATTGTTGTTAATGAACAAGTCAAAAGGAGGCATATTTCGGATTTATTTAGACAAATGTTTCCATACCTTATTTACTTTTTTTCTTGGATAATTACAGTAACCAGTGATGGACTCTATCCTGGTTTGATTCTTAGGTTGATGTAGTGCACTAATTTGCAGCTTACCTGTTCATGCGGACGAAAAAGAAAGAGACAGACGTGGAGGAAGAAATTACTACTGCAGTTTCAACTGTTGCTCAAACAACTGCTACTGAGAAACCCATGCCTCAGCCAGCTATCACAGAGCCTGTAAAAATGCAGGAACCGATCTCAAAGGAACAACAACTCGAAGCTTTCAAGTGGATTTTGGAGGAGAAAAGAAAGGTCAAACCAAACAATCCTGAAGAGAAGAAGCGCATTGATGAGGAGAAAGCCCTTCTGAAACAGTTCATTCGAGCAAAATCTCTTCCAACATTCTAACCGTTAAAGCTTGGGTTTCAAAAATGCCGACTACCAGGGTGGATTCTCATGTGCTTCTTTGTTTTCTACTCGTTTTGTGGGATTGTCTCTAGAAAGGATCATGTCTGCACAGATTTAGTTGTTATCATTTGATGGAAGTATGAAACTCTTATGTGCAAAGGTTAATTTTGAATCTTGGGTGCTGTTGTTCACCTGCCTATTGTTACATCGAAGCCCTCTCACATGTAACTAAATATACTGTTCTTTAAATCCTTGATTACTTCTTAGTAACTGTTTTCAATTTAATGCTCATCACTGTGAGATTTAGGACTCGACATTATCAAAATTGAACGTTTAGAAAACCAGTTCACCATGATGGAAATGAATGAAGGTTTACTTCTGATTTCTGAAGGGAAGAAAACAAACTAATAGATAAGTAGATAGTCTGCATTCGAGTCTGCTTATACTGTATAGGAGGTGACCCCCATGTTTTCAGTCTGGGAAGTCTTCTTCTCAACTGAAGCTGACTGCATAACTTTCCCTTCCTTCTCTAACTATGAAGCTCAGCTATGGTGACAAATCACAAATACCATCTCTCTCCTTGTCAGCCTTTTTCGGTTCTTATTTTCTCCTTTACAAACATTGGATGTGAACATCTTTATAATTCAAATTTGCCTAATGCATATGAAGACCTTCGAGAAAAGAGATGGTAACACTGAATGTGCATATTAAGAAAGTAGCCATACAATGCAAGCCCTCCTATTCTCCAAAAAAAAAATGCAAGCCCTCCTAAACCCAACCAAGAAATCAAGTTTTAAGTATTAACAGTACTTTTCAATCTCCAATCAGATTGTGTTTGCTATAAGCATACACGTAGAGACTACTACAGAAAATACAATACACTTCAACAGATCTCTAAACTCAATAGCTTTTATAGGATAAACAAACATATCTAAAATATTCTCTTAGATTCTCAAATATATAGGAAAATTAATCAGGGAGCGGACTAAGAGCTGAACAGTTTGATCACTTGATTGTATGTGGCCTAAAGTGTGCATTAGTTTACATATAGAATGATGACTGAAACCAGACTAAAGTACTGAATGAATCACAAGTTAGGTAGTTTGAACAAAGGAGATAAAGCAAGACTGCATAGAAAACAAGGGCAAGAAATGGCCATTATTAGAATTTGATATCCTTAAGCAACAGTCAAAGGAGATTTAGAAAGCTAAAGCCTAAAAGGATGGGTTCATACAGAAATTTGCTTTAGCAGTCCAACTATTATTGAACAATATTGAAGGATATATAGCAGAAAAGTAACACTTCCATAAGGACTGTCCAATGCATCCTTCAACAAGCTAGAGTCATGTAGACCTCAAGAAATGCAAGAGTTGGAAAAACAATATAGGATTGTATAGCATATTTTCCCTTTATGGTCACTGTTTTGGCCACGATCCTCAGCAGGGGCAGAGTGATGGTAGCAGTCAATGCTTCTAGGGATGCGGGGCATGCCACTGCGCGGACGTGGAATGTAGTAGAGTTCTTGTTGTAGTGCGCTGACATGTACTTCTAATCAAATGAAAGTAAGGCTCCGGTGCCACCTCGCGGACGAGGAATTACAAGCACTAAGCGATTCGATACTCACGGTGTGTCGCGAGCAGAGCAACCAAAGAGAAGGGAAAACGAGAACACAAGGGAGCTCCGAGGAGCTTGTAAAGAAAGGGCTAAGGCGAGATGCTTTAGCACTGAGTTCGACTAGGTCGATAGTTGTATTGAGTTGTTGTTTGTTTGAGAGAGAGAGAGAGAGAGAGAGAGAGAGAGAGAGAGAGAGAGTTATCTGTAAGCCTTCGAGCCCCTTTATATAGTGGTTTGCCCTGCCAGGAGAGATGTAATCAGAATCCAAGTCAGACTCTCAAGCAGAGTACCACAAAGACACTGTTCCGCGCTTCTCAACTGTAGACTCCTATGTGGACTCAAATTAAGAACATTCTTACCCCGCGAGGTGTCACAGTCCTTGTAGAAACCTATTTCGCGTGCTCCTGAAGCTTGTTTCCATCTCGTGCGCTCCTGAAGCTCACGAGACTTAAAAGACTTTTTCATTAGAAGGGCCACAAGAGTTGGCCCAAAGCATGTCAAAGACTTGTAGGAGTCTTCAACGATAAATGTGGCGTAGGTGATCACGTGCATGCGGACTCCGCCTCTTTCTTCTTCGCAAAGTCTCCTACGCGGAGCCATCTTGCCTCGCATTCATGTACTTCTACGCGAAGTCCATCTCGCATGCAACCTTACACTTGACATGCATATAGACCTCGCATGCAAACTGTATCATCTAGCTCGCGCCACCTTATAGGCAGCTAAACATCAGACCAAGTCAACCAACGTCTTCTAGTCTTCTATGCGAACTGTACACCTAGCTCGCATGACTTTGTCGGCGGGCCATCACTTGTAAACCTAATTATTTGGGCTCGCCGGTGTGACGTGGATCAAGAATTTAACTAATATTCATATAGACATTTACTTGTCCAGTAAAATATTAATTTGGGTGTAAACAGTCACAAGGGATATATATAGATTTTCTCAGGTGCGGATGTCCGCATTTATTCTTACAGTGCGGATTTCCACTTTACACTCACTTTTCAATCAAACTTTCACATCTCCACCATCTAGTCTTTAGATACTAATATATAGATCATCTTTGCAAAATTTCAGCCAATTTGGTTATCATTAAGGCACTCAGACTCGATTAAACCAATAGATGAACATAATTCTGTTGAACTTGAACCGTTCATGTTTATAACAAAAAAACGCAGTTTTGAGTGCCTTAATGATAACCAAATTGGCTGAAATTTTGCAGAGATGATATATACATTAGTATCTAAATACTAGACGGTAGAGATGTGAAAATTCGATTGAAAAGTGAGTGTAAAGTGGAAATCCGCACCGTAAGAATAAATGCGGACGCTCGCAGCTGAGAAGCTCTGTATATATATATATATACACACGGAGCCGTTCAAGAGCGGACGTCCGCACTCGGCTTAAAGTGCGGACGTCCCTCCGTTTGCCACCGTACGACGCCGGCGAGGGCGCGCCTCCACCCCAGCGGACTCCAGCAGCGTCCCCGACCACTTTCCATCCCCGGCGAGTCCGCCGAATTCCAGTTTTCCGGCCATATCGACTTTGTTTGAAGTTTTCGATGATCTAACCGGAAAACTGGAATTCGGCGGACTCGCCGGTGAGGGAAGGTGGTCGGGGACGCTGCTGGAGTCCGCTGGGGTGGAGGCGCGCCCTCACCGGCGCCGTACGGTGGCAAACGGAAGGACGTCCGCACTTTAAGCCAAGTGCGGACGTCCGCTCTCGAATGGTGTTGTATGTATATATACATACATATGTATATATACATACATATACATATATACATACATATATATATATATATATATATATATATATATATATATATATCCTTGTTTGTTCATAACTTCTGCACCCCCAAAATAAAAAGTTCCATCAGTTTTTTGCATTTGAGGACCCTGCATACTTCTGTTTAGACAGTTCAGTACATGAAAAGACAGCATTTCTTATACTGGCATACTCAACATCTTTGATGAAGAGAGATTTATATAATCATTGATGAAATATTTTTTTTTTTGAAAAAGAGAAGAAGGCAAAGAACATGTGGCTTCCAGGCCCCTACCATATAAAATGAGAGGAAGGATGGGAATGAATGGGACTTGAGAGGTTGGCCTAGCTAGTTTGTAGTTTTTCACAGAGAGAAAAAATGATGATGATGATGATGATGGAGTAGTGTGGTTGGAGTTACTAAAGAATCTCACATGAACGCACGAGGCCACCCAGCTGAGCCTTCTGCATAAGGGGGCCTTGCCTCAAATCCACAAGATCAATCATGGACTTGTGGGGACTTCTCCTCTTGATTTCTATACCTATGTATATTATAAGCTTATCATGATAGCCATGAAGCATTTTTGAGTTCTTTCTGCTACTTATGCATCACAGAGAAAACTACTGGTAGAATAAAATAAAGATGCAAAATATTTTCTGCTGGCTCCTTTGCCTTACTAGTTGGAACCTTGTGAGCCAACCTATAACACTAATGTTTCAAGTGGTTCAATCAAAACTGACCAAAGCTTAAAGCACTTGGATTAGTTCGAAGTAGTGAGGCAAGGTAAGGAATGAGTTAGAAACTTAGGATTGACATAGTTTAAGATACAATGCTCTATGGGATTTCTCGAATAGCGAGAGCGGGTTACATTTTCTCATTAACATCACAGAGATTTGTAACCCTAGTGGTTATGAACTTAAGGGCATTCACATTTCATGTCTCGAACTCTGGAAGTTCGAGTTTAGTATCACTAAATATGAAGTAGATGTGCTTATAAAATAAAAATCAAAGCACTTGCTAGTATTAGTCAGACCAAGTCAGAAAGCTGGCCTGGCAAAACTTTCTAACTAGGTAAAGTCCAAAATCAACTCATGTGTGAGAAGTCTGCAGGTAACTTTAACAACTTATATAGCTGCCAAAGAAAATCCATCTTAATTCTTATATAAAGCCTAGATTATGCATATCTCCCATTGTATTCTTTCTTCAACATTCTATCTGTCTTTCTCTTTCTCTCTTTCTCTATCTCTCTCTCTTCCCCACACGCGTGCATAGTTGCACGTACACATGCACATTCATTCTTCTGTAATCACAGCCATGATTTGGAATATTATTTAAGGCAGCAAAGCTAGATTTATAGAGAAAAGAGTGTACTTCATTTCCAAAATGGAGAATTTGTTGTTGACTGTACTAATCTGTAGTGCTACTACATTCTTGTCCACAGTACTAATTCTCTACAGAAACTACTTCAAGTTTGGTTCAGTCTGTTTCAATATCGGATCATCAAAAAACAGAAGACTCTCACTTCCTTTAGGCAGTCTTGGATGGCCGTTTCTTGGTGAAACCATTGAGTTTGTGTCTTGTGCTTACTCTGATTGCCCCGAGAGTTTCGTCAATAAACGTCGCCATAGGTGAGTTCTCTAGTTATTAGCAAAAGCAATTTTACTGCTTCTCATGCAGAGCATATAGATGAGATCGCTGTTTTTTTTATTAGCATGTAAGTATGTAACTCATGTTTATGGTTGAACTAATATATGAGTATGCTTTATTGGATTTGTTGTATACTTAACAAACAACAAACCCAATAAGCATTTTTCAGTAATGATATGTCAGCTTCAAGTTTCAGCTAATTTACTTTTTGAGTGTTTATAGGTATGGGAAGGTGTTTAAATCACACATATTTGGGAGTCCAACTATTGTTTCAACAGATGCAGAAGTGAGCAAGTTTGTTCTGCAAAGTGATGCCAAGGCTTTTGTTCCATCTTACCCAAAATCTCTCACAGAGTTGATGGGAAAGTCTTCTATATTGCTCATCAATGGAAGCTTGCAAAGAAGAATCCATGGACTCATAGGAGCCTTCTTTAAGTCTCCACACCTCAAAGCTCAAATCACCAGAGACATGCAGAAGTATATCCAAGAATCAATGGCAACTTGGAGGGATGACCTTCCCATTTTCATTCAAGATGAAACCAAAAATGTAAGTACCTCATCTGTCTCTCTCCCAGGCTCTACTGAAGAGAATTTTATCCTTGAGATTTGAAATTTGCTCCGTTCATCCAAGTTCAAGATGATTTTTTTAGAAGAGTTTCTATAGACAGAAGAAAAAACAAAAGATGCCATCTCTCTTGGATGTATGTGGCTTCTTCTCTTCTATCTAGAAAAGTTTCATGGTAAAGTAAGTGCCCCATTAATCACTTGGCTAAAATTTAAACAAGCTAGTCTAGTCTTTTTCTTCCTCTCTATGTGACCAAAGGAATCATTAATGTTTTGAATTTTATCTCTGGCTTGGGTTATGAAGAATATGATTTGCTAATGAGAAAGCTAACCTGTTGTCAAGGGTGTCTCATAATAATTTTACTTGAATCATATTGTCTGCAGAATGAGCTTCATAATCATGATGTTTTTACATTCCTTTACAAAAGTTACCAAACTCATGTCCATTTCTGTCCCCAGATTGCATTCCAAGTACTTGTCAAGGCATTGATTAGTCTGGATCCTTGTGAAGACATGGAGTTTCTAAAGAAACAGTTCCAAGAATTCATTGCTGGCCTCATGTCAATACCCATCAATATCCCTGGAAGTAGACTATACAGATCATTACAGGCAAGTTAACTATCAACAAGGTCTTCGTTACTTTTGTTTCACTCCCTGTATCTAAGAGTGTGAATAACATTGCCCCTGGTTAAACTGCTTACTAATTCATAAAATTCTTGTAATGATGATTTGTGCCAATTTAATTTCAGGCCAAGAAGAAAATGGTCAAGCTAGTGCAGAAAATTATACAAGCTAAAAAGGAGAGTGGGATCTCCAATGTTTCCAAGGATGTGGTGGATGTTTTGCTCAATGACACAAGTGATCAGTTAACAGATGATCATATAGCAGATAACATGATTGACATGATGATACCAGGAGAGGATTCAGTACCACTTCTTATGACTCTTGCAATCAAATACCTTTCAGATTCCCCCACTGCTCTTCAACAATTAACGGTACGCAAACATCCAGAAGTACTAGGACTTAAAGTTGATTTTCGAACTTTAGGCCTTACTTAAGTACCATAGATCTTCTCAGTGCTGCAGTGCATTACAGATATCAGATTCAGTAGTATAACACTGATACTTTTCAAATGAAATGACAAAATTCATGGTCATTAGTCAAATATATATCCTAGTGGTACATCAGTATAAACTTATTTGGGTTAATCAGCCGCATGAATACTATTAAGTATTGACTAAACCAGCCCACTTTTGAACTTTTTGGAACTTTGTAACATTCAAGTCCAACTCTTTGACTACTTTTATCAGTGCCAATTTCGTTTTCCTTGTCGTTATAGTAGGTTTACATTCCACTTGTGGCTGTCATATAGGTTCCTAGGGAAAGTGGAATTTTAAGATATATGCTGCTGCATTCTGGTTCATTTGTCCTCAATATGGTAATATTTCTTCATCATCATGATGAAATTAAGGAGCAATATGAAAATAATAGTATACAGAATCATACTTGTTCTAATCTGCTAGAGGGGAAAAAAAAAAAAAAAAAACTAAACAATCCCACTTTGATCAGTACCCCAAATGTTATCATTATTTTGGATGTGTGGAAACCTACTGTATGGTCTTTGAACAATTGAAACCTTGATGAATTCAGAAAGAGAACATGGAGTTTAAAACAATCAAAGAGCAGCTTGGAGAGCCATTGTGTTGGAGTGATTACTTATCCTTACCATTTACACAAAATGTAAGTAAATTATTTATAGAGACCTGAAATGAACAGTCTTGCAAAACTTATCAGTTATGCAATATGTTCTTTACACAATTACACTTATAAATCTGTTAACAGGTGATTACAGAAACTCTAAGAATGGGTAACATCATAAATGGGGTGATGAGGAAGGCCATGAAAGATGTTGAGATCAAAGGTTATCAAATACCAAAGGGGTGGTGTGTTTTCACATACTTCAGATCAGTTCATCTTGATGAGAATAACTATGATGGGGCTTATGACTTCAATCCATGGAGGTGGCAAGTAAGGATTAGTTGATCACCAGTTCACCACACAATATATATCTTTAATCTTTTCTTAATTTTTTCTTTGATTTTTGAGTAATGTATTGACTTGAGGGTACTGATCTTCAGGAAAAAGACATAAGCAGCTGTAACTTCACTCCTTTTGGAGGTGGACAAAGACTTTGTCCTGGGCTTGACCTGGCTAGGCTGGAAGCTTCTATCTTCCTACACCACTTCATCACTGAGTTCAGGTATACAGAGAAACTAAATATCAGAATCACTCTTCTAGTAGGCTAGGCTAAATAACTAAATTTTGGAAAATTGTTTTTACCCTCTTTGTGGTATTCACCTTTGAATACTAAAGATACTTCCAACCCTTCTTTGCTAGCTATCAGCAAAATGTGATTGGCTTCAGACATGGACACCCATGTGTGAGCAAAAGACAGAATGCAGGTGCCCTAATTCTGAGGAAACAGATGATGTTCCCTAGACCTTACTCCCAAGTTTTAGTGCCCATGCATGTGGTTCACCACATTGATTGATTTTCAATGTCCCTCAATATGAGGGTCACCTCTTCCCATGCATAACATATCAAATTCCCCATACCCAAGGGAACTAAGAGGAGCATAATTTCTTATCCCTCAATTTGTCTAGTTCTTTGTCATACCACTTCACTTGGCTTTGAAGTTTGCAAGATTAATTTCTATACAGTATTAGACTAGTAACTGTTTCAAATTTTTAATCATAATAATCAAGGGTTAAATTCAGCACCAAGTTTTCTTGCTACTTTCAACATTGCTCTTCTCCCATGAATACCAAGAAAAACCATTTGAATCTGTTTTTATTTTTTCTTCTTTTCCTGATTCTCACAATATTTTACAAGAATATTGAATTTCCTTGTATGTATAAATTTGTATGCAGTTGGGTGGCTGAGGATGACACAATTGTAAACTTCCCCACTGTAAGAATGAAGAGGAGGATGCCAATCTGGGTCAAAAGGAAGCCGAATAGTACTAAAGAAACAAAAGCTTAGGTAACTTGTACACAAAGGTACGAAACAATAAGACATGAAAAGACAGAAGAAAGAGTCTTTGTTTGGCCCTTGCTAGCGTACACGGGTGGGAGTTCATCACAAGCTGACTCATTTTTTGTCCTCTTTGATAGTGTTCATGACTTCATGCACATATAGACCAAAATATAAAGCAATATATAATATTTGAAACCACATGATTTTTTCACTATTCTTATCGCTCTACCTTTTTACCTTCCATCTGCAAATGTGATAAATGACTTTGATTTTTCCTTTTTAACAATAAATAAATAATTGATGAAGTATAAACAGTATAGACAAAGTCTAGTAAGAGAATAGAGAATAGAGAATCATCATCTTATTCATTAATATGAGCCCTTTATATAGTGAATTAGAAAGTACCAATATGGTAATGATAAGGAATCATCATTCTCCTTGGGCCGCGCGCCGGTATGTCGGTGGTGCTGATATGTCGCCTTGTTAAAAACCTCGTCAAGTAACAAAAACCCTGTGGGAGAAAAAGATTAGATAATGACATGTATGTATGTGCTAGACTCCCCTGAAGTTCGCTCCTCCCCTTGATCTTTACATCAATCATAGGGTTTTTCCTAATTCTTACTAATCACGGAAATTTCAATAACTTAGCATGTCAATGCTCTTTAAGATATCTTTAAGTATGACATTGGGTAATGATTAACTAAATCATGCCGTATTGTCCTCAAACATAATCTTTTATACTTAGATCTTGAGGAGAATGCCGCTTGTGAACTCAAAACATAAGTTCATGCAGGAAAATCAGATTTCCGCGCAGCATGACCTTCAGTTACTAGAACAGCCGTAACATCCTATAGGGAATACGTATGAACGAACCGTAAACGGTTTTGGAAACTAGACTCATTTAGATTTCCGACCGTATATTATACACATTCTGGTTCGTCAGGAGCTATTCACAAAGTCACGTCAAAGTTGGCTGTTTTGCCAAAATCAGATTCTCGGACAGATTCGTTCTACTTTACAAAAACGGCCATAACTCACTCAATATGATATGTATGATCAAATGGTTCATGTCCCTGGAAAGTAGACACATAGACCTTTCCAATGGTACCAAATTCACCATTTTCCAGTGAGTGAGATTTCCTGTATGTCCCATGGAATTTGACCTACGAAAGTTGACAGATTCTGATTTCGCTTTTGATGTGTCTTTCTTATGTAAGGATAGAATAAACCTCAACCTTTCATACCATTGAGTATTTAAAAAGAAGTTAGTGCCATTACATTGGCGTTGCGTGGGCGCATAGCTACACTTAGTTTTACAACTTTTCATAGCGAATGAGATGTCAAGTCTTTCTTATTGTGTTGAGTACATTGATGTGTCTTATTGTACTTAGATGGGAATTCCATCTCTTAACACATATTTATTATCTATCTTTAGACAAAACAACGGATATCTCTTTATAGTAAAGACTTTGACTAATCATGGGGTATATGTAGGCCTCACTTTCGTTAGAGCGCCTAAGCCGATTGATGGAAAATCATCATCAATATAGTCATCGAGTCCCTTTTCGCGACCGTGTCTTCCCAAGATCTTTTTCATTCTTAACTTCGGATGTTGATACATATTGGCATCTCTTGATCCACCAAGAGTCCATGTAAATCCGAATTGAACACGCAAAGGCATAATTCACCATATCCCTTCTAAATCAAGTAGTTACTTAGTGTGCATTTCAACCTCTCTTGCAAACGCACGCTCCTGTGGTCTGGAGCCAATTGATTTGGGTGAATGAAGTTCGTTTAAGACCTTCAGGTATATCTCTGATCTCGTAGAGATGTTATTATAACCACATTCATAAGCTGCATGTTCAGTTATTCGAAAAACTACACGAGAGCATATCTCATCGTAGTCGATCTCAGTGCATGTTAGTGAGAGACCTTGCGCCATAAGGTGAATCTAAGCTCTTATTCTCACTACGCTATCTAACAAAGACATATTTGATAGGGTTTAGCTTGCGGTGTCGGCATCACCTGCCCAAGGACCTATCTCTTTGTTAATGCTGGATCGCATCTTTCCATTAGGCCAATCAACTAAGTTGATACCCATCAACGAAGAGTGGTTCGATAGTAGACTCATTATCCCATGTCCTCATGTACACTAGTGTAATACTTGTACAGATCTCTATATGAATTAGATTTGACATTGAGGCGTCCGCCAACGATAATTACAATTCAGACTTCATGAGACGAATTTGAGTATCACTTATCAATGGACCAGGTTGTGCCAAGCTCGCTTTCTTCTTAGTATGAGAAAGTATCGAACCTAAGGGCCTCCCTCCTTTTGGGGAGCCACACGGCCTTGTTACTCTAATTTTGCCACTATATGGCGTCACCATATCACCATCCATGGTGATGGCGTCAAGACCAACTCATTTTGGTCGCGCCATGTCCTCTTGATAGGACATCAATCCTTGCAGATATATTTGTAGCATGTGATCTCGTTACTTTAACACTTTAAGCATTTAGGATCAAGATGAGACTTAGTGGGGACAAATCATGACAATTCACGTCGTTCCACTTGAACACATGTGTTCTTATCTCCCCCTAACGGCGGGAATATTGTCTCATCAAAGTGACAATCCGCAATTTAGCGGTGAATGCGATCACCTGACAAGGTTTCTACATATGCGGATTATAAGTGGAGGTTCATATCCAACATAAATACTTATTCATCTCAAATGACCCATCATTGTGCACAGTGGTATTGTGATTTGACACCTAGAAATAACATATAGCCGAGCTCAAGGATTGGAGATCCATTTCAATCCTGTTTGAGCTCAAAGATTGCAATTTCGTGTCAATCCTGGTACACAGTCACGAGCTTGTAAAAGACTAACTTGGAGTTACCGAAAAATTTTGATTTTGGATCCCCATACGCTATTAAACCAATTTCCATCTTGTAAAAGACGTTGAAGACTTATCAAAACCGGACAATCATCATCATGATCGAATCCTCTAGATCCTCTGAGTTAGTTTATGTTCATGTCAGGGAGCTTTTGCTAACTAGTCATGGAGTTTACAACCGAAAGGACTTGGTTTTGATCATACACACGTCACTTTTGGCTAAGGCAAAAGCCTACACGCCAACTGCAAGCTTCACAGCTTCATACATGCCAATTCTGGGAAAAACAGCAATCTGTCTCTTCTGGACAGTCAACTTCGTTTCAGCTTTGTGAACAGCTCCGGAAGAACCAGACAGTGAGCTTTATATCATTGGAAAGCTCTATGAGTCTAGTTTTTATAACTTTTTACAGTTTGTCCATATCTATTTTAATGAAGAAGTTATGGCTATATTAATGCGCAAAGGTCATTCTGCACGGAAATTTTTATGCACTCTCGGGATTGCAGCTTTTTGTAGCTTCTTTCAATCCTTATAAATGGTTCAAGTGGAACTATTTACTCGTTTATCTACCCTTTTTGTAGATATGTGTCATAGAGACAATGAGTGCCTCGCAGATAGTGGAACTTCCCACAACATTCTAAGGAACCGGCAAATATCTCTGAATTTTGTGCCTTGTAAATCTTCTGTGACTACGATGATTGAATCATACCGTTCATTCAGGGACGCGGTTTAGCTTAAATCTTGATTTCTCATGGCACCATGATCAACGTCACAGATGGCCTCTATGCATTGAGAGGCAACTGAACCATATTGAGCTTTAAAGACATTATTGCTAATGGTTTTCATTTGAAAACACATTGTGAGAATGAACAAGAGTTTTTTTGTGTATACCTTCTCATGAATGCGGACTGAAATGCATCTTAGAGAAGTTTATGAGTTAATCTAGGGGATTGTATGTCACTATGATTCGAATATCGAATCACATGTTGTCGCCAAACATGATATTTGGGACACCGACTCATATAGGCTTTAGTTTGACCAAATCGGTCATCCTGGAAGAGACATAATGGTCCAAATTTTAAGAATTTCTCATGGACATCCATTCTTCCGCTCAAAACGAAGACATTCAGGATCTAGCTTCTCCATAAAGCAGGATGGTGACGCCATGGTTGTAAATGGCGGCACCCTGGGGACATTGACGTCACCCGAACACGGCTCCAACTTCTCGGAAGCCGTCTGGTCAATTCCTTAAGCAATTGAGGTGCACTAGTCTTCCCTCGATGTCTCATTGGCCCCATGCAATGCTCATTGCTCATTTTGAAAGCCTATTTTTTAGCTAAATTAGAAGTTAGACCCACCTACGTTAAATGACACAAAAATGAACATTTCATTCTTACATCAAACTATGTAGATAGATACAACCAACTTGCAGACACCTTTTTATGCTTTATGGTGTTGGTTGAAGTGTTAACACAACGGTCATATGTTACACCATTATATACTGCTTATGCTGCTTATACTTCTACGGGCTCTACCCATTCTTTAAAGAAGTTTATCGTGATATAAGTTGAAGTGTCATGTACCCCATGTTCACACGTAATGCGGTCTCACCGAGGCTACAACCAAGCAACTTTAGCTTGTCGCTCGAATATTATTGATGCGCACCAATCTTTCTATTGCGTCTTGGGGTTATGCAATATTTGCATGCAGCTTTACTATTAATCTATGATCCACCATCATTGAATATTTTTGTACTACAGCTCGTGACTGTGTACGAGGATTGATACGAAATTGCAATCCTTGAGCTGGTAGGATTGAAACGGAACTCTAATCTTTGAGTTCGGCTTGATGTTATTTCTAGGTGTCAAATCGCAATGCTATTGCGTACAATGATGAGTCATTTGAGATGAATAAGGTTAGGTTGGATATGAACCTCACCTATAATTCACCTATGTAGAAACCTTGTCTGGCGATCTCATTCACCCCTAAATTGCGAATTGTCACTTTGATGAGACAATATTCCCGTCATTAGGGGGAGATAAGAACACAAGTGTTCAAGTGGAACAACGTGAATTGTCGTGGTTTGTCCCCACTAAGTCTCATCTTGATTCCAAATGCTTAAAGTGTTAAAGTGACGAGATCACATACTGCAAATATGTCTGCAAGGATTGATGTCCTATCAAGAGGACATGGCGCGACCAAAATGAGTTGGTCTTGACGCCATCACCATGGATAGTGATATGGTGACGCCATATAGTGGTAAAATTGGTGTCACAAGGCCTTGTGGTTCCCCAAACGGAGGGAGGCCCTTAGGTTCGATACTTTCTCGCACTAGGAAGAAAGCGAGCTTGGCACAACCTGATCCATTGATAAGTGATACTCAAATCTGTTTCATGAAGTCTGAATTGTGATTATCGTTGGGAGACGCCTCAATGTCAAATCCAATCTATATAGAGATCTCTACAAGTATTACACTAGTGTACATGAAGACATGTGATAATGAGTCTACTATCGAACCACCTTTCGTTGATAGATATCAACTTAGTTGATTGGCCTAATAGAAAGATGCGATCTAGCATTAACAAAGAGATAGGTCCTTTGGCAGGTGATGCCGACATCGCAAGCTAAACCCTCTCATCTATGTCTTTGATAGATAGCGTAGTATAAACAAGAGTTAAGACTCACTTTATGGCGCAAGTTCTCTCACTAACACGCACTGGGATCGACTACGATGAGATATGTTCTCGTAATAGATGTCATTGTACTCCACTACTTTGTCAGTTTGGTAGTTTTTCGAATAACTGAACATGCAACCTATGAATGTGATCATAATAACATCTCTATGGGATTAGAGATATACATGAAGGTCTTAAACGGATTTCATTCATCTGAATTAAGTGACTCCAGACCACAGGAGCACGCGTTTGCTAAAGGTATTGAAACACACATGTACTCTACTTGATTTGGAAGGGATATGGTGAATTATGCCTTTACGTGTTCATTCCGGATTTACATAGACTCTTGAGGGATCAAGAGATGCCAATATATATCAACATCCGAAGTTAAGAATGAAAAAGATCTTGGGAAGACACTGTCTCGAAAAGGTACTCGATGACTGTATTGATGATGATTTTCCATCAATCGGCATAGGCACTCTAACAAAACTGAGGCCTACATATACCCCATGATTAGTCAAAGTTTTTACTCTAAAGAGAGATCTGTTGCTTTGTCTAAAGAAATATGACAAATATGTGTTAAGAGATGGAATTCTCATCTAAGTACAATAAGACACATCAATGTACTCAACAAAATAAGAAAAACTTGACATCTAATTCGCTATGAAAAGTTGTAAAGCTAAGTGTAGCTATATCCCCATGCAACGCCAATGTAATAGCAGTAACTTCTTTTTCAATACTTAATGATATGAAAGGTTGAGGCTTATTCTATCCCAACATAAAAAAGACACATCAAAAGCGAAATCAGAATCTGTCAAGTTTCGTAAGTCAAATTCCATGAGACTTACAAGAAATCTCACTCACTGGAAAATGGTGAAATTAGTACCATTGGAAAGATCTATGTGTCTACTTTCTAGGAACATCAACCATTTGATTATACCTATCATATTGAGTGAGTTATGCCCTTTTTTGTAAAGTAGGATGAATATGTCCGAGAATCTGATTTTGGCAAAATAGTCAACTTCGATGGGACTTTGTGAACAGCTCCTGATGAACCAGAATGTGTGTAATATGCAGTTGGAAAACTAAATGAGTCTAGTTTCCAAAACTGTTTACGGTTAGTTCGTATGTATTTCCTAGAGGAAGTTACGGTTGTTCTAGTAATTGAAGGTCATGCTGTGTGGAAATCTGATTTCCTGCACGAACTTATATTTTGAGTTCACAAGCGTCATTCTCCTCAAGATCTAAGTGTAAAAGATCATGTTTGAGGACAATACGGCATGATATAGTTAATCATTGCCCAATGCCACATTTGTAGACATGTTAAAAAGCATTGACATGCTAAGTTATCGAAACTTCTGTGATTAGTAAAAATCAGGAAGATCCCTATGATTGATGTAAAGATCAAGGGGAGGTGCGAACTTCAAGGGAAGTGTAGCACATGCATGTCACTATCAAATGTGAAGGGTGTGTTGTACTCTTTTTCTCCTACGATCAAAGTTTAGTTTCTCTCCCACAAGGTTTTTGTTCCTTGACGAGGTTTTTAACGAGGCGACATATCAGCACCACCAGCATAGCGGTGCGCGACACAAGGGGGAGTGTTCTAGGATTTTTCATATGTGTGTCTTGGCCTTATGACATCAGGATATGTAGTTAGAATAGAACTATGTATTACTTATCATTACCATATTGGTACTTTGTAATTCCCTATATAAAGGGCTCCTATGAATGAATAAGAATGGAGATGGAGAAGGGAGGAAAGAACTTTATCCTCCCCGAGTTATTGAACTTAGAAAAGTTTAGGATTTCAAAACATACCTTTCGAAACTTCAAACACTTGAAGAAGTCGAAAATTATAGTCGGAGAAAACCAAGAATCGTCGGCGAGCAGCGGCTAAGGGATTGGCAGCCGGTGATGTCGGACGGCGGCCGGGATAACAGGCGGTCGAACATAGGTGCCGAAAAACGCTTTTTTAGGGTTTCGGAAAACAAATGGTGGGCTATTAGTTCTAGGGTTAGAAAAAAAATGCATGATAACATGATGAAGTATAAATAGTAGAGACAAAGTCTAGTAAGAGAATAGAGAATCATCATCTTATGCATTGATAGAAGCCATTTATATAGGGAATTACAAAATACCAATATGGTAATTATAAGGAATACATAGTCATATTCCAACTACATATCCTGATGACATAAGACCAAGACACACATATTGATTTGTGACTTGAAGCCTTAACCCAAATACATAAATAGAAATTAGCATAGCTACTTGCTAAAGATTGAAGAGCTTCCATATCTAGAGATCAAGTGGGTACCTCAGTGTTGTTCTTCTACGAAAAAACAATACTAGTCCCAAAGCACATGCATGTGATATGCTAGGGCGCCCTTAGACTATGTCAATTTCTATTGAAGTATGTACTAATTAGGGGTAGGGCTCCAAATCACAGAGCATTCGTAATTAATTACAATTAAACCTCAGATGATTTAATGAAAGGAAGAAAGCTACTAAACAAAGAGAAATTGAAATAAGCGTTTGTAACCCTTAAATGCCTCTTTGTTTCATAGATTTCTTGACGAAAGTAACTTGCCTGGAGACGTTGAGTATTGGGAATGAGTTTCTAGTGAGTTAGGTTGTGAGAATGGTCTCATCAAGTCCTCCCTATGAGAAGTAGCTTGACCTCAGCTTGATCATGGCCTCATGAGTTTTATAATCTTGTATGTCACAGATCCGCCTCCGTGTGTGTATATATATATAGCGGACATCCCCATAACCCTTAAAGTGCGAACGTCCCTCCGTTCTCCACTGTCCGGCACCGACGACTCCTTTTCTTTTTGCCGGAGGATAGCAAAGACATCTAGGACAACATAACCATGAAGAAGAAGATCGGAGAGATCGGGATTAGAGCTCTGGGCAGCAATCTCACTGAAAACTTCAAGACCGATCATGCTCGGCTGGAAACTTGCAGCCGGCGAGTCCACCAGCAAGAGGAAGCTCAGTATCAAGGTCTGTTGTCCTCCGGCAAGAAAAAAAGGCGTCGTCGGCGCCAGACGGTGAAGAATGGAGCGACGTCCTCTTCTGAATGGCTTGCTATGAAGCGGACGTCCACACCGAAGAAAAACTGTGAACGTCCCTTCGTTCTCCTCTAAACGGATGCCGTTAGTGTCCGCTCGGGTGGAGGAGCGCCGTCGTTGGCGCCGGACGGAGGAGAACAGAGGGACATCCGCACTTGTTCTTTGGTGCGGACGTCCGCTTCATATTGTTTCTGTATATATCTCAGCCGCGGACGTCTGCATTTATTCTTACGGTGCGGATTTCCACTTTACACTCACTTTTCAATCGAATTTTCACATCTCCACCGTCTAGTATTTAGATACTAATGTATAGATCATCTCTGTAAAATTTCAGCCAATTTGGTTATCATTAAGGCACTCAAAACTGTGTTTTTTTGTTTTAAACATGAACGGTTCAAGTTCAACATAATTATATTCATCCATTGGTTTACTCGAGTTTAAGTGCCTTAATGATAACCAAATTGGCTGAAATTTTGCAGAGATGATCTATACATTAGTATCTAAAGACTAGACGGTGGAGATGTAAAAATTCGATTGAAAAGTGAGTGTAAAGTGGAAATCCGCACCATAAGAATAAATGCGGACATCCGCACCTGAGAAAATCTGTGTGTATATATATATATATATATAATTCAGTTTACCCCACTGTGGTTTAGAGGTGAATTCATGTTAGTCCATAAATTTTCAATTTTATCAGATTACCCCCTGAGCTCTTGTTTTTCTGTCTGCCGTTTCCTATTACTCATGCTTCGTCCGATTGAGACGTTGAAATTTGATGACATCTGATGACGTTTTGAGGGTTGAGAAGCTAAATTACCAGTAAAACAAGAGCTCGGGGGGTAATCTGATGAAATTGAAAATTTAGGGACTAACATGAATTCACATCTAAACCACAATGGCATGAGTTCAAGAACTTGAAAAGGATTGTTCTTCCGAAGGGTTTTCATTTCACACCTTCGACAAAATTATTGGTAATTGTCCCACGTTTGAAGAGTTGACTCTGCTTCAAAGTGACTGCTTCTCCCATTTTCATCTCAATGGACCAAAACTCTGAAGCCTTACGGTTTCTTGTTTGTTTTATAAAAATGTTTGTTTGATAAAATTAAGCTTACGAACACCCAAAACCTTGCTGATATCAGGATCAAGGTGGATAACCATGCATTTGTTGGCGTGGGTTACGGTAATGATAATTTGGTTAAGTTTTTTAGTGAATTGTCGAATGTTTGAAGGCTAATAATCTTTGGTCACTTAATGATTGTTTTGTCATCATTTAATCTTATCATATTCGATTCATCATGAGTTAGTACTTGATGCAATCATTTATTATGCAATATTTGGCTGTCGGGTGCTTGCCAAGATCAAGAATGTTGCCAAGACCATGTTCGCACATAACTGCTCTTGACATATACATGAACATGACCGTTTCAAACCAGCTTGTAACCACTTTGTGTCTCATCAGAAGCTGCCATGCGCTACATCAACTATAATTTTGGGCAATTGATGGTGACGTATATGGTGATGTTTCATCATAGAGTGACGGATGGAGTTGCAAGTGTAACCAACTACGTGCGCTTCTTTCACTCGTCGCTTTGCTAGTAGTCTCCATCTCTCGTCGTCGCTTGAAATCGAATCGAAAGATCATGGCAGAATTGGTCGTTGTCAAAAAGTGTGCCTTGTAACCTGAACCAGATATCAGTGACTACCTCACTCACTTGCTCAAGGAGCATAAGAACCGGCTTGTCAAAAAAAAAAGGAGCATAACAACCGGAGGATGTGCAACACTTGTCAAGGTCCGATTGAAGAGAGGAAGACTTTTCAGAGCGGTTGTTTGAAGGCTCACCATGAATCATGTCACAGCCAGAGTTCACCTACTGCAACGTCAAGGAATGCAAGATGCTTATAAATCCAACATGTCAGAGTCATAGGTGTGCGACAAATTGATGATTTTAAGTTTTTAACACTCTTTTAAATATTGCTAAAGTTGCCCAAAGCTGAAGGGATCTACTTTATAGTCGTCAAACTTAATCAGGTCGGAAGATATGTAGGTCACCGTTCACATTTGAAACCATCTTTTGACATTCAAACCGAACCAAAAATCAAACAAACTACAGAGATGGAAGGCCACAATCATAATAAGACCACATTGGAGATGGAAGCTGAGATGCGTTTTGAAACACTGAAGCGGAGAGGAATGAGTGATCCAATAAGCGTACCAGAGGCGATGGGCGACTTGGTGACTGTGGTCGGAGGCGGATGATGGTGATGCGTCGATGGCGAGGCAGAGGCGGATGTCTTAAAGACTAGAGAGGCAGAGGTGACTTGGAATTACCCGAGTCTGAGAGCGACTTGGGAATTCAGAGGCGAGAGAATAAGAGAGATGACTGAGGTCGAGGCAGCTCTAATTGACTCGTGTGTGGTTGAGGTCGAGTTTGAGACTGAGAGGATAAGAGATATGACTCTTTTAGGTTTAAGTAATTCGGCCGACTGAAAGAATGAGAGACTCTAATCCAGTGGGGGTGAGCCTATATTACTACTGTAGGATTGGTAAGATACCAATAATTATCTGCACATATGAAAACCCAAGCTTTTGGGCTTAAAATTTTTCAGCTTGTGACGGACCAGGACCGGCCCGGTTGTAACTGAGACCGGACCATACCAGCAAGAAAAAGATATGGACCCGTGAAAAGGCCCGGCCCGAACCGGTCGTCGGCCGGTCCGGTTCGATTTTTTTTGCTTGCTCGGGTTATATGCCCACCCTTACTCTTGGATGATATGAGGTCAACTATTATGTGCCTTTTGCTTTTTGTATGACAACTTGGTTGAAGTAAAGATAGGGAGGGATTTGGGTTTGTTGTCTGCTAAAAAAAAATTTAACCAACTACGAATTTTTCGATCAATTGGTGTCTCTAATATCAATGTTGAACGAGTGAGTACATTCATTTCCTTCTCGTGTGCTCACATGTGCTCGAATTTACGACACTTATCCAGGGTTGAGAATGTTGTTGCAGACTACATAACTGTTTGGATTCATGTGATCGTGTCTCCATTGATGTTAAGATATCATCGGTCTAGATGTACTTGTGCACATGTTTGATGATTATTCTATTCAAAGTGGTGATTAAAATTTAAACAATATAGAAAGATGTTGCCCGATGAATTGTGTCAAAAACAACATTACTAAGTCAAATTTGAATTTGACCAAAGAAGGTTATTTGATTGTCCAGAACAAGGTTCTAATCGAGATACGATTGCCCCCAGATTGACTAGGCAATAGGCACACAGGTTTTCTCGAACACAAATTTCACTTTTACCAATTCAACGGAGATAGAGAGGGTAAGCAGGGGTTAAATATTGAGATTTTACTGCAAATAAGCCAAAGCTTGTGGCCATCAGCAGTAATATTAACAGAATCTAACTGCCAACAACACGACGTCGCACTGAATAGCATACAATAGGGCGGTGCCAGGCAAAACCTTCGATAAAACATACACACGTATCAAACGCAACCCCCTCAAACGCATAGCTTTTCTTCAGAATTTCGATCATCCACAACAGGTCTGGATTCTAGTTTTACCCTTTACTCTTGTTTAGAATATATGCTTTTCAATCATGTTTTTGTTTTTTTACAGAGATTTAAATTAGGGGCTTATCGAATTATATATATATTGATATTGATTATGTAAAACAGTGAAGAATTGGCAAAAGTTCGTTTCTTTGGCCTTGAAAAGTTGAATATACGATTAAAGGAGCTTTCTTTTGTCCAATTTGCTTCAGTTTCTCAGAAATCAAACGAACCCATTATGATTTTACTGGGTTTATTAGTTGAATTTTGATTCATATCTTACTGTTGCATTGTATGAATACCCAGAAAGAAGAATTAGAGACTGTTGAAATTGCGTAGTTGGTTAAGACCATTGCTGCTGATATGCAAAATGTTAATGTAGGAATTGTTTCAGTGTTAAAATGGAGATTAATCACTTACATGCTAACATTTTTGTGGGTTTTCAGGGATAACATCCAATGGCAGGGAGACACCGCGTTCTGCGTGAACCCATGATTGACCGGCGTGGCTACCCTCTTGATGGACCGTATGGTCGAGGCCCTCCTATGCCTCGGCAGGTGCCACATCCTGCAATGTTGGAGGAAGAACTTGAAATGCAGCATGCTGAAATCCAGAGGCTCTTAGCTGATAACCGAAGGCTGGTTGAGGACCGGATGGCATTGCAGCATGATCTTGGTGCTGCTAAGGAAGAAATTCATCGCATGAATGTTGCCTTTTCTGATATTCACGCTGAAGAAGAACTGCAATCCAGGGAGCTCTTTGAGAAGGCGAGAAGATTGGAAGCTGATCTTCGGGCAACCGAGCCATTGAAAAACGAGGCTAAGCAACTGCGTGGTGAAGTTCAGAAGCTGAATGGCATTAGGAAGGAACTTTCCACACAAGTTCAGACTCTCACACAGGACCTGTCAAAGTTGCAATCTGATAATCAACAGATTCCTTTGCTAAAGTCTGAGATTGATGGTCTGCACCAGGATCTTATGCATGCTAGGTATGCACCTGCACATCTCTGATTTTTCTTTGTTTTTTTGTCTTAAAGCCACTTTTTGTCCCATACATATAATAGAAAAAACTTTTGTATTGTAGAAACGCAGTTGATTATGAAAAGAAGGCAAATATTGAGCTTATGGAACAGAGACAAGCGATGGAGAATAACCTAGTTTCTATGGCACGTGAGGTTGAGAAACTTAGTGCAGAACTTGCTAGAATCGATGGTAGAACGTGGGGTGCAGGTAGTTTATTTCAACAAAACTAGTTTGCAGGTGTACAAAGAACACATGAGCACACTTAGTGGTGAAATATTTATTGTTTGCTTTCCTATTAATATAAATATAGGAGTATGAAATTCACACCCTAATTTGCAATCCACACCCCTTTTTCCTTTTTGGTTGAACTTCTTACAGAAAGACAAATTTTTTGTTACTAAAAATGGAAAGATGGGGAATTTTTATTCTACTCCCCTAAACATGATCTACAATATTTTGTACTTATAAACTTCTAATTTTGGAATACTTTCTTAAACAAATATTAATTCTTTAGCCTATGTCTTCTTGTTTACAAGATAATGAGAATGATCTTCACTACCATCTTTAGGAGTGGGGGTTGAAACATTAGATATGGGGAAATAAAGTGTCGTGTTTACCTTATTTGGGGTTATATTGTTACATTTTCGTTAAAATCTATTCATATATCACTGTTTCTTTTTATTTGTTTTTAGGTGGACAATATGGGATGAGTTTCAGCAGCCCAGATGGGGGCTTTCCTGCTCCATATGGAGATGGATATGGGATGCACATGGTATTATTCTTGTACAATTGGACTTTTCGTTTGGAGTTTTGTAATTACTAAATTTCTGTGTTAGCTTAACTTTCCTCGATAATGCTGTTATCTCACCTTTTCCTTTTCGTAAAATGGTTACTATGGTTTACTTGTGAGGGTGTTTCTATTTTCATTAGATTTTCTTTTTCTCTGAAATGCTTTTTATTGTTTTTCTTATTAGGGTATGCCTAATAATGGATCGATGTATGGGCCAGGCCCAGCTTCGTGGGGAGGTTCAGAGAAGCCTCGCATGGCTCGTCGTTGAAATGTGGAAGACTTTGTTTCAATGACACAGTTACATGTCACTTTTGGTTGCTTGTCGTCAGGATATTAACGGCCAGGAATTTATGGGTTCATCTACGAGTACACTCCTGATCAGTAGCCCTTTGTTTATCTTTAGTCATCATAAACTGATGTGTATAGGTAAAATGACTTTGCTTATTCCTAGAAATAATATATCCCATATCTCTGATAGTAGTATATACTAGTTTGGAATTTTCTGTCCTTACATTTGCACCAGTTATGTCTTACATAGGTTGTGACCACATTACTTACTATGTTGACAGTTGTTTTGTTTTCCTAACCATCTCTTGGGTTCTTGATTTTAGTTAATCCGTTTTTTTTCCTCGTGGCTAAAAGTAAACAGTTTTAGGATTATGTGGTAAATTTGATTTATGAACTTGGCATTTTGTTCACAATTTTTCCTCGTGAGATACATACAAATATATATATATATATATATATATATATATATACACATACAAATATATGTATATATATACAATTTTTCCTCAGGGCCCTTCTACTAAGGGATCTCTTTTTTTGACATATATGAGGGATGGGGGATTACACCAACTTTTCGATTACAAAATCACATTTGCACCGTTCAATATGTAGTTCTATATGAGTAGACCACTTCTGCAAATTTTCAGAAATTTTGGTAATCGTTAAGGCATTCAAAACTACGATTTGTAATTATAAGCATGAACGGTTCAACTTTCAAGATTTGGTTCGTTCATTGATTTAATCTTGTTCGACACCTTAACGATCACCAAATTGGCTGAAAATTTGCAGAAGTGATCTATATATAAGGACCAACAAACTGAACGGTGGAGATTCAAAAATATAATCAAAAAGTTGGTGTAATCCCCCATCCTTCATATAAACCAAAATAAGGGATCCCTTAGTGGAAGGGCCCTATATATACAGAGCTTCTCAGCTGCGAACGTCTGCATTTATTCTTACGGTGCGGATTTCCACTTTACACTCACTTTTCAATCGAATTTTCACATCTCCACCGTCTAGTATTTAGATACTAATGTATAGATCATCTCTGCAAAATTTCAGCCAATTTGGTTATGATTAAGGCACTCAAAACTGCGTTTTTCTGTTATAAACATGAACGGTTCAAGTTCAACAGAATTATGTTCATCTATTGGTTTAATCGAGTTTGAGTGCCTTAATGATAACCAAATTGGCTGAAATTTTGCAGAGATGATCTATACATTAGTATCTAAAGACTAGACGGTGGAGATGTGAAAATTCGATTGAAAAGTGAGTGTAAAATGGAAATCTGCACCGTAAGAATAAATGCGGACCTCTGCACCTGAGAAAATATGTATATATATATATATATATATACATATATATATATATATATACGAAAACGATATGAAGCGCACGTGCGCACTGTCCTTAAAGTGCGCACGTCCCTCCATTCGCCACCGTCCGGCGCCGACGACGGCGCGCCTCCACCCTAGCAGACTCCAGCAGCGTCCCCGATCACTTTCCCTCCCCGGCGAGTCCACCGAATTCCAGTTTTCCGGCGAGATCACCCAAAACTTCAAACAAGATCGATCTCGCTGGAATTCGGCGGACTCGCCGGGGAGGGAAAGTAATCGGGGAGGCTGCTGGAGTCCGCTCGGGTGGAGGCGCGCCGTCGTCGGCGCCAGACGGTGGCGAATGGAGGGACGCGCGAACTTTAAAGATAGTGCGCACGTGCGCTCCACATCCGGCCTCTATATATATATATATGCTAAGTTGTGCGGAAGAGCTCTGTTATGCCTTAGAACATAAGCAATTTGATGATGCTGGATTGTAACCATTTTATGGTTCTAATGTGATCTGCATTGTTGTGGCTGCTGTAATTTCTGGAATTTAAATTATGTTACTGTTTCGTGGTTTATGAACAATTTTTTTTAATACTATATCAACATCTGGCATTTAGTATTGAGCATGTTGATTCTTTGTTATGGAAATTCTACGTTGCTGGTTTCAGTTTCTGGATATAGTTGGAGATTAAGAGTGTTAAGGCTAGGCTGTTCATTTCACAGTGTAGGATAATCAGCTGAAATATATTTGGTGAGTTGAGAACTGACTTCCATCTTTTGGATAGTAGCTTATGTGTATTTTTCTACGGAAGTTTGAGGAAATAGGTCAAGCTGTTGATCAGTTTAAAAAACTGCATTAATGAACGCATTTTTATAGGTAGGAGTTGTGATAATCATTCAGCTGGGTAGCTAGGAAGAGGTTAAGCTTTAAAAGTAAGTTTCAGGTTTTTATAAAGGTAGGTGTTTTTCTAGAAGTTATCTTTCCAGGTAAGGTTTGCACCTGGAATTAGGTTTACATTTCTGGAAAGTTCTTAGGACTCATTGATTTTAGATGGCATTAGAAGAACAGATTGTAGAGCTGTCAGCTGAGGCCTTGAATTAATTGACAAGTAAAGCTTGTATCTGTTGCCTTTCTTGGCAATAATTAAAGTTTCCATGGGACCATGTTATAATGTTCTTATTATGGAGAGATACTGGCAGGTGGTTGGTATGATTTATGTTTTCTGGCCTTTTCTCGAAGATGTTCCGAAGGTTCTGTATCTTGATGTACTTTGAACCACACTGCTCCTTATGCTTTATATGGGCAAGTGAGGTTTCTGCATCTGTTAGCTAACACTAGGATAGTGGTTGAATGGGGTGATCGGGAGTTGCTATAGTTGGTGGAACTTTTCCCAAATGCAAGGCATTGAAGATCTACTTCCTCATTTCAGCTTGTTTCTTTGGAATCAAGTTGAAGTGGTGTTGGTGTTTTTTTTCCCTCCTATATGATTTTTGGTTGGGTTTCGCTGGTGAGGAACTACAGTGTCAGGAGGCAAAATAGATCGTATTTAAAGAAGAGGAGATGGAAATTCATGGATTAGGAATAACCTTGTATCTTTTATAGTAGAATGAGGGGATTCATCAGTAATGCCATCTCGCTACTTTCATGTCCGCTGGTGTAATTCTTGGTCCTCATTGTGAGCTGCAAGTTTGCTGTTTCTATCATCAAGATATCTTCAGCCATCCAGATAACATTATATGGTTCTCCTTTTGTTGAAATGACGCTGGAATATCTGAAGAAAGGATTGTGGCAAGAGGCCAGCTACTGGGTTGATGTTATAGGCAAGTATCCTGTCTCCTATTTTATGGGTTTCCCTATTTTCTCTAACTAGACATGCTATTTTCTGTGCTTGCATGTTGCCTTCTTGCTTTGCTTTTGTTTACATGAATTGTTTTTTACATCTGGATTCTTAAATACTCAAACTAGTGTACTCTATCAACCATTAGTAAATCATTAATCTGATTACAACACTGAGCTTACTCCATTATATCCCTTCTTCTAGGTTTACAGGGTTCTAGTTTGGGATTATACATGTAGAAAAAACTCTCTAGTTGATCGATCTGTAAAAATAAACCTTTAGCAGGTCATGTTCAATTTTCTACAGTTTGGTTTACTGAAGAATGTTGTGTCAGAAAAGCAACTGGAACATCTAGAGGCTAGGGTGAGATGAGATCTGATTTCTTGAAAGGATTTGTTGCCGGATAGAGATGCTTATGCAGATAAGTGAAGGTGAGTGTAGTCAAAAGGGCCATGGCAGTCTTTCCTTTGGGCAATTCGAGCAGCCTTTGTGCCAGCCTCTAAAACTTATAATTTACCTGTCAGTGGGACAGAGGGCCTGCTTCTTTGGATGATGTGTGGTCTGCTTTAGTATTTTGTTACTTTGTCTTCTTTTGGTCAGGCTATGGGATATATAAGACCGAAGACACACCTATATATAACAAAATATGAGTATTATAAGAAGAGATGTTTGAATGAGAAAACCTTACAACAGTTACATCATCAAGGATATATAGAGAGTGCTTTCTGAATAGATTGACAGACCTGTTTCGTTAGTTTTGCTGATTGTTCAGTGAAGGTTAAGTGGTTTAACTTGAAAAACATTTGGATCTGAAACTGGTAGCTGATCTTGTGGGAATTATCAGTGGGCTAGGTTTGCTTTTCTACCAAAAATTACATACAAGGTTTGAAATGAATTCGCTGTGCAAATGGAATGGGACTGGTTTTATTTAGAGCATTGGCATAGAAGTTTCAGCAACTGTTTTAAGAAAATAAGAAGTCTCAGTGCACAGGGAAGAGGAGCTGAGACATGCTTGACATCTTTCATTCAACTTAGTAGAACTCACCATCACTTAGTAGTTAATGCATCTCTGAGTGGTCTTGTTGTGGTCTACTGTGTTTTTTCGATCAAATAGAACGTTGACTATGAGTCTGTCTTTTATCAATTGTAAGGGGGTTAGTTGGCTGCTACCTATTGTGTTTCAATAGACTGTAGCTATGTTATCGAATATGAATTAGGATCAGTTTATGGTTCAGGCTTATCCAGCTATATTGAAGTTGCTGATTTGTTGTTTGTTTCTTTTCCTGCTCTCACACTATCATGGAGGACAGTGCTAGATGACCTCATTTCATGTAACTACATCTAAATTACATGAGGTGGCAGTTCTGCATGTATATCAAACTTATATTGAAGTTGCCAATTTCTTGTTGTTTTATTATTGTTTATCTTTCAAGCACTATTTTTAGCAACATGATGGGACAGTTGATGCGGCAGATTTGTTATTGCAGGCAATATCTGATGCTTAACTGCCGCATCATGGGGTTTGATAACTCTGATTATCTTCATTTGATGGCGTCTGCCTTATTGCGTTACTTGCAAATAGTATGTTTGTCTGTTAACAGTTACCTGATAGTATATTTGTCTGTTAACTGTTACCTGAATTTTCATATATTTTGCTGCAGATGGAAGGCCTGTTGTGGATACTGAAAGGAATACATATGCCTGATTCATCTTGTTATCCCAGACAAGAAGAAAACTTAACATATACAAGACATTCATATTGGAAGTGGTGATTGTGGCAGAGTTCATGAAAGATATTAAGTCATTGGACTTTGGACGTGAAAGTAGCTAAACGAATTGGGACTTCTAGACCTCACTTTTAGCATGCCTCAAGGATGCACCCTGCAGAGTGACATTTTTTGTTGCCATTTCCTTTGCTTTAGTCCAGCTCCACATGCAAGGTAATTGTTATGATGGTAAGCTTCTTTAGGTGAACAAGTTTGCATTCAACTGACTAGTTCATTGACGTAGCTGAAGTACAGGGTATAGTATCTCTCATTGCAAGCTGTAAATACGGAACTCACCTTTCTGTAACATGGACTTGTTACAGAGGAGAGAGATTGCATCAGTTGTTTTGTGGTGCATCTCACTACCACAGTAAAATGTTAAAGTTGAAAGGCCTGTAGAGCATTAGTGATTAAAAAATGTAAACTTTTGTCACAGAGGGAAGTACTGGCGCCACAGTATTAAGGGTACCTTATTTTGCTATACAAAAAGAAAAAAATGATATTATGAGTTGTTTTTCACGTATCTACTGATCGTGTATAATTCTGGAGTAGTCTCCTTTGACAAATGTTGAGGGACCTTGCTGTTTAAGTCTCGAGTTAGTTTGTGATTCAATTGGTCGTTAGTGGCAAGGTTGGAAGCAACATCTTCTCAGGTTTCCTAAATCTCTCTGCAACAAAATCTCCTCGGATTTGGCTAAATTTTGCTGGGGGGATACTTCTGGGAATGGAATACATTGGAAGAGTTGAGATGCACTTATACTACCCAAGTGCTCTGGTGGAATGGGGTTTCGGAATCATGGAGATTTTAATCAAGCTTTGCTTGCTGAACAAGGTTGGTGGATCCTCACTAATCCCTCTTCTCTTTGGGTTTGTCTGCTCAAAGCTCGATATTTTTCCACATCTTTCTTGGAATCTTGAATCGGCTCTTATCCATCATGGTTATGGTCTAGCCTCATTCACTGTCGGAAGTTGTTACAAACTCAGCTTCTCAGAGGCCTCGCCCCTCATTCCTTTGGCTCTTTCCGACCTGTCTCTGCGGGTATCTGACCTTATTGATTGGTCTGCTCTGTCTTGAAATTTGACAAGCGTTCAATTTGTTTCAGTAACTGCTGCTGAGGTTACTGTAATCCTTGTTAATTCAACTGTGGCAGACAAGATTGTTTGGCCTTTGAACTGGTCCGGAGAGTACCCTGTGAGTTCAGGTTACTCAGGTGGCACATTTTCCTTCTTCCACTTGCTCCACATACCTAGCAATCACATTTGGTAGAAGCTTTGGTCTTTGAAGACACTTCCAAAAATCAAGAATTTTCTTTGGAGGGTTTTTTCCAACGCTTTTATCTACCAGAGCTAATCTATTTGTGAGGAAGCTTGTTTCGACTGCTTTGTGTTCTATCTGGTTCAGCTTTCCCTGAAACAATAGAACATATTTCTTTTTGGCCGCACTTGAGTGCGTTTAGTATGGTCTGCTCATCTGATTTGTCCATCTTCCTAACCTTCAGCAGCTGACTATAGTACTTTGGATGTCTGGCTTCAACGCTTAAGCACCCCTGGAAGCACATGTGTCATTGTGTCTTCTATACTAACCCCCTTAGATGGAGGGTGACAATTAACATATTAGGCAAAGAGATCGTTTGCTTGTATAGTTTGTTAATATTTGGATATGAATCCTAAAGTTTGTCTTTGGGTTTGTGAAGAAAGTATTAACAAACTATACAAGGAAAATTTATTTGTATCAAAATATTCAATACCAATAGTAAGAGAAGTTTTGAAACTTTTTTCTATCATGGAATTGGTACTTGGTAGTAGAGTGACTACAGTCCAGGAATTATGGTATAGATTACTTGCTACATAAACATGACTCTTAGATCTCAGTTTTCACAGGTTAAACAATCTAGTACTCATTGATTCACATTGTCATTTCAATGACTATATGTGTTACCCTATTCTTTAACAATTTCAGTGACGAAGTGCTGGAATATCTCCAATTGCAGCTTGTATGGATTTCACCTTTTTTTTCACTTGTTGAATAGGAGATTGCATAGTCCTTCGTTTTTTTTTTTTCTTTTTTCTTTGGTGCATCTTACTTTAACAGTTAGCTTTGAACAAGTTACTTCTATTGAAATCGGTGATGTGCAGAAACAGAAGGGAGTCACTTCCTAAGTTCCTATAATGAGTTGAGGCTGGTCTTAAGTTGCTCGGTCTCAAATGTCTGTGCCAGTTTTTCTGAGGAATCAAGGCACTACAAATCATAAAACAGCACAGCTTGGTTGCAAGATACTACCATAGCCATAGTTTAATTTGACAATATTTTCAGTCGTCAACTTCAGTGTTTAAGATAAAACTTGGGAAGACTGGTGATGTCCCTGGCATGCATACATGCACTTACAGTGTTCACTTGCCAATCAACAATTATATGAGCTCATTTGAAAGTTGAAACCACTCAAACCAGTGCAAATGCAATGTACAACAGCCTTTTATGAGTTTATCCATCATTAACTACTTCACCAGGTGATTGATGTACAGATTTGTCGAAATTGGGGATTCTAGCAGTCTCCTTGGAACCTACATATAGCTTTTAGCATGTCAAATAATCCAGTCAAGGATGCATCACATAGCTTGTTATTTCCTCTAGTGTCATTTTCTTTGCTCGACTCAAGATACGAATGCAAGGTAACAGGATGGGTAAACTGCATATATGTGCCTTTTTTTTTTTTTCTTTTGGGTGAATGTTCTGATTTTACAATATGTAACTGGGAGTTAAAAGCACAGTACCGTTTAATCTAGTGGCATAAGTCTCTCCTTCAAAGTGAGAGGTCGTGAGTTCGACTCACAGTTTTGTAGGCTTGTACAGAATAAGCGATTAAAACAAGAGAAGTTCTGTCAAGGAGAAGTTGGTGGTGGTGCACTATTGAAAATGATCAGAACAATTAGGTTTCTTCACAATCCCTTTCAATTGTTCTACAATTGTGTCTCATTCAGTCACCTTATTCGTAAATGAATCTAACAGATTACATGTTCAATCAACCAGTCAATCAGATCCAGTTTAGGAACTGATATACACTGGTCAAAGAATTTAAACTGATTTTGATCAACGTGCAGAAAGAGAGGTTGAAAATTAGGCCAAAAACTGAAACATTCTGGAGTAGGGAAGCAGTACATTACCACTTGCTAAGGTTGTGGATGGTTTCGCTTGCTCAATCTCACAATTGCATGTTCCAGTTGTACATGGGAACCTTCAATGCAGTACAAATCAGGTTAGCACAGCTCTTTTGGTAGCTCAATCTGACAATCTCAAAAATATTCCACAATGCAACACAGCATCTGATTTCAGCATCCAGACATGTAATCATAGGCATAGCTTAACTTGCGAGCATTTCAGTCCTCGACTTCAGTGTTGAAAATAAAACTTGGGAAGACCGTGGTGATGTCCCTGGAGTTGCATGCCAATCAATCACTGAAAGAAACAGATTGAAAGCAATAATAAACCTGGTAAAAGTGCAAAGGAAAGGGATCAAGTAAGGTACTTTAAATATGGAAGTGTCATGTTCTTTAGGAGTGTAGGGCGCTGAATTACAAAAGCCTTCCACTCATCATTGCTAATTTTGTCATCTCTATCGGCATCAGCATCTTCAAATGTCTGAACAAAAAAGAGAGATGCGGTAAAACTATAATGTGTCAGGAGAAGGTTGGCATCCACACAGAAACAAGCAAAAAAATGAGCACTCATGAGTCTTGCCTTGTCCACAATAGCTTCGACGGTTTCATCTGGCACCTGTATGCCAGATTCCAACAGAGTGGCAACTACCATTTGCTTAACCTGCAACCATAAACAGATGTAAAGAAGAAGAAAAACAATTTATAAACTAATAGTGTCCAAAATGATGAAACAAATGAAATCAAGCGGTCGCATCTGTAAAACTTATCAACTCCACGTTCTTAAAAATATTTGTAAATAAAGAAACCAGGCTAGAAATTTGTTCACAATCTAAAAGATATCAAGGATATACTTACTTCTTCCCGCTCAATGTATCCGGTCTGTCTCAAATCATACAGCCTGAATGCAACTACAAGATACCCAGGAATGTCTGTTTTACATGAACTGTCGCAAACATAAAGTTAAGCAAACTGAAGTTGGCTACTTGAGTACTTACAGTCAATCTTCTCTTCAAGAGGAGTGCAGGGATGAAATACACTTAATGCATGGATAAACTCCTCAAATTCAATGACACCATTTTTCTTTTCGTCAAAAGCATCGAATACCTACACCCTCATTGTGTCACAGAACATTGAAAAGAAACAAATTATGTGTGGGGTCACATCCATGTTTCATGGTCACCCATGTAGCACATATTGAGCTGAAATATAGGTGGCATTTACTCACATGAATCTGGTTATACATCTACAGAATATTTACAAATCCTATAAATTATAAAACCAGCAACAAAAAGAAGGCTGTTGCATGAAGGCTATAGCTTGTAACCACAAAGAGGATTTGTGCACCTACTAAACCAGCAATCCTAAATCCTATCAAGCAATCAGTGGACAAGAATATCACCAGATTCCATTAAAGCTTCAAAACATTAATATGAGGAAAACAAAAACCAAGAACCAAAACGAAGGCTATAAGATTGTGTTCACAACTTCACATACTAACCATGGCAACCCTAAATACCATCAAGCAATCAAGAAAATACATTATCTACAAAATCCATTAAAGCTTCAACATGTAAAAATTGAGAAGTTTGGAACACCTAGCTACAAAATGAAGGGTACGCTTGAAAGAAACTTGTCACATACTTCCATTGGAAAACCTAAATCACATCAAGCAATCAAGGACCAAAGAACATCACATAAAGAGTTCTACTTTACCTAATTCAATTTAGAACTACACGTGTTTCTCAATGAGAACAGATTGTTGCACTTTCAAGTTGAGACAAACAAAAACAGCAGCATCAAAGAGAATGTTATGCTCCAAAGACTATAACTTCAACTACCCATAGACAGATTTTTTTTGACATTTTCACATTGGTAATCCTAAATCCCTTGAAGCAATCATGATGAGATAGAATGCCAAATAAATGATTCAATATACAATTAGGCAGAAAGTTTCCGAATGAACTTACTCTATCAAGAAAAAGATTTTCGCCTGCTTGAGTTTGAAACAGAGCCAACCTAAGCTCCTCCTGGAAAAATTACAAACTAAGGTTAGACAAATGAACAATATATGCAAAACCAAATCGCAATGATAAACAAACAACAATTCGACTAATTCAACTAACCTTGTGAATTAAACCATCATCCAGAATCGAACTACTCAACTTGTTAAACAATTCCCGCAACGCTTCCACCTCATTCACACTAACTGTCAAACACTAAATATTCAGCCAATATTAACAACCAATCCATCACCTAAACAAAACAAACAATCAATTGCAGAAATGGGTTCAATTGAGACGTAGAGACGAACATGGGGAGGTGGCAGCGAGGCGAACGAGGTCGTCGTAGGTGAGAGCGGCTGGCTGCGGATGACGTGGACGGTGGAGTTGGAAGCAACCAGCTAAGCTGAAGATGAAAGCCTCAATGAGACCAACCACCGGAATGCACATGGCGCAGAGCTTCTCGCCGATATGGAGCGAGCTCGAGCTCGAATTCTTTCGTTTAACAAATCAACATGTACATATTTATTTCATTTCTTGAATTCGATTACGAAAACAAATATGGGAGTGAAAACTTAGTTACCAGAAAGCTGAGCCTGGCGTTCATGTCACGACGCAAAAGAAGATCGCGGAGGAGAAGAGCTCGCTGCCTCTCGGTGGTGATCGTCGGCGTCGTCATTAGAGAATCGAAGAATCGAAGCTCTCAATCAATCTATTATCCAACTGAAATGGATTTTACTACGGAGACAGAACCGGAAGAGAATCAAGAGATAGACCAGTATCGGAGGGAATTATTGTTAATGTTTTTTTCTATGACTAATACGTCAACTTTAAGTCCAATTTTCATCAGTCGTGTCCAAACATTCGTTCTCCATCTAATTCCTCCGTCAAGGGATGACGTGACATCAAGAAGAAAATCAAATTCCAAAAAAAATAACATTTCTGACCATTTTCCCCCATATCGATATACATCTCCGTACCCATCACAACCCCCTAACCTTAGCGATTTTGATGGGATTGAATGCAATTTGTCTATTTTGTCATTTTTCTGTGGGCTTAGCGACTTCAAATTTGGTTTTCTTCTTAATGCAAGTCATTACATGACGGGAGAATTGGATGAAAAACGGATGTTTGGACACGGCTGATGAAAATTAAAAGTTGAGGGGTGTTTTTGATGAAATTGAAAGAAAAATGACTAACATAATGATCGACCTAAAGTTGATAGGGGTAAACTGAAATTAGTCTTTTTTTTCTATATATAAAAAGGGTAATGATTTTAAATTGAATTGTATAATTGTTTAATTTTCTTATGCACCCAGTACCATTTGGTTTAGCAGTATAGTCTCCCCTTAGTAAATAAAAGGTTGTGAGTTTGACTCACGAAGTTGTAATATTTTCCTGATAAAAAAAAATCTTCTACTATTATTTTGATTTTTGAGACCAATTTGGGCAGCCCAAGTCTCGAATTAAGCTTAAATTTTGATAACGAGTATTACTATTAACACATCTCATCTATTTTCTTATTCACACATTTTTATTTTATTTACAAACTTGACACTTGAATTTGATTGATGATCGGTTCTCACCATATAGGAGGTGTGTTAATAGCACCACCCTTGATAAAATTTAAAAAAAATAAAAAATTAGTAGTGTATTTAGTCTAATTTGGTTAAAGGCAAAGGACCTACGAAATTGTGTACTTTTACATATACAATTTCAGACATACAATCAAGTTTTTTTTTTTTTACATCAGATTTAATTACAAGTATATAAAATTTGAAATTTCGTGAGCTTCTAAGATCGGTTTATAAAGAAATAACATAACTCAAAATGAGGCTGTAATGATTAACTAAAAGGAGCATTTCTTGTGGGTTCGTAGTTGATTAGAACTTGAATATGAATTTCATGTAGTATAGACATAGTAGGTAGTGACGTGAACGACCCACAAGTCATTATTTAGGGATAATTATGTGTATGGGACCATATAATATATGACTACACATTTGAATGATTGAGGCTAAACGACGTAATTATAATTTGAATATTTCGTCCTGTATCCATGAATGTGAGTTCATTATGATTTGGATAAGAGTGACAAACTTAGGAAAGATTTTTCTCAAATACTTCAGAAGATCAGATTACCATTTTTTACTCGCAGTCCATTACTCCCCACAGCTAACTAAATTACTCTCTGCCTAAAATGATAACTTGGGAGACAATCAACTTAAGCTTAGCTTTGATCCGAAAGCAATACCGCATAGAGAATAAGACACAAAGTCCTAGCTTTAAGTTTCGACGGCTAACTAAAACCCCCTGTCCTGTTCAAAAAAAAAACTAAAACTAAAACCCTCTGTCATTCTTCACTTTTTACTTATGTTTAGGCGGAGTAAAACAATAACATTAATTAGAGAAATCACTGAATCTTGAAAAATCTTCTTGAAAATGAAGTACCTGAAAATAAAGGTGTAGTCTAGAATTACATTTACAATTTCACTCGGATCAGAAAACGAAAAAGAAATCACATTTACATGAAACTTTTAATGAAAATGAACACATTCTCCATGTTGATTTGTCTTCCTTAACTAGATCAAGGTTAAAAAAGAATTACTTGTCGCATCAACTAATCTGACCATAAAGTAAATCTGGAGCACATCAGAAACGTTAGTTGCCACTGTAACTTGTCAGCAAGCAATACCTGACTAGGTAGTAAATATTGGCAGTAAAACTTTTGATCTCTTGCCCTTGATCAGACTCTTTGTATCAGGAAAATGACCACCTCCTTGCTCAAGTTCCTCAATAACACCGTCCTTTGTTACACTCATAGGGTATGTCACAAGGTGAACACCTTCCATGTCGACCACTTCTTCACCGCTGTATGTCTTCCACATCTGGTCTCCGATGTGACGCACCGTCTTCACGCATTCTAAGCTTTCAGGTTGTTTGTACAACTCTTCAGCGCGGCCTGTGTGCTCGTACCATAGTGACATTCGGTATGCTCCAATGTCGCCTGCAGAGCACATCCTTATAGTCTTGTTGTCATGATCCCAATCTTTGATTGTCTGATAGCATCCGATAGCAATCTCGGTGTCGCGCTTTCCATCCATTGATCTTTGGTTTATGTTTGCAGATCCTATGATAAGGTATGCATCGTCCACTGATAGAGGAGAAGACACCAAAACAAAGAGACTACTTTAACAGATGAAAATAAAGGGAAGTATTGTATAGTTTAAAGTTGAGATTGAGACAAATACCTATCATGAGCTTGGAGTGAACATACACCATGAACCTCCTATGCTTCTGTGCATTGCAGTACTGTGTTCCACTGTGTGGAGAATGTGGAGGAACAAAGTCTTCTTTGGTCTCTACTTCTCTATTGGCAAGGCAATAGAAGTTCAAATAGTCCCTTGGGTGCTCCTGAGTCCCACTTTCTTTGATAGCTTCTCCTATCAACTTATACATCATTGACATTGTTTCTCTAGTCAAATGAAGTATATCCTGAACTGATTCACTCTCAGGTAGACCTTCTGGCCACATTGGTATTACTATGTACACCCCAAACCTCTCCTTTGCTTTTATCTTATTCACCACCTTGAGTGCAATCTCAATTGGAATCAAGTTTCTACACCCACAGTGTTGGTCTCTCTCCCACAAATCACACCCTCCTATGAAATATTGGTTCTCAATGTAGATAAACCTATCAGCACCCCTAATTGCTTTGACATATGCCTCATGAATGCTTTGCTCCACGGTCAAATTTCGGAACAATTGGGAGGCCGAAACGTGGTCAATTGATCTAAGAACTTGAACATTCCAACCTCTTTCGGAGGGTTTACTTGCATAAGTCTGCCTAATCAAGTTTGTTAAGGTGCTAGCAGGAACCAATACAGAAGGATCACATTGTTTACTCCATCGTTGCTCGAAATTCGTTAGCACATCCCAAGCAGCCTCCCCGGTTATGCATGCATGAGCATCGTGCCATGGCGTTCTTGGCCCTCCTTTCTGAATGCTAGAGCCTGCAATGTTCGTCTGGTAGAAATCTTTGCAATGAGATTCTGTGTTGAGTGTGTGGAACAATGAATGTTGCTCGGTGTCATAGCGCCCATCACATAGATCCAGGCCACCAATGAAGCTCATAATTTCTCTTTCCCTTGGACCAATGCTACATTTAGTGTCTACTGTTATGGTTTTCTGATGGTGAGAAAAGATTGTGGGGAACTTATTGTGCAACCTTGGGCACAATTTGCATACTACTTTGGTGTGTGAAAAGTACGCTAGTGCATCTTCATCATGTGTTTTCATGATTCCTTCGTTCTTGATAAGTGGTAAAGATGTTTCATCATCCCAAAGCATAATTCTCACCGCCACCCCTTCTTCAGCTTTCTGTTTCAGTAGTTCACCAAGCTTCACTCCTCTTGCATGGGGGATTGCTGTTTGAGGATCCCTGACCTGGTTAAAGATCACACAATTAGCTAGGTTCCGAAAACAAAACAAATGAGACTCTTTTATAGCTAAGAACTAGTAGGGTTGCAAGTTCATTTACCAGGACCATTTTTGGATTAAAAGACCAGCCTGCAATGTAAATCAAATGCTCCGCACCCTCAATAGCTTTGTATACATCCCCCCATAGCCTTCTTGGAGTCCCACAAAGCTTCGGTGAAGGCTTGAAACTTGAGCAATGGTGAGCATCTTGATAAAGCGTGACATGACTATTTGATCTCTGTGGAAATGTTGCATTCCTCAGCCCTTGGAATTCTCCATAACTAATCATTTTCCCCCAACTTGGTTCAAATTCTGCCGGCTTAAACCATAACATGAACCGAAGCTTGAGTTCTGGATTTGGCTTCCCACTTTCGATTAGGAGAGGAAGATTACCATTAATAAAGCTTGCTTCACTTAGTATCTGATGAGCATGGATTTGAAATTCCCCCAAGATGGTGCATTTGGTTTTCATTGTAATAGTAATGGTTGAATCTGATGAATGAGCACATAGGATTTGAAAGGTTTGGTTCCAAACACGGTCACGTTCATGGGTAGTTTTTGCTACTTTCTTGTTGTCTATCTTGATAGTCACATATGCCGGCTTCCCATTTCCAAATATACACTGCAGAACAACATTTTATCATCAATACAGAAAAAATCCTCTTAGCAAGAACAAAATCTAGCTCATTATGCAATATTCCACTTCGATCAAAATTGTTTACTTCAGTATATTCCTTGTTCATAGACCATGTCGTACTTACATTGAAGGGGAATGGTGGTGGTATATAAGGTGTGGCATGGAAGATGGTAGCTTCGAGTGTTCCATGGAGAAAACTTTGTACTTTTCCCTCCATAACTCAAAACCTTCAAACTCTGACCAAAAACAAAACCGAAAAGCTGTAGCTAGCCTTCAAACACTACTATTCCAACCAAAGAGAAACAGACATGTACGATATGGATTTCGTTTTTGTCTTGGCTTGTTCATAGTTCATACTATATAAAGGTGTTCTGGTAAGTTTCATGTATGCAATTGAAAATTGGGGAAGGGGGAAACTTAAAACGCAAAGGATAAGGTTGGCAGTAGGAAAAACTTGTGAAACTGCTATCAATGTCTAGCCTTAGAGGCAACCTTCAACCCCATCACAAGTTTTCACGTCAAGTTGAAGTGTCTTAAACTCAAATGAACTCATTTCCTTGCCCTAAAAACCTAAATTCATAGAGTACCATTTGTATAGTCTTCTTCCAAATTATGAGTCATCCAAGAATTAGCTGACCATTACATAGATTAACTAAGAAAAACTAGAAATTATATATATTAACCAATTTGGGTTTGACAAGCCAAACAAAATTTTCCAAACTCAAAGTCATTGATGAATTCCAATCCATTTCTGGGTTACCATTAGGCACAACTCGATCATCTTTGGATCACCAACAGTTGTCTCCCTAATATGTGATGTCAACAAAATGGGAGATTTATGTCACAAAAACTAGGCTGTAAAGCAATCTCCATATAATAGAGACCGGAGAGGAGTTAGCTTTTGGATGAAGAATCGATCTGGTTTAGATAAATAGATAATGATGTTTGTGAGGCGAGATTAGAGATGTGGATGATGCATGACACATTGTTGTACGTATCAGTGTCAAAATTAGAGGCCCGAACACAACAGAGAAAAGAACATTTTTGAACAAGAAGGTTCCTGAAAAGGGCAATTACAAAGCCAAGTGCTAATTAACTAGTGGGACTTGGTTTAAAAGAAAATTATTAGGTAGTGTGATCAAATGATAAGAATAAATCATCTGTACTTACTAGGTTAGTTTATAAATAGATATCTTAAAAGAGAATCATGGATCTCTGTCCTCATTTCCCAATTATTAGAATTACGGATTCATAATTCATAATTCTATGTTCTCTGATACGACATTTAGTTCTAGCACTCTGAATATCAAGTATGGATGATTTGGCATGGATAACTCTAAACGTCTTGGAAATGCTAGATTGCAATGATTGTAGCAACTCCTTTCACAAACCCAAGTCTTATGTCTCAAGTCTGATCTCGTCATTAAATCTAATTTCTATAATTAAAAAAATAATTTTTTTAGAATGACCATTTTCACCGAAACATGATCAAAGAGAAGAGCAATAGAAGTTTATTTTGAAAAGCAACTGAAGTTCATCGTGAAGGTGAATATTATGTATGTAGCTTTATGACAAGCTAAGACTAGCAAGTTGGTGAGAACAAACAAGTAATTAAAAATTTGTCTCATCTAAAAAGTTGTTATTCAATAGAATCATAAATTTTATATATACAAAATCATTACAGAATTTAGTGTATATGGTATATTTTTCAAAAACATGATCCATAATTTTCTCGATCAATAATTATTACAATAAGTTCGAGTAGTCAAGAACAAGAGAAGCTAACAAACACAAGGCGATGCATAAATTTCTCCACCACCATAACCACGATCAAGTACTTCCACATGCTCTCCCTCATTGGCCACAACCTAACATGCATTCTCCTCTCTGCCAGTGACGTTTTCCCCTTTGACCTCTTGTTAGGGCAACACCCAATGATTCGCCACTGCAGTTACAGATCCTCAAACCCCACACGTGGCGTCCTCTCATTGACCACAACTGCCACTGCACAACATTACAACCACTCAGAATGCGCCGCCTGGTTCGAAGACCCGCTAGGTCCAAAAGGAAGAGAGCCTCAACGACTCGACTTTTGCTGTTGCTTTTCGAAGCATGCCACGTGGTGTGCGGGCCGGCCCTGCTCTCTCTAATATCGTCGCCGTCCCCACCATGATTAGTGTGGTCTTTTCAGCAGAGTATTCCCGACTTATCTGTATGGATGGGTGGTTGAAAGGGACGGGCGCCTTTCACAACTGGGCATCACTTTTGTAACGCAACAATGTTACAATGTTTGACACCACATGGTTTTTCTATGCTCCTCCTTATTCTCCTCCGTCCATTTAACCATTGATTTGATGATGTAGAGTGACCAAGGACATTCAAGTTTCTCATTCCTATTGTACTTCAACTCCTTTGTACAATCTATGTCAATAATGTGATCAATACAATTTATTGATACTATTTGGACCAGAAAAATCAATTGCATTGTTATATATTGGCACTTACAAGTACATTTATCTATATTGCGATTTTTATTTTGTGACCATGCTCATTTGTTATAAAAACAATTGAGCTATGCATTTCAATGTTAGCTTATGTTTTATTGCGATTTTGTAACTACTTCGATGTTATTTTTGTTGAATGAACAGGGTAAGAATCCGTTATTCTAATTAAAATGAGTTGAAAAGTAAGTTCAAGTCAAATTTGAATATGATCACACCATGGGTTAGTACCACCGACACATAGTGCTTGTCAAATAGCTAAAAATTAGGGCCTGTTTGGTAAGTGTTTATAAAACAGTTTTCTGTATTATGAAAACAGAAATCGCTTAATACGCGGTCGGCATCGTAAATCCTGAAAACACGGGAAAACATTCTTGGGATATAATTCTTAGTTTCTGTCTAAATATTGAAAACGACTTTCTCTCGTTTTCCTTGTTTCCAGAATACAACAATTCCAAACTAGAAAAGAAAGTCGGCCTGCCTAGTAAAAGGGGTCGACATACCCAGGAACTAACTCGACTCGAGTTCATCGTCGATGCCCAGATTTCAAATTTTTGTTCTTTCTCAATCCATGATCCTCTATTCCCGGCAGTTCATCATAATCATTTATCAATATAGTCGCAGATGTACATGTGAAATTCAGTAGAATATAAAACAAAGAAAGAGAAGAAGAAAGGAGCATCTGCAAGTTTCCTTCATTAGGCCATTGCTTTCTACTCTCATACGAGATGGAACAATCATCTTTTAATTGGCAATTACTCTATAAGCGGATGTAAAGATTTAGGAGAGAAAGCAAGCAACATCTTCTGCCAATTACATAGAAAGTCCAAATATGGTTTTAGATTGTTAATATGCATTGGTTTTGATAGATGAGTGAATACACCTGGAGGTGTTTTACACAAAGAACGTGGGAGTAAGGCTGACAGATGTTGGTAGGGAAAGAGTCAAGCCATTTGTGTATTTAGTCTAAACTTTCAGGTCTTCTAAAACAATTTTTGTAAAACGTTACAGGACACATCTTTAGCATTCGAGTTTTCATTTCTCTATGTGTTGCGACTATTTTTGTTTTCAATTTTTCATGATATACTTAGAAAACTTTCAACTTAAAGTCGCTACTGATGCCATATGACAAACTAAACATGACAATGGAAAATTATTTATGAGCAAAATCCAATCCCTCTGAAATTTTCTTTAGGTCACTACAATGAAATGAAGACAAAAACCAAGAAATTATAGCCCATAATTGATTCCTAAACAGAAAAACTTGTCCAAACTTTCACAAACATCACGACCAATCACAAACAATATCACGTACACTCAGTGCACCTCACCCACACCATATAAAAGCCCCTCCAGCCACATAATTTATTCTCCAAGACGAACCCTCTAAGCAACTCTACTCAATCACAGCACACGGAGAGTCTCTCCACCTTCTTCTCCCTCGAAAATTTCCCTCCGGAAAGTCAACAAGTCAAAACCCTAACCCAATGACGAACTACGGCACCATCCCGACCTCGTCGTCGCCGTCGGGTTCCACCTCCGCCTCCGGCGAGTACATCGCCCGCGCCAAGGACCGCATCAAGGCCGGCCTCGGCGCCCGCCGCCCCTGGAAGCTCATGTTCGACTTCCGCTCCCTCAATTTCGCCCACGGCTTCGGCGACGCGCTCACGCGCCTCCGCTACAACGCCGCCTACTTCCGCATGAACTACGCCATCGTCGTCCTCCTGATCCTCTTCCTCAGCCTTCTCTGGCACCCGATCTCGCTCATCGTCCTCATCGTGATGCTCGCCGCCTGGCTCTTCCTCTACTTCCTCCGTGACGAGCCGCTCGTCCTCTTCGGCCGCACCGTCGACGACCGCATCGTCCTGATCGTCCTCAGCGTCGTGACGATTGTGCTTCTGTTTCTGACGTCGGCCACGATGAACATCCTGGTGGCGCTGCTGATCGCGGTGGTGGTGGTGGCGGTGCACGCCACGCTGAGGAAGATGGAGGATTTGCACGTGGATGAGGAGAACGCTGGATTGATGACCGGCCCGGCTGGATCTTCAGCTTAGTTAGCTCAATCCCATCCCACTGTTTTTTTTTTTCTTTTTTGATTTTTTATTTTGGGTTTTGAAATTTATAATTGAATGTAGTTGTTGTATCTACCTTCAATTGCTTGTGATCTGATCCAATAGTGAAAATTTGTTTTCGGCTTTGGTGTGTACAAATGTCAGTGAAGTCTTGGCAGTTCTTGAGAGTACCGGATTTGAGGTGGGGTTTTCCAGTTTTTACTGGGAATTGTTACCATTTAGGAATTCCAGAATTGGGAAGTTGTTGATGGATGGAGAACAACGTTATTATTTTAGTAGTTCCCCAGTACTATCTGATTGTACATTCAACTTCATTTTCATATTTCTTGTAGTTTTCTTTGAACACAAAGAAATTAGACCTTTTCTGTTTATGCGTGTCAACCGTGTGCACGGACATGATAGGATTATCTTTGAAATTATCATAATCCTTTCATTTTAATTCTTTGATGCTGTTGTTAAGCTCTTGGTTATTAGTTTACTTATACCTTGTATAGCAAGTAGACCAACAAAGCTAGGTGTGTGCACCATTTTTATCAAGTTATATTGCAACATTATGGTGCTTTTCTGTTGAAATATTATTCCACTTCAACAACATGGTGGTTTTCTTTTGTAAACAGTTACGGTCCATCCTCTGACTATTTAAATGCATGTAATTTGGTCTTTCTACGGAATTGGGCAAGAAAAAGAAAAAAAAAATCGATCTCAATACAAATAACATAACTAGTTGATTGAGCAAACCGGCTTGAGAAATATGTAACTTCACTCATGTTTTTTTGTCGTCAGATTAATGGCCACTATCGAGAGCAAATCGACAGGCCACAGCGAACCCAAAATCATAATCACAAAAAAAAAATACACACCCAAACACAAAACAACATATTCTCTCCAGTCCGCAAAATGTATCACTACATAACCAAATATCACGCTTTTCGTTACCAAATATATATATATCACTCCAAATCGAGGATCTAAACCCTCATAGTGTGAAAAAGAACTTTGAGTTTTATCGGTCTCTGAATAAAAGGTTACAGTAATGAGAAAATTTACAGTATTGAAATTAAAATTTTGAGACCCCCGTAAAGCCTCTGTTCGGAGTTGAGAGCCGAACCTCCACCTCCGCCACCATCACCACCACAGGCCTCTTCAATCTCAACCGTCCATTCCTCGCCTCTCGCAACCAAAATGGCTCACCCGCCCTACGACCCCTACTACCTGCCGCAACCACAGCAACCGGACTACATCGACCGGAGCGTGATTAACACGCTTTTCGTCTCGGGCCTCCCCGACGACGTCAAGGCGCGTGAAATTCACAACCTCTTCCGCCGCCGCCCTGGCTTCGACTCTTGCCAGCTCAAGTACACCGGCCGCGGCAACCAGGTACAAGCTACTCCTCTCTATTGCGCATTGAAAAATATTTGAAATTTCTGCTGAGAATTATGTGTCAATCTGCTTGTGATTTGGTTCCAGGTCGTTGCTTTCGCTACGTTTTTCAATCACCAATCGGCAATTGCAGCTCTACATGCTTTGAATGTGAGTGTAGCTATACAGCTTCAATTTGTTACTGTTATGTTTTGATTTTTCACTGAAGTGATTGAGCTTCCAATTGCATGTTATTACTGTCTTTTGGTTTGGTTAATGAGTGAGGAATTTATCCTAATGAATAGTTACTTTCGCGAAATTTCGAACCAGAAAGTGTTTATTCCTATGCTTAGGAGAGATTTTTGAGCAAAAACGAGGTTAGACATATGTCAGATAGGTGCTTTGTGTTGCTTTTACAATTAGTGGAATTGTATTGAAGAAGTAATTTAGGAGTTAGCATTTGTTTTGTTTCAATTTGGATTTGCTGCTGAAGATAAAGTTGGGAGTCAGGAGGACTGTATTTTAGCTTGCGATGATGAAAATGTGTGAAGCTTTGGTTATATTGCTGTTTCTTCTGAGTTTGTTTTTCCTTTGGTGGTCACGACCAGGGTGTCAAATTTGATCCTCAAACTGGGTCATTGCTGCATATTGAACTCGCTAGATCAAACTCAAGAAGGAAGCGTAAACCAGGTTGATATATGCATGTCATACTGGTTTGAATTTAGAGTTTTATATTATTTGATTTGAATCAGTAAAGGTCTCCCTTATGGAAGGTTTATCAACATGACACTTGCACAGGTAGTGGAGCCTATGTGGTTATAGATAAAAGGAGTAAAAAAGAGGATGATAACCAAGGAACATCCAGCGATGATGGTAATGTGTTTTAAACCCATAGTTGTGACTACTGAACTACTTCTATAACAGTATGACATAGAAACTTTTTTTTGCCTTCTCCATTGTATAACATAACTGTGTTAGATTTATATCATATCTCTTCTTATGCACTCTTTCCTTGTTCTTGTTTTCCATGTGTAATTATTGTTTCACGGAGGCACTGCCACCTGAAAATAATTGTGTGACTCACTTTTGCGAATGAAACTCTTTGCAAATTCAGGAGACAGTGAATCTGAAGAAGCATCTGAAACTGACAATCACGATTCTGGGGAAAAGAGTGAATTAGCTAACACAAAGAGGTTGATACAGCTTGAAACATGCATAAAGTTTAATAGATTATGCAGTTGGTGTATTGTAAGTGCATATATGTCGGACTTAACTTTATTCTTTGGATAGCTGCTAAGCGTGTTTTCATGTCTGGTTATTTGCAGCACTGAGGCAGTGCTGGATTCTGATAATGCTATCGCTGCTGTAAATGTAAGTATTTTGTTCTATATTTGAAATTAAAAGAGTTGTGCTATGTAAATGATTAGTATAATAGATCTTCTTTTATTTAACCCTTGCAGAAAAGAAAAACAATAACTTCTGGGTCTTTTGGATATGGTTCCTCTTTAGTCTTTACTTCCCAGCTTCTTCTTTCATTTCTACCCTCCTTTTCGTCTTAAGCTCACGTGGAAACACAGACTGTAGTTTACTATCGTGTTTGAGTTATATACTACATGATAAACAAGCATGAAACAAAGTTATTAGATAGATTTGCGATGATGCGAGATATTATTTTTATGTTAAGTACATTTTTCTTATTGTATGTTTCCGAGAATTTTCTTGAAGTCTGCACTTAAGTAGTATAGAGTTTAAGGATTTGCAAAAGGAAAGTCTATGACAAGATATTATATATATTACAGACTCGAAAAGAGTTTTACTTAACTAACAGAAGTTTGTACAAGTGAGATGTAAATATAGAGAAAGAGGAATTTCATGTGTATGATTTCCAACTTCTTGTCTCCGAATTGGTCGTGCAGGAGCAATCTGAAAAGCATACTGATCGAGGACAATGTTCCACTCTGTTCATTGCAAATCTAGGTCCTAATTGCACCGAAGATGAACTGAAGCAAGTTTTGTCTCAGTGAGTAATTAACTACTTATCCTAAGTTCTTTAGCTGGTTCATTTCAAATTTGTATTGCAAAGGGAGTGGGAGGCTTGGTCAAACAAAGTTATTACTTTCTAGCACTCCTCTGACCATGCCCATAATTCGTCTGCATAATTCGTGAATAATCCTTATGCTTTTGAAGTTTGAATAGATTATTGTAAAATTGATGACTTTAATTGGTGTCAGATATCCCGGATTTAATGTGATCAAATTGCGTGCTAAAGGTGGGATGCCAGTTGCTTTTGCCGATTTTGAGGTACATCATGCTTAGTACTGCAATTTGTTTTTCTGGGTATAATATTATGTTGTGATAATCAGACAATTATGTATAAGCAGTGAGTTAATTGGGCGCTAGTTTTTCTGGTTTAATTCCTTAGCACTTCAGTTATATAAAAAAACAAAAACAAAAAATGTGGAATGTAGTGTTGTTTCAGTGTTGTGCATGTTAATAGCTGGAGCATGATTTTCTGAGTTCTTTAATTTGTTTCTCTCTGGCAGGAAATTGAACAAGCTAATAAAGCCATGGATGAACTTCGTGGCACCATGTTACCATCTTCAGACCGTGGTGGCATGCATATAGAGTACTTCCTCCCTTCTTTTGTTTTCAGATATCCTTCTTTCAATCACATTTCAATCCTAGTGTTTTGCTTTACATATGTTTCCTGATGAACTATTGCCTCCCAGATATGCAAGATCTAAAATGAGGAAGTCGTAGACGAAAGGGGACTCACAGTGACAAACTGACAATGTTCAAGTAGTTCATGTACAAGTGGATTCGAATTATTGCAACCATCACCTTGGTGCCTGTGTAAGCTTTATGGTTCTTGGTGTAAGTTTTCAACTTAACCATTCAATTTGGTGAATAATGTAATTGATGATCAATTAAAGTTAAATGCTATTACTTGAGAAAGTTATAGAAGTACTCTCTTGCGTTTCCATCAGAAAGAATGACGAATGAAATTAACCAAGAAATGCGAAAGGTTGATGATTAAACTTAGCTCTAGTTGATACCACAGCCAATACAGGTTTGGAATGAAATTGACCAAGAAATGCGAAAGGTTGATGATTAAACTTAGCTCTAGTTGATACCAGAGCCAATACAGGTTTGGATGTTTGGAAGTTTAAATATTTGATTGAGAGTGGAGTGGTATCATTTTCATTTGATTGAGGCCTTTCTACTAATTCTTGTCTGAATACATTCACCTTAGAAAAATCTGATACGAAAAATTGCCTTAATATCTTCAATGTTTCCTCAGTGAAGACCAGAACAGCTAGTAATTCGAATCTTGTAGGGAATCACCGACATAACTGGAATCAAAGGTGACTTTCTTTCTCCTATTTGGACCAAAAATGAGAGTATAAACCCTTCTGCAATGCTATACATAAACTCAGAGTAGGTTCAACTTTCAAGGCTCTAAGCTCTCTCGTCCCTAGTCTAGCTTGTTCATTCTCCCTGTTGGTTGTCCTTGTGACTTATTTGAAGGTGAATATCATCATCATCAAGACATCAATTGCTGGTGTAATTCTAGATTTCTAGCCATTGTTCTTTTCTTGGTATCCAAGAGGTGGGAGACAGATTACATGCACGCTTCAGTTCCAATGACATGGTGCGTTAGTTTATGCACAGTTGGATTGATAAAGTCATCACCCTTCGATGGATTCAGCTTTGCTCATCTTATTCTTGAACCAGAGCTGGTGCACTTTTCATGAAGATGATTGGATCAATTTTGCGATGTGAAGGATTTCATTATAGGCTGAGATGGAAATGGTATTCGAGCATGCAGATCGATGGAATTTCTATTAGGGCTACTCCAACCTGTGCTATTTAGGGGGTTCTATCATATATTTAGCGCCTCATGAAACACTATTCATATAAGACTCATCTCATCTCCAACAATGAGGAACTATATGTCTTATTTTTACTATTGTTGATTGAAAATATAATATATTTAATGTTAATGCATACCAAATTACAAATATGTTAATTTAATTAAACAAACTGGATTCAGAATATTAATTTTATTATGAATTAAAAAGACAATTATTATTATTATTTAATAATATTTAATTAATTTTTTTTTTCAAACTATTTTTGTTTGTCATGTTGTGTCGGTGTATACGACAAGAGATAGAATTATTGCGAAGATATTTTGTTTAGATAAAACTTTTTATCTTGATTTCGGATGTGATTTTGTTGCCACGTGTCATAAGTGGTTGTCTAAATTACGGTTTCTATATTTATGTCATGTGTCTTATCTTATCTGATGATATCCTTCTAAATCGTCCATAAATATGGAGTCATTGTCACGTTCATCTCTCACAAATTCACAAACAACTCTCACATAAATCACATAGTATTTTTCTTTTGATTTGGTTGGTTAATTTGCCATGAACAAATTAACAAAGTGGTTGCTCAAAGATCAAGAAGATGCGGTCACCAGATTCAATCGAAGATCCATGATGATGTTTGCTGCTGCCACGCACATCCAAGCTCAAGAAGATAAGCAATCACAATGGGGCGGTTCTTCATCAGAAGGCCATAAGTATGTATCTAGAGATCGAGAGATAATGGATCAACGACTCAAAGCTCAATACTTCACTGATCCATGCAGGTATGAACCAAACATATTTCGTAGGCGATTTAAAATCCAACCTTGGGTCTTCGATAGGATGATGCGTGACGTGGCCAACCACGACCCATATTTTGATCAAAAGAGAGATGCTACCGGGAGAGTCAGCTTTTCCACAGAACAAAAGCTGACATGCGCCATAAGGATGCTCGCATATGACATTACAGCTGACGTCTTTGATGAGTTCCTAGACATAGCGGAATCAACTGCCATTGAGATTTTGGAGCACTTTACTAGAGACATCTGGAACGTGTACCATGAGTAATACCTCCGTCGACCAACACCAGTAGATTTGTGACGGCTGCTTGACAAAGCTGAAGAAAGGGGATTCCCGGGGATGGTCGGAAGCCTTGATTGTATGCACTAGCAGTGGAAAAACTGTCGTGCTGGATGGTCAGGACAATATACTGACTACAAAGGAAAACCGACAATCATCTTAGCGGCGATGGCTTCCTACGATACTTGGATTTGGCACGCCTTCTTCGAACTTCCAGGTTCCCTTAATGATCTTAATGTCCTTGGTTGTCTTGGTCAAGCTCCATAAGTGCGTTACGAAGTAGGTGAAAAGCAATATGAACAATGTTATTACCTTATTGATGGTATTTATCCTAAATAGGCGACATTTGTACAAGCAATAAGAAATCCAAGGACGGCAGAGACTATTCATTTCACAAAGATGCAAGAGGCGTACAGAAAGGACGTGGAGAGAGCATTTGGAATTCTTTAAGCTCGTTGGGCAATCATAAAAGGGTCAGCTCGCGGATGGAGTAAAGACAACATTCAATACATTATGATGACATGTATCATCTTGCACAATATGATTGTCGAAGATGAACATGATGAATATGTAGTAGAGCCATTTGACCTGAATGATATCCCGACCTAGCCTAGGAAAACACAAATATACGCCAAAAAGGAAATTGACACTGATGTTGATCTCAATCCCCAATGACTAGGTAAATTCTTGCATCGTTATAAGGAGGTTAGAAGTCCAGTGATGAATAAACACCTCCAAGAAGATTTAGTCACTTGTGGATCAAGAAGCTCCAAGCTGATCAGAACCGTCAATAAGAAGTTTTTAGATGTATTGCCTTAAATAAGTGGCTATGTGTCATATATGAACTTTATGTATTGTTTGTGGAGTACTTTTACTTTGTGTGGTGTGATGTTGCTTTGTTTGTTCATCCTTTATTATAAAATAAAAGTTAAATCAATTTCTCATGCTTAAATTATAATTTTTATTTTCATAACTTAATACAAACAAAATAGTACAACTACTAATTAGCAACAAACAAATTAAATTCTAAATTATTAAATTAAAAGATATCTAAATTCTTTTTTCTAGTAGTTGATCATAAACAATATTCATTCAATCCAAGTTGTCTCATGTAGTGGCTTGTAAGCAACCAAATTTGTGTTGTCTCTATGAGGGGTGATAGGATCTTGAGGGTGTGTAGGATGTTGAGGGCATATCGGGATGCTTGAGGTCCCTTGCTCCTTATCGATTATCTCTTGTTGCCTCCTTTCCCAATAACCCCTCTTTCTAGGGGTTTTGAAGGTTGATGGATCAACCATCATTGTGCGAGCATCTTCAGCACGTTGCTCAATCAGTTTGGCTTCCTCAAAAAGTTGTTGCCTTTGTTGATACTCACGTTCACTTTGCTCTACGAATTTTTGCATTTGTAGTTGTAGAGAATCCGAACTTTGTTGCTTTCCTTTTTTCTTAGCTAGTTTTTGAGTTTTTTTTTGTCCGAAATGGCGTGCTTGCCTTGTTGAAGGGCTTGGAGTTGTCTCGGCCTCATTCGTGGGTGTTTCATCTCCGTCCAAGTTGATTGGTGTAGGAAAGCTTGAGTTACGTACCCATATTCATATTTGTCATTGTTGGCATTTTTCCAAATTTTTGAGTATCTTCCAAAAGTGGCCAACAATGCTCATACGGAAAAGTTTTCTCTTCCAAGTCGTAATTAATATGCCTCCTTAGCATTCCTTTGCTACATATAATTTTAACATAAACATTAAGAAAATATATAGGCACTATATTTATAAATAATAATGAAAACTATATCACAAAATTAAATATATCTCACAATTATATGACAAGTAAAGAATAAATGTTATTTAAGCATAATATCAACTATAATTACCTCGTCAAGTTGATTTTCGCCGCTTCGGTGACAAGCTTCGGCCTTGTTGAGAGATTGACGCCACTTCATACATGATGCGCTTATTTTCTTGCAACGAGAAAGACAACTAGAAGAGGTTGTAGTTGTGCACTGCACCGGTTTGATGACATTGTACTCTTGCGAAATACGATCCCACAATAGGTCGAACGTTTGGTCCTTTCCGATGGCACCGTCACCACCAACATTGATCCAAGTATGACAAAGAACAACATCTTCGGGGTGCCTCCATGATTCCTTTCTTTTTCCTATTTTCTCTAACAAAAAAATAATTGAAGAACTAGAAGATTTGTAACTAAATGATAGGTTTGGAAAGAGATGGAGGATGAATGGTGTGAAGAATTATGAGAGAATGGTTTGTTATTTATAGAATTTCACAATAGTTACTGTTCCAACGGACAAATTTATTTTTTATCAATTTTTTGGGTATTTTTTCTTTTTCTAATTTGATTAATCACTCAGGAATTTATATTGGCCATGCATTTTAAGTTAGCAATTAATTTGGGCCATTAGATCAGTTTTATAACCGTTGGTGGATTTTATATAAATTTTTTTTACACCTACATCTCTGCAGTCAGTTTGAAAATCAAATGAATTTGGGCCATTGATTTTTATTAACGTTGTCATTTACCAACGGTCAAAAAGAGACAAAATCAGCCAAAAATGACCCACAACTGATGCAACAGGTTCACTTTTCTTCCCAAAACCTCCTTGATGTGTTTGCATCTCACTCTCTTCCCCACCCCCACTACGTCGCTCTCACTCTCCTCCATGAGCGCGTCATGACCTTTGGTTTCATTGTTGCTGGAATATATTAATTTAATTGTGGGGCCCATAGACTCATTTTGTTTCAGTCCTGGAATTGGCACATATATGAGTCAAAAGATAGGACCAAGTCTTTTTTTATTTTTTTTATTTTTTTTAAGACCAACCCCGCTCAAAATCATTGTTGGAGAGCCCCAAACACATTTGGGTCTCAAAAATGAGATAGCACTTGTATTTGTACCTACCATTGGAGTTGCCCTTAGAATCTTTGCTGCTATATAAAGTTGCCATTTTAACTCACTACTTGCAAACCGCCCGTTTAAACCTGTTCATTTCCCCTCTATTAAAGTCTTATACTAACGAGTTGGGAACCCGCTAAAAACCCATTAATGGGCAGAAACAAGTTGCCTAACGAAACCCATCTAACCTGCTAATAAAAAAAAATGAAAAAAACAGACAAAATCCATCAAACTTGAGCTAAAGAAAACCCTAAAGAACAAACTAATCTCTCTTTCTTCACATCGAGAAAAAAAATCACTCTCTCTCTCTCTCTCTCTCATCCAAAACCAATCTCCCATCTCCATTCTTTTCTCTGTTACCCAATACGATAGTGGCGGAGCTAAGATTAAGTGTACTGGGACACAAATAAAATATTTTTATATTATTTTATTATGTTTTTTTAAAAGTAATAAATCATTTATATAAACGAAAGTCAGAATGGCAAGGTTACAATCACCACAAGGATCACAATAGTGTCATTACATTAGACATGTAGCTCACTTACTGTAGCAGAGGATAAAACTAGTTACAAACAAGATACTAAACAAGACCTAAAACCATAGCCAAGGAGCTCAATTGCGGTACTCCAAGCCCTATGCATCCATCTAGTGGCAGCCAGCTCGCACAGTCTGCTAAACTCCAAACTGCACATACACCCGCTATATTTTATTTTTTTCCTTCAGATCAGGGCTTAGGGGAGTGCCAGAGCAGAGTACGCTCAAACCATCTCTTTTCGAGTCATTGGATATCTGCATTGGTGCTTTGAAATCAGGCCCAGTAGCCCAATTCCAAATTCGATCCTCTTTGTTGTGCTTGAGGCTAGACACGGGCCTAAGAACCCAAGCCCAGTCCCAGACGCCATTAGCTCTGCAGAGTTCCTTTCCGGCTATCTTCCACGTTGGCGGTAGCATCAAACTCAACTCTTCCGGCTTGAATCCAGACGTAGATCCAAGTTTGAGCACAACAATCGGAGGCAGAGATCCTCCCCACGCCGATCGGCAAAGTTAAACCAAATGGAGCGCCGCCAATCAAAAACCGAATCGGAAAAACAATTCTAGATCGGATCGTGACATTCCGATCTGAATCGAGTTCAGTTAGCAAGTTCATCTTAGTGATTTCCAGAGACAGAGCTCTCCAAGCCATATTCATATTCCAGCCGGTGGGATCAGCCATCGACGCCATCAGAACCATCGATCTGAACCCAATAACTCTGACCACCTTCATTGATGTCCCAGACACTGGTTGATTCCCTTTGGAACCGCTCTCAACCTCAACGAAACGATGCGGCTGAAGCACTAGATTGGTCTGGATTCCGATAACGCCACTTGAGAAGGTTCCTCCTCTCTCGACTGACATCTTTGATATCCGACCATTTGTTGGTCGGCGAAACACGAGGTGCGCTGCCGCAGTTAGAAGAGATTTGTTTTGAAACCCTAAAGTGCTTCCCCAAAGTCGGAGCATTCTCTTAGCTACGCTTTTATTATCTTTCCCATAACTATATTATTTTATTGTGTACGTTAAGGTAACCCAAAGAAATATCAAAACATGAAAAAAAAAAATCTATAAAGGAAAAAATGTCCAAACAGTATCTTACTTTTTAGCGAAGCAAAACTTTGGTATCTCACATTTCAAAAATTTCAAAACAGTGTTCCACGTTTTGACCCCGATCTAAGATCAGTATCTGAAACTGTTAACTCTGTTAAAAAAACTAATGACTGAAGGATACTTTCGTCTTTTCTCTCTAAACAACTTTTTTTTCTTCTAATTTTCAATTTCCCTACTCTCTCTTTCCTAAAAATATTCCTACTCTCTCGTGCTCCCATTGAAACCCAATCCAGAATTCACGTCAAAATTCTCTCTCTCATCCTTTAGTTAGCTTTTGTGCTGCTTCACTCATCACCGGCGACTCACTCCCGAACCACTGCTCCAGTCAACCATTAGGCTCCGCTGCCCACACCAGTTGACCCTAGCTTAATCTAATATTTTCTTGTTTTATTGTCTGAATTAATCTGTAATCTGGCGCAATGTACGTTTTTAATTTTGGTTTTAATATTTTGAGAGAAAACGATATGGATGGGTTGGGTTTCTCTTGTCTTGTTGCTCATTACCCAATGGTATGCTTTGCTTATGAATTTTATTGCCTCTACGTCTGGGTTTAACTTTCAATGTGGGCATTGTTCTTTGGGTGATTATGGGGTTTGGGTTTTAAGCCATTGGAGCTAATAATGATATGGGTCTTCCACCTGCCTCTTCATTAGCCTCTCAAAAACAGAAGATTGAGCAATAATTAAGAGAAAGAGTTGAAGTATGGGTTTAGGGGACATTATAGAATTGGTTTTGAAGGTGATGATTTGACCAAAGAAAAAAAAGTTGAAGATGGAGGTCTACTGTTGAGCTGGGAATGTGGGATCGAAGTTGGTTTATGATATGTGGACGACAATTGGTGTGAATGAGAAATAGAGGCCAATTGTTTGTTGGGTATTTTCGGAATATAAAAAAGAGAGAGTGTTGAGACCTGAGAGAGGATATATGTTTGGAGAGTTGATATTTTTGCAATTGGTGGGTTGAAGGAGGATTTGAAACAGACACCGTAATCCATATCCATCTCTATTGTCTTTTTTTTTTTTAGTGTTAGCTTGTAAAAGAGAATTTAGAGGACATATATGAAATGGTTGGGATGAGATTGAAGTTAATTGTGGGAAATTTGATGGGTTCACGAATGGTGGATTGAGATTTGGATTTGAAACAGATGAAGGTGGTAGGTGAGTCATTGTTGTTGTAGATGATCAAAAGAGGGCGGCTGTCAAGACCCACCCCGAATTTCACCCTAAAACCCGAGGTAAGTCCTGCGGGGACCACCTCCAAGGAAAATTTACCGAAAGACTCGGCAAACCTTCCTTGAAAATGGACAACCCTAACCCGGAAAAATATAGAAGACCCTCTTAACCAAAATAATAATCTTCACTTTAATCCAAATAACTGAATAAAATAATACACAATTATTTTTCCGAAAGTTTTCAGAGCTACTACAAGAAAGACAACGGAAGCTGAAGAAAATCCTAGTGGGTTAAACAGATAACCTACTGGCGAACAGTAGTGGAAATGTGGGTGACTATGCCTCGGCGCCTCCTTCTAGACCCCACTCGAACTCTGCAGACTGGGCAATTAAAAGCGAAGGAAAAGCCCAGGGGAAAATATTTAATCACGTCAGGGTGAGTGGACAAAATAATCTCGACAAGCAATAAATATTTCCCCAAGAAAAACTTTCAAGGACACGACTAGTTCTGGCTAGTCTCCAAATCTTAAACAAATACAGCCTCTCAGGCTAGAATTATATATTTATATCAGTATGTATTTACACCCGTCTACTCCATGTATGCTATCTATGAATAAGCTTGAAAGTAGATAGTCATACCAGGCTACTACGCTCGCGTCTAACGCGCACGTCACCCCATAATGACATTTTTCCTCAGTATGGGGGAAACGACCGGGTGGTATAAATACGTGCTTACTCCTTGTACGAATTCTATGAATGAATCTAAAAACATAGAATGAACTCGGAAAATAGAAAGTCGTACAGGGCTACGACGCTTGCGTCTAACGCTCACGTCACCTCATAATGGCATTTTTCCTCATTATGAGGGGAAATCACGTATTGCTAGCTAGCGTTCTCTCATATACAAACTATACTCATAAACGTTAATAAATGAGTAAAAACACTGAAATTCTCAATTCAGGATAAATTCCAACAATAAAACATTTAAAGCACATTATTTAAAACAAAGGTCCACTCACAACTTAGGCCTAAGCCTGACGTCGGTCGGAGGTCTCCTCTGCTCGAGCCTCCTCGCGTCCTGTTCCAATACATAAATAATTCCTCAAATAAAATCCCAACGTTTAAAGAAAATAGGCATAATTAAATATGAGCTTCCCGCGCTCAACCATGCTTATCGTCCTAAATCTTAACTTCACTGCCAACCACAAATCTCCAAAAAATACCGACATCCTCAAAAACACCTTCCAAAGTCCTAATCATCAAAAATAATCCAATGGCCGGATTTTAAATTATTAGTCCGCCAAAAATACCAAACTTTACAAATTCCAAAACCTATCCAAAAATTCTAAAACTCATTCCATTAAACTCCTCATAATATTTTCCATCAAAAACATTTTCTCGGCGGCGGCCGGCGACCAACTCTAGCGACCTCTGATGCTCACCAAAAATTGGCAGCATCTTCCTCTCAATCTCCTCTACAACATTCCTAACTACCACAAACTCCAATTCTAAGCCTAACCAAGTCAATCGAACACAAACACACAATAAAGCCCTAGAATTTCAAATACTGATTTCTCCTTACCTAGCTCAAGATGGAGGGAGCCCTTTGGAGGGATTGAAGCACGGGAGGAGGGCTTCCTTTTGAGCCAAGGCTCGCCGGATATGGCGGCCGGAGGAAGGAGTTCCGGCGAAAAATAGCTTTCGGCAGTCGGGGCTTTCGGCGTTGATCCCTCCTTCACGGCGGCGCTAGGGAGGCTGCCACCGGTCTAGAACTGCAGCTGGGTCGGAGACCGATCGTTTGGGACCGGTGCGGCGGTCTGGGGCGGCCGGACGGCGGCGAACGGCGGTCGGAAAAATCTGATAGGGAGAGGAGCTCGGGTGCGGGAGCGGGAGAGAAGAGAAAGGAAAGAGGGAAAAGAAAAATGTTGGGCTTGGCCCAACCGGTCCAACATCCCATATATCCAATCCAAATTTCAACACCCTCAAAATAATACCCCAATAAAAATTACCTTTTGCTAGCTAAAATTTACCATTTTTACCGTCGTCACATTTTTCTCCTACGAATAATTCTTTCGAAATATTCGTCCCTCAACACATCTCTAGGGACTTTAGGACTATAAATTCAATGACGAAGACGGTAAAATTCTTATTACCACAATGCTAGTAATTAAGATAAAATTTAAGAGTCGAGACGTGACAGCGGCAATGGTGAAGGGTAGAACTGAAATCGGAATAGATGAAGTCATAATATAATAATAAATAAAATAAATAATGAAAAACAAAAAGGGTAAATCAGTCATTTTATGACAAATACATGTCACCTGTCAATTTTTTAACGGAACTAACGTCCCTAGGTACTGGTCTTAGTTCGGGGTCAAAATGTGGGACACCGTTTTAAAGTTTTTGAAATGTGAGATACAAAAGTTTTGCTTCGCTAAAAGGTGAGATATTGTTTGTACCTTTTTTCCATCTATAAATGAATCTCTATCTCATAAAATGGTGATTATCTTTGAGAAAATTTCATATTGTTTTAAAATCACCTGAAAACAATCTCATGATTTGTACAAATATAAAATCTTTCTCGGTAAAAGAACAACAAGGTTTGATTTTTGTTATAAAGTAAATATATTAAGGTGAAGAAACTTTTAGTCTCTCGATATCTCTGGGTTAGAGCCGAGAAGGGTTTTATCAAAAGTATGTCTATTTCTATCTAGTCATAAAGTGTAACACAATTGATGCTAGGTGAGATGCTAAGCCTCACTATATTTTTTTTTTTTTTTCAAGTAGCTACACTCCCCTACTCTTAAATTATCTCCCATGAAGTATATTACTGGGCACCTCAAGTTCTCACAAAACATGCAGTTCAAACAAAAATAACTAGTCATCTACGATCCTGCAAGATATGAATAGAAACTACACTTCAAGTAGCTATACTCCCCTACAGAGTTCAAAACTTCAATTATCTCCCATGAAGCATATTACTGGGCACCTCAAGTTCTCACAAAACAATTCAAACAAAAATAACTAGTCATCTAGGATCCTGCAAGATATGAAAAGAAACTATACTTCAAGTAGTTGCTCCCCTAGAGTCAGTTTAAGTCTTCAATTATCTTCGTTCACATAATACTGGGCACTTAAAGTCATTTATGATCCTGCTTTGTCGATCCTTGAGCTCGGGGCCTTGCTGCTTTTATCAAGGAGCGCTTTCGCTATTTCAAGGAGCGCGCCCACCGCCTTCGCAGTTGCTTCCGGGTTTGGGTTTGGAGCAAGGGGTTCTTCCTCAACGACAGGGTTTGGGTCTTCCTCAACGGACTCGGCCAACCATAGCTTGTTGGGGAATTTTCTCTTCTTAAACGGCACTTGTATCATGGACCGAGTTTGAGTGAAGGAGGTCCATGACATAAGTCCAATTCCATCATGCAAGGTCCAAGCTTAAGGAGGAAAGCACTCCAACATTCAAGAACATGGTGGACATACCTAGAGAATTCTAGAACCCTTTAGAATTCTCTAGCTTAGATATTTCCTTGTAGATAATTTGTGTACATTCTAGAACATAGAATTGTAGCCATTGGATTAAATGAATCATAGCCATCCATTGAGGAGGTGCTAGGCTATAAATAAGTGGTGAAGGCACTTAGCCAAACCATCCTAGAGAATCCTTGCAATCCTAGAAAGCCTTGTAAAGTTCTCAACATTAATACAAAGTTCTTTTCTCCCACATTGCTTAAGTGTTTGCTTTGCTTAGCTTTGCATACTTAGCTCACTTCTAGCATTCTTGCTCTTTGGTGTTGCGCTTGTTTCCGCTGCGTGGAGGAGAGGCTGACTTAGAGAGTTCGAGGAGGTGAACAACTCTAAGGCCGCACGGTTGGAAGAGAAGCGAAGTTCTCATCCCGTGACACTTGCACCATGTGTTGTTTTGAGTGGCATCCAAATGGCTCTAGCGGCTTTCGGTTGAATGACTGTGTCGGACCATATTCATCACTTGCCACCGATTGGAGATGCTCTGCAATCTTCTTGCCGGCACCGTAGATTACTCATGAACCAGTTTCTAAGCCTCACTTTTCTCTTCACGAATTTCTCACTTTTGTTAACTAGTTTCCTTTTTCTTGTTCCTAGTTAAATTTTTTTTTAGGGAAAAGGAAAAAACTCCATTGATCAAAGATCATGACGACCAAAATGGTCAAGCATGAGTGGTCCGAAAACCATACAAATGCAAGTGAAAGTCACTAATGTCAGCTAGCAATTATGAATTGAAAAAAACAACCTCAAAACTATAGTCCAAAAAGGTGGACCTTAAACGACTAGAAAGCAAATGCTAAATAACCTCTAAATCTAAAACAACCCTGAAATAAAGCAGCCGTTCTGTTGAGTGTGACGCCTAAGACCCAATGGTGTACGTTTCCACTCAAACAACCCAGCAAAACAGCTTCACTCAAAACAGTATAGACTTATAGGTATCGCTCCTCTAGAAGCCCAAAAACATAGGCCAACCCGAATAAGAAAAGGAAAAAGATAAAACCCTGAGGCCCAGCCTGCCTAGGCCACATTGCTGCAGCCCAAGATGGCATAGGCCCATGAGCCCAATCTTCCCTTCCTCTCTGCCTTTCGGAATTGACCTTCGCCGGGACTCACCGGAGGAGCCTCCTGCCGCCTATTCAATCCGGTGGCTTCCCTCTCCTCCAACCCATGGATGCTTGCTTACTCGGAGCCTCCGGTAAGAATATGAGAAGGAGCCTCCCTTTGCTCAAACTGTTTAGTTATCAACCTTCTGCAAACCGATCACTAATCGCCCGCCGACCCGGAGATCACCACCTTGTCATCGCAAGTCAAAGCCTATCACCGCCTTGTCATCACAAATCAAAGACTATCCCCTCCGTTGACGTCGCCGCCCTGCCGAACCAAAGCTTGGATCTCACTGAAATCGTCCTCCCCGATCTGTATCTCCGCCGTACCTCGTCAAGAACGAAAGCCGGATCAACCAAATCGTCTCTGAATCGGTCCTCCTCTTCACCGCTAATAAAGATCGACACCGAGGTGCCCTGTAGCAGACGAAATCCACAGAAAGCCGCCGCCGCTAAACTACCTGAAACCTAGGGTTTCGTCTATAGGACCCTCAGCTCCAATATTAGTGGAGCAAATTAAAATGACTAAAATCAGGCATAGTTGGTGGTAAAGAATTTGATAAAAATTTGTTCCTAGTTAATTTAGTGTTACTTTAAACCATTCAAAATTCAATCCATTACATTTAACATTGTGAATTATAGCTAGCCTCATTTGAGTTATCTCGCTCTTTTTATTTAGCTATGAGTCATCTAGCTCTTTATATTTAGTTAGCGAGATAACTAAAAGTTATAATAGGTAAACTTTGGCTACTCTACTGAAGCTCCTAAAATGTCCAAAGTTAAACACGCTCTTTAAAATAGCTAAGGAATCAAAATAAAGAGTCTGATAAAGATACTTTAAATGAACTAGAGTAAATATATCTCCTTTTCGAAAAGAAAATAAAAACTATATAATATATCTATAGTTGGTAAGTTAGTTAATTAATCAATGCTAGTTTTTTCCAACAAGAACCGATCAATGCTAGTAATCAGAAACCTCGTCGCCCTTATGTGCCTACGCCCCAATGAGATTTTCATTCTCATTTTCTGCGTAGAAGAGGTGTAAGAGGCGATACGCAGAAAATGATGAAGAAGAAGGATGGATAAACAACCTTGGCATTGTATTCGTTAATGCCTTAGGATGGTGAAATTTGCTTAGTTCATAGGGCACGGGTCTTGATGAAGCTAAGCTTCACAATTTCACATACTAGATTTGCTTGTTTGAGAATGCTGATGTGCTCGGAAAGCTTATTGGTGATAATAGGTGGACATTCAGCGCAGCACGGTGTGGTGTAGTTTGAAACAACGAACCCACAAGAAATTGGAGGCATCAAAGAAGTACGCTTACCTTGAGACGGTATGCTCATCAAGTTATCATATGACATGGTATGTTAAGTTTCTTTTCATGTATGTGAAGTTGCATCGTATTCGATCAATTATCATGCACCAATACTGATAGGTAGCTAAGATCGAATACCAATTGTTGTGAGTGATGTCCCAACATTAGAAGTCCTCCCAACAGTCTGCCTTACAACAATGTTTGGAAATTGATAGATTGATTCAATCATTCCCATGTACTTTTCACTGGCTACAGTCTAAAGTCTAAATTATAAACCCCATGTATATTATCAAAGCTTTTAGGAACCTGGCTGCATAAGCAGCCATGATCGATAAACCGGGAGTAGGAACATAGAAGATCCCATACCATCAAGAAAACCAGCTCTGAACCTCTGACAATAAACCATGAGAAGCTTGCAAGTGTTCACTAAACTTTGAGAGGGACAACTATCACAAATTCACAATTATCAGATGAAAATTCAACCAACCCTTTTGAATCACATTCCAGTTGAGGTTCAAGAATATTAGACTCATAGTCAACTGTAACCGATAGAATAAGCCACAAACCTCAGCATCCGAAATTGTAAGGGAAAAAAGTTCCTCAACATCCAAAGCCAATCTAGTCCCAACATTTTCTGTGAACTATGTCATTAGATCTCGAATGAAAGTATGAAACCCCTCGGCGTAGATATTTGCATAGACAGCCGACTCCCATCAGTATTATGATTGAAGGTGACAAAAACAAAAGGATGACTTTAAGTTACAGAAGTCCTTTGAGGTTAGAGAAGGAGGCACAATTTGCATAAATCCCGCTATCCACGAATTCCATAGTTACAGTTCAATGCCACTGGTGAAGGTAAAGCAGTGTAAAGCAGTCTTCACCAATAGTCTTCCATTCCCAGTTGACAGACTCCACATGAATACAAGCAATTTTGAACAGTGTTCCTATGAAGATACCAACCAACAACACCATAGTATTCATTGACAGACGCGTGCACCCTGGTGGAGAATCTTCAGCTTCAAGTAAGCTATCAAATTACAAGTACACAACTAACCAGGACGCAGCTGATCGATCAAGGATGAAGGCATTAGTTACTTGAGAAAATGTTTGTAGCAAATTGTATAGATTTTTAGACTTTACCTCACTGTGAGCCACAATTATAAGTTTATGGTAAGCACTCTAATCCCACCAACAATTTCAGTCAAAACCGCATGGGCAAATTTTGCTATTTCTCAATTTGGACCAAGGAGTTTTGAGCACGACTAACGTGGTTCTTGGTTTTCCTTAGATATCAAAAACTTACAACACCTCCTGGCTATCCTCTTCCTTTACTATACAGAAGAAATGCAGGTGGCATTGTAAGAAGACAGAAGGAACATGGATTGCCTTACAAAAACGAGCGCATAAGTAGTCATTCTACCATATATGTAAAATTCTAAAAGGTTGAGTGCTTTACAGATGGTCTTCACATGAAGAAGTCCTCCTTGCCTTGTCCCTCTCCCAAAAAGCTAGCCTCGAATTTTCAAGAGAGAGCTTTCCGTACCCCTCCAATGCCTCATCCAGGGGTCCACTATATTGTTCCTTCTGCTGGTGCTCCGACCAAATCCTACCACTACGGCATCCAACATCATACCCAGGTGTTGGCATGTAATTTGAGTCCATTACCATGTCGCCTTCTAGTATACGCAGAACCTGATGAAGTAAATGGTGAAATCCATTAGCCAACATAAGAAATGTTTTCAGTAATACCTACTCATGTCACCACATTGGATACCACACAATGGGTGGCTTCAAAATTGAAATTTGATGTAGGAGCTATTTATAATGTATTTAGCAGCATGTTTAGACTTTCTTTATTTAATAGAATTATAAAGAGCAGTCTAATTATTCTACTGAGCTGTCTTCATTCAAAAATCTGTCTTTTACCTGTGACATGCGAGGCCTAGTTTGAGGATCACGCCGTATGCAAAGAGAGGCGGCTTGCAGCATGCAATAAACCTCGTGTTCTGAAAAGCTTTCCAGGCTAGGGTCAACCAGTTCATCAATCGCATATTCTTCTAACAGTGGGCGTGCCTGTTTTAGATCACCAACTTATAAGCAATTAAATAATGCAACAGAACAATAGACAGCTTTAGTGATTAGTTGTATTGTGATAGTGTATAACCATAATTTGATGTTTATCAACAATTGTAATAGCCACATTTCTTCTCTTACTAAACTAAATGAATTATGATTGATAAACTTATATTGAACTTTGCTTGCTCATACCCATTCAGTGAGACACTGCTGCCCTTTGGGGCGGTTTAGGTCCACTGCTTTTCGCCCAGTAACAAGTTCCACCAACACCACCCCAAAGGAATAAACATCAGCTTTTTCTGTGATTTGACCACTTTGAGCATATTCAGGTGCCAAATATCTGCTTTACATATCAGTTTATTAGATAATGACAAGCATGTAAACATATGCTCATATGAAAGATGAGAGGAGACACATCATTTACCCGAATGTTCCAATAACTCTCGTGTCCACACCCAGGTCTCCATCAGGTTGCCACCTTGCAAGGCCAAAATCCCCAACCTAGCAAGAAACATGAATTGAGTTCTCTGTACTTCTATCTACTAACTAGCAAGTGAAATACAAAATCAAGGATCTAAAATAACTGCATAAATGATAACTTGTAATGGACATGCTGAATGTATATACAGTCTTGTTGGTCCACAGGAAAATCCCCAGTGGTATTTTTGAGAAGAAAAGGAGCATAGAGGATCACACTGACTATTGTCTAGATTTACTACCAGATTCAAACTATTCAACTACGAAGATAAGAGTACAAGGTTGAAGTACCAGTGGCTCAAAATCATGAGTGATTAGGATGTTGTTGGGCCGCATGTCACGGTGCACAATACAACCCACTCTACATTCTTCATGAAGATAACGCAGCCCTCGAGCAGCTCCCACAGCAATTTTTTGCCGTGCAGACCATTCTAAAGGCTCACGATTTCGTCCTGGAAAGAACCCAAATCAATTATTAATCCATAAGAGCACAACATAGTTGATAGCAAAAAGTTGAAAGTAGATCAAAAACAATACAGAAATTACTTGCAAGTGTGAGGAAAAGAAATATTACTATATAGATGAGAATCTAATGACCCATTGCATATGTATTCGTAAACGAGCAATCTTCTTTTGTCCTCAATACAGAAGCCAATCAACATTACAACATTTCGGTGCTGAGCACAGCTCAGGACTTCAACTTCTGAACAAAACTCTTGATCCCCTTGAGAACTAGCCAATTTGTGTTGCTTGACAGCAACAGCCTGGCCATCTGGTAGCACCCCTCTATGAACAGAACCAAACCCTCCTTCAGCCAAGAAGTTGGCCTGTGAAAATCCCCCCGTAGCAAGCTCCAGCTCTGCATAGCTAAACCACCTTGGAGGTTTTCCAAACACAGGTGCCTTGTGTTGGCATATCGAACACAATGGAGGGGGACCTGGAGGCGCATTTCTAGACAGTGAAATTGCTTCTCTTAGATTTCCACTGAAGTCCATGTCACTTCTATAATTTGACATTCCGATTTCAGCATCTCTTTCAAGTTTTGAGATTTTTGCAAGCAAAGCTTTGGTACTCGGTACATTAGGATTATCATTAGTTCTGTGTGAACTTTCTGTGTGTTGTGAGGATTGATGATGAGAATTTAGAAACTCTGCTATCCATGGTTGGAACCTCCTACTTCCTGAAGATGTAGATAAACACTCACTATCTGTATCTGAACTGCTGTCATCAAGGACCTGATTTTCTTTACCGACCATTGATTCCTCTTTCTTTTTATCTCCATTAACTCCAGAAATGAAAAAAGGTGAAGTTCCTGGATCTGAACTTGACACTGATGAAGTTCCTGCCTCAGTAGCTGTAAAAGGTGTCCCTAGCTCTGGACTACTAGTTGGAGTCACATCCGGTCCTCGTAAGGAACTTAAAGAATTATTGTTCTTTTTGGTATGTTTTTCGGATCTTTCAAGCTCAGAAGCTACCTGACAGCCAGATTCAGCATCCTTCTTCGGCGAACCATTCAAATTCAAGCGAAGAACTTTTGGCTGGGAACGCTTCATAACCACAATGTTACACTGCAGCTCTTCCATGCACCGTTTTTCTTCAGGTTTAAGGTGTCTGTAAAAACCAACATGAACTTATAAATATAGAGACAGAGAGAGAGAGAGCATGTAATTTCAAATCAAGAACATATATCTGGGTTTGGAAATCAAAAGGAAAGAGGATTAAATTAATCATATATTACAGGCCTATTATTGTAAGGGAAAAGTGATAAGAAATAGAGCATTACTTGTCTAACACAACCCAACTAGCTTGAGCTCTCTTAGCCTCTACAGCCACAGAGCCGGAAGGTGATCCAGAAATAATCTTTATCTTGACATTTATCTGCAAAAGATCGCATGATGAATTAACAGTAATGCAAAAGAAGTATCATAAAAAGGACATATATATCACTAGAGTTACCTTATTTGGATCATAAACTTCATGAAGCTGAAGGATCATCTGAGAGCAAGAATCTGAGATATCACCCTTCAGCTCTGAGGTTGTTCCTGGCTGAGACTTCTTGTTAATACTCGCACAGTCCCCTGCGAACCTTGGGAAGCCCCATTTTCTACCTGAAAATTAGGAAAAATGACTTTGTCAAGTTAAGAGATTGTGTAAATGGAAAGGGTTGCAGGAATAGATCTCAATAGAGTAAGTCATCTTCAATTAGTCCACTAAAACTTATAAGTCTAGCATAGTAGTCTTGAGTCTTGGGTAGACGGAGGACCAAGAGTTCACATGGCCACACAACCGTCATGAAGTTGAATCACATAGCAAATACATACATTTAACTTCAAGAACCAGAAATGAAGACTTTAACTGGAGGCAACAGCAATTCAGGTAATCAAAATCAAGCATATATACTGGTAGGTAGTTGAATTACACTGAACAACAGAAGTGCAGCTTGAGTAAACATATTGATCAATCCCCTTGAAACTAGGACAAGTAAAGGAACAAACAGATAAAGCATCTTTAGTAGAATCAAGAGGAATGATTCCAATCAGCCTATCAGGCCTATTTTGCAAACACACTCATTTACCTATCACAATCACTGAACATGGAAAATAGACAAAAATCAACTGCAGACTGAAATTACCTGAACTTTGGGATGGCACAACCACAAGCAATGTAATGCAATCTCCAGGTTGAACAACATGAGTCAATGCCCAAACCAGAGCAGTCTTGGGAATCTCCTTGGACGCCTTAACCGCAACCACGACCTTCTCGGCGTCATCGGAGCCTTTCTCCTGTTTCACCCTCTTCTGTTCTCGACTCATTGCAAAATTAGCACCAAATTTTGTTTTGCCACCTTGCTTAAAACTATCAAATGCTGCCCTCAATTATTCCCACACGCACTACAACAAGAACAAAAGCACATTTCCAAAACTAGCATTGCCTCCACAGTGCTAGATTCGCAGGCATGTACTAGCAGACATGGTAAATCTTCCCTCTAGCCGCCTAGCATAGCCACAGACCCAATTTGAAAAGACCCTTGTTACCAATTCACCTACAATCCTCAAGAATCAAACCAAACCAAACCCACTTGAGGTCCTCCCTTGCTCTGCTTTCAGTCACTTCAACCAGTGAAAACAAAGCATCAATGCTCCCAAAACGGTAACAATATTGAGATTTCCAGATACCCTTTATGGCCCTGAAAGCAAGAACTCCTGATAAAAGCACTGTAGTGATTTTACACTTTTCTGACGCCTAGAGAAAAAGGAGATGCAAAACGACACACAGGTATAGTTGCCTTCACAACGGTGGCCCTGTTCTTGATCCTTCAAATCACTGGGTCAATATTGGTGAAAAGAATAGCTTCCCAAAAGGTAAAACCAGCCAAATCATTGCGTAATTTAGATCCAATGAATAAGTGCCAAGCCCTCTAGCCCTTAGATTCCACAAGATGATGATGATGATGATGTGCCAAAACTACTACAGAGAACAATCAAATCAAATCAGTAACATGAGACCAAAGAGGCGGAAGCTGCATAACCCTTTTGCTGCAGATGAACTCTCATTTCAAAACCCCACATACCCACACCTCAAATGAAACCTGCAATCAGTTCAGACCAAAATTGAAGAGACTCAACACTTATACACAACTGGGGAAAACAAACAGTGTTTTGATTCAGTAAAAAAAAAAAAAAAGTAAAAATCAAAGGGGATTTCAAATCAGCAGTATACAAAACTTAACATCGTGATCCCATCACTTTCAAGCTTCTGTTTTGGGATTTTCCCAGCGACCAAACACATATCAACAAACTCAAAGAACAATACCATTAAACTAATACACACCAATAAACTAAACCCAAAACTCCAACAATGAGTTTGATTCTAAAACAATCTAAAACTCGAGCGAATTACGGCATTTTCACACCCGCCACGTGAAAACCATTTTAAAAAGAAAACAGAAATGCATGAATAGAAAGTGTGAAAACAACAGCATCAGATGTAGAAGTAAGTCACAGAAAATAAGCTTAAAGCTTAAACCTAGAAGCAGAAGCAAGCACCGTTACCGAACAGCAAAGGTTTGGTTTGAAAATGCTGAACAGCTCTGAGCTCTGTTGCTGTTTTGTTTCAGATGAAAGCGTCAACCCACGCAAAGGGTAGAGTAGATTGAAAAGGGAGAGAAGAAGCGCCAAACAAAAAAGTAAAGTGGGAGTTGTAATAGTAGTGGTAATTGTTGGGTTTTTTGGGAAGAGATGTACTGGGATTGGATTAGCTCTAGATTGAGTCAATCGGAGGCAGAAGAAGAGCATTGATGGCGGTTAGCAAAGTTTCTGTGAGTGCAATAAAAGTGAAACAAAGATTACAAACCCAATGCATGCAGTAGATTACAAATTTTTTATTTTTTTACTGCGGTGCCAGAGATTTGTAGTACATAGAGAGAAACACTTTGGACGAGACGTCTCGGACAAGACGGGTCAGAGACCCGAGGAGTGTGAGCGATGATCAGTAAATTTCGCAGTGAATCGCCGTCGAGGTCTGGGCTTTTGAATACGCCCCTGGTTTTTTGAGTTTTATTACGCTTTGAGGGCTCTGGAACGGCGTCGTGTTTGCCTTGGAGGTGCCTTTTTGTGGGTTTAAATTAAAGGAAATTTGTTTGAATTAAAGGGTTATTAAAGGAAATTTGTTTGGATTAAAGTGATTTAGTGAGGAAGTGTGAAATTTGAGGAAACGTAATGAGATTCCCTCAATTTGAGGTTAAACAAAAATTTGTTCTAAATTTCTTTTTAAAAGTTGTTTAATTTTGTGCAGGAAATTTTGTATACATAAGACTCTGAATTTTGTATATCATGTATTTACACATCGTGTACAGAATCGTATACAGAAGACTCTGAATTTTATGTGACTTTTTTTTGTGGACAACACCAGGAATTGGAGTTAGGGTGGGCTACATTTACCTTATGCTTCCATCAAAAATTATTTCTGACAAAATTTGATAACATTCAATGTAATTAGAATAAATTTCTCGTATGAGCAAAAATCTCTTGCTCAACTTGAAACATCACTTATGGCGGCATCATTTTTTTGAAAATGTTAATTCACTTTCTTTGATTAAGATGATAAATCAAATCGTAAAAAACACCATATCATTGAAACACTAATCTTTTCAATAATCAAAGGGTTGTTTACTAGTCATTCTCATTCTCCTAATAACAATAATAAGAAACGAAATTTGCATGAGATCCAGCCCCAAAATCTCAAATGATTTATTCATTTTCATTCCACACAAGATTGGTTCTTGACTTCTTAAAATGATTCTCATTATCTTCATATTTCTAATACCTAATCAATCTCATTCAGATTAGTAAAGATCGGTTGAGAAATTTGACATTTTGCATTTTTAAACCCCACATAAAAATGTTATTAATTATTTATCAAAAAAAAAAATGACAACTAATTATTCGCCTAGATTACTTTGGTAAAGTTGTCTTAAACTCTTAATACGAGTCATCTCCTGCTGATACGTGTCGAACCGGGGTCACAAAGAGGCTAAAATTCCATAATCGTAATTACCTGACAAAACCACGCCCTTTATTGTAAGTCCACCACCTCCATATTCAATTTTCAAAATAAACCTCGCCATTAATGCCAGAGGGAGACGACCTTACCCACCTCAAAGCCACAAGGGCTACACCTACCACACCTACCCCACAAGTTGACAGGTCCTCCCTTCCCAATCCCGTCCGCCAGTTTGTCACTGTTGCCGGTGACCCATCTAATCCACCGCATCCCTCATGATTTCGTTACCCCCTGTCACCCTCACCCTCGGGTGACTGACCCGCTTCCCCATGCACATCACCCCCACCCCCGTTTTAACGATAACTCACGGCAACACTTCAACGCCATTGGCCCCACTCCGTGCATGCATGAGACGGCGACGCTACGACGCCGTTTCCGCGGCTCCGCAACCCTCGGCAATTGGTGCCACGTAATCCGGATCCTGTCCGTACTTGCGGGTTAATTGTTAATTAAATTATTAATTGGGGTTAAGTGTTTGTTTAACCACATGAGGAAAGTGGGCAACGTCTTTGGTTTTTTTTTTTTTTTTTTTTTTTTTTTTTTTTTTAAATTAAGGATACGTCTTTGTTTTGTGTTATTTTATTTTCAGATTTTGTGGACGAAGAATGAGTTGATTCTGAAATGAGACAAATGATATCGAACGCGCTGGCCTAAATATTCTTGTACCCCTTTTAATGTTTTGATTTTATATTTTGTTTTGGTGTTTATGGATTAAGTTTCTCGATCAAGTAATTAAAGTCTAGAAAATGTTTATCACCATCCTTGGTGGTTATCGAGTTTAGCTCCAAAGTTATAATGGGCGGATACCAAATTTATAAATCTTGTTGTTGTTAATATGTTACGATAGTTACGATAAATCATGTAGCCGTATCATGTTTGTCGTAACTATGTCAATATGTCATGTAATTTTGTTTTTGTAATGGACATTGAACTACATTGACAAGGTTTTGCTTGGATCGATTTCGTGATTAAAGCCGCGTTCTATTTTCGATTTGATTTCAGTTAATAGACTCTCCAGATAGGTTCTATACTCCACATTTGAAGAAGAATGGGGGGGGGGGAGGGAGGGGGGGGGGGGGTGCGTATGTGAACTGGCCGGGATTTATTTGAAAGAAGTTATGGTATATTCAGAGAGGCTATGGCCTAACCGCCTAAGGGAACAAAACATTGGAGTGATATTTTGATTTTATGATGCTTATGATGCCTCTGTTAAAGGGGGTACTCTCAAGCACATGACACATGTGACTACAAGCATTACATGTTGTTATCAACAATCAATGACATGTTGCATATACGATTGATAATCACTATCAATATTCATGACGAAGTAAAAGATTCATTTCGATGATAGAGTTGTTGTAATGCTCATTCAAGTTGCCTTCTCATACTTCCCATGGTGATGTGGTCGTAAGCCTGTATATACATCTGGCTTGAACATCCATCTTTAGGCGTGAGCTGAGTTCTCGTGAGTAATTCAATAACGTCAACATAATATTGATAGTTCGATACTGGGTTAATCAAACTACACTAAGATAAAGATTAGTCGTATAATTTGTTTCAATTATCAAAATTATAAACAACTAATTGATTTTTCAATTTGGTAACCAACTTGATCATGTCCCTTCTCGAGACTTTTAGTCCCAGTATAATTTTGAAATTGAAAACTGACATGATCGACTTTGTTAGAAGTTTGAGACTTTGGACAAAAATACGAAACCGATAGTATTGAATCTATTTTTGCGTTACCTATCTAATAGAAGAATGCTTTGCACACACTTCTGTACAAATAGATATATGCAGCCTACCGAAGTTGGTGTACTCATTTGTTGGGTTCATACTTCAGAGTACATCATAAAGTTATTAAATCAAGCAATTGCATTAGAAGTTAGAGTGAATCCATTATAGTAAGAAAGATATGCACCATGCATGTCCAAAAGGTGTTCTTGTATCTTTCTCTGAATTCTATAAACAAACACCCTATTCTACATGCAACTGGGAATAGAGGGTAGGGACAAAGACCCTCAATCTACATGAAGATTGCATATCTTATTGCCAAAAGATAGAACAAGTTAAGGACTTTGGGATAGCAGGTTTTTTAAAATTTGAAATGCCTTGCATTCTGTGAAATTTGGGACCATTTGATTATTCAATATGGTACTGGGTTTTCCTTTCCCTATTCTCTGATAAAATGGAAGGGACCAATAATCATATCAAGCTTTGGATATTTCAGGAGTAACCTGTTTGATCTTGTGGATTTTCCTTCTCCGATCCATAAGTTCTAAACTCACATTTCCTGGACTTCTAACCTGTTTGATGAGTGCAGTAAATTGGAGTTGATTTTTGTTTCCCCACGTCTTGAACTTCATCTTGTCTAGCTCGTAAATGTAGATGGAAATGCGGATGTTGGTTAGAAGTCGAGGAAATGTGAACAAAATTGATTGAGTGAGTTCTTTTGGTAAGCAACTTGGATACTTTTGATAAACAAATCCGTATCCAAATGTGATCAAAATCAAGTTTAGAAAAGAAAAAAATAATGATGATCACATACATTTACTATATTAAGAAGTTTGTTAGTAGATGTTGTATATTTAAAAAATTTAAACATATTAACCAATGATATTTGAATACCCGTTATCGTTTTCAGAAAATCCTTAAAAGTTCAAAATTTGAAACTGGTTCCAAATGAAAACAAAATCAATAACTGAAGATCGACAAACCAATAAGAAAGCAATAACCAATGCAGATCCATTAAATGCAGCTGGGCCTTTCATGTCTCAAAATCCTAAACCTTACCACCATCTCCAGCAAGCTCAGCCAGCCATGGCCAATGGACAACAAGTACTGCATTGCTTTGCTGAATGCTCTGCATCCCAAACCCTCATGGAAATTTGATATTGTTTTCAAAACCAGCAACATGACATCTGGTTTTTAATATTTTTGCAGAGCATTTTTTTTCGAGACCGGATTCAACGCACCAAGGTGCACTTACACCATTAATGTCTAAGTGCTCAAATTGCTGTATGGGGAGATCGAATGAATACTAGAGATCCTAAATTTCTTCATTTTAATTTCATTTTTGATCCGATCAAATTAAATGTATATAATAAGAGTACATCTTCTTCGACCTAGTGTTCTCACCTCCTTAGTTGGAAACACTTGAGACTATTTTTTTGGGTTTCAATTTTGTTAACTGTATTAGTACATATGCATGTAGTGCGACCTAGGTGACCAAATCAAAATACTACATGTTAGTTTCTCGGTTCACTTGCACCTTGGTGTATAGAAGAATTTTCGTTTGTTTTCTCCCAATCTTAAAAAATTCCATATAATTCTTGTTTTTGTTTAAATTCATCGTCTCTCCTTTGATTCTGATGATGTATAATGCTGTGATTTTGAGCAAACAGACTGACGCAAATGGCACCAAAGTGTGAAGCAATATGTGCTACAATGGTGGTCATGGTGACTACATAACAACATTTGTATTGTTAATTTGTCTTGTTTACTGGAAAATAACAATTATAATTTCTTCAAGGTAATTTGGATTCGAATTCAAAGACTTTATATGAGTTTCAAATTCATTACTAACTAAGGATACATTACAAATTTTTTAAGGGTAAATTCCTCATATGGTGTCACGTCCCGACTTTTAAATTTTTACCTTATTTACTGGCTTGGAATTAATAATAATTTTACCGTTTTCGTAAATGAATTTATAGTTCAAAGGTCCATACAGGAGTATTGAGGGATGAATATTTCGGAGAAATTATTCGTAGGAGAAAATTGTGACGACGGTAAAAATGGTAAATTTTATCCGGTAAAAAGGTAATTTTTATTAGGGTATATTTTTAGGGGTGTTAATTTTGGATTTGGGTTAAAGTGGGGTGTTGGACCGGGTTGGGGAGAAAAGCCCAAACCCTACTGTCTCTCTCTCTCTTCTCTCTCCTCCCTCCCGATTCTCTCCCCCGATTCTTCTCTCTCCCTGCTGGATTTCTCCGCTTCCGTCCGGCTGACCTGAGCCGCCGCATCGGTCCCGATCGAACCACCGTCTCCTCCTCTCCCTTCCTGGGCCGGTGACCGAGTGTGCAGCGCCGCCGATCGGGAGAAACCTCCTCCGAGAACCCGACTGCCTCTTCGCCGGAGCTCCCTCCTCCGGCTACCAGAGCCGGAGCCACTTGGCTTGTTTGAAAGCCCTCCTCCCGTGCAACAATCCCTCTAAAGGATTCACTTCCCCTTGGTCTAGGTAAAGAGATTTTGGTGTTGGAAATTCTAGGGTTTATTTCATTGTTTGGTTCGATTACCCTATCGAGGCTTGGAATTAGTGTTTGTGCTAGTTAGGGAAGTTGTTGTGTGTATTGAGAGGAAGGTTATGCTAAATTTTGGTAGGCATTTGAGGTCGCCGGAGTCGGCCGCCGACCGCTGCTGTTAGGGGGATTTTTATGGTTTTAGATGTGTAATATTAATGGGAGTTTAATGTTGTGAATTTTGGAATTTTTGGAGGAATTTTGGATAGGTTTGAGATTTTTCAAAGTTTGGTATGTTGGCCATTAATTTGGATAGAATCCGGCCGTTAGATTATTGTTGTTTTGGCCGTAGAAGGTTGGTTTAAGGCCGCTAGTATTTGTGGTGAAGTTTGGACCGTATCGATTTTAAGATTGGCGAAGTTGGGAAAAGACGAGAGTAAATAAGACTACATTTAATTTTGTCTGTTTTTATATAAGCGTTGGTATATAGTTGGGGATTAATTTATGTGTTTGAAATATGACGTGATGAGACTCGAGCTGAAGAGGTCTCGGATCGACATCAGGCTTATGCCTAATTTGTGAGTGAATTTTTGTTTTAAGTAATATACATGCTATGGTTCTGAGTTGAACAATTTCTTTTGTTGAAGTCATTTTATTTTGTTGATTTTATTTATTTTGAAGAATTACCGAAAAGGGGATTTTTCGGTAAATTATAAATATTTATATGAGGAGAGTATGTATATAAATGATAGCTAGCCATATGTGTCTGTCAACCTTAATGACGTAGTATATAACCACATTCTGGTGTGACGTGAGCGTTAGACGCAAACGTAGTAGCCCTATATGAGTGTTCAATTCATATTGGAGGTATGAACACATATTTATACACCCGTATGTCCACCTTAATGGCGTAGTGTAGCACCGCATTAAGGTGTGACGTAAGCGTTCGACGCGAGTGTAGTAGCCCTATATAAATTATTTTAAATCTATAAAATAATTAAATAGGGAGTATGAACGTGTGTAAATATATACATATATTGGTATATATTTTTGAGCTGAAGATGCTCGATATTTATGAGATAAAAGATTTATCGCTTGGAGCATGCATTCGTTTTCTTCGGAATTTAAATGGGGAAAGCATAAATATTTTTAGTTATTTTCTTTATTTATTCTTTTTATTTTGTCCACTTACTCTAATGTTTTTCGAATGTTTTCCCCTGGGCCATTCGTTTTAAAAATGCCCAGTTTGCAAAGTTCGGGTTGACACTAGTAGGAGACGAGACATAGTTACCCACTTCTCCACCACTTTTCACCAGTAGGTTACCCGTTTAACCTACCAATGTATTTTCTTGCTTCCTCTAGTTTATAGTAGCTCTGATTACCCTTGGGGTTAGAGTATAATATTTCGGTGGTGTGCTAAGAATTATGTTATATTTCTCGATTATTAAAAGGATGAAGTTGGTCATATTATTTGGATATTTATGGGTTGAATTGGAAGTTGGTTGATTCGTCTAGGAGGGTAAATTCTTGAATTTTCCGGGTTAGGTTGTCTATTTTCAAGAGAGGTTTACCGAGTGCTTTAGTAAATTTTTCTTGGAGGTGGACCCCGCAAGACTTACTTCGGGTTTCAAGGTGAAATTCGGGATGAGTCTTGACATATGGTACCTAACGTATGACCAATTGGACAATTAGGTACCCAATGTTTAAAAGATGACACTTTTGTACCTCAAGTTATGCTCATCATCAATTGTGTCAACTCAAAGTTTAAATGCCCTTGGAAGCTCATTCAGATCATGAAGGATACCAAAAGTATTGCCACCTATTTTGAGCAAGTTTATTTTCATCATGTTCTTCGTGAAGCTAATTTTGCTGCCGATGCTCTTGCCAATTTAGGGCATAGCCACTCTGATATGTACTGTTGGGAGGATGTTTTTCCTGCTTTAGTTAAACAAGCTTTGAGCTTCGACCTTTTTGAACCGAACTGCTCTAGGGGTTTCTCTTTGTAATTCTAGTCTTTTAGCATAAAAAAAAAGTTATGCTCAGTTAGACAGTTTAATTTGATACTTCCGTTAACTTTTCCGTTAAATATAAGGGTAAAATAGACATCTAGCACTGCTGCTCATATCTGTAGTCTACATTCTACGAGTACGAAATGCTCCTAACTCCTAACCCCACAAGGAACTCAGAAGTGTAAAAATGAAGAAAAACAAAGCACAATAATTGAGCAAGCAGAGCTAAGAGTACTGAAAGGGGGGGGGGGGAGGGGGGGTCATTTTCCTCCCATAATCCCCAACCAATATCATGTTTTCTTATCTCTCGTGATGCCATTCAAGTCCTTATCTTGTTGGACAAATACATGAATGAATCAAATAGTACATCACACTATTCACCCTCATTGCTGGAAAAGGCTGATCTCCATTCAAGTTCAATCACATTCCCCTCTTGTTAGCCCAGGTGAAATTTTGTACAGAACTCAATTCTGCAGGTCCTCTTGGACAACAGATCAAGGCTAGGACATTATCACATAATTAACCATCAAATAATTTATTTCTAACATTCCAATACAAAAGCGCCACGTTACGAGATTAAGGATATTTTCGATCATTTAAGACAAATATACAGATATTTACTATTTAGACTCTCCTTATACATTGAACAGACTGTCCTACACAAAACATTTCTCCTTATTGAGCATTTTTTTGTTTTTTTTTTTCCTGATTGAAATCTTCAACTTAGAGAAGCAAGGAAAAAGTGAAATTTCAGTTATTTTCATGATCATACTGCAGCTTTTTGCTTGTCTTGATTGCGGAAAGAGCTCAGTGATTTCATTTTTGTCTAAATAGCTGAATGAGTGATTGAGGCTATGGGCCAATGGGCGAATGAGCCCAGCAATTTGCACGTACTTGCTGCAGCAGACTGAAAAGTGCAAAATGAAAGTATGAGCAGGCAATAGGCAGCTTTGTCTCTTGTAATAGACTTCATCATTATTGATTGCAAGGTGTTTTGCATGCATTGCAGATTTTGCAGTTTATAATTATAACATGCATCTATCACTCACAGACAGTTCCTCTTCTTCTAGCCATTTAGTGGCTCTACTATTTACTTTTAACTTTTGTGTTGTTTAAAATGCAGGGTAATTTGGAGAGTACATAGTCTACCTCTCCATATATTTTAATATATGATTTTTGATTGCTTAGGAACACAATATCATTGCTCAAACTATCCGCGATGACCGGCTTGAGCGTCGGAGGGGGAACGAGCGATTCATCCGATCTCCCCTCTAACCTACTCGTTTGCTGTTTGCAGGAAAGGAACCAGAGCTGATAGTTTGCCCCGCACAGATAGTTCGCTCCGCATAGATAGATCTCCCCAGCGGATAGTTCCATACTTAGCTATTTCAGCTATCCCACTTCTACTCCCATAACAATCATGACTTGATAAAGGAACTGTGTGATTTTTGTTAAGATATAAATCCCACATCGGGCATATGAGACATTGCCTGTGAGTTTATAAAGGTTTGAGCCACTCTATCCATTGCCAATTAATTTTAGATGTGAACCACAAAGTCACAAACTACTTTATCAATTTTAGAATGAATAAGAAAGCCCTTGCAAAATTATGCCCCTTGAATTTAAATTCCAGGAATGGAAAATTTTCCTAAAAAATTGTGCACTCGAATGAATGAGATCGATTATTTAGTGTACTTATTGTATAGGTTATGTCCGATTTATCAATCTTTTCATAGTCTTACGTTAGATACATATGTTCGATGTATTAATCACCTAATAGTAAAGAGTAGTGACCGGCAGGTGAAATGACACGTAACTTTCGATACTTTAAAAAGTAATTGTAGAGAGAATTTAAATGTTGTCATGAGATCTATTATTTAGTGAACTTATCATACGGGTTATGTCTAATTTATCAATCTTTTTATAGTCTTACATCAGGTACGTTCGACGTATTAATAAGCTAATAGTAAAGAGTAGTGATCCGTGAGGTCAAAATCGGCGATTGATGTTTGACGTCTCTGACTCTCTGTCCCATTGCGTAATGAATTAAATTACATAATTCCTAATTGGAACCTAACAACAATTCGATCAGCAGAAATTGATGATTTGGGCCAATTAAGGTGGATACTGTGAGAGTCTAAACTTTTGCTTTCGGCCTGTACCGTTAAGCCGAGTCCAATAATAGAAGTAAAGGAAAGAGTAAATGTTTTCATCAAAATAAAAATACAAAATAGGATAATGCTATTAACACTCCTTATTTTGCTATTCACACACCTCATGTATTTTCATAACACTACAAATTTGATTATGTTTACGAAATTGCCTCTTAAAGTTGTTTTATGTCCACATCATGAAAGAGGTGTGTGAATAGCAAAATATGGTGTGTTAATAACACCACCCTAAAAATTAGGTAAATGTCAGTCAAACTCAAACATGATCATATATGTTGTAAATATTATAATATATGTGGATGTCCTTATAAATACTCATTAGTTATGTCTTTAAGATGTAAATCATACTCCTACATAAATAAGCCTAATGAGAATGAAAGTGACACTTCTTCCTCCTCCTATATTTTGTTATTCTCTTTTCTCTCAATCTCATTCTTAGTGTATAACACGTTATCAACATGTTTTCGCTCATTCGTTCCATGAACTCTATGACGATCTATGAGATGTTGGTGTAACTTTTGTTGCTTATTATCCATACTCAGGATCTATGAGTTCACTTCTATTTTGATTATATCTTGTCTACATATATACTTTGTTTATGTTACTCAATTTTATGTTTACAATTGCTTATATTAGTGAGTCTGAAGTTTTGCTAATAATACTCAAATATGAACTTTTTGAGATTATGAACCTGAAGTTCAAATATTACAGTAGACTTGCAATTCTAATTGTTTGCATAAACCTGAAGTTTTGTGCATGTACATGTGATCCATTGTTCACAAAATTCGAACATGAAGTTTCGATATTGATATTTCTTTCTTATGAACATGAAATTCTAAAAAACATAATTGGATCCATGATGATCAATGTGGTCTATGATGCAAGATTATTGCTTAAAACCATGAACCATGATCTATGAGTTTATAGGTGGTTTGTATATTATTGATTTAGATAAATAATCTATGGTTCTTATTCTCATTTGTTTCGATGAGTTTTGCAATATCATGGTGCAATTCTATGCAGTTCTATGGATGATTTTATGAAACTTTTGAACACATGTTCAACATGCGACATTAAGAACCATTGTTCTACCAAGAGCCATGAATGGATGCATTTGCGTCTTTTAATATGGATCCTGATATGACTATAGATGTGGCTATAGTAACCATTTTTGAAGCATGTCTTAACATTTACTGCCTCTCTACGAAGCCCTCTGACAAAGGTAATAAAGCTAAATTCAATCATACGTACTAATCAGTCTCATTGAGATTCATCTGGACAATTTGTGGACAATGAAAAAACATGTTGATGTGATCAACAAATGATGATATTTGATTATAGCTATTATTGTTGTAGTAATGAACATTAGTTGCAAGTTGCAACCATGTTAATGAGACTATTACCATTCTTTTACTTGCATTATGTGGGAGTTATTGAATTGATGTGTGAATTATTGATTTAATGTGAGAGTTACTGAAATAATTAACTCAGTTTACTACCATCATGTGATCAGTTATTTTTTAATGACTTTTCATATTACCATTTTTATTATTCAGTGTTGTTATAAATTTTTTTTTTTACCATTATCTCACTATTGTGTAAGTTACTGTTATTAACGACGGTTCTTAATTTCACTTTTATTATGTGATAATAAAACAAAATTTTATCTTCCGTCATGGTCGGGCATCTTCTTCTCTTTCCAACGCGTAACATGCTTTGCATCTAGTAATTTCCTCATTCTTGGCTTTGGTCTAGTAACTAACGATCATGTAAAATGTACATACAAAGGTTTGTTTTCGACTAAGTTTCTGGCGGAGCTTATCGTATCCTTACGAGTCAATTAGTTATCTTCTTCGTCTCACTCTATTTTGATCAGAAAGGTAACGGTACAACATAATTGTTTTTCCTGGACTAGTGTTAATCTATGAATTTCTGGACTAGTATTCATTGATGATAGTTATCGTATTATTACGTTTAATTTCATTTGCTGCGATAATATATTACATTGTTGCTTATATTTTATTATTTTATTATGAAGGTATGAAAATGGATCATGAACACGCTCAACTTATAAATGGAGAAGATATTTGTCTTGCGGACAGTGTCAATCCTCTGTGATCAACAATATTTCTCCATCTTAGTGCCTTCTTAAATTAATGTGACCACCATATCTGAAACTGCCAATTTGGTTGAAGGCTCCGGAAGAGCCCACATTAGTCTTCCAAATGGAACACAGTTGTCCATTAAAGAGTCTTTGTAATCTCCTAGACCAAGAAGGAATTCCCTAAGTTTCAAGGATATTTGTTTGAATGGATTTCATGTTTAGACCACAAACGACAAGAATGCGGCATATGTTTTCATTACTTCCAATATTATCAGCCAAAGCCGCGTATTGAAAAGGTTGGTTGGCCTATTATCTGGTTTATATTACGGAACCATTAAGTCTATTGAGACATGCCATGTCATGAACTAAAAGTTCAAGGACAACGATACATTTATGCTTTGGCATGACCGTTTAGGTTACTCTAAATCTACAATGATACGTAGAATACTTTTATACAAATTCCAATGGTCATCCATTGTTGACAAAACATATAATTTTGCCAAGCGACAACCCTTGTCAAGCTTGTTCTCAATGAAAGTTGGTAATTGGACCCTCTTATGCAATATCATTATCTATTTGTGAATTTTATTTTCATAAATCGAGACATGATGTCTCTTGATTGAACTATAGAGGCCTGAAGTTCCTCAATAGTGATCTAATAAAAATTGCGATATGAAGTTTCCCAAAGCTTATGCAAACGAGGGCCATAAATTCCTCATAGTTATAAATGATCATCGAAACCACATCTTGTGATCCCTAATTATATGAGGGCCGAAGCTCCTCTTTATTTTGATACAATGTTGTTGTGAAATTAGAGGAGAGAAACAAGATTATCATATTCGTGAAGGTAACTAGACCAGAAGTTCTTGTACTTCTTATGGAACCAGAAGCTTCCATTGTCACATTTTATTTATTCTTGTTCCTTACCATTATAGAGTTTGTTAATTATTTTCCTCTTCTAAACTTTATTGTTACTCATAAGGGCTAACAATCCTATATCTCAAACATATAAATTTCAAGTGAAATATTTTTCAAAATTTCAAGTGAAATATTTTTCAAAATTTCATAAGAGTTTCTGGGGTTCTAACAGCAGATTCTCAAACCGAAGTTTTGAGTATAAAATATCAATGACTTAAAAGTGAATTTGAAGTTTCACTTGAGTTACTCGAGCCTGAAGTTTCGAGGCGGGGTCCAAAGCACACAGTATCTCTCTATGCGGCCTATTACGTGTCAAATTCTACAGTAAAACACACATAATATCATGAACCAAAAGTTCATTGAACAAAATATACATTATTTTGGCATAACTAGTTACGTCATATTTTACATAAAGTGTTACTTGGAATCAGTAACAACTCTTGATGACCGCTAGCTAACGCTACTTTGAGCAAATTGTTCATTTGCCACATATCTGTTTTGGTTTGTCACCTTAATGAGACACTCCTCTTGTTATGCGGGAGAGAAACATTATTCTTGAAGAACGACATGAATTGTTGTAGGATATTTACCTACTGTCTCATTTTGAGCTTGAGAAATATCTCAGCTAGTGATTTATTAAAGCTAGTGATGACAAAACTATATGTTAGCGTAAAAACATTTGCTTGGGTTAAAGTCTGTGAGACTAACCATATTAACAATACAACCTTGACCCCATTTGATTTGTGGGAGGAATGTGTATCTAAGTGACATGGTTCTCCTGACGAGAATATCATTAAAAATGTCCGAGTTCCTAATATGACGGCTACAACGTTACACATACAAAGGTTAAAGTACACCATCAGAGAATGATATCTTGGTGATACAACAATACATCAATATGGTTGATACTCATGAATTTAATATTTTTGACCTTACACTTGGTTTGGGTTCGCCACCAGCCAATGGACATTTTCACTCGAAAGGAAGTGATAGACATTTAAATGCATTTGTATGCATGGTCATAATAAGACAGTGTTCCCGCAATTAGGGGGAGAGAAAAGACTATTGTCATTTGAAAAACAACGTGAATTTGAGTGGAATGTATCTACTAGGTCTAAAGTTTTAAGCTTATGAAAATGGAAGATTATACAGGTCCTATAATGTTTTATGATATTATGAATATAGATCCACATTCGCTAGATATAATTCATCTATGAGAGATATTTGTCATAGAAGTGACAATATTTGCCCCAGAAGTGGCATATATGGGTACCCAATATCAATAAGCTCATAGTAGCTAATGCATGCATATAAGAATGTGTGAGATCTATGAATGATGATTATCAATGAAAATTTACATATGGTAGCTACCAAGGACCATTAAGAATTGTATGATGCAATACCACGTTTCATTATGAATGTCGACAAAACATATTATTGGCCAAATTGGATAGAGGCAATTCCAATTAAACTGAATATCTAAAACGTGATGATATACTTAGACGTCCTTTAACCCTACATGATACAAAAGGGAATTAATCACAGTGAAAATAAATCACTATGGCACAATGTCTACAAGACACATGGGGATTACGAATATCTTTCCTTATATGTGACAATTTTCTGTAAGTACAGTGTTACATATATTTATTGACGAGAGACTTACGACAGTTGTCATCGTATATTATGAGGATCTTAAAAGACTTTGCTAAAAGCAAAATCTCAAAAGTAAAGCGTCATTATAAGCGTATCGCTTATCAAATCCTTAAAAGATCCAAGTACATGAATGATTCGAATGTAAATTGATCCATGAATACTTGAGAGAGTTTGAATGTGAGATTTCTCATCGCTTAAGGGAAATGACGTAATGTGCCTTATAAATGCAAACACAACTCCCATTAGTGAAACGTGTCTTGGGTTAGAACCCAAGAAGAAAGGCATGAGGGGGAGGCCCAAAGGCGAGCATATCTCTTATTATGCTGGGTTGTTAAACTAAAGATAAATCATGCAATGGATAGTCTAAAGCTAGTTTATATATACTCATTCTGTTATGGCTAATGTGAACAAAATTGCCTCAATGAGTATTATGATTGGACTACAAAACCGAATTTGGATTATGTTGCTACATATTCTAACTTTCGCGAAATTATGAATTGCTTAGAACTCTTGAAGAGCATATACGAGATGTATCAATAAACAAAGATATTGATATGAGTGCCTAGATATGCCATGCTGATCTTCTAATGGTCTGAACCATACATAGTAATGTGTTAATTAGCTTCTACTGCTTAGTTATTACATAATGTATGAGTATGAACATGTGAGGTTGTTTCTAACATTACTAAATGAGGTAAGACCAATTAAAAGTTGTATAGTTTTGTTGGTATTGCTTTCACTTTCCAGGTACGAAAATTTTACGATGAGCCCCTGTATGCAAAACACACAAGATCTCACTTTCGTGATATACAAATCAAACTGCTATTTACGGTATATGAAGCTTGCAACAATCAGGGGCAGCATCCAAAAGTATGGTACTTAGGACATATGCGCGTTGTACTTTTTTTCTCCTTCGACCAGGGTTGTTTTTTTCCCACAAGGTTTTTATTACCTGGCAAGGTTTTTAACGAGGCAACAAATAAACGCGTCCAACATCATATCATTCATTGATGGACATCTAATGGGGAGTGTTGTAAATATTATAATATATGTGGATGTCCTTATAAATACTCATTAATTATGTCATTAAGATGTAAATCATACTCTTATATAAAAGAGCTTAATGAGAATGAAAGTGACACTTCTTCCTTCTCCTACATTTTGTTCTTCTCTTTTCTCTCAATCTCATTCTTAGTTTATAACAATACACACACACACACACACACACACACACACACACACACACACACACACACACACACACACACACACACACAGAGCCCTTCCACTAAGGGATTCCTTTTTTTGACATATATGAGGGATATGGGGGATTACACCAACTTTTCAATCACAAAATCACATATCCACCGTTCAATATGTAGTTCTATATGAGTAGATCACTTATGCAAATTTTCAGAAATTATGGTAATCGTTAAGGCATTCAAAACTACGATTTATAATTATAAGCATGAACGGTTCATGTTTGGCAGATTTGGTTCATTCATTGATTTAATCTTGTTCGACACTTTAACGATCATCAAATGAGCTTAAAATTTGCAGAATTGATCTATATATAAGGACCAACAAACTAAACGGTGGAGATTCAAAAATATAATCGAAAAGTTGGTGTAATCCCCCATCCCTCATATAAACCAAAATAAGGGATCCCTTAGTGGAAGAGTCCTATATATATATATCATATCATATCAGGCCTGTTCAGAAAAGGATGTCTGCACCGTCCTTAAAGTGCAGACATCTCTCCGTTCTCCACCGTCTGGCCCCAATGACGGTGGTTTCTCTTGCCGGATGACAACAGAGGCATCCCTGACGACTTTACCATGAAGATGAAGGCCATGGAGATCAAATTTGAAGGTCTGGGCAACAACCTCCACCCAAAACTTGAGACAAGAACAATGGCGACTGCAAACTGGTATACGACGAGTCCACCGTCAAGAGGAAGGTCACAATCGAGGTCTGGTGTCCGCTCGGCAAGAGAAGCGCCGTCGTCGGGGTCAGACGGTGGAGAATGGAGAGACGTCCACACTTTAAGGGCTGTGCAAACGTCCTCTTTTGAACAGCTCTGTATATCATATATAGTACAGAACTTGTACCCAATTAATGTAAAATCATTCTTTTTATTTTATTTTTTATCCAAGGATGTTAATTTTTATTTAGGCCTGGCAACGAACCGGGCCCGTGCGGGTTCTTACCATGTCGGACTGTTAACGGGTCGATCCTGTTAAGAACCCGTTAACTAACAGGCTTAACCGTGCCGAGCCCGACGGGTTTGCGGGTTTCCGTCGGAACTCGCTAAAATCGCAGAAACATTTTTTTTTCAAAGCCACCAAAGCCCGTTAGACCTGCAAAGATTTTTTTTTTGATTTTATTAAAAAAAATGTGGAAGTTTAACAAAGGATTTGAAGAAGTGTACTAATTTGCAACAACTTGATTTGGGTAAGAATTCTTTCACACGAACAGTGCTTGAGTTGGGCTCTTTTAGTCAGTTGAGGTTGCTGAGTCTGAATGCTAGTAGGGTATCAGGGCTGTTTCATGGAAGTCACTTGAGAATTTAACGAAGTTGGCTTTTCTGAGTCTTGGTGATAATGTATTCGATCAAAGCCCGATTACAATTGAGTTGTCAAATGTAACACCCTGGACCTAATTTTTACATATTTATTGGGTATTCTATGAGTTACTGAGGAATTTAACCGTGTTTGGTAATCTATTAAGTTAACGCTTGAGCTTATTTTTGAATTTTACTCAAAATGTCCTGTTCTTCTTTTAAGGCCCCGATGTAGTAGTACGTGTTGACACAAGTTCACCGGTGTCTTCGGATTATTTTTCGGAGCTTCGAGGTATTTTCTATGATTTATCGTAGATTTGGTATTGGAATTAATTTCAAAAATTAGAATAACCCGCTTAATATTGGCCGTCGGATCTTTAGGGTTTTGATCTCAACCGTTGGCGCATGTATTTAAGGGAGGAGACGGGTTGACTTTAGGGGAACCCAGACCGCTCTCTCCCTCCCTCTCCGCATGCCTCCTTAATTTCCGGCGTGGCGTCGCCAATTCCGGCTGCCGCATGCCACGAAACCGGTACCAATCTCTTCCTCTCCTTCTTCTCTTCAAAACCCAGTGATCAAATTCCACAAACAACCCCGGATTCATAGAGATCGAAATTGATGAACACCACTATGTTCATCGGAATCCGGCAAGCTCCCGGCGGCGACTCGACCATTGAAGGTAGGTTTCAGTTCGCCTCTTCCCTCTTCTTCTTTCTAGGTAGATAGTTCTTGAATCGGGACTTAATCATTAATTCCCATTCTTCTCTGTTTTTGAGTTCTCGGGTTCCTAGCTCCGGCGACCTGCGTTCGGTGGTTTCTGGCGAGTGCTTCGAGTTTTGTTGAGTCCTTAAAGCCTTGCGGGGAGTCCTGTTAGATCTTGGAGTGAATTGTGGAGCTGCAACCATCGAACTGGACCAAGGCAGAGGCTTGGTGCGTTTGGCTAGAGAGGACCTGAGGTGATGGGGTTTTGATTTCGGTGAAGGTGGCGACTAAGGCAGCAGCTGGGGATGCTTGGAAGTCTTGTAGGTTGAGTTTTGACAAGGAGAAGCTTCTAGATTCGTGTGTTGGGCGAGCAGATGGTAAGACTCGATCTCCTTGACATTGTTTTTGTTTCTGTGTTGTTGATACATTGATATGGAATTATTGGGTTGGTTGTTTTGCATTGGATTGCTGATTTATAGTTTTGTGGATTGAATGTCAATAACTTGGTGAATCGAAGATTATGGTGAGGTCATGGCAAAATTCCGGCAATTCGCCGAAATCAGGTAGAATTTTCCGGCAAGGCAGTAGATCCGGCAGAGAGCCGAGAAGGTAGTCTTCGACTCTTCTTTTCGAATTGTGTCGTAGTTTCCGATTTAGTAAAATCTGCCATTTTAGGAAAGTTTCTATTTAGGGAGGCTTTCCCTTTTTGGAGACTTTCTATTTATGGAAACCCATTTTTTTGGGTGCCCTTAGTGATTTATGGTGTGAAGTTGTGTAGAGAGGAAATGAATGAGGATTGTATGGATGAAGAAATAATTGTAATTGTGCTGTGATTGAGGATTTCACGGATTAAGAAAATTGGTCAAATGAGGGATGGATTTAGTGAAAAGGTTTGTTCTTATTTAAGAACTAATTGATTTCAAGTGAAGCAAATAATTAAATTATTAAAATGTTTGTCTGAATTAAATTGGATGGTTAAGAGTTAATCAAGGTAACCTGAATTATTAAACGTGGATTGTTGTTAGGAAATGAAGCATCTATATCCCAAAGTGGAACTTGATTGGTTAAGGGAAGTATTTAGGAATAGACAATGTATTTTGATTTAAGGACTAATCTTAAGTCTTGGATTTGGATTATTGACTAAGACTAGAGATAATTGTTAATCTGGAAGTAGTTGAGATTATTAACTTACGGTTTGGGTTAATTGTCAAGTATTTGCCTATGGACGTAAGGACTCACCGTAGGAAGTTGACGGGCATTTGACTTGGGAAGCCTCCGCTTGACAATTAAATAACCGAATCACTGTGAGTGGACATTGCTTTTAAATTAAATGCATGCAGAGATTTATTTTAAAGAAATGTTTTTATTGGTCATTAATTTGTGGAATTTGTTTTCCTCTCGTGAGTTATTTTCTGCGAAGTTATTTTCGGAGGTAAATGTTCTTATTTTATTTGTTAACTTCGCTATTTTGAGAATTTCTGAAAATGAGATTTTCGGTGGAGATATATATGTATAGTTATGAGGAGAGTATGTATATAAATGCTAGCTAGCCATACGTGTCTGTCCGCCTTAATGGTGTAGTAGTTAGCCACCATTATGGCGTGACGTGAGCGTGAGACGCAAGCGTAGTAGCCTTATATGAGTGTCTAATTTATATAGGGGGTATTGACACTTATATATACACCCGTCTGTCCACCTTAATGGCGCAGTGAAGAACCGCATTATGGTGTGACGTGAGCGTTAGACGCGAGCGTAGTAGCTCTATATAAATTTGTTTAAATCCATAATATTTATATAGGGAGTATGGACGTGTGTAAATACATACTGATTTTTATTAGAGCTTGAGAGACTTGATATTTTTTGAGTTAAGAGTTTCTCTATTTACTGCATGCATCGCAATTTTCCTGAAAAGATTAAAATGGGAAAGCATAAAGTCTTAGTTATTTGTTTGATCATTTTAACTTTATTTTTGTTCACTCACTCTAACGTTTTCAAATGTTTTCCCCTAGGCCCTTCGGTTTTAAATGCCCAGTTTGTAAGTTAACTTAGTTGAGGTCGGGCGTACATGGAGTCGAGGCATAGTCCGTCATATGGCTTCCGCTTATTTATTTATTATGTTTCTTTCTTTCCTTATTAGAGTCATTCTGAACTAATGAATTATTTGTTGTGGGATTATATTTAGTTTAATAGTTAAATTGGGAGTTGTTGTGATTTGTGGGGAGCACGAAGGCTCCAGGAGTTTATAAGGTTGGAGTTGGAATTTTTTAGAAGTGTTTGCAGGTGTTTTATTTAGGAAGGGTTGTCCATTTTCAAGGAGGTTATGCATAGTTTTCGATAAATTTTCCTTGGAGGTGAACCCCGCAAGATTTACTTCGGGTTTTAGGGTGAAATTTGGGGTGAGTCCTGACATCAAAGCTTGACAAGCTTTACTGGCTTGACCTCTCAATTATAGCATCACAGGTGAAATCCCTGAGGGTATTGTAAACCTGACTTTGCTTGAGAATTTGGAGCTTGCTGATAACCAATTGGTTGGTGGAAGTTGAGAAGACCCAATTGAAAACAAGGCGTAATAATCAAAACCCAGATAAGGAATCGATGAAAAGAAGCGAGTTTGGTACCTGGAATCGTATCCAATGAAGACTTCAGTCTTCAGAGAAGAGCCGAGATCTTTGTATGATTTTGGGGAGTGAGAAAGAGAGAGATGGGTTCCAACTGATCTTGTAGGAAAGAACGTGAAACTGGAGAGAGAAGCAATTGGATTTTGTAGGTTTTTTTTAAAGTTTTTACTTAACGGGTCGGGTTCCAGCGGGTTCAGCACACATGACCCGTTTACTAACGGGTTTCTGACGTGCGGGCTTTTTTCAGCAAAAACGGGCGGGTCTTGGCAGGGTTTTAGTGGGTGGGTTTGCGGGCCGCGGGCCAAATTGCCAGGCCCATTTTTATTGATGCAATATGATTAATCTTCCATGGTAGCAAACGAGACAAGTAACCAGCCACCGAGATACAAGGAGGAAGGGACAAGTCCATAGCCTATCATTATTAACTACTTCCGGGACCACCCTATGCAGAGGGGGCAACCCTAGAGCATAAAAAAAACCTAATTAAAGACCGAAGTCAATAACTAAAAAAATGCTCTAGATCCGCAAGCAGCCCTAGCCTAAAACAGAAAAAACAGTAAATAAAATAAATTAAACAGAAACCAAACCAGGGCCCAAAAGAAGCCCTAGCTCAACATCTGCCAAACAAGGACCTAATCCAAGAGATTTGCTCAGGTGGCCCGACCCCAACTCTCCCGGCTGAGAAACCGCTGCCTCGCCATTGCTGTCTCCACTCCCTCACCATCACTGCTACCGGATCAACGGGCTGCCTTCATCGCCTTCTAAACCTCGTCGACCAAAGCCAATCCGCCACCGACCGCCTCCTCAAACTAAGATGGAACTCCCATCGAAACCAACCTGCGTGGCACCGAGATTCTCCAATCATCGCTCCGACCCTATAAGCCTTGGCCGTCCTCCGATCACCGCTCTCATCCTCGACTCGACACGGCTTCCAACTGAGAGAGGAGATAGAAACCCTCCCCGAAAACTACTCTAAGATATGGACTTGTCTCACTAAACCCATCCGGCCAAGCCTATCGTACGTCAGATAGGCTAGAGGCCGTCGCAGTCGACGAGGCGCAATCAGACAGGCACATCAACCACTGTGTTAACGCTATCTCTAAGGTTTAGAGAGGCATTCTTGAATTTAATATTTCAGATAATTTTCTTAGGTGTTAGAATATTTTTGTATTTTATGGGTCACTGTTATAAATATTAATATTTATGTGGTTGTCCACGTAATTACTCATTAGTTATGCACTTTGATGTAACATCTACCTCTATATAAGAAGGCTAATGAGAATGAGTGAGAACACTTCTACTTCCTCCCAACTATTCTTTGTGTCTTCTTTTCTTCTTATATTTACTTTATAACACGTTATCAGCACAACTCTACCTTTAAGTTGATAATGATCAAACCTTAGAAATCCAAAATTGTTTTTTTTTTGTCATTCACCTTTGCCCAATTTTTTTTAACAACTCGAGGATGATCTATAATGTTCTTGGTGCAATATTCGTTGTTTTTCTTTTCCAATATCATGATCTATGAGTTTCATTGTTCTATTGCTATGATCAGCATAATTATTATATCTTACAGTTTCCCACATGATTAGTATCTTCTGTCAGGGTTTTGATTTCACAAAGAGTCCATGTTCATCAATTTGATTCTATCTACTAATATTCTTATGGTTAAGCATGATACATATTATCAAGCAAATTGATTCCTTGAATTCAATTGTGAATTAGATTGAGCTTGAAGTCTCTTGATCGAACTATAGGTGAAATTGCAATATAAAGTTTCTCAAAGTTTATGCAATTGATGAGGGCCGTTCCTCCAAGTTATAAAAAGATCATTGAAGCCACACCTTGTGATCCCTAATCATATAAGGACCCGAAGTTCCTCACCTTATATTATGTTCTTGTGTAATTAAAGGAGAGAATCAATATGATCATATATGTGAAGTTAATAAGACTAGAAGTTATGTGTATTTTATTCATTTCATGGAACCAGAAGTTTCTTATGTCAATTTATTTACCTTTTTTTCTTTACAGTTTTCCTATTTTGTTATGTATTTTCATTCCAGTACTTATCATCTTAATTTTATTGTTATTCATACGGTTATGAATTTTGAATGTTATGTTTTTGAACCAGAAGTTCAAAAGACTGTAATCATAGAACCCGAAGTTCTAACGGTAAAGACTCAAACCCGAAGCTTTGAGTATAAACTATAAGGTGATTTTGAAGTTTCATTTTAGTCACCTCGAGCCTGAAGTTTTGAGCACCAAATTTATTGGTACCGATGTTCAACTTAAGAAATCTAAGTAAATTGAGGCACATAATGTCAAGAACTAGAAGTTCATTGAACCAAATACATTATTTGGCATGACAATTTGTGTCATATTTTATCTACAATGTTGCTTGGAAGCAGTAGCAAGTTTTGATGACCACTAGTCTATATGTTGTATATTTTCTAGTTGTCACCTCAATGAGACACTCCTCTTGTCATGAGGGGGAGAAAGATTGTTCCTGAAGAACAATGTGAATTGGTGTGAGTTGTCTATCCACCGTCTCATTTTGGTTTTGAGAAATATCTCAGCAAATGAGTTGATAGCAAATGAGTTGATAAAAGATCTTGATAATATTATATGCTAAATGCTAAGGCATCTGCTTAGGTTAAAGTCCCAAAGACAAACCATATTAACACATTCGATCTGTGGGATGCATATGTACCTAAGTGACATGATTCTCTTGAAGAGAATATAAACTAATCAATGTCAGAGTTCCAATATGGTTACACATACAAAGGTTGTAAATATCCCATTAGATAATGATATCTTGGTTGATACTAATGAAGTAATGAATATAATTAATGTTTTTGACGTCATACTTGGTTCAGATTCGCCACCAGCCAATGATCATCTCACTCGAAAGAAAGTGATTGAGTTTTAAAGGCATATTTGCGGATGGTCATAACATGACAACATTCCCGCCGTTAGAGGGAGAATAAGACTACTGTCATTTGAATAACGACGTGAATTTGAGTGGAATATATCCACCAGGTCTAAAATTTTAAGCTCCTGAAAATGGAAGATTATACAGGTCCTCTAATGGTCTACATGATATTACCACTACAACACGCATTGTAATTTCCGACAATGGAAATTGTCGGTAAAAGCCGTTTTCTCGTTGGAAATTGTATACAAGTAAAATATCCACATTCGCTAGATAATATTTGTCCTAAAAGTGATAATATTTGCCTTAGAAGTGGCATGAGTACCCAATATAAAAAATGCATACATATAAAAATGTGTGGGATCTATGAATAATGATCCTCTATCACAATTTACAAATGGTCGCTACCAAAGACCATTAAGAACTGTATTAATCGATGCTATATCACGTTTCATTATGCATGTTGACAAAACATATTATTGGTCAAATTCGAAAGAGGCAATCCAATGAAACTGAATATATGAAACATGATGGGATTCTTTGACCTTTAACCCTACATGATACAAAAAGGTATTGATCATAGTGAAAATAAATCACTATGACATAATGTCTTCAAGAGGCATGGGGATTATGAATATCTTTCCTTATACATGACAATTTTCTGTAATTACAGTGTTACATAATAGATATAATTGTTATTGACGAGAGACTTACGACATTTGTCATTGTATATTATGAGGATCATAAAAGACACGTTGCTAAAACCAAATTTCCAAAAATGAAGTGTCATTACAAGCGTATCGCTTGTCAAATCCTTAAAGGATTTAAGTACATTAATCATTCTAATGTAATTCGATCTATGAATACTTAAGAGAGCCTGAAGCTAATTCATGGAATCAAATAGTTTAAAGCTAGCTCATATATACTCATTCCCTTATAGTTAACGTGATCAAAATTGCCTCCATGTATACTATGATTGGACTACAAAATCGAATTCGAATTATGATCATTATGTTGCTACATATTCTAACTTTCAAAGTTATAAATTAATTAGAGCTATTGAAGAGCTTATATGAGACGTATCACTACACAAAGATATTAATGTGTATGGCCAGATACGCCATGAGATTTTTCAATGTTTTAATGTCAATTTGCTTATGTTGTCTAGCTATTACTTAGTGTATGATTTTGATCATATGACTAAATGAGGTAAGACGTATTAAAAATCGTCTAGCTCTGTTGGTATTGTTTTAACTTTGTAGGTTTGAAATTTCATGATGAGCCCCTATATGCAAACCACGCACGGTGTCACTTTAATTAGTGATGAATAATCAAACCGTTATTTACAACGCATGAAGCTTGCAACGCTCAGAGCAATATTCTAAAAAACGCTAGGCGCTAGTCGGGCGGACAACTGGTGACTAGCGCCTAGGTGGGTTAATTGGGGGATTAATCGGAGATTAATCAGTTTTCTAGCTCTCTAGATGGAAACGGTGAAGCACCGCCTAGAGCCTAGGCGGGGATTAATCGGCTCTAGGCAGGGATTTTTAGAAAATTGGCTCAGGGGGAGATTCTCATCAGGGGGAGCATCCAGAAGTATGCTACTTAAGACATATACGCGTTGTACTCTTTTTCTCCTTCAACCAGGGTTATTTTTCTCCCACTAGGTTTTTGTTACCTGACAAGGTTTTTAATGAGACAACGTTAAACACGTCCAATTTCATCATTCATTGGTGGACATCCAAGGAAGAGTGATAAATATTATTGTCTTTGTGGTTGTCCACGTAATTACTTATTAGTTATGTACTCTGATGTAAACCCTACTTCTATATAAGGAGGCTAATGGGAATGAATGAGAACACTTCTACTTCCTCCCAACTATTCTCTTTGTGTTTTCTTTTCTTCTTATCTTTACTTTATAACAGTCACCTCATAATAAGTCACACAAGCGGCTATGTTTCTTAAAAATTAAAAAAGGAAAATTATGTGTTGGCCGGTTTTCAAATAAATTCTCTGGACACTAGTATTAAAAAAAACGTGACAGAAAACTTTGCAAATTTGGTTTGGTATTCTTTTTGGCACAATCAAAGCTCTTTACATCTCAAATCTTCTTGTCAAATTTCTTGAAGCTAGCTAGGACCTAGGCTAGGGTTTTCAAATGAATTCTCTGGACACTAGTTCCGATACGTTCATAATCAAATTAAATGGAAAGCAAAAGAATAAATTGTAGAGAAGAGAAGGAGACTAAAAGATAGAGGAAGAGTAATCACGGACGTACGTCAAGATTGGAATTAGATGCTAGCTAGAATTCCTAGAAATAATTGTCATTTCATCAAGAAAATGTTAGCACTTAACAGCCGTCTGAGTATACATCACAGGTTAATAGGGGTAGGAAGAGCCCTGTGAACATTGAGGTATAAAGGTCCTAGAGGGGGGGGGGGGTGAATAGGTCTTTTAAATTTTCGTTCACTTCTGTTCCAGAGGATAGCAATGGCTTGTGCTATCCCAGATTCACAGGATACGATTTTACAGAAAGTAAATTGCAGTAAATAAACAATCAACACAAATATGTTTTTTACTCGTTGAAACCCTAAATCAAGAAGAAAAACTGCGTGTCTCTTTCTCTTAAGGGACAAACCTTTTCACTATGTTGAAGTGACTTCTTACAAGAATAATAGTTATAGGGATACAACCACTCTATGCTATCCTATCTGGTCCCAAACAAGTCTAGACCTATTTCCTCTCTTGTTTCTAAGCAGCATCAACTTAGAACACTTTCAGAAGTCTTGTTCGTGAATTCATCTACCCAATAGCTGATTCAACCTTGAACACTTTTTGGGTTTATTGCACTACACATCCCTCATGGTATGCAACATGATATGAGTTTATGAAAGAAGTTTTTAGTTCAAGCTCTAAGATTTATAATCACAGGGAAGACTTAGAGCAGCATGAACAATGCAAGCTAAAACTAGACTCAATAAGGAAAATGCAATATAACTGTTTTCAACAACCATTGAGTAAAGCCAAAGCTATAAGTATATATAGACAGACAAGACATCAATGAGATGATGCAAGCACAACTACTAACTTGTTTCAGAAAAGGTTTTGGACATAAGTGATTGGTCATAGAACTGAAAGAGATGTAACCAAAAGGAGAGTTGTCACGAGCCAACTCAAAGACACAAAGATACCTTTCCTAAAACAAGTTTGATTCAAATCAAGGAGCAACAAGGTTGTAGAACCTCTTTTTCAGTCCATCAGTGGACCACAACACAGCCAACAACGATTGGTCAAATCCAGCTTTACATTTGGTCTATGCATCATAATACCAACCTGGAGCCTTGGACATGCAACAAACTATTTAGTCACGGGTTGACACAAGAAAAGATCTCAACCCGTTTGAGCGCCAAGGCATTTGCAAAACTCAGTTTTCAAATAACAGTTTGAAAAACAAACACAGAGCTATTACTATATGCTAACAAGATCTTTGAATTCAAGGACAACAAAGGCTCAGAACTAAGATAGCAAGCAATGCTGCTATCCTCTGTGAAAAACACATGATATGCATATGCATGATTTACTTGAGACCATGAGAGAGTTAGTGACTTCATAATTTGTTCTTCTTGGCAGAGAGCAGTAACTTCAGGTGTTTTGTGAGATAGAAGGATTGCCAACTATCCTTATTCTTTCAATCTCCCCCTCTGGCATTCCTTCACAAAACACAACCTGCACAATATTCTCAAGAACAAGTGAAGTTTCACAGAACCAATCAATTATGCAACATGGATATTCTCAAGAGGTCGAAGGAGGGACCAGAGTAGCAGAAGTCACAGAAGCACCCTCACCACCAGAGGTGGCAGGGCGCTTACACTTGAGAGCAGACAGCTCCTCTGCAATAGTGCGCTCAAGAGAGGAAAGACCTGGGCTTGGATGAACAGAAGCTGGAGAGACCGGGGTTGGAATGGGTTGAGACCCACTGGGTTGAGAAGGAAGACCCTTTTCTAAAGCTTGAAGCTTGGCTGAGATGGAGGGTTGTCCCGGAATTGATTGAAGAACAATTTCAGTGTTCATCTCAGGGAAAGGGACAACCGCTTGGAGTGGTTCAAGATTGAGGGCTTCCTCAGAAGTGGGTTCATCACCCAGATTGACAAAATGAGAACCAGAGGAAGGATTTGCCATGGTTGAGAGCTTGAGTGGAGGAGAGAGAGGGATAGAGGAATAGCAGAGAGAATGAAGCTTCGAAACGAAGTAATGGGAATGAGTAGAGGATATGGAGAAGCGGAAGCAAAAAGCACGATCAGAGGTCTCGATAACCTCCCAACCCACTACCCAAAAGCTTTTTCAAAACGGCTATTTAAAAAAAAAAACTGCCATGCAATAATGATCTCTTATCAACCCTATTCACAAGCCTAACTGATTTGATAATTCACAACCGCCACAAACCAACCAATAAGCAAACAATAACGCCACGTAAGCACATGCTGAGATCAGAAAAAGTACACAAACAAGTATATACTCCCCTTAGAGTATGCATAGGATATAAGAAATTTGTTTGTATTTGTTTGATTTAAAAGTAAGAAAAGCACTAAACGACATAAAATGAGGACACTAACCATTGAAAATACATCATTGATTTTTGAAGTCAGTTTAAACATAAACTCACAAGAGACACACCATAACAAGACAAACAAACTTTGACTAAACAAAAACAAATCATATAGGTTTGTGATAGTGACAAGTCCCAATGGTCCTTACTTTTATTTGCAGTTCTTTAGGGTAAATGTGTAAGTGAGATAACGACATATGGTGCCTTTTAAACTTGAGAGCAACAACTGGACATTGATTATTTCAGATGGAACCATTCATTGTTAGGGTACTAGTAAGTCCTTCCATCCTTATATCACCAGAAACCAGTTTCAAAGTCCAATGGCTACATATGGCCGGGAGTTTATTTAGTCCAAAATTAAGCATTTTAGCTTCAACTGAGAAATCGTCCTCATAGGTCCATGTAACAGATTGTGTATCATTGTTTACGAGATTAGTTGACACTAGACAATATGTGTAACAAGGACACTTAAATGGACACATAATCTGAACCCATCGAATGATATAATACATCTCAGGAATCCCCATTGTATATATTTTAACAAGTAGAGGACCAGCATATTCAAGGACTTATCTGAATTTGTCATTTGTTCTTTCAAGATGTTCCGACCACACTTCTCAAGTCTAAACCAGTCTTGTTTCTGCCCACCCTTATATCGCTCATCATGATCAAGGAATGTGTACTTTGAGACTAGCCTAGATCATTAGGTTCATTGATCCTCAATCTTCAAACCAATCTCAATTCTGCCCACCCTCATATCGCTCATCACGACCGAGGTATATTTTGAGATTAGTTTGGAATCCAAACTCCCCCTCAAAAGATGACTCATCCCAAATTTGTAGCTCAAGTTTTATGCAACCAAAGTGTACGTTATGTGTAGAATTATAAGATTGCAGATTTTCAATAAGCTCCAGACCACATACAATATCATCAAAATATGTGCACAAACATAAATGAACCGTAAGACTGAATCTAGGCAGAAGAGTTACAGACGGTCACCTAGGTCAAGTTCAGAAACTGACTAAGGATACCAAAGCACCTAACTATCCTGAACCTGTAAAGAAGAAGAAAATAAAACTGGAAAGACCTTTTTTTTTGATTGATTTTCTTTTTCAAACATATGTACACCGTGATGCCACCCACACACCTATAGGGGAAGCATTTACTTGTTATCACACAACCCTATAGCCTTGCAGAGACTCAAGGGCCTAGCATTGTCAAGTGGTTTAGTGAACAAATCAGCCAATTTTTTTTCAGTTGGAATAAAAGTGAGCTCAAGCAATTTCTCTTCAACCAAGCCACAGATGAAATGATATCTTATCTTTATCTGCTTGGTCTTAGAATGCAGCACTGGATTCTTTAAAATGTTTATGGCAGAGGTATTATCACAGAAAAGGGATAACGTACCTTGCTGGAAACCATAGTCTGCAAGCATATGCTTCATCCACATGAGTTGTGTGCAACAACTTCTAGCTGCTACATACTCAGCTTGAGCAGTAGAGAGAGAGGTGCAATTTTGCTTCTTGCTGTGCCATGAGACAAGATTGTTTCCCACGAAGAAACAACCACCAGAAGTGCTTTTCTTGTCATTTACACCAGAGTCTGTGTATCCTGCAATCTCAACATTTATGTCAAATGTATACTTAATCTCATGATCATAAGTACCAGCCACATATCGAATGATGCGCTTCACTGCTTTGACATGAGATGGTTTGGGATTAACTTGATAACGAGCACACACACCAACACTATATGCAATATCTGGCCTACTAGCAGTCAAATACATAAGACTACAAATCATGCTCCTATAGTTGGTTTGATCCACATCAATACTAATCAAGTCAGCATTAATCTTACAACTAGTGCTCATAGGAGTGGGGAAGGCAGTGGAGGTTTCCATCCCAAACTTTTTCACAAGATCCTGAGCATACTTAGATTGGCAAATGAACAGACCATTACGACCTTGCACAACTTGAAGTCCTAGGAAGTAACTCAACTTACCACACAGACTCATTTCAAACTCTTTTCTCATGAGATCAGTAAATTCATGCACCAAGGAAGGAGAGGTAGAACCAAACACTATGTCATCTACATAAATTTGTGCAATGATAATGTGCTCTGAGGTGCATTTAACAAACATGATTTTGTCAACTGAATCTTGCACATATCCATGGTCAACAAGGTGATTCGACAACCTCTCATACCAAGCCCTAGGAGCCTGCTTAAGACCACATATGGCCTTATCTAACCTATACACATGATCAGGATGGGTAAGGCTCTGGAATTCTAGGAGTTGTTCCACATACACTTCCTCTTTGAGGATACCATTCAAGAAAGCATTTTTCACATCAATTTGATACAAGGTAAATTTCAAATAACATGTAACAGCAAGGAGAAGACGAACTGACTCAAGTATAGCAACATGAACAAAAGTCTGATCAAAATCTAGACATTCTATTTGAGAATACCCGTGCACAACAAGTCTTGCCTTGTTTCGGGTGATAATGTCTTTCTCATCAGTTTTGTTTTTGAACACCCACTTAGTTCCTATGACGTTCTTATCCTTAGGTCTAGACACTAAATGCCATACCTTGCTTTTCTCAAATTGGTTCAACTCGTCTTGTATGGCACTGATCCAATCAGCATCAAGCAAGGCTTCCTTAACATTCTTTGGCTCTATTATGGAAACAAAGTCATAGTATGTTATGGTGTTGATGTCATCTTTATGCATAGCAACAAAGCATTTAAACACAGAATAATTGCTCACTAATCGACCAGTCTTACTCCTGGTCTTTCTAGGCTCAGACACATCCACAATTTCAGGGGACAGATCATGGTCCTTCTGCACTTGTCTTTTGCCACTTCTGTGAATCTGCTAAGTGGCAAGTGTAGCATCCTTCCTGAATCTTGGAAGATCAGTGTTATCATCCATCCCAGAGTCATCATCTCCTTGATCGAACTTAGTTTCGGATGAGGCAAGTTCAGTTTCAGGTTCAGATACATGCTTAGACAAAACACACCCATCATTCTTGCAAACAAGAGCATCATTAACAACCACATTTATAGATTCCATTATTTTGCAAGTTCTCTTGTTATACACCCAATTATAAGCTTGACTATTCCCAGCATAGCCAAGGAACACACCCTTGTCACTCTTAGCATCACACTTTGTCAAATATTCTCTGTTCCTATAAATAAAGCAAGGATTCCAAAACACTTTGAGATGAGAAATATTTGGTTTCCTCCCTCTCTAAATCTCATAAGGAGTCATGGTTGTTTCAGGTCTAAGAATTACACGGTTCAAGGTATAACAAGCATTGTTCACTGCTTCAGCCCAAAAAGAATGATCAAGACCAGATGCAGCTAGCATGACCCTAGACAACTCCACAAGAACCCTATTCTTCCTTTCTACAATGCCATTATGCTACGGTGTAATGGGAGTAGATAATTCATGATGCACACCAAACTCTTCACAATAGTTTTCAAAGTAAGAGTTTTCGAATTCAGTACCATGATCTGATATGATCCTAACAATATGCATGCTATCATTCAATTTTTCATTTGTGACTCTCTTGGCAACACTGTAATAGTTATCAAAAGTTTCACCTTTGTTTGATAAAAATCTCCCCCAAGTGAATCTAGAAAAATCATCAACAATTACAAGTGCATACTTTCGTCCTCCAAGACTTTTGGTCTCAACAGGTCCTACTAAGTCTAAATGCAACAATTCAAACACATGAGTAGTAGGATTAGCATTTAACAAAGGATGGGAGGTTCGAGTCAATTTACCAACTTTGCATTCACCACACATACCTTGGGGGATACCAGCAAGCTTTGGTATCCCTTTGACAGCTTCTTTTGAGGACAGCTTCACTATGTCCTGATGGTTCAAGTGGCACATCCGTCTATGCCAATGATCTAAGGGTTCCTCAATGGTCACGGATCTGAAACAGATATGTGGAGAGAACTTCTCTTTTGTTATAACACAATAGCGTTGATCCCTAGTTCTCTTCCCTCTCGTTATACTCTTGCCCTTCCCGTCTAACACAACGCATCTCTGCTTATCAAAGGTAACTGAATCATGTTCATCAACAATCTGACTCACACTCAAAAGACTGACTTCTAAACCCTTGACCAACAAGATATTTTTCAGACAGGGAATACCAGGGGCATTTACTGTCCCATTGCCAACTATTGAAGACTTAGCTCCATCCCCAAAACCAACGTTCCTTTCTGGATGAGTGTCATCCATGGACGAGAACCACTTGGGATCTCCAGTCATGTGCCTTGAGACACCACTATCTATATACCAGGAATCAGCGCATCACGCTGTGAGAGTTGTAAGAGCAATACGACAAACCGCCAGGGTTCTAAACTCAAGGGCAGGTTCTAGACTAATTAACACTCGAGACAAGAAACAAACAATGTTTTCCTCCTCAGACTCACTATCACAGATATCAAAAGTTTTTGGTTCCATGTGTGGTGCTTTGAGAGCATGAGATCTAGTATCTTTCTTCTTAACCCAAACGGTGTTCTTGTTCGGTTCTCTAGCTGCGGGGACAGACAGACCCTTAGCTATTCTAGCAAACTCCTGCAAGGATTTCTCTAGGGTGGCTTGGAAAGTTGTGAAGAAATCAGCGACTAACTTGTTTTTCTAAGAGATGGTAATGGCTTGGTTTCTCCAAGGGTTAGACTGATTGTTTTGGAGTTTCCTACAAAAAGGTCAAATATGACCAGGAACACCACAATGATGACAAATAGGTTTGAATCTTTTTGGGGGCTCAACCTTAATTGTTAGTCATGATCTTAGCATCATGAACTTTGGTTTTGACAAACACAGTTCCACCACTTTTAGATTTCTCACAGGTTTCAAACCCTAGACCTGTTTGTTTTTATCTGGTCTACCCAAACCACACATCTTAGTCAATTTTTCAGACCCTATTGAGAATCTAGAGAACTGTTGCTGAGACTCCTTGAGAGAGATCTCAAGCGCTAACTTATCAGCCTAAGGACCACTAATCTCAACATTAAAATTCTCTATGGCATCTTCACATGCCCTAACAGAGTTTCTAGACTCAACTTTTCAACTCTCCACACTTCTTGCTGGGATAGCAACTCAGCTTGTATCCATGCCTTCTCTTTCTCACACTTCGCAAGATCTTTGGTCAGAACATTTATCTTGGATAACATAGACTTTGAAGCATTGACAAGTTCAGTGAACTTTTGCATTCCATCATCATCCTCATCATCCTCCGGAGTCTCGTTTTGAGATACCGTAGCGATGAAGGCAACTGGTTCTTCATCATGATCCAAAGAGGAATAAGGGACAAACCGAGCTATAAAAGCCATAGTGTAGTCCTCTTGGTCAGAAGAAGAATCCTCTTCACTGTCACTATAAGTGACTGCAAAGGCCTTTTGGGAACGATTTCTCTTATTCGCATAATCAACAGCTCTATGTCCCACACCCTTGCATTCGAAGCACATATTGTTTCTTTGGTGATTCTTACCCTTAGAGTTTCTATATTGAGCTCTATCTTGTGAAGACTTAACACGAGAGTTCCTAGGATACTTATCATGACTTCTATCTTGTGAAGTTTCACCAAATCTAGGTTTTGCAAAGTTGCGGTTCGAAGAAAATGGTTTTCTCTTTTTGTTGAGAAAGTTTTCAAACTGTTTGGTAAGAAGGGCACACTCTTCTAGACTGTATTCAACATCCTCAGGGATTTTAAATAGTAAGCTTGAATCAGTTTCCCTGATGGAGAAGAGAGCAATAGATTTCTCTTTAATCAAACCTTTCTTATGTGCCTCATAGGTTTTCAAATTTTCTACTTGTCACATCCCGACTCTTAAATTTTTTTACCTTATTTACTAGCTTAGTATTAATAAGAATTTTACCGTCTCCATCAATGAGGTTATAGTTGAATTGGTCCCTAGAGGGGTTTTGGGGGACGATTATTTATGGGAATTATCCGTAGGAGAAAGATGTGACGACGGTAAAAATGGTAAATTTTGGCTAGTAAAAGGTAATTTTTATTGGGGTATTATTTTGTGATGTTATTTTTGGAGTTGGGTTTATTTCATTTTTTTTGGTGTGGGTATATTGGTGTTGGACCGGTTTGGGGAGGCCCAAACCATTTCTCTCCTCTCTTTCTTCTCTTCTTCTTCCCGACCTTCTCTCTTCCTCATTTCACTGCCGGAGACTCCCCGAGCTCCATCGCCGTCGTCCGGTCAAGAGGAGACGCCGCACCGGTCCAGCATAGTCCGCCTTCCTCTCCGCCGTCGTCCTGGACTGGTGAGCGACGCTGCAACGCCACCGAACAGAGGAAGTCCTCCTTGGAAGCTCGGTGATCTTCTCGCTGGAACTCTCTCCTCCGGCCACCATAGCTAGTAATCCACGGCTCATCTTGAAGCTCTCTTCTAGGGTGGTAATCCCTTGAAAGGTTTTGGTCCGGTTCGTGCTTGGTAAGAAGAAATCCTTGATTGAAATTCTAGGGCTCTTTTGATGTCTGTGTTCGATTTCCCTATCTAGGGTTGTAATTAGTGTTTGTGCTAGTTAGGGAAGTTGTTGTACGTGTTGAGAGAAAGGTTATGCTAAATTTTGGTAGGCATTGGAGGTGGCCGGAGCCGGCGGAGCAGACGGCGGCGCCGCAGCTGTTAGGGGGGATTTTTACGGTTTTAGATGTGGAATATTAAGGGGAGGTTAATGATGTGAATTTTGGAATTTTTGGAGGAATTTTGGATAGGTTTGAGATTTTTCAAAGTTTGGTATTTTGGCCGTTAATTTGGATAGAATCCGGCCGTTAGATTATTGTTGTTTTGGATGTAGAATGTTGGTTTTAGGCTGCCAGTATTTGTGGTGAAGTTTGGACTGTATCGATTTTAAGATTGACGAAGTTGGGCAAGGATGAGAGTAAATAAGGCCACATTTAATTTTGCCTATTTTTATATAAGCGTTGGTATATAGTTGGAGATTAATTTATGTGTTTGAAACAGGACGTGAGGAGGCTCGAGCTGAAGAGGCCTCAGACTGACATCAGGCTTAGGCCTAATTTGTGAGTGGACTTTGGTTTTAAATATTCTGCAAGTTATGGTTCTGGGTTGAACAATTTCTTTTATTGGAGCATTTGAGGTCATTTTATTTTGATGATTTTATTTATTTTGAAGAGTTACTGAAAAGAGGATTTTTCGGTAAATTATACATATTTTTATGAGGAGAGTATGTATATAAATGGTAGCTAGCCATATGTGTCTGTCCACCTTAATGGCGTAGTATATAACCGTATTATGCTGTGACGTGAGCGTTAGACGCAAGCGTAGTAGCCCTATATGAGTGTTTAATTCATATAGGGGGTATGGGCACATATTTATACACCCGTCCGTCCACCTTAATGGCGTAGTGTAGCACCGCATTAAGACGTGACGTGAGCGTTCGACGCGAGCTTAGTAGTCCTATATAAATTATTTTAAATCTATAAAATAATTATATAGGGAGTATGGATGTGTGTAAATATATACATATATTGGTATATATTTTCGAGATAAGAGATTTATCGCGTGGAGCATGCTTTCGTTTTCTTTGAAATTTAAATTGGGAAAGCGTAAATATTATTATTACTTTCTTTATTTTATTCTTTTATTTTGTCCACTCACTCTAACGTTTTTCGAATGTTTTTCCATGGGCCTTTCGTTTTAAAAATGCCCAGTCTGCAGAGTCCGGGTTGACACTAGTAGAAGGCGAGGCATAGTTACCCACTTCTCCACCACTCTTTACCAGTAGGTTACCTGATAAACCTACCAATGTATTTTCTTGCTTCCTGTAGTTTTTCCTTAGAAGCACTAATTACCCTTGGGGTAGCGTATACTTTAATGGTGGTGTGCTAAGATTTATGTTATTTTATTTGGATATTTATGAATAAATTGGAAGTTGGTTGTTTCTTTCAGAATGGTAATTCTTGAATTTTCCGGGTTAGGGTTGTTCATTTTCAAGGGAGGTTTACCGAGTTCTTCAGTAAATTTTCCTTGGAGGTGGACCCCGCAAGACTTACTTCGGGTTTCAGGGTGAAATTCGGGGCGGGTCTTGACAGTTGGTATCAGAGCTTTAGGTTTCATTTCCTGCCTTCTTAGTACTATCATATTTGCCTAAGAAGCACGTAGTGCCTATATAGTGGTGATCCAACCGCGGTTGATTCATTAGCATTTTATGCTTTGGATGCTATGTGTTATTGGGTATGTGTGATAATTCTGTTAGTCTTGTAAACAGACTACTAAATATCTCATTCCTCAGGTATTATGCCGCCTAGACGCCCACCCCGTGTGGCTACATTGACCAACGCGAATGAGGGTGATGAAGTTAGATGATTAGTTGATTCCATTGGGAATATGCTGAGAGGGGTTTTAGATAGGGTTCAGCACCTTCGGTCTGTGAAGAAGAAGGATGTCTTCGATGCTGGGACAATTGAGTTCAAGGGTGCCAAGGGACCCCTTGATGCATATACTTGGGTAGATAAGATGGAAAAGGCTTTTGAGAGCACTGATATGCCGGAAGAAAAGAAAGTGAAAATGGCAGTGACTTTTCTGGATGACTCAGCGCATCATTGGTGGACTCTCTCTACCAGAAATAATGGTGGTGCTCAGGACATGACTTGGGAGCAGTTTAAGGCGCTCTTCTTGGGTCAGTATTTCAGTCATGCTCATCGTAGTAGGATTCAGATGGATTTTCTGAACATGAAGAAGAGGGTTGATGAGGGTGTCATAGAGTTTGAGCAGAGGTTCACTACCTTGAGCTACCATGTGCCATATTTGGTTCTTGATGAGAGGACCAGTATTGATATGTTTATTGGGGCACTTGGTGGAGTGTATGCAAATAGGATGACAGGTGTTATTTACTCGACCATTCTTGATGCGGTTAGTGCAGCCATGGCCATCGAGACCAGGGGAACATATAGTGCTCGGCCCCGAGATTTCAGTGGTCCCAGTTAGGGTCCCTCTAAGAAGGCCGCTTCATCATCTGCTTCTTGATCATCAGCGGGTAGTGGCGGTAGTGGGGGATCGAGTTCTAATTCTCGGTTCAGAGCTAGGGGCGTCACAGGAGACCTTTTCGGAGCCAGTTGGGTAGACAGCAGACTGGTCAGTTTGGTACTGGTGGCAGTTTCCATGGTGGGACATCTGGTGGTCAGACTTTTTCTTTTGGACAGAAATAGTCTTCTGGGTGCTATGAGTGTGGCGGTCAGGATCTTTTTAGGAGAGATTGTCCCTTATTGGCTCAGAGGGCCACCCCTACCCCTACTCAACTAGTCGGTCAGTGTTCAGCCAGAGGCTCCAGCAGTGGTACTCATGGCAGTTCAGCAGTCAGGGGCGGATCTCAACAGAGTAGTGGTCAGCATGGACGTCGCATGACTCGCGCTAGACTTCATGCTATGGCCCATCATTGGTACGTTATTAATTTTTGGTCAGTCAGCTTTTACTTTAATTGATCCAGGAGCCACGCATTCATTTATGTCTAGTAGATTGCCCTCCAGGCCAATGTGCCATCATCGTCTCTTCCAGGTGAGTGGCATGTGTCTCTACCCTCCGGTGAGGTGATGAGAATAAATTGGGTGTTTAGTGGTTGTGAAGTATTGGTAGAAGGGTCTAAGTTTAAGGGGGATCTAATCCCTTTAGATATTGTGGAGTTTGATGTGATTTTGGGAATAAACTTTTTAGAGGCTTATAGAGCTATGGTAGATTGTTTTCGAAAAGAAGTGGTGTTTCGAAGTCCAGATGGATTTGAGGTTGCATTTCATGGGGAAAGAGATGTTATTTCGAGTTGCTTGATATCAGCTGTTGCTGCTAGGAAATTGTTAAATAAAAGCTGTCAGGCATACTTAGCTCACATTGTAGATACAAGTGTGGGAGTGTTGGAAGTTGAGGATATCCCTGTAGTAAGAGAGTTTCCGGATGTTTTTCCCGAGGAGTTACCTGGTTTGCCTCCTGTAAGGGAGATAGACTTTTCTATTGAGTTACTTCCCGGAACTATGCCTATCTCTCAGGCACCTTACAGAATGGCTCCAACAGAATTGAAGAGTTGAAGACTCAACTGTAGGAGTTGGTAGACAAGAGTTTTATTTGGCCTGGCATGTGTCCATGGGGTGCTCTGGTGTTGTTTGTTAAGAAGAAAGATGGCACCATGAGACTATGCATTGATTATAGGAAGCTAAATCAAGTCACGGTGAAGAATAAATATCCGTTGCCTCGCATTGATGATTTATTTGATCAGTTGAGGGGTGCTTCTGTTTTCTCAAAGATTGACTTGAGAGCTGGTTATCATCAGTTGCGGATCCGGGAGAGTGACATAGCCAAGACTGCTTTTCGATCACGCTATGGTCATTATGAGTTTGTAGTGATGCCTTTTGGACTTACTAATGCACCCGTTGCCTTCATGGATCTAATGAATAGGGTGTTTCGTCCATATCTTGATCGCTTCGTGATCGTATTAATAGATGACATTTTGGTATACTCAAGAAGTGAGAAGGAGCATGCCAAACATCTAAGAATGATATTGCAGACTTTGAGAAATGCTCAGTTGTATGCTAAATTCAGCAAGTGTGAATTTTGGCTGGATAAAGTGGGGTTCTTGAGTCATGTGGTTTCGGCAGAAGGTGTTAGTGTGGATCCCTAAAAGGTGGAAGCAGTGTCACATTGGAGAAGACCCACCACTGTGACGGAGATTCGTAGTTTCTTGGGGTTAGCAGGTTATTATCGACGCTTTGTGCAAGATTTTTCAAAGATTGCTACTTCACTTACAAGATTGACCAAGAAGGGAGTTAAGTTCGAATGGTCAGATCAGTATGAGCAAAGTTTTCAAGAATTAAAGAATCGCTTGACTAGTGCTCCTGTATTGGCACTTCCGGATGACAGTGGGGAGTATGTGGTTTATTATGATGCTTCTAGACGAGGTCTAGGCGGAGTATTGATGCAGTATGATCGAGTTATTGCCTACGCTTCTAGGAAATTGAAGCCGCATGAGATGAATTATCCCACTCATAATCTAGAGCTTGTAGCGGTAGTTTTTACTCTCAAGTAGTGGAGACACTATCTTTATGGAGCCAAGTGTCAAATTTTTACCGATCACAAGAGTCTTCGGTATGTGTTCACTCAAAGAGAGTTAAATATGAGGCAGAGAAGGTGGATGGACTTAATCAATGATTATGATTGCACTATTGAGTATCACCCTAGAAAAACTAATGTGGTAGCTGATGCTCTTAGTCGAAATCCCACCATATCTTTTTCTCACATGAGGACGGTTCGAGTTCCACTTATTTATGAGTTGCGAGCTGTAAGGGTGGATTTAGCGGTGAATGATGTTTGTGCTTTGGTAGCTAGTTTCCATGTGAGGCCAGTTTTGGTTGATAAAGTGTGGGTGGCTCAATATAATTATCATTCCATAGCTCAGTTGATAGAAAGAGCATTGAATGGAGCCGCCGTGGATTTTTCGGTAAGAAGAGATGGAACTTTATTGTTCAAAAATAGGCTTTGTGTTCCAAAGAGGAATGAAGAGTTAAAGAAAGAGATAATGGAGGAAGCTCATAGTTCTGCAAATGCTGCTCATCCGGGTAGTACAAAGATGTATCGGACTTTGAAGGATTATTATTGGTGGCCAAACATGAAGAGAGAAATTGCAGCTTTTGTGAGTAGGTGTTTGATCTGTTAGCAAGTGAAAGATGAAAGGCAGAAACCTTCTGGGTTGCTTGAGCCGTTGCCTATTCCTGTGTGGAAGTGGGACCACATCACCATGGATTTTATTTTCAGTTTACCTCGTACCCGTGAGGGGCATGACGGTATTTGGGTGATTGTGGATAGACTCACCAAATCTACACATTTCTTGCCAATGGGAAAGAGGTATACACTGGATAAATTGGCGGAGCTTTATGTGAATGAGATCGTGAGACTTCATGGTGTACCTGAATCAATAGTGTCGGATCGGAATCCTAGATTTGCTTCTAAATTATGGGGAGCTCTTCAGGCAGCTTTAGGCATCCGATTGCACTTCAGCACTGCTTTTCATCCTTAGACCGATGGGCAATCGGAGAGGACTATTCAGACTTTGGAGGATATGTCGAGATCCTGTGCCTTGCAGTTCAGGGGAAGTTGGGATAAAAGCCTATCTTTAATGGAGTTTGCTTACAACAACAGCTACCATTCTAGTATTGGTATGGCTCCCTTTGAGGCACTTTATGGGAAGTAGTGTCGTACACCTTTGTGTTGGAATGAAGTAGGAGAAAGAGAAATTTGTGGTCCTGAGTTAATCCATGATACAAATGAGAAAATTAAAGTGGTCAGAGATAGACTTAAGGCCGCTCAAACTAGGCAAAAGAGTTATGCAGATGTCCGCAGGAAGGACCTTGAGTTTCAAGTGGGTGATTGGGTATTCTTTTTGAAACTATCTCCTTGGAAAGGGGTAGTACGTTTTGGTAAGCGTGGGAAGCTTAGCCCGAGGTATATTGGCCCTTATGAGATAATAGAGCGAGTTGGCTCACTTGCTTATCGGTTACTTTTGCCTCTAGAATTATCCAGGATAGATAATGTGTTTCAGGTATCCATGCTTCGCAAGTATATTGCCGATCCCTCTCATGTGTTGCAAGAGCAGCCGATTAGTTTGCAAAATGATTTGACCTATGAAGAGGAACCGGTTCAGATTCTTAACCGAAAGGAGCAAGTGCTTAGGAACAAGACAATCCCACTTGTCAAGGTGTTTTGGAGGAGTCATCAAGTAGAGGAAGCTACTTGGGAATCAGAGGAACAAATGAGGTAGCAGTATCCCTACCTCTTTGATTGACATGTATGTAAATTTCGAGGACGAAATTTTTATAAGGAGAGGACAATTGTCACATCCCGACTTTTAATTTTTTTTACCTTATTTACTAACTTGGTATTAATAAGAATTTTACCGTCTCCGTCAATGAGGTTATAGTTGAATTGGTCCTTAGAGGGGTTTTGGGGGACGATTATTTCGGAGAATTATCTATAGGGGAAAGATGTAACGACGGTAAAAATGATAAATTTTGGCTAGTAAAATGTAATTTTTATTGGGGTATTATTTTGTGATGTTATTTTTGAAGTTGGGTTCATTTTTTTTTTTTTGGTGTTGACCTGTTTCAAACACATAAATTAATTTCCAACTATATACCAACGCTTATATAAAAATAGGCAAAATTAAATGTAACCTTGTTTACTCTCGTCCTTGCCCAACTTCGCCAATCTTAAAATCGATACAGTCCAAACTTCACCACAAATACCGGCAGCCTAAAACCAACATTTACAGCCAAAACAACAATAATCTAACGGCCTGATTCTATCCAAATTAATGGCCAAAATACCAAACTTTGAAAAATCTCAAACCTATCCAAAATTCCTCCAAAAATTCCAAAATTCACATCATTAACCTCCCCTTAATATTCCACATCTAAAACCGTAAGAATCCCCCTAAAAGCTGCGGCGCCGCCGGCAGCGGCCGGCTCCGGCAACGTCCAATGCCTACCAAAATTTAGCACAACCTTCATCTCAACACGCACAACAACTTCCCTAACTAGCACAAATACTAATTCCAAGCCTAGATAGGGAAATCGAACACAAACATCAAAAGAGTCCTAGAATTTCAATCAAGGATTTTTTCTTACCAAGCACGAACCGGACCAAAACCTTTCAAGGGATTACTACCCTAGAAGAGAGCTTCAAGATGAGCCGTGGATTACTAGCTATGGCGGCCGAAGGAGAGAGTTCCGGCGAGAAGACCATCGAGCTTCCAAGGAGGACTTCCTCTGTTCGGCGGCGTTGCAGCGTCGCTCACCAGTCCAGGACGACGGCGGACTATGCTGGACCGGTGCGGCGTCTCCTCTTGGCCGGACTACGGCGATGGAGCTCGGGGAGTCTCCGGCAGTGAAATGAGGAAGAGAGGAGGTCGGGAAGAAGAAGAGAAGAAAGAGAGGAGAGAAATGGTTTGGGCCTCCCCAAACCGGTCAACACCAATATACCCAGAGGAGGCTCGAGTTGAAGAGCCCTTGGACCAACATCAGGCTTAGACCTAATTTGTGAGTGGACTTTGGTTTTAAATATTCTGCAAGATATGGTTCTAGATTGAACAATTTCTTTTATTGGAGCATTTGAGGTCATTTTATTTTGATGACTTTATTTATTTTGAAGAGTTACCGAAAAGAGGATTTTTCGGTAAATTATAAATATTTTTATGAGGTGAGTATGTATATAAATGGTAGCTAGCCATATGTGTCTGTCCACCATAATGACGTAGTATATAACCGCATTATGGTGTGACGTGAGCGTTAGACGCAAGCGTAGTAGCCCTATATGAGTGTTTAATTCTTATAGAGGGTATGGGCACATATTTATACACCCGTCCGTCCACCTTAATGGTGTAGTATAGCACCACATTAAGGCGTGACGTGAGCGTTCGACGCGAGCGTAGTAGCCCTATATGAATTATTTTAAATCTATAAAATAATTATACAGGGAGTATGGACGTGTGTAAATACATACATATATTGATATATATTTTCGAGATAAGAGATTTATTGCGTGGAGCATGCTTTCGTTTTCTTTGAAATTTAAATTGGGAAAGCATAAATATTATTGTTACTTTCTTTATTTTATTCTTTTATTTTGTCCACTCACTCTAACGTTTTTCGAATATTTTCCCCTGGGCTTTCGTTTTAAAAATGGCCAGTTTGTAGAGTCCGGGTTGGCACTAGTAGAACGCGAGGCATAGTTATCCACTTCTCCATCACTCTTCACCAGTAGGTTACCTGATAAACCTACCAATGTATTTTCTTGCTTTCTGTAGGTTTTCCTTAGAAGCTCTGATTACCCTTGGGGTAGCGTATACTTTAATGGTGGTGTGCTATGATTTATGTTATTTTATTTGGATATTTATGGATAAATTGAAAGTTGGTTGTTTCGTTCAGAAGGGTAATTCTTAAATTTTCCGGGTGTAGACATATAAAATTTAACGATAATAATAGTCGTTGAATAATCCAAGAAAATACGTGTGTCGTGAGTCAACAAAATTGGGAAGCAGTCGGAAATAACACGTGGCAACGTGAAAATGATCGGCCGACAACAAAACCTTAAATCCCGATTGAAATCAATTATCAAGTGCCGATTAATGATGTGACTTCGCCAGGAAAAATAGACTCCGCCAGGCGAACAGGACTCCAAGGAAAATTTATTGATAAGCAAACCTCCCTTGAAAATGGACAATCTTAAACAATACAACCTCTCAGGCTAAAATTATATATTTATATCAGTATGTATTAACACCCGTCTACTCCATGTATGCTATCTATGAATAAGCTTGGAAGTAGATAGTCATACCAGGCTACTACGCTCGCGTTTGACGCGCACGTCACCCCATAATGACATTTTTCCTCAGTATGGGGGAAACGACCGGGTGGTATAAATACGTGCTTACTCCTTGTACGAATTCTATGAATGAATCTAAAAACATAGAATGAACTCGAAAAGTAGAAAGTCGTACAGGGCTACGACGCTTGCGTCTAACGCTCACGTCACCTCATAATGGCATTTTTCCTCATTATGAGGGGAAATCACGTATTGCTAGCTAGCGTTCTCTCATATACATACTATACTCATAAACGTTAAATAAAATGAGTAAAATCACTGAAATTCTCAATTCAGGATAAATTCCAACAAAAAAAATTATTCAACAATAAAACATTAGTTAAAAACAAGGTCCACTCACAACTTAGGCCTAAGCCTGACGTCGGTTGGAGGTCTCCTCTGCTCGAGCCTCCTCGCGTCCTGTTCCAATACATAAATAATTCCTTAAATAAAAATTCTAACGTTCAAAGAAAATAGGCATAATTAAATATGAGCTTCTCGCGCTCAACCATGCCTATCGTCCTAAATCTTAACTTCACTGCCAACCATAAATCTCCATAAATACCGACATCCTCAAAATCACCTTCCAACGTCCTAATCATCAAAAATAATCCAATGGCCGGATTTTAACTTATTAATCCGCCAAAAATACCAAACTTAACAAATTCCAAAACCTATCCAAAACTCCTCCAAAAATTCTAAAACTCATTCCATTAAACTCCTCATAATATTCTCCACCAAAAACATTTTCTCGGCGGCGGCACCGGCGGCGGCTGGCGACCAACTCCAGCGACCTCCGACGCTCACCAAAATTTGACAGCACCTTCCTCTCAACCTCCTCTACAACATTCCTAACTACCACAAACTCCAATTCTAAGCCTAACCATGTCAATCGAACACAAACACACAATAAAGCCTTAGAATTTCAAATACCGATTTCTCCTTACCTAGCTCAAGATGGAGGGAGCCCTTTGGAGGGATTGAAGCACGGGAGGAGGGCTTCCTTTTGAGCCAAGGCTCGCCGGATATGGCGGCCGGAGGAAGGAGTTCCGGCGAAAAATAGATTTCGGCAGTCGGGGCTTTCGGCGTCGATTCCTCCTTCACGGCGGCGCTAGGGAGGCTGCCACAGGTCTAGGACTGCAGCTGGGTCGGAGACCGATCGTTTGGGAAACTGATTTGGGCCAAAGCCCACCCGGTCCAACAACACATATACCCAATCCAAAATTCAACACCCCAAAATAATACCCCAATAAAATTACCTTATACTAGCTAAAATTTATCATTTTTACCGTCGTCACATTTTCTTCCTTCGAATAATTCTTTCGAAATATTCGTCCCTCAATACACCTCTAGGGACTTTAGGACTATAAATTCAATGACGAAGACGGTAAAATTCTTATTACCACAATGCTAGTAATTAAGGTAACATTTAAGAGTCGGGGCGTGACAAACAAGACTTCGCCAGACAAAATATACTCCGCCAGGCGAAATAGACTTCACCAGGCGAAATGACTTCGCCAGGCGAACAGGACTTCGCTAGGCGAAGAGAACTTCCCGAGGAGAGATAGACTTCGCAAGGCGAACAAGACTTCGCGAAGCGACATAGACTTCACAAGGCAAACAAGACTTCGCCAGGCGAAATAGACTTCGCGAGGCGAGCTAGGCTTGGCGATGTGAAATGGACTCCGTGAGGTGACCTTGACTTCGCGAGGCGAGATAGGCTTGGCGAGATGAAATGGACTCCGCGAGGTGACCTTGACTTCGCAAGGCGAAATGGACTTCGCGAGGCGAGCTAGGCTTGGTGAGGTGAAATGGACTCCGCGAGGTTACCTTGACTTCGCAAGGCGAAATGGACTTCGCGAGGCGAGCTAGGCTTGGCGAGGTGAAATTGACTCCGCGAGGTGAACTTGACTTCGCGAGGCGAAATGGACTCCGCGCGCGTAGATTTATATGAAAGCGAGGCGAGATGGTTCCACGCGTGTAGATTAACATAAAGGCGAGGCGAGATGGCCCCGCGTAAGGGGAATCTCGCGAAGGAGCTAGAAGACAGAGTTCGCATGTCCAAGGGAAGTCGTCCACCAAATGGGATTAGAAATCACCGCTTGCTTGGAAATCAAGCTTCCTCGCGGGATACCTTCCATATCCGCGAGATAGCGTAAGGATCTTGCCCAAAACAGGACATTCAATCCAAGGCGATCTGGGCATATCTAGATCTCAAGATTTGATTGATTTGATTATGTTAAAATCGGCAAGTAGATCAATCAGTCAAGATTCATTGATTCGATTAAGGAAATATTATTGATTCAGAATCTTCATTACTTGCCTTAAGTGGAGGCATGTTAACACTATAAATACCCCCTCTCATACCAAGAGGATGGGGAGCGAAACCAAGAGGTATAAAAAAGAAGGTAGCGAACTAGAGAGAGAGAAATCCCTCCGCGAGCTCAGAAGTCTCCCCTAAACCCTTGAAGAACTATCAAGCTCCCCAGATAGCCGGTTCTTCACTAGATCCTTGAAGAACTATCAAGCTCCCCAGGTAGCCAGTTCTTCACTAAACCTAAATACTTGTTACGTGATCAATCTGCGTAACCCTCAAGAACAAGTGCTTGTCACCCTTGAGTTAGACCTAAATTCGGAGATAGAATCAGAGGAATTCACAAAGATTGTAACCCGCATTCGCATTTGATTTAAATTAAATTATTCTTTGTACACGTGTCTTTCTGTTATTTGTTGCAGATATTTTCGTGTTTACAAAATTGGCACGCCCAGTGGGACAACTTTGCCTCTCATCTCCTTCTCCGCAGGAAAGCCCAAATCCGCTCGAAGTAATGGCCTCCAAGAGCACTCAAGCTATCTCGACGAAGAAGTCTAAACCAATGACCGCGAGGTCAAACAGCGAGCCCTCTGGTCATGTCACCCGTAGCATGGCGAGGAATCAACCCACAACATTTGTGGCTTTGCCTTCCAACCCTCGCGAACCAGTCATCACCTTGGCGAATCTCGCGAGCAAGCATGCCTCGCGAGGTGAAGACAAGTGCGCCTCGCGAAGTGAAGAGAAGGAAACTCGTGTGGCGACCATGGCAGCCAGAGGGTAACGTCTCGCCAGGGGTCGAAAGTAGCACCTCCAGCCCTAACCTCGCGGAACTCATGGCCCAATGCTTCCGTGAAAATTCACTGAACGAGGAGACTCATTCCGAGCCTCGCATCGACTTGGGCGACGACTAAGCAGAAGGGCAGGGTGAATCATTCAACTACAAATATGCTTGAGATCTTTGCATGGCCCGAGCTCGAAGAGGTCAATCCAATGGAGGGCGCATTCGCCGTGCTCGACGGAGATCACGGGAGCATTGAGACGCCATTGGTTCCAGTCCGCGAACGGTTATCTTTTCAGGTCGGAATGGTGTTCTTCATATCTGAGAGATACACTCTCCCACCAAATACAACATGCAACGCGGCGGATATTCCAGACAATAGCGAAAGTGTCTGTGACATATCCCCCCCTTGCAGCAGTGAGATGGGTCTAGTCCTAGCGGAGTCCGCACAGGCTGCACCGTTGGAAGCCACAAGCAGCATCACAAGCATGCCGACTCTGACCTTCTCCACTCCAACCCTAGATATGGCCACTCACATGAGGCCATTGTATATCACGGCTGAAGTTGAAGGGATTATGATCAACAAAATCATGGTCGACACGGGGGCGGCAGTGAATGTTGTCACTACCCGCACTATGGGACTCCTTGGTATCCCACGCCCGATGATCCAAACTACGTCCTTGACAGTCAAGAACTTCACCGGACAAGTCTCCAGGACTCTAGGTTTGTTGTTCTTACGGGTCAAGGTGGGACCGGCTTCAAGGGTCTACACATTCTTCGTCGCTGAGTGTGCTTCGTCCTACAGCATGATCCTAGGCCGCGACTGGATCCATAGAAGTTTTTGTATACCTTCATCCATGCATCAGGAACTTATGATCTGGGATACCGAGAAACGCGAGGCAATCCTCATCCAAGCAGATCCGCGTCCTTTCTCCATTTCCGCCAACTTCAATGACGCCCGCTATTACAATACTGACTTGGGCCCATTGGACGTACAAGGCGTCGATTCTAAAGGCCGCCCATATGGGGTCACGGCCTCTAACTTAACGCGATGGGGACTCACTTAGGCAAGGGACGATTTACAACGTCCTCACACCATCGCGGATCCCCTACAACCATCTTATGATTAGTACACCCTCAGAAGAAGCACGCGAGGCTGGCGAGTCCTTGTGTGAGACACTCCTCTCATACTGGGCGGAACGCGAAGCCTACGACAAGGTCGCTACTATGGAGTATGTAGATGAGATAGTGGACTATACCGATACCGAGGAGGAAGTTATTCAGTTAGCTCTCGCTGCCTTGGATGACAAGCCGCCCTAAGTCCGCGATCCCACCTTACAAGTCAACGTGGGGACTGCAGAGAAACCTTTACTACTCTCCATTAATGCCAAGTTGGCGGGACAAGAAAAGGAAGACCTTCTCGCCTTACTACATGAGTATATGGATTGTTTCGCCGAGCAGTACGAAGACATGCCTGACCTATCCCCGGATTTAGTCTGTCACCGTCTGACTACTCATCCTGACAGACGTCCAGTCCGCCAAGAAGGCAGATTCATGCGAACTGAGACCCAGATCGTGGTCAAGGAAGAAATTGAGAACATGCACCCTTCAGGTATCATTCGCGTGGCCAAATACGATCCCTGTCGCTGAAGAAGATCGCCACAAGACTGCTTTCCGCTGTCCGTGTCAAGACCCACCCCGAATTTCACCTCGAAACCTGAGGTAAGTCATGCGGGGACCACCTCCAAGGAAAATTTACCGATAAGTAAACCTCCCTTGAAAATGGAACACCCTAACCTAGAAAACTAAAGTGTTACTTTCTTAAATAAATTTGAGCATCCTCCAAAACAACCCACAATTATACGAAAGTGAGTAAATAATTACAAACTTCGTATATTCTAAAATTTAACAAAAGTCTAAGCACACCACCAGAAACATTAAACGATAAATCCCAAAGAGTATTCAGAGCTACTATGCACTAGAGGAGCAGGAAAATACTCTAGTAGGTTAAACAGGTAACCTACTGGTGAAATGTGGCTGAGAAATGGGTAACTATGCCTCGTCGTCTCCTACTCGTTCTAACTCGAACTCTGCAGACTGGGCATTTAAAACGAAGAGCCCAAGGGAAAAACATTCGCAATAATTAGAGTGAGTGGACAAAAATAAATAAAGAAAATATTTATGCTTTCCCAATTTAATTTCCAAGCAAACGAATGCATGTCTTAAACGATAATTCTCTTATCGTTATAAATATCGAGCCTCTACTGCTCAAAACTATATATATCAAATTACAGCCTCTCAGGCTAAAATATATATATATATATATATATATATATATATATATATATATATATATATATATCAAAATACAGCATCTCAGGCTAAAATATATACATGTATATATTTACACTCGCCCATACTCCCTATATAAATTAATAATAATCTATATAGGGCTACTACGCTCGCGTCCAACGCTCACGTCACGCTTTAATGCGGTGATACACTACGCCATTAAGGTGGACAGACGAGTGTATAAATATGTGCCCATACCCCTTATATGAATTAAACACTCATATAAGGCTACTACGCTTGCGTCCAACGCTCACGTCACACCATAATGCAGTTATATACTATGTCATTAAGGTGGACAGACACATATCGCTAGCTAGCATTTATATACATACTCTCCTTAAAAATATATTATAATTTACCGAAAATCCCATTTTCGGTAACTCATCACAATGAGTAAAATCGTCAAATAAAAATGACGTCAAATGGTCCAACCAAATAAACAATTGCATGCATATTATTTAAAACAAAGGTCCACTCACAAGTTAGGCCTAAGCCTGACGTCGGTCGGAGGTCTCCTCTGCTCGAGCCTCCTCGCGTCCTGTTCCAAAACATAAATAATTCCTTAAATAAAATCCCAACGTTTAAAGAAAATAGGCATAATTAAATATGAGCTTCTTGCGCTCAACCATGCCTATCATCCTAAATCTTAACTTCACTGCCAACCAAAAATCTCCATAAATACCGACATCCTCAAAAATCACCTTCCAACGTCCTAATCATAAAAATAATCCAATGGCCGGATTTTAATTTATTAATCCGGCAAAAATACCAAACTTTACAAATTCCAAAACCTAACCAAAAATCCTCCAAAAATTCCTAAATTCACATCAATAATATCCCCTTAATATTCCACATAAGAAACTACAAAAATTCCCAAAACAGCGGCGGCGGCCGGCGACCAGCTCCAGCGACCTGCAAATGCCACCAAATTTTAACAGCATCTTCCTCTCAACCTCCTCTACAACATTCCTAACTAGCACAAACTCCAATTCTAAGCCTAACCATGTCAATCGAACGCAAACACACAATAAAGCCCTAGAATTTCAAATACCGATTTCTTCTTACCTAGCTCAAGATGGAGGGAGCCCTTTGGAGGGATTGAAGCACGGGAGGAGGGCTTCCTTTTGAGCCAAGGCTCGCCAGCTATGGCGGCCGGAGGAAGGAGTTTCGGCGAAAAACCCTTTCCGGCAGTCGGACCTTTCGGGGTTGACCGATCCTTCACAGCGGCGTTCCGCGCGCGGGCACCGGTCCAGGATGAGAGAGGAAGAGGCAAGGGTCCGAACGGGACCGGTCTGGCGGTCGGTGGTGGCCGGATGGCGGCGGACGGCGGTGGTGAAGTTTCCGGGCGGAGGGAGGAGAAAATCGGGTGGGAGGAGAGAGAATCGGGAGGAATAGAGAACTATTTTTGGGCCTTTGACCAAAAAATAGCCCGGTCCAACTTAATAAACAAAACCCAACTCCAAAATTTAACACCCCAAAATAATACCCCAATAAAACTTACATTTTTAATGATAACTTTTACATGCTAACTCCGATTTTAACGCATAGCATGTCTACGAACTCGTAACAACATCCTCTACGACTTTCATGAAGAAAGTTTTCCCAAATTCCATACGGAAGAAAAAGTCAACTTTGGAGTCTTAAATAGTAAACGGTTACTTAAAACGGTAAAAGACCAAAATATTACCAAAGTAAATAACCGTAAAATAACTTAAGAACCGGGGCCACGGCTACTACTGGCCTACTATTCTCAAGGATTGTATTACTTTCGCTAAAGGATGTCAGGACTGCCAGGCTCACGGACCAGTGCAACACATTCCAAACATTCTGTTACAGCCGATCGTTAAGCCCTGGCCATGTCGAGGTTGGGCGATAGACTTCATCGGTCTCATTCATCCCCATTCCTCCGAGCAGCACAAGTTCCTTACTGTGGCCACCGATTTCTTTACCAAGTGGGTTGAGGCCGAGCCACTTAAGGTCGCTTCCGCGACCTCGGTCCGCAACTTTATTTTCTGCAACTTTATTTCCCGCTTTGGTGTTCCAGAATGCATCGCGACGGACTGGGGGTAGCTTTCATGGCGGATTCGGTAGTCACATTCCTCAACGGCTATGGTGTCAAACTCCTGCATTCGACCCCCTATTATGCCCAGTCCAATGGTCAGGCAGAGGCGAGCAACAAAGTCATCCTCGGCATCTTGTGAAAGATGCTAGAGTTGAACCCCCGCGTCTGGCATCTAGAGCTTTACCATACTTTGTGGGCCTACCGTACCTCCAAGCGCGGTCCGACAGATACCACCCCATATGCTCTCATGTATGGCCATGACGCTGTCCTTCCCCTTGAGGTTCACGTCGCCTCGCTTCGTGTCCAGGAGCAGCACCAGTTGCTTGGTGACGATTACGCCCAGGCAATGTGGCAAGAGCTTGAAGACCTCGACGAACATCGCATCACTGCTTTCAACAATCTCATCCTTGAGAAGCAGCGTGTTGCGCGGTCTTATGATAAAGTCACTCGAGGTCGGAGTTATGCCGAAGGCCAAACGGTATGGCGTGCTGTGCTCCCACTTGGGAAGAAAACCGAAGGCCGCGGGAAATGGTCCGCGCGGTGGGAGGGACCCTTTATTATTCATCGCATTTGCGCGACCTTGACGGTACACTCCATCCTAATCCTATTAATGGTCGTTTCTTAAAGCGCCACATCGCTAGTGTTTGGGAGCGCGCAGATCCTCCTCCTCCCCTTGATCCCGCGACCACTGTCATTAGTGTCACGCGCCGTCGCGCTTACGCTCCATCCCCTCACACTTGGGGGCAACCCCAGGGAGAAGCATGCAATTAGTTTTTTCTTCATAAACGTGCGTGGTCTAACTAATAGACCAGTACAAGATTGGGGCCTATTCTAGAGGCCCTAAATAAAAAACAACTTCATTCAAGTATTTCTTAGTCATCATTTAGGCCAATCCCCGTGGCCTCCAAATTTTCAAACTTGGCTCGCCAGCTTTATGTGGCTGTTCGCCGACTCCTTTATTTACTTCTCATTGGTTCGCACTGGGGGGCATCGAAGAATATACTAGGGGCAACAAAGTGCATGGCCTCTTAAAGTTCGCCGACTCTGTTTATTTGTCTCTCACTGGTTCGCACAGGGGGGCAGCGAAGTACATAGCCATTGTCATTCCACGTTGGTCCGCCATCGCCAAGAGCTCGCGAAGGGCTAATTTTTGGAATCTACTCAAGTTACGTGCGTTTGCTCAAGATACATCCACGCGAGCTACATTCGCTAGCGGTACGTGCCATGTACTATGTCTTCTGAGTTGAGCAGGCGAATGCGGGCTAGAAGCACGCGAATGCAAAAGTGGAACAGGCGAATGCGAGCTAAGAGCAGGCGAATGTGTTTGAAGTTCAAGTCCAAGGTGCCGAGGCGAGCCATAGAGCAGTTCGCTACAATGCCTAGTTGAGTGCGTTGGTTACGCAACCTATTCACAGGCTTGTTTCTTCACACTCCATTTATGTATGACCCAAGCCATTACTATTGACTTTGGAGCAACATGAACATAAACCTCTTCAGTCATTCTCGACATTTCATAACTTTGAGGCTAGGGGGCAATATTTACGCCTAGATTAATATTTTACTGGACAGTAAATGTCTATGTGAATATTAATTACATTCTTGGTCCATGTCATACCGGCGAGCCCAAAGTTCTTTAAGTTTACAAATGTCGGCCCGCCAGTGAGACCACGCGAGCCGAGTTAGACTTCATGCGGAACGAACTGCATGCGAACTTGAACACTTAGCTCGCGCGCGGAATGGAAATAGGCGGACTACGCAGTTCGCGTGGAAACATGAGCTCGCGTGCGGAATGCCTTCGCGCGGAATTACTATTCAAGTTCGCGTAGGCAAGACACAAATGTACTTCGCATAGGCGAGGCGAGGCGAGCTGGCGAATTGGCTCGCGTAGAAGACTTCGCGAGGAAGCATCATACGGAGTCCGCGCACACCTCTTTAATCGTCGAAGACTTTTACAAGTCTTTGATATGCTTCGGGCCAATCCCTGTGGCCCGTATAATATAAAAAGCCCTTTTAAGGCTCACGAGCTACAATAGCCCGCGAAATGGAAGCGAGCTTCAGGAGTCCGCGAGATAGCATCCTGTGACAGCTCGCGGGATGAAGATATCCCTAAATCCAGTTCGCATAGGAGTCTACAGTTGGCAGCGTGGAAGCAATGCCCTATGCGGAATGAAGTGTGCGAATTGGGCAGGTGTCACCAATTGGTTGGTCTGCATGGAGTAAACCGTGTCCTTGTCAATTAGGGTTTCAGAGTTCGACTTGGATTCTAATCACTTTTCTTCTGCCGCAAGTCGAACTATTATATAAAGGGGCTCGAACCCTAACAGAAAGCTCTCTCAAAAACAATACACAAAAACACAATACAAACTGAAACCATTTACCCTTCGAGCTCTTTGAAACCCTAACCCTAAGCGCCGCCGCCTAGGTTCTTTCTTCAGAGCCCTCCAGACTCTACACCCCGGCTTCTCTCTGAACTCCCTATAGTTGCTTTGCTCGCACCGCCGTGAGTATCGATATCTTGTGCTCGTAAATCCTCGTCTGAGGTGGCACCTGAAACCCGTTCGCCTGATCAGAAGTCAAGATCTCGCATCACCATCAACCTTTTCCTCGTCCGCGAGGTGGCACGCCCGCAACTCCCCCTTCTCTTTGTTCGCTAGAAACCTCTGCTCCGCGCGCTGAGGATCGTGGCCAAAACAAGAAGCAGCAATTTTGGGTCGTTAAATTTGACGACCTTGGAAAGTTGTCATCCCTTGGGCTAAGGGATTAGTTAAGGGTGTTTTGATTATCCTATAGTACTTCGGTTACTAAGGTTATTAATTGTGTGATTTTATGTGATTTGTGAAGTTGTGTTGTGGAAATTGCAGCGGGATTTCTATGTGAGTAAAATCTCACTAAGGTCCACTTTGGGACCAATTATTAATAATTGTTATGAGGATGATTATGATGATTGATTTTTTATGATGATGATTATGATGATGATAATTATTATGAGGATGATTATGATGATTGATTTTTGATGCTGATGATGATAATTATTATGAGGATAATTATGATGATTGATTTTTGATGATGATGATTATGATGATGATAATTATTATGAGGATTATGATGATTGATTTTGATGATGATGATTATGATGATGATAATTGTTATGAGGATGATTATGATGATTGATTTTTGATAATGATGATTATGATGATGATAATTATTATGAGGATGGTTATGATGATGATAATTGTTATGAGGATGATTATGATGATAATTGTGATGATGATGATGATGATTATAATTAAAAAAATTATGTTTTTGTTTGTTTTAAAATATATGAGTTTGATCGCCAACGACTCATAGGTAAGTTAAAACAAGTTTTTCTATTGTATGATTATTTTTAAGGTTCATGTGATCATAATGTTTTTGGCTATTGATAGATTATTCTTGTGGGGATATCTATGTTTGTTTGTATAATATATCTATGTGGAAGGATATAATTTTTTGATGTGCTCCTTGATACGCCCCGAACCTAATATTTCTTTTTATGCTGTAGTCTCTTATTTAATGGTGGAAAAGTTAAGTGAGAGTGGTATTGCTATTTTTGGTGCGAGGTAATTTAGTCGAGTATTTGAGTTATATTTACCTGAACGGGAGTTTTTAGTATAAGGGGTAGCTAAATAATACTAGTTCCATCTTTGGGTTAGTATTATTAAGGGGGGAGATATATATATATGCGGTGAAGGAAGAAATAAAAACAGACAACCCTTTTCTATTTCTCTCTCCCCGAGCCCGACCTCCCGAACCCGTCCGACTCTCCTTGACGGAGCGCCACTGTCCGGCCACGCCTGGTCGCCGCACCAGTCCCGTTCGGCAGCTGGGACACCACTCGTCGTTCCTGGAGTGGTAGCCAGCCTCGTCTCGCCGGCAGCAGCTCGCGGTAGTGCTGTCAAGGCCGCCGGTCTGCTAAGCCGGAACTCCCTTCTCCGGTCGCCGATCCGAGAAATCTTTGGGGGGTTTTGAAGCTCTCCTATAGGTCGTTCATCCACCCACAAGAGGAAGCTCGATTTGAGGTAAGGAGCAAATCGGATTATTAGTGTTCTTGAGCTTGTGAGGTGTTTTCCGGCCAAACCTTTGATTTGTGGGTTTTGTGTTAGACATAATTGTTGTAGAGCTTGTTAAGAGGAAGGGATTGATGTGTGCTTTGTGGGTTTTGGTCGAAGTTGACATGGTGGTGGTGGTTGACTGCCACTGCCGGCGGTTGACCGCCACTGCCGGTGGCCACTACCGATTTTGGTGGTGGTTTGAGGATTTTTGGAGGAGTTCTAGAGGGGATAAATAATGAATTAGTATATGTGATTTTAGTTGTTGATGGTTGTTTGGAATTATGGATTTGATGTTGGAATTAGTTGTGAAAGGAGGGGAATTGAGGAGGTTCATTAGTGGATTTATCATAATATACACTAGAGCTCTTTGTCGGATTGTAGGGAATTGGCGATTAAGTAGAGCTATGGCTAGACTTTGGAAAGTTTGGGCGAGTGAGACCAATACTAGGGTGTTTTCCTTTGTTTTTGGTAAATGTGTGTTTTTAGTGTCGAGCCTTAAATCTCTTCTTGGTACAGGACGGGAGGAGACACCACGTGAGGAGGGCTCTGACCGACATCAAGTTTAGCCGCATATATTGTGAGTGGACATTTCGGTTTTAGTTAAATGCATGCATGGTTTAGTAAGTGGTTCTCCATACTTTCCAAGTTTAAATTTCGAATTTCCGCTTTTGGATTGGGGAGATGTTATTTATTTGGCTTAATTATACATTGAGCATTTTAACGTGTGGGACACGTTATGAAATTTAATTTATTTCTTTCTCTTGAATTTTTCTGAGTACGGTTGGGAATCGTACTTAAGCTTTTATTATGAGTTTCGGGGAAACTCACATAAATATATATATATTTTTCCCTCTTATGCCGTATTTGTTGGATTACATGATGTCGATGTTAGCATGTCGTTCCGCCTTTCGAGGTGATGTGACTTTCACGTTTCAAATGGGTCACTCAAGCCCTTTCCACCCTAGGGGTGATGTGATGTTGCCGGCGGCATCACGCAAGCCCTGTGCCCTCTCCGTCAACTCGACGTGAAGGTACAGGGAGTATGGGAGTACTATGCCTGGGAGGCAACCGAGTCTGGGAGACTCACCTATATGGCCATATAGATTTTCCTTATTTGAGTTATTAATTTGACTAGCGGGGCTAGTCCATTAATTTTGGAAGTTTCTTAGGGGAAGTGTTTATTTTCCTCTTGGTGTTGTTTTACGGCTAGTGGAGCTAGCATGAATTTATATTGGGCTCATTACCTTCGGCATGCATGGAAATTTCTATTTCCGTAAAAAAAAAAGGAAAGCTTATCAAGTTGGATTTTCGTACAAGCTTGTTCTTGGATAATCATAAATTAGTGTATTTTCGTCCACTCACGCTAACGTTTTAAATGCTTTTCCCTGGGCCCTTTGTTTTCAAATGCCCAGATTTCAGAGTTCCTGTTCGACATCACTAGGAGCTGAGGCATAGTATCTCCCGCTGCACCTTGTTGATCGTAGGTTACCTGATAACCTATGTGTAGTTATTTCATTTTCTTTCCTCTGTAGTGCTCTGATAACCGTGGGAATATGTGAATTTAGTTGGATTTGTTTTAAGGGTTATGACTCAAGTAGAGAATTGAATTTGGGTGATGTTCTTGTTTAAGTAATGAAGATAAATTGTTGGTTGGGTTGTTTAGTGTTATTATTGAGAATGAAAGGAACTTAGAAGATCTGGATATTGGATTTAGGAAATAAATATTCCTGTTTTTCGCAGGTTGGGTTGTCCATTTTTAGAGGAGATTATGCCGAAATTTTGGTACGATCTCTTTTAGAGTGGACCCCGCGAGACTCGCCTGTTTTCCTGGGTGATTTCGGGGTGGGTCTTGTCAGTTGGTATCAGAGCATTAGGTTCCTCTTCCTGTTGGGTTAACGGTGTCTAGTTTACACTAGATTGCCCATATGTGTACTACTAATGTATACCTATCTCAGGTACTATGCCTCCTAGACGCCGAACACAGAGAGCTCCTCCTGTGGAGGATGATTCGAACACACAAGAGGGTATGCTGGGGGCGTTTGAGCAGATTGTTAACCAGTTTGCTGCAGCCATGAACCCTCAGCCCTCGCCTGACTTCAGCATTAAGAGGACCAAGGAAAATGGTGCGGAGAAATTTTCTACTGCCAAGGATCCTATTGAGGCCCAGGAATGGATTGAGACTATGGAGAGAGTGTTTACTAGGCTGAACGTTCCTGATGACCGTAAGGTCTTTGTGGCAGTGCAATGGTTGCACGGTCCTGCCTGGCATTGGTGGGTTGGTGTTACTAGAGACTATGAAGATGCTACTCTTATGGCTTGGGACGAGTTCAAGGCCCATTTTAATGATCGTTATTGTAGTCGAGCTCATCTCCATAGGATGCAGGATCAGTTTATGAATTTGCAGAAAGGAGATATGTCAGTTTTGGAATTTGAGCAGCATTTCCTTGCTAGAGCCCATCATGTGCCTGACTTGGTACGCGATGATCAGGATAAGATATACAGGTTTGTTCGGGGACTTGGGGGTGAGTATCAGGAAAAGATGCAAGCAGTGTTGTATCCGAGATTTAGTGATGCAGTTGGGGCAGCCTTGAATATTGAAACATCACAAATTGGTGGCCGACCCCGAGACTTTGGTGGTCCTAGTCAGGGACCGTCAAAGAGGACAGCGTCTACATCCGGTTCCGAATCCTCTACGGGTAGCGGACGTAGTAGCAGTTCTGGTCATTCAGCCCGACCTCGGCTCAGAGGTGGTCGCAGATTTATTGGGGGATTTGCAGGCAGACGCCCCTTTAGTCAGTTTAGGGGTGGTATGAGTGGTAGTAGTGGAGGCCACAGTAGTCAGTCGGGTCAGTTTGGACAGTATCAGACAACTGGGTGCTTCGAGTGTGGCCAGCTAGATCACTTTAGGAGAGATTGTCCCCGTTTGATTCATGGAGTTGCACCTACGTTTCATCAAGCTGCAGGTCAGACTTCGGTTGGCGCTTCTAGCAGTGGCTCTCGTGCTAGTTCAGCAGTTAGAGGTGGTACCCAGCAAGGTAGGGGTCAGAGAGGACGCCCTACCACACAGGCTAGAGTTCATGCCATGACATTTCAGGAAGGACGTACCTCGCCTGAGGTTATCATTGGTACGTTGTTTATATTTGGTCAGCCTGCATTTACTTTGATTGATCCAGGAGCTACCCATTCTTTTATGTCCAGTAGATTCACATTGCATGCTAATGTACCCTCGTCTCCTCTTCCGGGGGAATGGTATGTGTCTTTGCCTTCGAGTGATGTGTTCAAGATTGGATGGGTATTTAGGTCTTGTGAAGTTCTAGTTGAGGGGTATAGCTTGGAGGCAAATTTAATTCCGTTAGAGATGGTTGATTTTGATGTGATTCTGGGGATGGATTTCTTAGAGGCACATCAGGCCTTAGTTGATTGTTTTCAGAAAACTGTGGTGTTTCGAAGTCCGGGAAAGCCGGAGATTCGGTTTTGTGGAGAACGGAATGTTTTGCCATCTTGCTTAATTTCAGCCATTACGGCAAGTAAATTGTTGAGTAGGGGTTGTCAAGCATATTTGGCTCATGTTGTGGATACTAGTATGGGGATTCTGAGGGTTGAAGATATTCCTGTAGTCAAGGAATTTTCCGATGTTTTTCCTGAGGAGTTACCTGGTTTACCTCCTTATAGGGAGATAGAATTTACTATTGAATTACTCCCTGGTACAGCCCCTATTTCACAGGCACCTTATAGGATGGCCCCGGCGGAGTTAAGGGAGTTGAAGGTGCAATTGCAGGAGTTAGTAGAAAAGGGTTTCATAAGGCCTAGTATGTCTCCTTGGGGTGCCCCGGTGTTGTTTGTAAGGAAGAAGGATGGCAGTTTGAGGTTGTGCATTGATTATAGGAAGTTGAATCAAGTTACTGTGAAAAATAAGTATCCGTTACCCCGCATTGATGATTTATTTGATCAGTTGAAGGGCGCTAAAGTCTTTTCTAAGATTGACTTAAGGTCCGGGTATCACCAGTTACGAATTAGAGATTTTGACATAGCTAAGACCGCCTTTCGATCACGCTACGGTCACTATGAATTTGTGGTGATGCCGTTTGGGTTGACAAATGCACCAGCTGCTTTTATGGATTTAATGAATAGGGTGTTTCGCCCATATCTAGACCATTTTGTAATTGTGTTCATTGATGATATTTTGGTCTATTCAAAGAGTGAGAAGTTACACTCTAAGCATCTGAGACTAGTGCTTCAGACCCTGAGGTGTGCAGAGCTATATGCTAAGTTTAGTAAATGTGAGTTTTGGCTGGACAATGTTGGATTTTTGGGCCATGTTATTTCAGCTGAGGGTGTGAGTGTGGATCCTCAAAAAGTGGAAGCAGTGGCTAATTGGAGTAGACCTAATAGTGTAACGGAAATACGTAGCTTCCTGGGTCTAGCAGGATATTATCGTCGTTTTGTACGAGACTTCTCTGAGATAGCCGCTCCACTTACAAGATTGACCAGGAAAGGAGTCAAGTTTGAGTGGTCTGAGAAATGTGAGCAGAGTTTCCAAGAACTCAAGAATCGGTTAACTAGTGCCCCTGTATTAGTTCTACCTGATGACAGTGGAGAGTATGTGTTGTATTGTGATGCATCAAGGGTAGGTTTAGGAAGTGTGCTTATGCAACATGAAAATGTAATTGCTTATGCTTCTAGGCAACTTAAGCCACATGAGGTGAACTATCCAACCCATGATCTAGAACTTGCTGCGGTGGTATTCGCATTGAAGTTGTGGAGACACTATCTTTATGGAGCTAAGTGCCAGATTTTTACAGATCACAAAAGCCTCCGATACATTTTTACACAAAAGGAGTTGAATATGAGGCAAAGGAGGTGGATGGAGTTGATTAAAGACTATGATTGCACTATTGAGTATCACCCTGGAAGAGCGAATGTAGTGGCAGATGCCCTTAGTCGGAAGACTACTTGTAGCTTATCCCATTTGAGGACAGTTCGACTTCCTCTTCTCTATGAACTACGGGCTACAGGAGTTGATTTGTCTGTGGATGAAGTTGGTACTTTGGTTGCTAGCTTCCATGTGAGACCAATCCTAATTGACAGAGTGCGAGAGGCACAATTCCAAGACCCTTCCATCATCCGCTTGATAGAGAGAACACGTGAAGGCACCACGGTGGGATTTTCCATTGGAAAGGAGGGAGTATTATTATTTAAAAATAGGCTTTGTGTGCCAAAGAGAAATGAAGTGCTTAAGCAAGAGATTTTGGAGGAGGGTCATAATTCACCTTATGCGATGCATCCTGGCAGTACTAAAATGTATCGAACTTTAAGGGAATTTTATTGGTGGCCAAATATGAAGAGGGAGATTGCATCCTTTGTGAGTAGATGTTTGGTTTGTCAGCAAGTGAAAGCAGAAAGGCAGAAACCAGCAGGGTTGCAACAACCATTAGAGATTCCGGTATGGAAATGGGATCACATTACTATGGACTTTGTTTATGGTTTACCCTGTTCCCGAGATGGTCACGATGGTATTTGGGTGATCGTAGATCGACTTACTAAATCGGCACACTTTCTTCCGGTTAAGAAAACCTATAAATTGGAGAGATTGGCAGAATTGTATGTAGATGAGATTGTCAGACTCCATGGAGTGCCAGAATCCATAGTATCGGATCGGGATCCACGCTTTGTGTCAAAGTTTTGGAAAGAGTTACAGGCAGCCTTGGGGACCCGATTATGTTTTAGCACTGCCTTTCATCCACAAACCGATGGTCAATCCGAAAGAACCATTCAGACTTTGGAAGATATGCTGAGGTCCTGTGTGATGCAATTTAGAGGGAGTTGGGATGAGAAATTAGCTTTGATGGAGTTTGCCTATAATAACAGTTTTCATTCTAGTATAGGTATGGCACCATTTGAGGCCTTGTATGGAAGGCAATGTCGTACACCCCTATGTTGGAATGAGGTGGGAGAAAGAGAAATTGCTGCACCAGAGATTGTTTTTCATACTAATGAAAATGTCAAGGTAATCAGAGATAGACTTAAGGCAGCACAGAGTAGGCAAAAAAGCTATGCAGATAACCGTAGAAGAGACCTTGAATTTCAGATTGGTGATTGGGTATTCCTGAAGTTGTCCCCTTGGAAAGGAGTGATTCGTTTTGGAAAACGTGGGAAGCTTAGTCCAAGGTACATTGGTCCCTACGAAGTTACGGAACGGATAGGTCCAGTAGCTTATCGGTTGAGATTATCTCCGGAGTTATCTAGGATCCATGATGTTTTCCATGTGTCGATGCTCCGTAAGTATGTAGCCGATCCTTCTCATGTCTTACAAGAACAACCAATTAGTCTGAAGAAGGATTTGACCTATGAAGAAGAACCGGTCCAGATCCTAGATCAAAAAGAAAAAGTGCTAAGGAATAAGACCATTCGACTTGTTAAGGTCTTGTGGAGAAGCCATCAAGTTGAGGAGGCTACCTGGGAACCTGAGGATCAGATGAGGCAACAGTATCCCCATCTCTTTTATTGACAGGTAAGGAAATTTCGAGGACGAAATTTTTATAAGGAGGGGAGAATTGATACGCCCCGAACCTAATATTTCTTTTTATGCTGTAGTCTCTTATTTAATGGTGGAAAAGTTAAGTGAGAGTGGTATTGCTATTTTTGGTGCGAGGTAATTTAGTCGAGTATTTGAGTTATATTTACCTGAACGGGAGTTTTTAGTATAAGGGGTAGCTAAATAATACTAGTTCCATCTTTGGGTTAGTATTATTAAGGGGGGAGATATATATATATGCGGTGAAGGAAGAAATAAAAACAGACAACCCTTTTCTATTTCTCTCTCCCCGAGCCCGACCTCCCGAACCCGTCCGACTCTCCTTGACGGAGCGCCACTGTCCGGCCACGCCTGGTCGCCGCACCAGTCCCGTTCGGCAGCTGGGACACCACTCGTCGTTCCTGGAGTGGTAGCCAGCCTCGTCTCGCCGGCAGCAGCTCGCGGTAGTGCTGTCAAGGCCGCCGGTCTGCTAAGCCGGAACTCCCTTCTCCGGTCGCCGATCCGAGAAATCTTTGGGGGGTTTTGAAGCTCTCCTATAGGTCGTTCATCCACCCACAAGAGGAAGCTCGATTTGAGGTAAGGAGCAAATCGGATTATTAGTGTTCTTGAGCTTGTGAGGTGTTTTCCGGCCAAACCTTTGATTTGTGGGTTTTGTGTTAGACATAATTGTTGTAGAGCTTGTTAAGAGGAAGGGATTGATGTGTGCTTTGTGGGTTTTGGTCGAAGTTGACATGGTGGTGGTGGTTGACTGCCACTGCCGGCGGTTGACCGCCACTGCCGGTGGCCACTACCGATTTTGGTGGTGGTTTGAGGATTTTTGGAGGAGTTCTAGAGGGGATAAATAATGAATTAGTATATGTGATTTTAGTTGTTGATGGTTGTTTGGAATTATGGATTTGATGTTGGAATTAGTTGTGAAAGGAGGGGAATTGAGGAGGTTCATTAGTGGATTTATCATAATATACACTAGAGCTCTTTGTCGGATTGTAGGGAATTGGCGATTAAGTAGAGCTATGGCTAGACTTTGGAAAGTTTGGGCGAGTGAGACCAATACTAGGGTGTTTTCCTTTGTTTTTGGTAAATGTGTGTTTTTAGTGTCGAGCCTTAAATCTCTTCTTGGTACAGGACGGGAGGAGACACCACGTGAGGAGGGCTCTGACCGACATCAAGTTTAGCCGCATATATTGTGAGTGGACATTTCGGTTTTAGTTAAATGCATGCATGGTTTAGTAAGTGGTTCTCCATACTTTCCAAGTTTAAATTTCGAATTTCCGCTTTTGGATTGGGGAGATGTTATTTATTTGGCTTAATTATACATTGAGCATTTTAACGTGTGGGACACGTTATGAAATTTAATTTATTTCTTTCTCTTGAATTTTTCTGAGTACGGTTGGGAATCGTACTTAAGCTTTTATTATGAGTTTCGGGGAAACTCACATAAATATATATATATTTTTCCCTCTTATGCCGTATTTGTTGGATTACATGATGTCGATGTTAGCATGTCGTTCCGCCTTTCGAGGTGATGTGACTTTCACGTTTCAAATGGGTCACTCAAGCCCTTTCCACCCTAGGGGTGATGTGATGTTGCCGGCGGCATCACGCAAGCCCTGTGCCCTCTCCGTCAACTCGACGTGAAGGTACAGGGAGTATGGGAGTACTATGCCTGGGAGGCAACCGAGTCTGGGAGACTCACCTATATGGCCATATAGATTTTCCTTATTTGAGTTATTAATTTGACTAGCGGGGCTAGTCCATTAATTTTGGAAGTTTCTTAGGGGAAGTGTTTATTTTCCTCTTGGTGTTGTTTTACGGCTAGTGGAGCTAGCATGAATTTATATTGGGCTCATTACCTTCGGCATGCATGGAAATTTCTATTTCCGTAAAAAAAAAAGGAAAGCTTATCAAGTTGGATTTTCGTACAAGCTTGTTCTTGGATAATCATAAATTAGTGTATTTTCGTCCACTCACGCTAACGTTTTAAATGCTTTTCCCTGGGCCCTTTGTTTTCAAATGCCCAGATTTCAGAGTTCCTGTTCGACATCACTAGGAGCTGAGGCATAGTATCTCCCGCTGCACCTTGTTGATCGTAGGTTACCTGATAACCTATGTGTAGTTATTTCATTTTCTTTCCTCTGTAGTGCTCTGATAACCGTGGGAATATGTGAATTTAGTTGGATTTGTTTTAAGGGTTATGACTCAAGTAGAGAATTGAATTTGGGTGATGTTCTTGTTTAAGTAATGAAGATAAATTGTTGGTTGGGTTGTTTAGTGTTATTATTGAGAATGAAAGGAACTTAGAAGATCTGGATATTGGATTTAGGAAATAAATATTCCTGTTTTTTGCAGGTTGGGTTGTCCATTTTTAGAGGAGATTATGCCGAAATTTTGGTACGATCTCTTTTAGAGTGGACCCCGCGAGACTCGCCTGTTTTCCTGGGTGATTTCGGGGTGGGTCTTGTCACTCCTTGTGTTGATTGATTATGATTTTATTATATTGTGATTTGCGGTTTAGATAGTCAAACCGGATTCTAAGCCTTTAATCGGGTGATTGGTTGCGGTTATGATGATTCTACTCTTTTGGTAAAATGTTGTGTAGATAGTCAAACCGGGTTCCAAGCCTTTAATCGGGTGATTGGTTACAGTTATGATGCTATTATTTATTTTGTGATTATTATTGGACAGTCAAACTGGGTTCCAAGCTTTTGGCCGGGTGATTGGTTACGGTTAGGAAAAGAGCTCTAGTTCGTCTGTCGGTGTAGGTCATGGGAGGTACCTGAAGGTTTCTGGGACCCATGGGTACATAAATTGTTGTTGTAGGTCATGAGAGGTATTTATTAATATTTGGGACTTATGGGTACATGTGTTTGTTGTAGGTCATAGGAGATACCTTATTGGTATCTGGAACTCATGACTACATGTATATTTGTAAAAGTATTGGTTATGTGGTTTTAACATTGTTCTTAATTATTGTCTTTTAACTTCCTTGTTTTGAGTATCTCCTGAACTATGCTTAATGCAGGAGATTCTTTAATTTTATTGGCGTGAATTTTAGTGGACTTCCTGAACTATCCTTTTTGCAGGATTCACTTATGATTTTGATTGTTTTGTGATTTGTTAGGTTTTCTTCGAAATTTATTGTTTGAGGCGATTCCTGATTTAAGTTCTAAAGCAGAAATTACCGGTTTTATCTTATGTGATGTTGGGTTAAGTTATTTTTGGGAGTTACTCATACAGGCTTTTTAGCTTACCGGGTTTGTTATTTTACAACCTGGTGCACCAATTCATGGTGTAGGGGTTAGACCTGCAGGTGTTGATTAGCAGAGTTAAGGTGGAGGCATAGTGGCAGGATTTTAGTTTCTGTGCACTTTATTTTATTCTTTTATGACAGTTTGTTTTTAAGCTCATATGAGCGACTTAATAATTAGTAGACTTTTAAAGTTAATGTAATTAAGGAGATATAATGTTTAACTCTGTTGATGAGTTTGTTGACATTTACATTTTCGCTAATGAGTTCTAGTTGCCTGAGATAGTTTGTTGAAACAGGTTGGGATATTAATATTTTAAGTTATATCATGTCAAAATTCTTGAAAATTATCTTTCAAAAATTGGGGTGTGACATCATTAATATTTCAACAATTGTCAATATTTTAGTCCTTGCTCGATATGATTAGGGGATATCGAGTGGATGTCAATCAATAGTCCTGGCTCAATATTTTTTAGGAAAATGATTTTTGGCCTTAATAAGACCTAAGATTTTTGGCTTTAATCTTAAGTGACATGCTGTGTCACCTAGACACATCACCAATTACAAAGATTATATCATGTCGTTCTTAAGCAAAAATATAATCTTATCCTTCCAGATCTAATGACTCTAGATTATTTTGTATTTTTTTTAAACAAAAAAAAAATTTGATTTTTGATTTTCTTTAATAATTAAAAAATATATATTTCTAGCATTTTCTTTCTCTTTTCCTTTTCATCACTATCATGCTTAGATTGAACGTAAAATATAATGTGAAAATAGGTATATTTATGAGAATATACTTATTTAAGAACATGAATTCTTGTGAAATATATATATATATATATATATATATATATAATTTATCCAAGAAAAAAACAATTTCGTCCAGGAGAAAAAATTCAGTGACATTCATGCATGATGCATCCTCAATAGTTTGCACGAATTCTTATGAAATACACACACACACACGTAATCATGCAAAAAAAATTCGATAGAGATTTTTCTATTTTTTATTTTTAAAATTCTTAACAGAATATGATTTATATATAGATATCATAATTTTAAACTTGAAAAATAAAATATTAAAATGGAACCAAATTTCGATCACAAAGATAAAAGGAAATTTTAATAAATTTGATTTATGGTATAAAAGCCTAATTCGGTATGATTATTAACTTGGTCATTATTATTAATAAATTAATTAAACATGGTAGATACACATTCATATTAAATAGGTAAGAAAATATTACATATTAGTATGTAGCATCCATTAATTATTAAGGTTAAGATTGTATTTTTACCTAAGAATGAAATGACATGATTTATTAAATTGATGATGTGTTTATGTGAAATGACATGCCACATAGGATTAAGACTATAAATTTAGACATTATTAAGGCCCTCTAGCCCTACCCTATTTTTTACTGATATTTGTTTTGCATGCTGATATATGTTTTGTAGTTTAAGACTTGTTTTCCATACCCTTTGTTTCGTATTGAGCGGTCTACGTACCCCAAACACACATGAACTGATGAACATGAAGTTCATCACCGGATTTCCCATACTTGTAACAATTTGTCAACAAATAATCTAACAGCTTCAATTTCAATCTCTGGCTGGATCCCTCATAGGCTCGTACTACCTGTCAATATTGTATGAATATGCACATATATATGACAAATAAACTAAGAATAATTTATGTTTTTTCAAAAGTAATCCTTTTTTATTTGATTTGTCAATCAATGTGTCATTTTGATATGTTAAATCAATAGTCTAATAGCTTCATTTCGTACAAATTTTGTGTCGGCACAAAGGATCTGTACATCGAAGTGATTGAAAAAACAAAACACACCGTGACATATATTAATGTCTCCTACCAATAAGAAAACGAAAAACAATAAGTACGTTTAGTATGAAAACTCTTATTCTGCCGTCAATTAGAAACGTGTAAAATTTTTTCCCGATTGTATATTAATTACCACTATTTAGATCGAGCATGAGGAATAAGCAGTAGAAAGAGATCTATGACCTCCTCGATTGGAATATATATCAAGTAATCAACACAATGAAAGTGATCGAGTTGTGAGGTGCATGTTTTCCACACCGAATATATCGATCAATCTATGGTCCTAGCTAGCTGCGCTAATAGTGACCAAGCAGGTTGGTCAGTGAAAATTGATGGTAGGGCTCGAAATCTCGAATCATTTCCCGGTGCGTGTTAGTGAAAAGTACTAAGCCCTCAATCATGGAGAGATCAGAAGATTGGGGCCAATAATGCTATCGATCTCATAGTGGAGCATAATAGTAAGGGATCGATGGAGCTAGGGTTACAATACATGTACGTACATATACATATGACCTATTAGATGGTGCGGTGCGTACGCAGTGGTTGGACAGCACCAGATTTCTGACTCCAAAGGTAAAGGTAATAACATGAAAAACCGACACATTGATATATACTATCATTGAAGGCTATGAATGACCGACTCTCAATGATCAAGTTTGTAAGCTAATAGATATCAGTTTAACAGAATCGTTTTTAGGTATATATTAAGAGAAAGTATGATCAGTAGCGTACCTACGGTGTTTCGATCGATTCATCGATATATAAGGATGTTGGAATGAGTTTATAATGTTAGCACTTAGCACCGAGTCTGTTTGCGACTTTTTTTTTGCTGTTTTCAGTTGAGCTAGGCTAGCTAATTTGGGTGCTTTTAGTTCTTTTGCCAGGACTTGGTTTGGATTGACGCGAACATCTCCGGCCGGGCGGGTCATACCGGAGTGAAATTGCAGCATCTATGGTGGGGTCTGGTGTGGTACTAGTTGTTCACAGGGGTGTTTTCAGGCCACCGATCATGGATATCAAGGGATCAGTTACTGCAGTTGGATGGTCATTGGTTCCTCGAGGGGCGCGCAGTGGTTTGGATCTTGCCGGATGATCAATTTCTCTCTGCAATAAGCAGTCAGGTTTAGAGTTAGACTTGAAAAATATTACGGTGGAATTGAAGGAAATGACGCGTGCTGTGTTTTGATTACAAGTCTCTTCCCACCGTTTCTCCCCTCTCCCTAGCTTGTTATTACTCCTTCCTCCACCCCCATCGACAACCGTTCCGTTCTCCTCTCAATGGGGGCACAAAGAACTTGAAAGAAGCTCAGTCAACCGATTCTAAAAATCTTCTGGGGGCAAAGGGCCTCACTGGTTCATTGGCGGAGCGGATGCATTATTTGATTTGATTCGATTCGATTTATATTGTCATCTTAATTCCCGTTATGTACGTTAGTAATAGAGCCGGACATTTAACCGAATGTGTGCAAAAAACCGACCGAACCTAACCGAAAACCCGGATCGGATAATCAGACCGAAACATTTAGGCCAGAAGAAGTAGTGAACTGATCCGAACCGGTTTAAATCGGATTGGATCCGATTCAAGCTCTTACACAAACCGAAAATAACCGAACCGACTCGAATTATATAATGTGGAGTGTATTATATATAATTTATATACCTGAAACGTTATTATTATTAGTTAATTCCATCTCTACTTACACTTAATCTCTCTATATAAAAGACAATTTCTCATTTAACTCATTTCTTGGAAAAATCTGTTAGTGTAGAAAAGATTTGGAGTGTATTGGATTGCTTGTTGTACTTTAAATTTATAAAAAAAACCACATGCTACTCAAGTCAAAAACTTGAAGTTCAACTTTACAGTTAGATACTAGATGAGCCAAAAAATTTTCAAATATGCATCAAAAGTTTTTTGCACACGATCGGTTAAATGCCCGAGTGCTATTTGTAATATCGCAGCTCATCTTCATCATTAGTTAAGACACTAATTAAGTTAGACTCTTGGACCTTTTGACTGTATACATGTGACGTGACTCGATTCATTTCGATTTTCGACCACTACCATGAAATACAGGGTCTCAAACTCGTATGAAATACGTCATGAACCTTTGGTTGACATCCATAGAGATGTTCTTGTTTTCGTTTTTGCCAAAGATACTTACGTTTTGTTATTTTGCTAATGGAATCTGTTTCTGGTTGTCCAGGACTCAAGAAATCCATTCTCGACCTTCTTCAACCACACACATTAAACTCTCATTACAAGAAATCGTATCGCCAAGTGAGTACGTGCCTTCACCTCTTCCTCTTCTACAAAATCAGATCGCCAAAAGAGTTTTGTGATTGATGTTCATGAATGAGATTACAAACCCTACATTTAATTAGGCTTTGAAGCTTTCCTTTTCATGCCGAAATTAGTCTTATTTTCAGGGATTGCCTTCCAAATTAATGATTTGACAAACAAAATTAGCAGTTTGTTCGTCAACATTAATAGCTCTACGCACGTATACGTCGTAGACAAAACTGAATCATGTATTATAAGAAAAGAATTAAAAAACCTAAAGCAAATCTGGGTTTGTATGTATCCATGTGCATTAGAGAGACAAAACAAAAGGCTGATAATACATGATATATAATTATATAGGAAGCCAAATTGTGGACGTAGCATGTATATATATACAGACAAAGATATGCCTCTCTCGCCATTTTTGTGTGTTTGACCAAGAAGAAAAGAGAGAGAGCCGGAAGCATTTTGGTGAGCATAAAGCGTCAAATATATATGAAACAAAAGAAAAAACAAGATGCTGATGTGAGAGTGAAGAAGCGCATTACAGATTCTGACAAAAGATGCTAGTTTTGGTGATTGAATAGTGTGTTAGATCATAGAGAGAGTTACGTGGGTGCTTCTTTCAATGAGGATATATACTGAGGTTTCCTAGATTTGAGCTCTCCAACATAGTTTGAGCTGAAGTTGCTACAAGTATGGCTTCCTTGACGAGCTCTGTACTTGGTAAGTTCCCTCCTCATGAACTTCTCTTTCTTTCGTGTGTTAGATAGTGATTTTGATTACGAATCTAGTTCTTATATTCGTGTTCCCAATCGAGAATATCTTTCATACTCTGACAACACTGATTATGTGATTAGAATGTGAAAGTTTGGATTTGAGAAAGTTTTGTATGAGTCTATGTATGTATGTGTCACTATGTATATATAGGCATGCGCAGTTGTGTACAACATGATTGATTCAGATTGTTTTCCCTGCCATGGACTATATGCAGGGATCACAGCCCGGATTTGTGATGGGGAATTTGATCTGAGTTCTTACTGCACTCAAAGGACTCTAGTTAATGCAGTAAATCTTCTCTTCCTCTTTCTTTTTTGCTTATTTACACTTGTAGCTTCTGTAAGGAAGCATCATACTAGAAGTCCATACAGAAGGGACAGATTCGCTGTAGTGGTTTCAGTCTGTTGTGCTCTTACTGGCATTGCCTACTTTGGTGCTGGACTGTGGATTCTGATAGCCAAAACTGATGATCTATCAAATTATTTCGAAAGCTGGTTGGATTACCTTATTAGAGGACTAGTTTGGATTTCCTTCACAATTTCCTTGCTTGTTCAAAGGTCTAAATGGATTAAAAATCTGAATTCTGTTTGGTGGGTGTCCTCCTTTTCCTTGGTCTCGGCTGTAAACATAGAAATACTTGTAAGAAGCCATAACATTCATATTTTCGATGTGTTGACATGGCCAGTGAGCTTCTTACTTGTACTGTGTGCTGTTAGAAACTTTAGCCACTTCGTTTATGATCAAAGCCAAGATAACAGCATATCAGAGCCTCTATTAGCCAATAAGTCTGCTGATAAGAGCCAGAAAACGAAACTAGGCAATGCCGGTTTCCTTAGCAAATTGACATTTGCTTGGATCAATCCTCTACTCACTTTAGGCTACTCAAAAACATTAGCTACTGAAGACATACCATCTCTGGTTTCAGAAGATGAAGCTGATTTAGCCTACCAAAAATTTGCTCAAGCATGGAAATCCCTGGCAAGGGAGAAGAGCTCAACCAGTACCGGAAACCTGGTTATGAGAGCAATAGCGAAAGTTTACTTGAAAGAAAATATATGGATTGCCTTTTGTGCATTCCTCAGGACAATTGCAGTTGTAGTTTCTCCTCTTATTCTCTATGCATTTGTAAATCATTCCAATGCCGAGGAGGAAAATTTGTCCCAAGGCCTCATCATAGTGGGGTGTCTAGTTATCACCAAAGTAGTCGAGTCTCTCACCCAGAGACATTGGTTTTTTGACTCAAGGAGGTCTGGAATGAGAATGAGGTCGGCTTTGATGGTCGCAGTTTATCAAAAGCAGCTGAAACTTTCTAGTGTTGGAAGGAGAAGGCACTCAGCTGGGGAGATAGTTAACTATATTGCAGTTGATGCTTACAGAATGGGAGAGTTCCCATGGTGGTTCCATTTAACTTGGACCTTTTCATTGCAATTAGTTCTTGCTATTGTAGTTCTTATTTGGGTGGTGGGTGTTGGTGCTCTACCGGGTTTAATTCCTCTCTTCATTTGTGGTCTCCTAAATGTGCCTTTTGCAAAGGTACTTCAGAAGTGTCAGTCCCAGTTCATGATAGCACAAGATGAGAGGCTTAGAGCCACTTCTGAGATCCTTAACAGTATGAAGATCATTAAGTTACAATCATGGGAAGAGAAGTTCAAAAACTCGGTTGTTTCCCTTCGAGAAAGGGAATTTAAATGGTTGTCTGAGGGACAGCTTAGAAAGGCTTATGGAACTTTACTCTACTGGATGTCACCAACAATTATCTCTTCAGTTGTTTTTCTGGGGTGTATCCTTTTCAAAAGTGTCCCTCTGAATGCAAGTACTATATTCACAGTTCTAGCGTCACTAAGGTCTATGGGAGAACCTGTGAGAATGATACCAGAATGCCTTTCAGTAATGATCCAAGTCAAGGTCTCATTTGATCGGCTGAATGTTTTTTTGCTTGATGATGAGTTGAAAGATGATGAGGTAAGAAACCTCCCATCACCGAATTCAGATGAGAGCTTAAGAATACAAAAAGGCATTTTCAGTTGGTACCCTGAATCAGCAATTCAAACTCTGAAAGAAGTGAATATAGAAGCCAAATGTGAGCAGAAAATTGCAGTTTGTGGACCAGTTGGAGCCGGAAAATCATCACTTTTATTTGCTATACTTGGAGAGATGCCTAAACTTTCAGGAACTGTAAGTCTAAAAACAGTGTTATTTACCATGCACTAGGTTTGTGTTAGTGGTTTCATTTGCTTACTTGTTTTATGCTTGCAAACAGGTTGATGTGTTTGGAACCATAGCCTATGTTTCTCAGACTTCTTGGATACAAAGTGGGACAGTTCGTGATAACATACTCTATGGGAAGCCAATGGACAAGAACAAATATGAGAAGACTATAAAAGCTTGTGCTTTGGATAAGGACATAAATAATTTTGATCATGGTGATCTTACTGAAATAGGCCAGAGGGGAATTAACATGAGTGGAGGTCAAAAGCAAAGGATTCAGCTGGCCCGAGCTGTCTATAGTGATGCTGATATCTACCTCCTAGATGATCCCTTCAGTGCAGTGGATGCGCACACTGGCGCGATTCTGTTTCACGTAAGAAAGATGTAGTCATAGATTTTTGAAGCATAGTCTCATGGTAAAACAGGTCATATAATATGTGAATGGCTTATGCAGGATTGTGTCATGGATGCTCTAGCAAAGAAGACTGTGATTCTCGTGACTCATCAAGTTGAATTTCTGTCTGAAGTTGACAAAATTCTGGTATGCTTTTGCTTTTGTTATTGGTAAATGAAGACTTAATAAAAGACATGTTAACGTTTTGCCCCTGTCATTTCATTTTCAGGTAATGAAGGGTGGACAAATTACTCAATCCGGAAGCTATGAGAGTCTCTTGACTGCTGGAACAGCATTTGAGCAACTGGTGAATGCTCATAAGGATGCAGTAACTACATTAGGTCCTTCAAATAATCAAAGCCAAGTAGAGGAAAATGGAGATATGATCCGGCAAGAGGAGCCTAATGTGACTAATCTCACTAAATACAGCAGTGAAGGGGATATTTGTGTGAATGCTGTACCCACAGTACAACTAACAGAAGATGAAGCAAAAGCGATTGGTGATGTTGGATGGAAGCCCTTCTGGGATTACATTATTGTTTCCAAGGGAACACTTCTGCTAGCATTAGGCATAATGGGACAGGCTGGTTTCGTTTGTTTTCAGGCCGGTTCAACTTATTGGCTGGCTCTCGCCATTCAAAATCCTTCTATAACCAGTCTTACCCTTGTCGGTGTCTATACTGCAATATCCACACTTAGTGCTGTATTTGTTTATTTGAGGTCAACATTTGCAGCACATTTGGGACTGAGAGCTTCTAGAGCCTTTTTCGATGGTTTCACTGAGGCCATCTTTAAGGCTCCCATGTTATTCTTTGATTCAACTCCTGTTGGGAGGATTTTGACACGAGTGAGTATTCTTCAATATTCAACAAGAATACTCTGACAAGTGTATTTGAATTACTTATATCTGATTAATATGTCTACTGTTGCAGGCTTCATCAGATTTAAGTATTGTGGATTTTGACATACCTTTCTCCATTATCTATGTTGTGTCTGCTGGTATGGAATTGCTGACATGGATTGGAATAATGGCTTCTGTAACATGGCAAGTTCTAATTGTAGCCATTCTCACCATGGTTGCCTCAAAATATGTTCAGGTAAATGAACTTCAGTTTCTTGAGTCTTTCTCATTCTTAACCAATTGAATTAGAGAACTTACTTCTTTGCTTTAACTGAAGAGCTACTATCAAGCGTCTGCAAGGGAACTAATAAGAATCAATGGAACAACCAAAGCTCCTGTTATGAACTATGCAGCCGAGACATCACTTGGAGTGCTCACTATCAGAGCTTTTAAAATGGCTGACAGGTTCTTCCAAAACTACCTAGAGCTAGTTGACACAGATGCAAGACTGTTCTTTCATTCGAATGCAACAATGGAGTGGTTAATTATAAGAACAGAAGCACTTCAAAATCTAACTCTTTTTGTTGCTGCTTTTCTCCTTATTTCACTTCCTAAGGGTTATGTTGCTCCAGGTAATATTAGAATAAATAGTCCACTTTTGGTTCTTTCACACTTTAAAAAGTTACGAATATGAATGTGTTTTTAACAGTTCTCCGTCTACATATTCTGGATGTCTGCAGGGCTTGTGGGGCTGTCCCTTTCTTATGCTTTGACACTAACAATGACACAAATTTTTGTGATCCGGTGGTATTGTAACTTATCAAACTACATCATCTCAGTTGAAAGGATAAAACAGTTCATGCAGATTCCACCAGAGCCTCCGGCTATTATAGAGGACAAGAGACCACCATCATCATGGCCTACAAAGGGTAGGATAGAGCTGCATTCTCTCAAGGTTAGATACTTGAAATTAACATATTAACTACCTCTTCTTTCGATCATTGAAAAATTCTAATGACTGATGTTTTTGTTGCTTTTTAAAGATAAAATACCGTCCAAATGCTCCGCTAGTTTTGAAGGGAATTTCATGCACATTCAAAGAAGGGACTAGAGTAGGAGTTGTGGGAAGGACAGGAAGTGGAAAGACTACACTCATAAGTGCTTTGTTTCGTTTAGTAGAGCCTGACAGTGGTAAAATTATTATAGATGGACTTGACATCTGCTCTATGGGTCTAAAAGACTTGAGAATGAAGCTCAGCATCATCCCTCAAGAACCAACTCTTTTCAAGGGTAGCATCCGAACCAACTTGGATCCTCTAGGCCTTTACTCTGATGATGAAATATGGAGGGTAAAGTCTCTTTCTGCATAACTTTGCTCCATTTCTTCTCAGAAGTTGAAAAAATTAAGACCAACCAGTTTATGCATTTTTCAAATGTTGTACGTACCTGTACATTATGGAAACTTTCTATTTTGTAGGCTTTAGAGAAGTGTCAGCTGAAGGCAACAGTCAGGAACCTACCTAATCTGCTTGATTCAGCCGGTGAGTTTGCAAAATTATTATGGTTCTAATATAAGTGCCAAATTCCATCAAGTCTAATGAGCTTGTGAAATGGATAGAACATGATGTTGAATGACTTGAATCACTATAATGCTCTACAGTTAGTGATGAAGGGGAAAATTGGAGCGCTGGGCAACGCCAGCTGTTTTGCCTTGGCCGAGTCCTTCTAAAGAGGAACAGAATTCTAGTTCTAGATGAGGCTACTGCTTCCATCGATTCTGCAACTGATGCCGTTCTACAAAGAATTATCAGGCAGGAATTTGCAGAATGCACAGTGATAACGGTTGCTCATAGAGTCCCAACAGTTATAGATAGTGACATGGTCATGGTCCTCTCCTATGGTATGATCTACATTCAAGTTAAATGTTTATCATATTTTGATCAGATAAATAAAGATCCCATCTCTCCATGAGAACCCTTTCAGCCTTTCTTACTATCTTAGTAGACCAAGAGAATTATAGGATGTATTATGTGTACATCATAAGTGCAAACATTGGGAGAAAAAAAGGTACATGCCATGTCGGAAACGAATGCCCCAAAAAGAGGATAATGAAACTCTGAACTCAAGTCAGTCAGTCTTGGAATAACAGGTCATAAGAGCACAATATGTGGATATCCAACTTGTGACAAACTGTGTTTGTGTTTATGAATATGTAGGGAAGCTAGTGGAGTATGAAAAGCCTTCAAAGCTCTTGGATACCAACTCCTACTTCTCCAAGCTTGTAGCGGAATATTGGTCAAGCTGTAGAGGAGGAAACTGAACAATAATCTTCAATGTTGCATACATGCAAGACAATCTTGGCTAATGTCCACCAGATGGCATGGAAGAGAGCACCGGATTCTCTGTTACAGGTTCAGTAATCAGTATGATATATCTTAGCTAAATAATACAAAAATTTGTAGTCATTGGATTATGGTGTTGAGTCCCCCTTATGGTTATGATAGGTAAATAGTTTGATTCATTCCAGAGTTCCGGTGTATATGGAAGAACCTTGAAAATGCCTTGCTTCTCGGTATTTAGTTCTCTCTCTTCCTATTTAAGTGGCTGTGAATCCACTCCATACCTTCAAGCACGCAGCGCCTTATATTAGCAAAATAATGAAATTTTTTTTTGAATGGTAAATAGATAATTTCATTACTTATCTATGATCATAAGATACTTGCATCAACCAGCGACGACCTTGCGCCAAAGTTGATTCAACCCAAACTAACAACTAACTGACAGGTAGCCTTCACCGACTCACTGTTAACAATTAAGCTCACTTATTGTATTTAAACACCCGAATTCAAAATCCCTATCTAACTCTCTATGAAAGTAAGACTAGTCTGTCAATTGGTGTACAGAAGTACCAAGAATTAAATAGAAGAAATTAAATTGAGATGCTAGGCAAGTTGAGATAAGAACAGAAGAATAATGGGGCTAACCCATTTAAGCCACAAAGCAACCCAAATAGATAAGGGGCCCAAAGGCCCAAACCCATCACTCCTCTCTCCTTCCATCATCCCGATCAGAAACAAATTCTGCCGCCAACGGATTCTGAGGGCCGGCCTCGCCCCTCCACCATCATGAGATGCCTCAAAAGCAAGCCAACCGCTGCCTACCTAGCAACCCGACCAACCGCAATCAGAACGCGACCACAACCTCAGATCCGATCACAAACAACCCAGATTCCGATTCGATCCGAACAGCCAGGCCAGAATCAACCCGCCGCCTCTGCCACCGCCGACCTCGCCAAGAAGTCCGCCTAAATAAATCCCGATCAGAGTCACCAAAACCACGCCCACCCCCGCTATTGAGGATATTCGCTCGCATTTATGTGAGGGGTTCTAATGAGGACCATTAAGTTGAGAATTAGTCGAGGGTTTTCTCATTAATCGTTTATCATACCTATTTTTTAATCATAATTTTTCATCTCAACCGTTTAGTTTATAGTTCTATATAAGTAGATGATTTCTACAAATTTTTAAACAAATTTTTTTGAAAGAGAAAAAGGGGCAGCAGCCCCAAATATTTCATTGATAAACTCAGGCCAGAATAACATCAAAACATCATTACATTAGACAATTAGCTCACTTATTCAAGTGAGCTTAACAAAGAATTAAACTAGAGACAAAACAAGATACCAAAGAAACATAAAAACTGGAGCCAAGACACTTAATTACAGTACTCCAAGCCTCATGAATCCATCTAGTTGCAGCTAGCTTGCTCAGTCTGCCTAGTTATCCAAACATGCGACTTCAGCTACAATCAGTTTGAAATCAGGCCTAATAACCCAATTCCAAATCTGACTTTTAATGGGCTTTAGATAAGACCCAGACCCAAACACCCGAGTCCATTCCCAAACCCTAGCAGATTTGCATTGTCACTTGCCAAAAATCTCCGATCGCACTAATGGCAACCAAGATGGCATCGTCACGGGCGTCCCTGCCCCCGCCAACATCATCATTAGATCTTCTAGTTGAAAAAGCGTAGCTCTCTTGGATTCAAGTTCAGACTCAGTCTCACTAATCAGAGTCCAAACTCATCATCATCAGAACCTTGCTCGCAGCTGTAGACATATAAAATTTAACGATAATAATAGTCGTTGAATAATTCAAGCAAATACGTGGCTCGTAAGTCAACAAAATTGGAAAGCCGTCGGAAATAACACGTGGCAACGTGGAAATGGTCGGCCGACAACAAAACCTTAAATCCCGATTGAAGTCAATTATCAAGTGTCGATTGATGATCAGATATCAATTAAATTAAATTAATCGGACACCCCCAAAATAATTGGTGATGATTCGCCAGCGGTCAGGCGAGCTAGATAGTAGAGTTCGCGAGGCGAACTGGATTTCGCGAGGCGAACTTGACTTCGCAAGGTGAACTGGACTTCGCGTAGAAGTAAATAGAGGCAAGGCGAGATGGCTCCGCGCGCGTAGATTTACGTGAAGGCGAGGCGAGATGGCTCCGCGCGCGTAGATTTACATAAAGGTGAGGCGAGATAGCTCCGCGCGCGTAGATTAACATAAAAAGAAGGCGAGATGGCCCCGCGTAAGGGGGAACCTTGCGAAGGAGCTAGACGACAGAGTTCGCATGCATGCGGGGATGTACGTCCAAGATAAGTCGTCCGCGAAGTGAGACCAGAAATCACCGGTTGCTTGGAAATCAAGATGCCTTGCGAGATACCTTCCATATCCGCGGGATGGCTCGCCCTTTACTAAGGATCTTGTTCAAAACAAGACATTCAATCCAAAGCGATATGGGAATATCTAAATCTCAAGATTTGATTGATTTGATTATGTTAAAATCGGTAAGTAAATCAGTCAAGATTCATTGATTCGATTAAGGAAATATTATTGATTCAGAATCTTCATTACATGCCTTAATTGGAGGCATGTTAACACTATAAATACCCCCTCTCATACCGAGAGAAAGGAGCATAAACAAGGCAGCGAACTAGAGAGAGAGAAATCCCTCCACGAGCTCAGAAGTCTCCCCTAAACCCTTGAAGAACTATCAAGCTCCCTAAACAGCCAGTTCTTCACCAAATCCAAATCCAAAACCCTTGAAGAACTATCAAGCTCCCCAAATAGCCAGTTCTTCACTAAACCCAAATCCAAATCTCAAATACTCGTTACGTGATCAATCCGCGTAAACCCTCAAGAACAAGTGCTTGTCACCCTTGAGTTAAACCTATATTCGGAGATAGAATCAGAGGAATTCACAAAGATTGTAACCCGCATTCGCATTGATTAAATTAAATTATTTTTTGTACACGTGTTGTTCTGTTATTTGTTGTAGATATTTTCGTGTTTACAAAAGTGGCACGCCCAGTGAGACAACTTTGCCTCTCATCTCCTTCTCCGCAAGAAAGTTCAAATCTGTTCGAAGTAATGGCTTCCAAGAGCATCCAAGCCATCTCGACGAAGAAATCTAAACCAACGACCTCGAGGTCAAGTAGCGAGCCCTCTGGTCATGTCACTCGTAGCATGGCGAGGAATCAACCCACAACATTCGTGGCTCTGCCTTCCAAGCCTAGCGAACCAATCATCACCTTGGCAAATCTCGCGGACCAGCGTGCCTCGCGAAGTGAAGACAAGCATGCCTCACGAAGTGAAGAGAAGGAAACTCCAAACAAATCAAGGGAGCGATCATTCTCACCTGCCACAGATGATGAATCAAGCACGGCTTCATACAATGGGAGTCCAAATGGTGATGAAGACAACATGTATGGCATGCCAGCGGATTATTCATCACAACCTATCCCCATGCAAGCCATGGTGACAGGCGCATCCACCATTGAAGAGCAAATAGCCAATCTGATGGGAGCGGTTAAGAAGCTCACCAAAACGGTGGAAGAAAAAGACATGCAGATCACCTAGCTCTACAGCAGGCTTGAAGGTGAAGATGAAGAAAAGAAGGACAAAGTAGGCGAGAACTCCAAGAACGACGACAAGGAAGATGATGGCTCGCTTGGATCAATGTCCTTTAAGCAATTGCAAGACATCATCACCAACTCCATCAGAGCTCAATATGGAGGTCCTTCTCGTGATTCTCTCACCTACTCCAAACCCTACACCAAAAGAATCAATGGACTAAGGATGCCGTTGGGATACTAGCCGCCACAGTTCCAGCAATTCGAAGGGAAGGGTAATCCAAAGCAACATGTTGTTTTGGCCACGATCCTCAGCGCGCGGAGCAGAGGTTTCTAGCAGACAAAGAGAGGGGAGTGTTGCGGGCGTGCCACCTCGCGGACGAGGAAAAGGTTGATGGGGGGTGCGCTTGACTTCTTGATCAGGCAAAAGGGGGGTCACAGGTGCCACCTCAGAGGAGGATTTACGAGCACAAGCGAGTCGATACTCACGGCGGCGCGAGCAGAGCAATCACAAGGAGTTCGGAGAGAAACAGGGATGCAGAGTTCGGAGAGCTCTGGAGAAAGACCTAGGCGGCGGCGCTTAGGGTTAGGGTTTCGAGGAAGGCTCGAAGGGTAACTGGGTTTCAGTTGTATTGATTTGAGAGAGTTGTCTCTAAGTTGTGTGTTAAAGTTCTGTGTTAAAGTTTTTGAACCCTTTATATAGTGGAGCTTGACTTGCGGCAGAAGAGAGAGATAATCCTACTTCAAGTTGGATTCGGAAAACCTAATAGCACAAGGGCACTGTTTCGTCCATGCGAACCAACCATCTCGTGACACATGTCCAGTTCGCACACTTCATTCCGCGCTACCAACTGTAGACTCCTATGCGAACTGGGATTAGGAGCATCCTCATCTCGCGGGCTGCTACAGGGTGCTATCTCGCGTGCTTCTGTAGCTCGCGTCCATTTCGCGGGCTATTGCAGCTCGCGAGCCTTAAAAGGGCTATTTATATTTAATGGGCCACAGGGATTGGCCCGAAGCATGTCAAAGACTTGTCAAAGTCTTCAACGTTTGTCGTGGTGCGCGCGGGCTCCGTATGTCGCTTCCTCGCGAAGTCCTCTACGCGAGCTAGTTTGCCAACTTGCCTCGCGGAGCGGCAATCTCGCTTCGCCTCGCGGACTGGCAATCTCGCCTCGCCTCGCAGACTGGCAATCTAGGCTCGCCTCGCGGAGCGTTGAACAGTAATTCCGCGCGAAGTCATTCCGCGCGCGGGCTAAGTGAAGTTAGATTCTCATGCAGTTTGTTCCGCGCGAAGTCTAACTTGGCTCGCGTGGACTTACTGGCGAGCTATCACTTATAAACTTAGAGAAACTCCATCTCGCCGGTATGACATGGTCTAAGAAATAATTAATATTTATATAGACATTTACTGTCCAGTAAAATATTAATTCAGGCGTAAACATTGCCCCCTAGCCTCGAAGTTATGAAATGTCGAGAATGACTGAAGAGGTTTATGTTCATGTTGCTCCAAAGCCAATAGCATTGGCTCGGGTCATACATAAAAGGAGTGTGAATCGTAGCAAACTGCTCTATGGCTCGCCTCGGTACCTTGGATTTGAACTTCGAATGTAATCGCCTGCCCTTAGCTCGCATTCGCTTGTTCCACTTTTGCTTTCGCGTGTTTCTAGCCCGCATTCGCCCGCTCCACTTAGAAGACATAGTACATGGCACATACGCGAGTTCTTGGCGATAGCGGACCAACATGGAAAGATAATTGCCATGTATTTCGCTGCCCCCTAGTGCGTACCAGTGAGAGACAAACAAAAAGTTGAAAAATTTTAAGAGGCTATGCAAAATGAGTCAGCGAACGGTCGCGTGAAAATGGCGAACCAACCTTCGAAATTTGGAGGCCACAGGGACTGGCCTAAATAATGACTAAGACACTTGAAGAAGGTCTAAAGTCTGAAATTTCTGGAACACGATCCGCCAATGTGCCCCCTAGTTTTGATGTTTGCTCGCCGAAGCTTCTTGAGAAGAATGAAGGACATCAAAACTTTAGCATGCCCCCCAGGGGAGGAGTTGTGGTACCGATGCCCCCCCAGTGAGGAAAGCATGTTTCAAGGCCATGAAAACACATTGAAAATGCACAATGCAAATCCGCGCGTATCCTGACCTGTCTGCATTCAAACTGCCATAAGTCTCTCCAGGAATGGCGAAATGACAAGCCGTAAAATCCTCTAGAAAGTAGACATCCAGGGCTTTCGGTCGATATAAGGCGAGCCAGCTAGTGCTTTCTGGATCATTCGAATGGAGTCCGCGAAGTTGACTGTCTGGTAGTGGCTGGTGCAACTTTCAGAATTGCAAACTAGTTGTATTGCCTCTCGGACTTGACTTCGCTGGTAGTAACTCGAAGGCATGCGGAATGCCTGTTGTCGTCAAGCCTCAGGGATAGGCTCCTAAGTAAAGTTCAAGCCATCAGAGGCAAGAACGTTGTCTTGCATTTCAGCAAGACCAAGGATCTCTTTTTGCGTTTTTGGCTATTTGATTTTTTTTTTTGGTATTTTCTTTTTCAATGCGAAAAAGGAAAGGAATTGAAAGAAGCGGAAGTAAAAACTGAAGGAAAACTAGGAACAAAGAAAAGAGAGTATCATAGCTTGATTAGGTACCCTTCGTTAGGCCACGGGGAAGGCCTCCCACGCTTCACTCCGAGCCTTGATGCCGTTTTGTTCTCGGCATGAGACTTCTCGTGTTGAGAAGCTCCAAGTGTGGAGTTGAGATGTTGCGCGCCAACAACTTTGAAGCTTGAATGAGGCAGCTCGTAGGGAAGGCGAGCTACGCAGCACAATGACTGGTTCGCAGGGAAGCTATGCAACCGTCCAGCAGCTAGGTCGAATTGATCACATCCAGTAGCTACTTGACTACTACCTTCTTTGATAAAGCAAAAGACCCCTTCGCATAGGACAAATTGGGCATATTCGGGTTTTCCTTGGCCAGTATGATCATCCTCTTGGTGAGGACGTCTGAGGACGCGGGTTTGCCCCCCATGTGTTTGACCTGTGTCCACATATTCATCCCGCACAGGAAGATTGGTCCCTGGGTCACCTTGCATGCGACTTTGTGATTCGCCACCAGTGTTTGACCCGCTCTCTTTTTCTAAGGTGAACTGTTCTGTCCTACCTTTAAGCTTATCTTTCTGGGACTATCGTCGGTTTTTGAGATAAGGTCATTATTCGAAGTTCCGCCAGCCTCAACCTCAGGCTCCTTGTCATTGATCGACAAAGTAGCTTCTCCCTTGGACGTAGGTCCGTCCAAAGGAAAATCTTCACCAACCATAGGCTTTACATTCTGGCGTTGTAAAGCCTTTTCATATCCTTCAGCAGCCGCTCGCGTATCTAGTTGCTTACGGTAGGCTGCCCATAGTTCGTCATATCTGCACCACTCCACTTTCGCAGCTTCTGTTCGCTTGTCTTGACTTGGGGCAGCGTCTTGATCACGTCTAGTAATTGGACAAAGCTTGAGTTGATCATGCCCTTGATCATGTCGGTTAACTAAAGAAGGCAGACGAGCTCCGCCTTGCCCCCCATACAGCTGACCTGTGTCCACATACACATCTCGCATGAGGAAGCTCGTTACTTGGAAGTTGTGGTTCGCCATCATGCGAAGTTGTGGTTCATCATCAGTGTGTGAACCGATTTCGTCTTCTAAGGTGGACTGTTCTGTCCTACCTTCAACCTTATCGTCCTGGGGAAGGACGTCAGTCTTTGAGATAGGATTATTATCCAAAATCTCGCCGGCCTCTGCTTCAGGTTCTTCATCACTGATTAACAAGGTGATTTCTTCTTTGGACATGGGTTCGTCCAAAGGAAAATCTTCGCCAGTAGATTGGCTGCCAGGCAGTTCAATCTTTTTGGCAAGGACATGCTCAATGAAATCCTCATTGGGTACGGCGAGGTTGTGCTGGTCTGCTTCACAAAGGGTTTTGTCACTTTTGACTTGTTCAGCGAGACCGTCGACCTTACCAGCAAGGTCGGTGATGCTTTGTTGAGTAGCCAACCCTTGGCTCGTCAACCACTCGAACATCTGGAAGATTTGCTCCATAGATAGAGCAGAACCTGTGTCTTGGGTCGGCTGAGAGCCTACCATGTTGGTCTCGCTTCCCTATGGTGAATCGCTTGTACTCCCTGTCCCACTGGGCGTGCCAATGTTTTGGCCACGATCCTCAGCGCGCGGAGCAAAGGTTTCTAGTAGTGGTGTTATCGGTTTTTTTCGGTTCGGTTTTCACCTAAAACTGGAAACCAAACCGTACTAAAAAATCGGTTCGGTTCAGTTCGGTTTTTTTTTTTTGAAAATGCAAACCGAAAACCGAACTGAACTGAACGGTTCAGCCCGGTTCGGTTTTTTTCGGTTTTTATAAAAAAAAAAAAAAAACTGGTAATTTTAATATAGAGTTCTATCTATATTCGACAATGCATACTTCTATATAGTTCAAACTTAAAAGTCACAAATTGAAAATAGAGTCTAATGTTCAAAGTTCAAACATTACAAATTGAAAATAAAGTCCACAATGTTCAAATCATTATCAACTATCAAGTATCAACATAATCTCAATGATCTCATCTTGGCAATGTTGTTTGCTTCATAACCTTCATTTTAGGAGGCAACATACCACACTTCACATTTTGCCTACTTGACAATGATGACATCTCCAATATCTCTACATACACAACAACAAAACAAAAAAAACAAAAGGTTAGAAAAGAAAATCATACATGTAAATGATGTAACATAACATAAAACGAATTAATCAAATCAAACATTCAAAAATAACGTAAAACTATTACCTTTTTCCGCCTCTTCACATAACTCAATCTCTTCACTTGATGGCACATGATGCAAAGCAATAGTTTCACCTCTAAGCCAACTTTGTGTGCATATCAAGGCTTGCACCATTTTTGGACTTAAAGAGCTTCGATGTGGATTAATGACTCTCTTACTAGTGCTAAAAGAAGATTCCGAAGATATAGTGGACACCGGAATAGCTAGAATATCTTTTACAATGCGGGCCAATATCGGGTACCTAGAAACCCCATTCACTCTCCACCAATTCGACAAGTCAAAACCTTCATCGTCTCCTTCAATAGGATCACTAATATATCTATCAACATCATTGTTAATGATCTCGGCTTTCTTTGCTTTTCTCTTCAACTCCTTCTCCTTTAGCTTCCTTTCAAACTCGGTAACACCCGTGGCTAAAGAAATCTTAATCATATCATTGGATGCTTGAGACTCACCAACCCCTCTAACATCCTTTTCCTCCTCTTCATACACATTGTAAATGTCATACAAAAGCTCTTTCACACTCAATGAGACAACTTCCACCCTATGGTACTCATCCTCATCCCCAAAGACAACTTCTAAATAATCAACAAGTTTCTCAAATTTGTGTCGTGGATCAAGAATAAGAGCAAGAAACACATATTGATTCAACTCATCAAAATCACCCCAATATTTTTTATATTTTTCTCCCATTGGAGGTGCAATATCTCCCATCTTAGGAACACTTGGTTTCTTAATTTGTTCTTCTAAAAGACCATATAGATAAAGCAAATCACCAAAAGTGTGATGAATAATAGGTACATTAGAACAACACACTCTTAATGTAACTTCATAAAATGGTTTTAGAAAATCCGAATACACTTCGGCATTTCTCCAATCAATCCCAGCGGGTGGCCCTTCCTTTGCATTCTTCTCACCCAATTTGAAATATGCACAATAATTACGAGTATCTTGTTCACTCAATCTATCAAATGCTTTTTGAAATTTTAAAGCCGATTCTAACATCAAGTATGTGGAATTCCATCTAGTAGGGACATCCAACACCACAAGCCCCTTGCACTCTATCTTCACTCTCTCAACACATTGTTTAAAAAGTTCAAGCCTTTGTGGAGAGGATCTAACATACCTCACCGCATTACGAATAGCATCAATAGACATATTCATTGGTTTCAAACCATCATTCACAATCAAGTTAAGAATATGAGCTACACACCGCATATGCACATTCTTCCCCCCATTCAAAATCATTCTAGGATCTCCCCAAGCATCTAACTTCTTGATTAACTCTCTTATTGCAACATCATTTGCCGAAGCATTATCAACGGTGATTGTTAGAATCTTCTCTATGCCCCATTCTAACAAACAATCCTCTAAAATTTCAGCTATAGACTCTCCCTTATGATCCTCAATGGCACAAAAATTAAGCACTCTTTTATGCAACACCCAATCATCATCAATAAAGTGTGTGGTGATAACCATATAATTAATGTTTTGAATGGATGTCCATGTATCTGTTTTAAGACACACCCTTTTCCCCTTCAATTGACCCATCAACTTCTCATTCTCCCACATATACACCTTAAGCACATCTTTTGCTACTGTTTGCCTACAAGGGATTTTCCAAAAAGGTAATGCTTTTTCCATAAAACGCCTAAACCCCATCCCATCCACATGAGTAAATGGTAGCTCATCTAGAATAATCATCTCCACACACAACCTATTGAGCTCTTCATTTGTCAAAGCAGAGGTATCTAACTCCCTAGTCTCTTTGTTAACACACAAAATCTTTTGTTTTTTAGCTTTCAACATTTCAATGTTTGGAGGATACTTGGGACACTTATCTATATGCTTAAGAAGGGATGTCGTACCATTTGAATACGGATCAGCACAATATTCTTTACTGCAATGAATGCATACTCCTTTAACTCTATTCTTAACCATTTTTCTAGTAAAATGAGCCCAAATATCTGACATTTCATTGTCCTTCAAGTACGCCAAATATTCTTCCTCAGTCATCTCATGATTCTCCTCTTCTTCACCGGTACTTGCTTCAGTTGCTTGTGATCCACCCATACTAGGAACCGGTGTCGGTGTTGCCGATTCACCAACACCAACACTATCAACTTGCATCTACGTATTATACAAATATAATCATCATCATCAGTATATATATATATATATATATATATATATATCATAACTATTTCAGTAACCAAATTTCAGTAATATACCTGAGAAGACGAGGAAGAATTGTTCATTGTAGAACTCGTAACACCACGGCCACGGCCACGACCATTTGAGTCAATGGACATTGAGGAACCGCGCTTCACTGCCTTTGATGAGTTCAATCTAACCCTCTTCATTGTGAGAGGGAATGTCGTCTGCAAAAGAAAAGGAATCAAAGATTTAAGTATCTAACAATTAACAAGTTACCACATTATGAAAGTTGTTCATCAACCATTGAAATTCATCATTAACACAGCTCTCCATCAGGCATTTTATATGTCCATACTCCATGGAGTAAAAGTTTTATTGTGTCATACAGCAATACAAAAATTACACAAGATATAGCTTCTAAACAACTACATTACAGTTTCAGTAAGTAGGACAAAAGAGCAGCTAAATAATCCCTTTCATGTATAATTAAGACAAATGATTCTGGTTTATTCTGCTTCAGGAAACTGAGCACCGGAGGGTTTTACTAATTAAGAAGTATACAACTAGTTAATTAAGAAGCTCGATCAAGATCGATGTAACCTCATGTATGATCGATGCTCTCTACATATATATATCTGGCATGCTCTTTCTCATGCTCTGATCAACGAGCAAGGGAGCTCACCTCATCCTCTTGCCATAGCCCTTCTTCATACTCTTAACACCATATATCATTGCTGCGGATATTATCCTCAAAGTAATATCCTCACCAAGTTCATACCATTTACAAGACAATAAAAAAAACACTAGCACCACCTTAATTTGGATAACTTAAAGATGATCATCGATTAAGTAATCATCAATCACTAGCTAATGCTACAATAGTTAGAATCTACTCTACCTCTACAGTCTGCACAGGTGCCAATCTGCCAAGGATATGCAGACTGTGATTACAGTCTTAGCAAGGCGAGTCCGACAAGAGGGGAGAAGAGGGCGAGTCCAGTGACGACGGGGCGGAGGGGAGTGGCGCAGGTGGAGGAATGGCGACAGGGCAAACCGGCGACAGGGGAGAAGAGGGACAGTCCGACGAGAAGGTAGAAGAGGGAGAGTCGAGTGGCGACAGGGCAGAGGGGACTGGCGCAGGTGGTGGACTGGCGAGTGGCGACAGGGCGGACCGGCGACAGGGGAGAAGAGGGACAGTCCGACGAGAAGGTAGAAGAGGGAGAGTTGAGTGGCGACAGGGCAGAGGGGACTGGCGCAGGTGGCGGACTGGCGAGTGGCGACAGGGCGGACCGGCGACAGGGGAGAAGAGGGACAGTCTGACGAGAGGGGAGAGAAAGAAGGGACTCGGGAGTCGGGACTGAGAAAGAGAATAGGCGTGAGAGACAGAGAGACAGAGAGAGAGACTCGGGCTGAAGAACAGAAGAAGAAGTAGGGTTTTTTTTTTTTTTTTTTTCAAAACGACGTCGTATTACCGTTTGACCGTTGACTTCGGTTCAAACGGTTCAGTTCGGTTTTGACTGGCCCGAAACCGAAAACCGAACCGAACAGCTCCGGTTCGGCCCGAAATTTTTATTTTCGGTGCGGTTTTTTTTCGGTGCGGTTTTTTCGGTTACGGTTTGGTTTTCGGTGCGGTTTTTTTCGGTTTTCGGTTTCGAAGTAACACCCCTAGTTTCTAGCAGACAAAGAGAGGGGAGTGTTGCGGGCGTGCCACCTCGCGGACGAGGAAAAGGTTGATGGGGGGTGTGTTTGACGTCTTGATCAGGCAAAAGGGGGGTCACAGGTGCCACCTCAGAGGAGGATTTACGAGCACAAGCGAGTCGATACTCACGGCGGCGCGAGCAGAGCAATCACAGGGAGTTCGGAGAGAAACGGGGATGCAGAGTTCGGAGAGCTCTGGAGAAAGACCTAGGCTGCGGCGCTTAGGGTTAGGGTTTCGAGGAAGGCTCGAAGGGTAACTGGGTTTCAGTTGTATTGATTTGAGAGAGTTGTCTCTAAGTTGTTGTTGTAAAGTTGTGTGTTAAAGTTCTGTGTTAAAGTTTTTGAACCCTTTATATAGTGGAGCTTGACTTGCGGCAGAAGAGAGAGATAATCCTACTTCAAGTTGGATTCGGAAAACCTAATAGCACAAGGGCACTGTTTCGTCCATGCGAACCAACCATCTCGTGACACATGTCCAGTTCGCCCACTTCATTCCGCGCTACCAACTGTAGACTCCTATGCGAACTGGAATTAGGAGCATCCTCATCTCGCGGGCTGCTACAGGGTGCTATCTCGCGTGCTTCTGTAGCTCGCGTCCATTTCGCGGGCTATTGCAGCTCGCGAGCCTTAAAAGGGCTATTTATATTTAATGGGCCACAGGGATTGGCCCGAAGCATGTCAAAGACTTGTCAAAGTCTTCAACGTTTGTCGTGGTGCGCGCGGGCTCCGCATGTCGCTTCCTCGCGAAGTCCTGATAAGACGTATTTTCACACGCATCAATTAACCCTGTCAACAAATCAATCGTAGTATAAAGCAAGCAAGGATCGTTCTAAACCGGGGATCCAACTACATGGTAGATCCATCTAATCTAATGTAAATGTCGAAATAAGCATAAAGGGTTTAAGGTTTTATAATTTCGGAACAACATTAATAATAAATCCTAAATTACTTCTATACATATATACATGTGATCAACCAACAATCATGCAAACTCAACCAAACAACCATGTAAGAATAAAGAAGACAATCTCTAATCTCATTTAAGTCTACACCGTGAGCAAATATACAACCTAAATTGGATATGCACATAAGTTCCTACGTGGTTCCTATGACATAGACCAACTTAGAATTAGACTACGGGTTTCATTCAACATCGCGACACAACAAGCTCGGCTACATGCTCTACTTATAGGTCACACACATAAACTAATCATGCAATTACGTATCACATAAAGAATCGATGTGTTTAAGCACAAGTCCAAATCAAACATAGGTAGAAAATCGATGAAAAACAAAGACAATGCAACTTATCAACTACGTGTATCAAAGTCGAACTTTGGATGATTAACACATGCAATATCAACTACTTGTATCAACTTCACATGATAATGTAATATAGCACCGAAAATCTTAAAGTATTTAGACATTAAACTCACGGCATAATACCTAAAATCATTGATTAAAAATTGAAAACTTTAATTCAAAACATGGTTCAAAAGTACTTCTATCTCATAGACAAGAATCGAAGTATACTTAAGCAAAAACCTAAAACAAACATAAACGAGAACAAACACATAGCAATCCGAAAATAGAAGATGGAATTCACTCTCAAAATATCCCTACGTGTTCTATTCTTCGAGTGAGCGGAGTCCTAGGCTACTTGCTTTGGACAAATGCTGAAGGTGGGATCGGATTGTGGTGTTTGGAGATTGATGGAGTTTCGGCAAAGGCTTTGGTGTTATTTGCACGGGTTGATGATGATCTTCTGTCCTTGAAGTCGTGCTTTATATAGAGGAAAAACCCTAGAGAAGTCAGCCACAAAGCCTAAACCAAGTTGGTTTAGGATTCCTAGTTCTTCTCAATTTCGGCAGAATGACCTCCGTCTGAAGATTACGTCATAACTTCCTCTAGAAAATAGATATTGAGATGACTCCAAGTGATTTGGAAACTAGACTCCCGTAGCTTTCTATCCATATATGGCACGTTTTCAGATTCATTGTGAGCTGTCCTGGAGAGTCCGTTGAAGTTGGCAGACGTGCACAAGAATTCTCCCGATTTGATCCGGATTCTGCTGAATTTAAATCTTCTTCTCCATATTGGACTTGGTTTGGGCCTCTCCTTCATGGACTCGGCTTCGAGGAAAGATGGAATCCTGATTAAGACATGAATCCTGAGTAAACAAGGATTTCAAATACTTAGCACAATTTTAACACCAAATTCTTCAATTCCGAAATTACTATGTGTTTTAACACTCAAACCTACATATTTCTACTTTAAGCAATTATTCTACACTAAACACAAATATAAAGCTAAATCAACTAAATAAGAGTTAACAAAGGGAAAATAAAGGGTATAAACATATTAAGAACGTCACACTTTGTGCTCCTATCAAGTCCTCTACGCGAGCTAGTTCGCCAGCTTGCCTCGCGGAGCGGCAATCTCGCTTCGCCTCGCAGACTGGCAATCTCGCCTCGCCTCGCGGACTGGCAATCTCGCCTCGCCTCGCGGAGCGTTGAACAGTAATTCCGCGCGAAGTCATTCCGCGCGCGGGCTAAGTGAAGTTAAATTCTCATGCAGTTCGTTCCGCGCGAAGTCTAACTTGGCTCGCGTGGACTTACTGGCGAGCTATCACTTATAAACTTAGAGAAACTCCATCTCGCCGGTATGACATGGTCCAAGAAATAATTAATATTTATATAGACATTTACTGTCCAGTAAAATATTAATTCAGGCGTAAACACATGTTGCTCACTTCATTGAAACCTGCAATAACGCTGGGACAGAAGGTGACCACCTTATCAAGCAATTCGTTCGCTCATTGAAAGGCAATGCCTTTGAATGGTACACGGACTTAGAGCCCGAGTCCATCGACAGTTGGGACCAAATGGAACGTGAATTCTTAAACCGCTTCTACAGTACAAGGCGAACTGTGGGCATGATGGAACTCACCAACACAAAACAATGGAGAGACGAACCAGCTATCGACTTAATCAACAGGTGGCGCTCGCTCAGCCTCGATTGTAAAGACCGCTTGTCAGAGACGTCTGCAGTAAAAATGTGTATCCAAGGCATGCATTTCGATTTGTTGTACATTCTCCAAGGTGTCAAGCTTCGAACCTTTGAAGAATTGGCTACGTGAGCGCATGATATGGAGTTGAGCATAGCTAGCCACAAGGGTAAGAAGGAGTTTGTCAATGATCAACGAAAAGATAAAGCTTTCAGCAGCAAAGTTGACAAGGTCGTGAAAAGATCTACAAAGGAGTCGATGACTGTAAGTGTTGCTCCAATCAAAATCTCCACACGAGACAAGAAGGAGGTTAAGAGAGTAGAACCGACTCAAGCCTACGGGAGGAAGAAGCATTCATTGACTGAGTGGGAGCAAAAGACTTATCCATTCCCAGATTCCGACGTGGCAGGCATGTTGGAGGATTTGCTTGAGAACAAGGTGATTGAACTTCCAGAGTGCAAACGTCCAGAAGAAATGCATCGGGTCAATGATCCAAAGTATTGCAAGTTTCATCGCCTCGTCAGCCACCCAGTTGAGAAGTGCTTTGTTTTGAAGGATTTGATCATGAAGCTTGCCAAACAAGGAAGAATCGAGTTGGATGTCGACGAGGTTGCTGCGGTCAATTGCACTACCATTTCGTTTGGATCTTTTGAGCCGGTTCAAGTACCTTCCATGCCAGTAAAAGTGTCATGCCATTTCTCGAAAGAGGCTAGCAATGATAAAAAGTTAGAAGAAGTGAAGCCAATCCGACAAATAAACCTCGCTCCTAAAGCTGCTCCATGCGACGATGGTGAAGGATGGGTACTCGTAACTCGACGAAAAGAGCGCAAAGGTGTGTTGCCAAGTCCACCACTCTCGCAGCCGGATCATAAACAACCCCATAGGAGTCGTCAATGCCTCACGAGGAATGAGACAAGGTGTATAAAGGAGAAATTCGCTCCTTGCGTGCAAAAGTCCCTCAATCAAAATCCGCCAACGAAGTGCATGCCCAAGGCGCGACCGAGTCTGAGAGCTAGCTCAATGACAACAAGTTTTGAAGGTGATTCCAAAGATGCTGAGAAGGTTGAAAAAACTGAAGTGCTGAGACAATTGGAAGACTTACCTCTAAAATTTAGCCTCTCCAATTTGTCATGGCTTTCCAAATCGGCGAGACGTGCGTTAATCCAGTTGTTGCTTGATGAGGGCCAGCATTCTTCAAACATCAATGAGTGTGCGGCATGCGTAGCATGTTGTGACGCCATTCATTTCACGGATGAAGATTTACAATTGGGTTCAAAGCCACACAATCGACCCTCTTTTGTGACAGGTTAAATGCGAGAGAAAAAATTAAACCGCATGCTTGTAGATGGAGGGTCTGCTGTAAACATTATGCCAAAATTGACAATTTCTCAACTCGGCATCAATATTGACGAGTTATCTAAAAGTCGTCTCATGATCCAGGGTTTTAACCAAGGAGAGCAAAGAGCGATAGGCATTTTTCGGCTAGACATGGTTATTGGCGAATTGGAGTCACACACTTTGTTCCACGTGATCGATGCAAAGACTTCATACAACATATTGTTGGGACGACCATGGATTCATGAAAATGATGTCGTACCTTCAACTCTGCATCAATGCTTCAAGTTCTACCGCGGAGGCGTGAAAACAGTGATAGGTGATACCAAGCCATTCACCGAAGCTGAGTCTTACTTCGCAGATTCCAAGTTCTATTCAGATGAGGAATCAGTACTAGAAGTTCTTCAGGTTAAAGTACCCTCAACAGGGAAGGCTACAATGGTGACAAGGAAAGAAGTTGAAGCGAAGGGCAAGGGAAATGAAGAGTCACACAAATCTCCATCCAAAAATGTGACATCAAACAAGTCCAGTCCAATTGTCCCAATTCTTCGATATGTGCCAAAGTCCAAGCGCAAAGAAGGAGAGTCTCCATTTGCGGGAACAAAGCGGCAAGTGAGTCCTCGTAAGTTGAGTGAAGAGGACATAAAATTATTGAAGGAAGCATCAATATTGCCATTGACAAATTTAAACGACCAAACTCCTACCAAGCAACCATTGAAAGGATTTGTCAAACCAATCCAAGGGAGGGTAGAGCACGGACTTTTACCCGAGAAAAGAACAAATGAAGGGTTTGACCCCAATGCTTACAAATTGTTGGCAAAGGCTGGATTCGACTTTGGTTCGTCGGGTAAAGAGGATAATCAAGTTGTCAGCAAGAAAGCAAATGAGTTCAATGAGTCTCAAAAGAAGTTGAGAGAACAGGGAAAAACAAGTGATTCGGTTAAAACGGGTCTTGGTTTTGTCCCAAACAAACCGATCAAAATCTCAGGCAGAAGGAAAGCAGAGAAGGCAAGCATGCAGTACATAAAGCGTGGAAGAAGTAGAAGATGAGATTCCACAAATCCAATATGTTTCTCGCACTTCAGCGTTCAAAAGGTTGTCATCGTCAAATGAAGAAAATGAACAAATAAAGCCAACTCTTCGAAAGTCGGCACTTGAAAGGATCCAAGCTCCTAAAGAACAACAAGATAGAAAAAGAAAAGTTGGCCAATCGAAAAATAAAGAAATCCAAAGTCTCATCCCATCACGCATGAAAAGACGTTGTGTGCTAGAGGTGAATTCGACTGACCAACTTAAAGTGAGGCAACATACCTTCACACTCACTGGTCAAGATAAAGAAGGCGATGATGCCATCGACGATGAGGATGATGTTATTCAATGTGCTTATCACATCACAGTAGCAGAGGTGGAAGCTTATGAAGAGGATGGCCATGAATGCTTCGAATATGAAGTAGAGGCAGCTCCTCCAGAGCTTGAAGATGGGGTGAAATCTACGGTCGATGAACTTAAGAAACTCAATCTGGGGACGGAGGAAGAACCAAGACCGATATTTGTAAGCGCGTCGTTAAGCTCCCAAGAGGAGAAGGAGTACTATGACTTGTTGCTTGGGTACAAGGATGTCTTCGCTTGGACCTACACTGAAATGCCCGGTCTTGATCCTAAAGTGGCAGTTCATCGATTAGCTGTTAAACCGGAGGCTCGACCCATCAAACAGCTGACACGACATTTTCGAACAGAGGTACAAACTCAAATTGAAGAAGAGGTTGACAAGTTGATCGCTGCAGGCTTTATCAGAGAAGTCCAATATCCCAAGTGGATCGCAAACATTGCCCCGGTTGAAAAGAAGAATGGACAAATGCGTGTGTGTGTAGACTTTCACGACTTGAATGATGCATGTCCGAAAGATGACTTCCCTTTGCCTATCATCGAACTCATGGTGGATGCAACCACAGGTCATGAAGCTTTGTCTTTCATGGATGGATCGTCTGGCTACAACCAAATAAAGATGGCGCTAGAAGACGAGGAGTTAACTGCATTTCTCACTCCCAAAGGCATTTACTGTTACAAAGTCATGCCATTTGGATTAAAGAATGCTGGTGCAACATACCAACGTGCCATGTAGAAAATCTTTGGAGACATGCTTCACAAGTATGTTGAATGTTATGTTGATGATTTGGTTGTCAAGTCAAGAAAAAGGAGTGACCACTTGCAAGACTTACGAAAAGTGTTCAATAGGCTACGCGAGTACCAACTCAAAATGAACCCATTTAAGTGCGCTTTTGGTGTGAGTTCTGGCAAGTTCCTTGGTTTCATCGTGAAGCATCGAGGCATTGAAGTAGATCAATCAAAGATTAAGGCCATTCAAGAAATGCCAGAGCCAACGAATTTAAAAGAATTAAGAAGCCTCCAAGGAAAACTCGCGTTTATCAGGCGGTTCATCTCAAACCTTGCAGGTCGATGTCAACCTTTTAGTCGACTCATAAAGAAGAATGTGCCTTTCGTGTGGGATGAAGCATGTCACAATGCTTTCGAAAGCATTAAAAAGTACTTGGCTAACGCTCCGGTGTTGGGTGCACCCATTCCTGGGAAACCTCTTACCCTTTACATCGCAGCTCAAGAAAGATCGCTTGGAGCACATCTAGCCCAAGAAAACGAGGAAAGAAGGGAGATGGCCTTATACTATTTAAGTCGAACTCTCACAAGAGCAGAATTAAATTATTCTCCAATAGAGAAGACATGTCTCGCTCTCATCTTTTCCATCCAAAAGTTGAGGCATTATATGCAAGCTTACACGGTGCATTTAGTAGCCCGAGCTGACCTAGTCAAATTTATCATGTCTAAACCAGTCTTATCAGGACGAATGGCAAAGTGGGCTTTGCTCCTCAATCAACATGACATTGTCTATGTACCTGCCAAGGCGGTCAAAGGCCAAGCTGTGGCTGACTTTCTAGCGGATCACCCAATCCCTGCCGATTGGGAAATTTTAGATGACTTGCCGGATGAAGAAGTCTTTCTTGCAAAAATTCTCCCCACTTGGAAGATGTTCTTTGATGGATCTTCAAGAGTAGACGGAGCAGGGGCCGGCGTTGTCTTCGTCACCCCACAAAAGCAAATATTGCCATCTGCCTTCACTCTCAGTGAATTGTGTTCCAACAATGTTGCGGAATACCAAGCTCTCATCATGGGATTGCAAACGGCCTTAGAAATGCAAATTGCAAATCTAGAAGTGTACGGGGATTCAAAGTTAGTAATTGATCAACTACTAACTAATTACGAAGTCAGGAAAGAGGATTTGGTTCCTTATTTCCGTCTCGCTACATAACTCTTGACGGGTTTCGATGTTGTTACACTAGAACATGTGCCAAGGAAAGAAAACCAGATGGCGGATGCGTTGGCCAACCTAGCAGCAACTTTGGCATTATCAAATGATGAAATTGTGGACCTTTCAATTTGCCAATGATGGGTTGTCTCAACAAGGATTGTCCCATTATGCGAAAATTCCAATGTGGTCTCCGTCTATGTTATCAACGTCGAAGATTGGAGGCATCCTTTGATCGACTACATTGAGCATAGCAAGCTACCTGACGATCTAAAACAGCGAACGGATATCAAGCGAAGAGCCCCGCGCTTTTTCTACTACAAGGAGACTCTTTATCGACGATCATTTGACGGGTTACTCCTTAGGTGTTTGGGAAAAGAAGAGGCGTCCAAAGCCATGGAATAGGTTCATTCTGGAATATGTGGAGCTCATCAATCAGGTCCTAAATTGCATTTTCAAGTAAGGCGAATGGGTTACTACTGGCCCACGATGGTCAAGGATTGCATGGAGTACGCACAGAAATGTCAAGCTTGTCAATTCCACGCAAACTTTATCCATCAACTGCCTGAGCTATTGCATCCTACGATCGCTTCTCACATGTTTGATGTCTGGGGGATAGACGCTGTGGGACCCATAAACCCGAAATCTTCCGGAGGCCACATGTACATTTTGGCAGCCACCGATTCCTTCTCAAAGTGGTCAGAGGCAGTACCGCTTAAAGAGATAAAGAAAGAGACCGTTGTAGACTTCATCAAGACATGCATCATCCAGCGATATGGTGTACCACGTTGCATCATCACAGATAACGCCAAGTACTTCTCAAATAGTGCTATGCAACAACTTAGCGAAAAGTATCACTTCAAGCTACACTTTTCGTCGATGTACAATGCACCAGCTAATGGTTTGGCGGAGGCATTCAATAAGACGCTCTGCAACATCTTGAAGAAGACCGTCAGCAAATCACAAAGAGACTGGCATGAGAAGATGGGCGAAGCATTGTGGGCATATAGAACGACATATCAAACTGCCAGAAATGCTACACCTTACTCTCTGGTTTATGGTGTTGAAGCCGTCTTGCCATTAGAGAAGCAAATTCCCTCATTGAGGATTGCTTTGCAAGAAGGCCTCACAAATGAAGAAAATATCAAGCTACGACTTCAAGAGTTGGAAGCTTTAGATGAGAAGAGGCTCGATGCGCAATAACATCTAGAATGCTACCATGCCCGGATGTCGCGTGCCTTCAACAAAGGAGTTCGCCCTCGATCCTTTCAAATTGGTGACTTGGTCCTTGCCGTACGCAGACCCATCATCCTGACACACAAGACCGGTCCCAAGTTCAAATCAAAGTGGGATGGCCCTTATGTCATCAGCGAAGTCTACACCAACGGAGCTTATAAAATCGTGGCTGAAGACGGTTTGAGAATTGGCCCAATCAACGGCAAGTTCTTAAAGAAATACTATGCTTGAAACAAATAAATGCTCCTTGTCCGCACGAGCATAAACTGCGAATGACAAATAAATACTCCTTGTCTGCACGAGCATAAACTGCGAATGACAAATAAATGCTCCTTGTCTGCACGAGCTTAAACTGCAAATGACAAAAATGCTCTTAGCCTGCATGAGCCTAAACTGCACAAGGCACTCAAAAAAAAAATCTCAAAAAAAAAAAAGAGTTCTAAATCCTCATCCTTGAACTACGTTATGACTTGATTCTTTCTTTGGAAGGATACGTAGGCAGCTTGAGAATTATATTCTTAAGTTCAGTCACATCAAAAAAAAAAAATCTCTATTTTTATTGCATAATGAGTTCTATTGTCAAAATGACTTATTACATGCGCAAAAAAATAAAAAAAATAAATCATAAGTTACTAAAGATGATGAACCCTTCACATCCAAGATAGGCCTTTGAAGCTGTTGCGTTGCTTTTCGAAATCATCTCGGAACCTCTTTGCTTCCTCAAGTTCTTCAGCAGTCGACTCCGGAGTCTCCTTGATTTGGATTTTCCGCTTCTCTAAATCGGCAAGCCTTTTGTCGTGAAGTAGAAGGCTCGCATCTAGGGAGGTTATTTCCTGCTCCAACCTCCGCTGCTTCTCCTTCAAATTCTCCAAGGACTCAATCACAACTTGACGTTGACCAAGATCAGTTTGACGACGTTCGATTGACTTTGCAATTTCAGCCTCCATATGAGACAGACGTTGATCACATGTGCCTGGAGTGGCTTTATGCGTGCATACAAGCCTTGCCGCGTTGTATTGAGTAGCACAAGTCATCAAGCTTTCTACTTTGTCTTTTACTGGCGAAGGATCAAACCCATAACACTGAAGTTCGGCCACCATCTCGTCAAGGTCTTTCTTTTTAGAAAGAATGGTTCTTGATGAATGCTTCGTGATGACGTCTTCAATTTGTTCACAAATTAGAGTGGCGGCCTGCATACGAATTTGTCGGAGCCCTTGGTTAGTGTCCATGACATCAACTTCACCGCGGGTGACTTCAAAGAATGCCATATTGCTTAAAAGCCTCGGAGGATTCACCAAAATATCTTCACGATTAACTTGTTGGGATTCATTTGGTTCGCATGCATCATCTTCGTGAAAAGAGTCGGTCTTCATTGGTTTTGTTGAGAGGATGCAAACCTCGCTCGAACAAGCTTCACCTTCAAAAGGTGGGAGTTCTTCTGGCTGAAAAAAGAAGGTAAAGAAAATGAGTTCTGATCATGCATATAATGTTAAGAAAAAGATGCATGGTGATGGTGGCAAACATACCTCAACACGATTATGAGTTTGTTGCGGGGGACCCGGGACTTCGCCAAGAAAATTGAGAAACTCATCGTCGGGATTGAAATAAACAGAGCCAAGGTCGGGTTCAATCCTTCGACGTTTAAAATTCACATCCTTAAAACTGTTGCTACTTCCACTAAGACTTTCTGCTTGAATGTTGGTCTCCTTTAACTTAAGGTGACTCCTGGCGAGTTGATGATCAGATGAATCCCCATGACCTTCTAAAGCTTGGTGCGGTTCATTCAAAGAGTTTCTGCTTTGGGGCAACACCTTGATAGAAGATGCGTGAGGATTATTGTCAAGTTCAATCTCGCGGGGAACCACTACTCTTTGGCGAGACGGCATCTCGCAAGACACCACTCTCTGGCGAGACGGCATCTCGCAAGGCACCATTCTCTGGCGAGACGACATCTCGCGAGGTACAACTTTTTGTCGAGCCGGTATCTCGCGGGAAATCACTTTCTGGCAGGGCAGTATCGCGCGAGTAGTGATCCATGATGCAATCTTCACTTTCAAGCCACAAATCGCGAAGCTTGTGGTACGCAAGAAATAAGAATCTGCAACTCTTGGGAATGATTGGCTCAACACCTTTACCCTTGGCTGCAAATTCTTCAATAGATGGAACAACTTCGTCGTAGAACCTTCCAGTTATGGGCAAGCCACAAATCGCAAAGCTTGTGGTACGCAAGAAATAAGAATCTGCAACTCTTGGGAATGATTGGCTCAAGACCTTTACCCTTGGCTGCAAATTCTTCAATAGATGGAACAACTTCATCGTAGAACCTTCCAGTTATGGGCAAGCCACAAATCGCAAAGCTTGTGGTACGCAAGAAATAAGAATCTGCAACTCTTGGGAATGATTGGCTCAACACCTTTACCCTTGGCTGCAAATTCTTCAATAGATGGAACAACTTCGTCGTAGAACCTTCCAGTTATAGGCAAGCCACAAATCGCAAAGCTTGTGGTATGCAAGAAATAAGAATCTGCAACTCTTGGGAATGATTGGCTCAACACCTTTACCCTTGGCTGCAAATTCTTCAATAGATGGAACAACTTCGTCGTAGAACCTTCTAGTTATGAGCAAGCCACAAATATATGTCAAGTCCCTCAAAGAGATAGACATCTCTCCACACGATGTGTGAAGAATTCCATGCGAGGTGGTTACGTCTACTTGTCGAAAAATTGCGCGTCGCTGCCTTAAGATTCTGCTTCGCCTCGCAGCCTTGAGATTCTGCCACGCCTCGCCAAGTAAGGTTTCTGCTGCTACTGAAGATGGATAACTCAGAAATATCTCGCAACCTACAAGATTAAAAAAAAAGAAAAAAGAGGGGTCAGCGAATCATATAACTCCGCGCCAAAGCAATCAAATCAAAAGGAGAGAGAGTATACTGTTGATCTCACAGCGAGATGGTTGTAACTTTGTGATGAATAATGTTCAACCGGAAGCTCTAATTTATAGTGCAATCTTTCCTCATTGAAACTGGAAAAGTATGGAGAATCAAGCAAATCAAGGAAGAAATACATCAAAGGTTTCCGCCCATTACTTGGAAGCTTTACAGGAATCTTTGCGAATTAAGGAATCCCTACAAAATTGGGTATCCTATAAATTCGAGGAATTTCTACAAGAAAATAGGGAAACCTTACAAAATTAGGAATCCCTATCAATTTAGGAATTACCACAAACCCATTTAACATAGACTTCAAGTCACGCCTTTGGCACATGACGACAGCATGGCTACGACGCACCTTGAAGTGGGGGAATTTGTAGACATATAACATTTAACGATAATAATAGTCGTTGAATAATCCAAGTAAATACGTGGCTTGTGAGTCAACAACATTGGAAAGTCATCGGAAATAATACGTGGCAACGTGGAAATGGTCGGCCGACAACAAAACCTTAAAACCCGATTGAAATCAATTATCAAGTGTCAATTGATGATCAGATATCAATTAATCGGACATCCCCAAAAATGACTGGTGATGGTTCGCTAGCGGTCAGGCGAGCTAGAGAGTAGACTTCGCGAGGCGAACTAAACTTCGTGAGGCAACAAGACTTTGCAAAGTGAACTAGACTTCGCGAGGCGAACTATACTTCACTTCGCGTAAACTTAAACAGTGGCGAGGTGAAATGACTTCGCGTAGATGTAAACAATGGCGAGGCGAACTATACTTCACTTCGCGTAGACTTAAACAGTGGCGAGGTGAAATGACTTCGCGTAGACGTAAACAATGGCGAGGCGAACTATACTTCACTTCGCGTAGACTTAAACAGTGGCGAGGTGAAATGACTTTGCATAGACGTAAACAGTGGCGAGATGAACTAGATTGCACTTCGCGTAGACGTAAACAGTGGTGAGGCGAACTAGACTGCACTTCGCGTAGACGTAAACAGTGGCGAGGCGAAATGACTCCGCATGCATGTACATGAAGGCGAGGTGAAATGACTCCGCGCGTGTAGGTTTACGTGAAGGCGAGGTGAGATGACTCCGCGCGCGTAGATTGACATAAAAGCAAGGCGAGATGGCCGCACGTTGGGAAATTCGCGAAGTAGCTAGACGACAGAGTTTGCATGCTTGCAGGGATGTACGTCCAAGATAAGTCATCCGCAAAATGGGATTAGAAATCACCATTCGCTTGGAAATCAAGCCTCCTCGCGGGATACTTTCTATGTGCGCGAGATAGCTCGCCCCTTACTAAAGATCTCGCCCAAAACAGGACATTCAATCCAAAGCGATCGGGGCATATCTAAATCTCAAGATTTGATTGATTTGATTATGTTAAAATCGGCAAGTAGATCAATCAGTCAAGATTCATTGATTCGATTCAGGAAATATTATTGATTCAGAATCTTCATTACTTGCCTTAAGTGGAGGCATGTTAACACTATAAATACCCCCTCTCATACCAAGACGAGGAGGGAGCAAAACCAAGAGGAGCATAAAAAAGAAGGCAGTAAACTAGAGAGAGAGAAATCCCTCCGCGAGCTCAGAAGTCTCCCCTAAACCCTTGAAGAACTATCAAGCTTCCCAGATAGCCAGTTCTTCACTAGATCCTTGAAGAACTATCAAGCTCCCCAGGTAGCCAGTTCTTCACTAAACCTAAATACCTGTTACGTGATCAACTTGCGTAACCCTCAAGAACAAGTGCTTGTCACCCTTGAGTTAGACCTAAATTCGGAGATAGAATCAGAGGAGTTCACAAAGATTGTAACCTGCATTCGCATTGATTTAAATTAAATTATTCTTTGTACACGTGTCTTTCTGTTATTTGTTGTAGATATTTTCGTGTTTACAACCAGAAAGATCTAATAATGCAGGAAAAGCCTTTTCAAAATCAGGGTTGATGAGTTGGCCAGCTAACCGTCCATAATTTATTGTCTGAGTAAAGGCCAACAGGATCTAATTAAGTTGGTTCGGATGGTGTCCCTAAAAAGAGTTGTTTCTTGAGGGATGATGCTGAACTCATTCTCAAATCTTTTAGACCGATGGAGCAGATATCAAGTCCATCTATAACAATTTTTCCACTACTCGGCTCTACTAATCGAAACAAAGCACTTATGATCGAGTAGTGTACATTTTCCACTTCCTGTCCTTCCACAACTTCTAGTCCCTTCTTGAAATGTAATCCCCTTCAGAACTAGTGTAGAGTTCGGACAATATTTTAACTTAAGCACACAAAATAATTAGTGAGCAAAACATGATTAACTGTATATAACACTAAAACAGAAGTTCAAGTGTTTGATGATGAATATATGTACCTCCAGACAATGCAACTCTATTCTACCCATTTGAGGCCATGAAAATGGTGGCCTCTTCTCCTCCACAATAGCAGGAAGCTCAATCATGTGTGTTTGAGCCCAGTTGGTATTTCGGTCCAAGACTAGATAATAAGTTTTGGATAACATTTGGGCCAATACCTGTGGCCCTTTTTAAATAAAGTCTGTTAAAGGGCGCGAGCTTCGGGGGCGCGCAAGTTGGTTTTCCATAAGGACTGTAGCGCCTCGCGAGGTAAGGAAACATTTGTTGTTTGAGTTTGCGTTGGAAACTACAAAGTTTTTGATAACGCATGATTAGTGCTTGTGACCTAGGCGAAGTCTATCTAATTGGACACGTGTCATCCAATTGTTTGGTTCGCGGGCAAGATGTGTTCTTGTGTTTCTCTGATTGCTGAGTCCGAATTGGATTGTGGTTACATCTTTACTAGCTATCTGGGAGCCCCTATATAAGGAGGGTTCGAGGATCAAATCAGGACACACAATCAAATCATATACAATTCATGACACAACCCACCCCGAATTTCACCCTGAAACCCGGAGTAAGTCGTGCGGGGACCACCTCTAAGGAAAATTTACCGAAGGACTCGGCAAACCTCCCTTGAAAATGGACAACCCTAACCCGAAAATTCCAAATTTCACTCTTAATTCAACACTTCCAAACATCACATAATTATCCTTCAGAAATTCTACACATAATATACAATAATCCCAAAGTATTCAGAGCTACTAAACACTAGCGGAAGCAAGAAAATACGAGTAGGTTAAACATGTAACCTACTGATGAAAACTGGCGGAAATGCGGGTGACTATGCCTCGTCTCCTACTAGATCCAACCCGAACTCTGCAGACTGGGCAATTTAAAACGAAGGGCCCAGGGGAAAACATTTAACAACGTTAGAGTGAGTGGACAAAAATAAAATAAAATATTTATGTTTCCCCAAATTAATTTCTAAGGAAAAATCGAATGCATGCCGCAAGCGATAAAACTTTTATCTCATTAAAATATCGAGTCTCTCAGACTCTATAATATATGTATGTATTTACACTCGTCCATACTCCCTATATAAATTCATGGGTCTATATAGGGCTACTACGCTCGCGTCCAACGCTCACGTCACGCCTTAATGCGGTGCTACACTACGCCATCAAGGTGGACAGACGGGTGTATATATATGTGTCCATACCCCCTATATGAATTAAACACTCAAATAGGGCTACTACGCTTACGTCCAACGCTCACGTCACACCATAATGCGGCTATATGCTGCGCCATTAAGGTGGACAGACACATATGGCTAGCTAGCATTTTCTATACATACTCTCTCATAAATACATATTTATATCCACCGAAAATCCCATTTTCGGTATCTCTCCAAGAGAAATAAAAATCGTCAACAAAATTAAAATGACGTCAAAATGCTCCACAACATTAATTGTTCATTCATGAACCATAGCATGCATATTATTTAAAACAAAAGTCCACTCACAAATTAGGCCTAAGCCTGATGTCGATCTGGGGCCTCGTCTGCTCGAGCCTCCTCACGTCCTGTTCCAAATATAATATTAATTTCCCAACCAATAATCCAATATTTAATCAAAATAGGCAAAATTACCTGAGAGCCATAAATACGCTCATCATTGCCTAACTTCGATATTCTTAAATCGGAACGATCCGAACTTAAATATCATACTCATCAGTCGTAAATACAACCTCCCCAAAATACGACTTAAATCCTACGGCCGGATTCTACATTAATTAACCGTCTAAAATACCAAACTTCAGAAATTCACAAACCTATCCAAATCTCATCCAAAAATTCTAAAACTCATTCCAATAAACTCCTCAAAATTTTCTCCACCAAAAACATTTTCTCGGCGGCGGCGCCGGCGGCGGCTCCGCCGGCAGCGGCAGCCGGCAGCCGTTTTCCGGCGACCTCCGATGCCCACCAAATTTTGGCAGCACCTTCCTCTCAACCTTCTCTACAACATTCCTAACTACCACAAATTCCAATTCTAAGCCTAAGCACATCAATCGAACACAAACAGCCATAAAATCCCTAAAACTTCCAATTATACAAACTACCTTAACGAGATCGAAATAGACCGATTCCTTTTGAGAGAATACTCACCTTGACGAGAACTACAAGTTGAGCCAACAATCTCGGCCTATGGTGGCCGGAGGACGGAGCTCCGGCGAAAACACTATTTCGGCAGTCGGGGCTTTTGGCGAGCTTTTCTCCCTCACGGTGGCGCTAGGGAGGCTGCCACCGGTCTAGGACTGCAGCTGGGTTGGAGGCCGATCGTTTGGGACCGGTGCGGCGGTCTGGGGCGGCCGGACGGCGGCGGACGGTCGGCCGGAAGTTTTGGCAGGGAGAAGAGTCGGGATCGGGAGCGGGAGAGAGAAAGCCAGGAGGAGAGGAAAAGAATACACGGGCTTTGACCAAAAATCAAGGCCCGGTCCACTTAAACAAAATCCATTCCAAAAATTCAACACCCTAAAATAATACCCCAATAAAAATTACCTTTTACTAGCTAAAATTTACCATTTTTGCCGTCGTCACATTTTTCTCCTACGAATAATTCTTCCAAATTATTAGTCCCTCAACACCTCTGGGGACTAATTAAATTATACACTGAGTGACGAAAACGGTAAAAACTCTTATTACCACAATGCTAGTAATTAAGGTAAAAATTACGGTTCGGGGTGTGACAATTCAACAACTCTTCGAGCATCTCGAAACCCTAAAATGCTGAAGTGCACCTCGCCTTAGCTTACAAAGCTCGTTCGGTCTTGCCCTCGTTTACTGTCCTGATTAATTGCTCTTCTCGCTACACACAGTGAGTATCGATTGCAAACGAATAGGAGCACTACTCATAATCCCTCGTCCGCGAGGTGGCACTAGAGCCCATTCGTTTGATTAGAAGTCTAGTACACGCGCGATTTCATTCCACGCCCCGCGCGGTGGCACGCCCGCATCCGTTGTTTTACTTTTGGTATTGCTAAGTTACCTCTCTACCTCTGCTGAGGATTGTGGCCAAAACAATGTGAAATTTGCATGAATTGTTTCATCCTTTCAACTGATACTATATTGTTTGATACAACATCAGTGAAACCTAAAAAAACAGGCTTTAAAAGCTTTCGGTCTCATATGGGCTGCCGAATATGACCTCCGAAATACAAAGAGAGCACACAATGAAGAAATGCAATGTAAACTCCATTCAGTGTAGCACTGGTGTAAGTTGAAGCAGCCAGAAAAAAAGAAAAACAAGACTGTGCTAATATCCCTAAGTGTAGAAGAACTATTCCCTTGGGAACAAAAATATAATCCTTGTTTTGGCCACGATCCTCAGCAGGGGTAGAGTGGTAACTTAGCAGTACCAAAAGTAAAATAACGGATGCGGGAGTGCCACCGCGCGGGGCGTGGAATGAAATCGTGCGTGTACTGGACTTCTAATCAAACGTAAGGGCTCCGGTGCCACCTCGCGGACGAGGGATTACGAGTAGCGCTCCTATTAGTTTGCAATCGATACTCACTGTGTGTAGCGAGCAGAGCAATTAATCGGGACAGTAAACGAGGGTGAGACCGAACGAGCTCTGTAAGCTAAGGCGAGATGCACTTTAGCGTTTTAGGGTTTTAGGGTTTCGAGAAGCTCGAAGAGTTGTTGAGTTGTATATGATTTGATTGTGTGTCCTGATTTGATCCTCGAACCCTCCTTATATACGGGCTTGCAGCTAGCTAGTAAAGATGTAACCACAATTCAATTTGGACTCAGCAATCAGAGTAACACAAGGACACGTCTCGCTCGTGAACCGAACAATTGGATGACACGTGTCCAATTAGATAGACTTCACCTAGGTCACAAGCACTAATCATGCGTTATCAAAAACTCTGTAGTTTCCAACGGGAACTCAAACAACAAAAGCTTTCTTACCCCGCAAGGCGCTATAGTCCTTATGGAAAACCAACTCGCGCGCCCCCGAAACTCGCGCCCTTTAACGGGCTTTTTTAAAAAAGGGCCACAGGTATTGGCCCAAATGTTATCCAAAACTTATTATCTAGTCTTGGACTGAAATACCAACTGGGGTCAAACATTGCCCCCTAGGCCTCAAGCTTTAGCTCATCCATAACGGCTAAACGAAGAGGCCTTAATGAGTACGTTTCGGTAATTCAAAATTTGAAAAACGCTGACTTTTCGGCGTCGTCGCCTCCCTTCATCATGACCATTGATTGAAAGGCCATTTGGATTCGTCCCCTTTAAAAACACAATGCGGGTCCCTGCATTTCGTCATCTTCCTCCATCTATCCATTTCTCTCCTTTCTGAAGAAACAAGGAACCCTCGCCGCCGCTTCTTCACAACTTAGCCCAGAAAATGCCTCTGAAACCTATCGTTCGAGACCTAAACCTCAGCATCACGGCGGCGATCACCTGGTCCATCGATTTGGCCCGGCGCTTGGCAGAAAACCCCCCACAGGGAGCACCAATCTACTTCCTTGAGACCGGGGAAGCCTTACTCGGTCCAAGCCCCTCACAGCCTCTCTCGGCCGCCGATCTCAATCACTACGCCAGCTCCGTGCGCCGCCCAATCCTCACCCACCGTTGCGAACCTGGCGACTTCGCAACTTGGCCTCAGCATACTTGCTCCACACGAACATCCGGGTGGGAAAATGGCCCAATACCACCAGCGAAGAGCGGGCATGGTATGAGGCTCACCTCCAAACTGACTTACCGATCTAGGAGGCAGCGGGATCGCGGAAGCTATCGCTTTGAGTTTCTCACTGCCCACCTCTACCGACAAGGTGCCCATCGCTACAGCAGCATGTTTATGGAACAGTGCCACCAACACTGTCGACTTTCCTTTCGGGCAGATGAGCATCTCCCTGTTGGTCGTTCTTGCCATCACCGGGCTGCCGATCCATGCCAAGTCATATGTTCTGGGTGACTTTGTGTCGACAGAATTCACTTACACCTGTAACTTAGGAGCACACCGTGCTCTAAAGGCTTCGTTCCCAGTCTGGAGGAACTATTTTATCCAGCATGGAGAACGGCACGAAAGAGTTATTACTTTCCTTGAGTATTGGCTTAATAAATTATATTCTGTGGACAAAACTAGCTGTAGCGCTTTACAATGGGATGGAAGTAGGGCTAGGGCAGCCCGTATTGGGCGCACTCTACCGGGCCCTCCACACACTCTCTCTCAAGCCTTTCCACCTTCCTACTGGCCCATTATGGATCTTGGACCTCTGGCTGCAACTGTATTTTCCCCTCTTCCGGTGCTCGCCACTCAATTTCCTGCCTGAGGACCAATTTCTTAGGTTCGCCGTGTGTAGGAACCCTGTGAACCTGATTCTTCTATCCTTCTTCGCCAGTCTCTCCGTCCTGTACAACCAACTGGAGCCGCCTCTTACTATAGACATGATGGTCCGTCGGCGCCTCCCCGAAGTCTTAGCCAATGGTTTATTTCCTCGCCCCGACTCCGAGTCCGATGTCAAGACAAGCTTTGTGAGGGCGGTTTCATGTTGTGACCTCTACCTTGCTGGGGAAGAACATGGCTTCGACTTATACGCCCCTAACCACATCGCCAGGCAGCTCGGCTTCATCCAAGGGGTCATGTATCCACTTCTCCCTTCAGTGAACAAGTACACCTCTTGGTGCAAAATTGGCAAGGCGAGCCGCATTACCCCGCTGGTGAACATCTTTCCCTTCACTCCAGCCTTACTTGAGATTGAGCCTTCACTGGGCATCAATCCCGCTTAACTCTCCTGGTGGCGATCCCTCTCCAACAATCACTGGGAATATGCATATGATGTCGTTTTTGCTGCCATCTTCTCCCCCTTGTACGACACTCTAAGTGAGTCAGACCACACCGTTCTTTACGCCCAGCGCAGACAGGCAGCGAGTCCCCGGAGAGCAACGGCAAGACCGAGGCCAGCATTGTCTCTTGTCACCCCAGTCGCCTGCCGGCCAACCGACATCATCATTCGGGAAAGGGCACCCGCCTCAGAGGTACGTTAATGATTTATAAAACTTTCCCCCAACGACTTTAGGCAAGATGTGTTCCCTTTAATTTGTTTCCTCTTTTCATAGACCGCACCGCGCCGCAGGGCTTCCAGGAGGCTTGAGTCTACCGCAGACAAAGGGAAAGCGCCTGCCCAAGAAGAAACTATAGCAGACTTCGATGAGGAGACCGTTCCAGCAATCCCTCAGTCGACAGGCGGAGAGAGCTCGCGCAAGCGCCCTGCCGAGGATGAAGAAGAAGCGATGGAGGAAAGGCGCTATCAGGAGCAATTTGGTTTGGTAAGCGTCTAACCCCAAACTCACTTCACTCAAGTTAGCAATACAATTACTAACTTTCCCTTAACAGATCCGACGCCGCCATGTCCGCCTCCGACTTGACAACGTTGAAGAAGAGACAGGGACAACTGAGGCTCTCGTCTCCGAACCTATCATAGCCGATGATGACGAGCGACCTGTCACCTTCGAAGATTTTGAAGCGCGTCCTCCTTCACCAACTGACGCGCTGGATGACACGGGCTCGATTCCGGTATCTTCTCTCGGTCCTCTAGTCCTCACTGCTTCCCCGGTGATTCCACTAGAGGAATCTCAGCTGGAGATGGTCGTTTCCCTAATAAGGCCGGATCTGGGGACCTGGGCAGTTGCAAAGCAAGGTGTGCCAGCGGTAACTGATGTCCCGCCGCCTGTTTCAGAAATAGAGCCAGTAACCCCTGCTTCGGTGAGGCCAACTAGCAAAGTACCCTCTTCTGGCCTCCCGGACTGCTCGCCTCCGAGCTCGGGTGACCTTGCCTGCCGATCCGGAACCGGTTCGCTTGGCTCGGGGCTTCTTTCATGGCTTGATGTGCTAAGGCCCAAATATGGATGTCTTTGACTTGGTACAACGCGCTCGCGAGGCTCATGGTGCCTTGATTCGCTACTTCGCCTGCAGCACTGCCACTTTGGACCTTGCTCTGGAGCTAATCGATGTTGTCGAGCTACAAGCCCGTCGGGTTAACGATGCGGAGGCCCAATCAGCCGCTCAGGAAAGAGTCTACCAGGCCCTGGATAACCAGATGGTAGCACTTTTGGCCCAGCTTGAAGACATAGAGGTTCCCGAGGCCTCCCCAAAAAACCTTTTCGCCTTCTACACTCGGCAAGTGGAGACGCTGGAGGCCTAGATAGCGGAGCTACAGGCTCAATTTACTCAGGCTTGAAACAACCTGGCGAAGTATGAAGGTGCGGAGGCCCGTGTGCAGGCCGTGGAGGAGACCCAAGAAGCACTGGATTCCGCCACAGCTGCTGCGGATGAAGCCTAGGCCCAAGCGGACGTTGAGGAGTTTGCCTTAGAGGGTCTTCTCTTGGATTTGTATAGGGCTTCTAGGATGGTTTAGAACCATCTCTACATTTTGTCGCTCCCTCTTTGTATGAACCTTTGTAGTTAATAATAATACTATACTATTAACTACAAAGTATCAATTACGTCTTTTGCCCCCTAGCCATGGATTCTTCTTTCCTTTTGTTCATTTTCTTATTCTTGCTTAAAGCACAATCGCCATCTCAAACCCTCAATGTTTGTTTACTTTGAATTTCAAAGTCTACTCTTAGGCCAAGAGTGAATTTCAAAGTCCACTCTTAGGCCCGCCCCGTGCTTAAGCGAACAAACGGTATGGGCACCTTCTGTCTTGCGCCTGCTGTTCTGTTCAATCGTGAGGTTTCGGAGGCCCTGCGTCCGCCCATGCTTTAGGTCGTGGCCTACGTCATTGAAGGATCTTTAAAGCCTGACTGGTAGCATGAGGGACCTCAGTCCAGTGAACCTCTAGCTTCCCAGCGCTTTGTTTTGGGTCCTGACCAGTGCTCCGGCTGGTGCCGATCTGAAGAAGCAGAATCGAAAACAGCTTCAACTGAAGGATGCCGCAGCGGGGCCTTCTTCTTCCCTACTATATTGTAGGTTTGAGGTTTCCAACATTTCCAGATCTATGCTTTAAGCGTAGGTGTAGTCAGATTTCATTTTTAGCATTGTTTTACTATTGTACTTGCTTCAGCCGCAAAGCCGTTTATGAAATTTGTATCAGTATATCAGAAGGGAAAAATAGATGGTTTTTGTTTTTTAGGGCCTCTGGAATAGGCCCCAATCTTGTACTCGTCTTTGGTTAGACTTTGCACGTTCACTACAAATAAAGAATGAGAACAAACTAAATACATGTGAATATTTAGGGCCTCTAGTATAGGCCCCAATCTAGCACTGGCCTTCTTAGGCTGGTACGTTGCACTAGTCTTCATCAGTCTTCACTCTTCTATCGCGGGTTGCCCCCTAGTGCTAGGTGGCAGAACGCTAACGCAATGGCGCGTAGCACTATTAACTGTTGTTGCGGGTTCGGGGGGAGGCGGAGGATCTTCGAGCTCCCAAACGCCGGTGATGTGGCGTTTTAAGAAACGACCATTGATAGAATTGCGGTGAAGGGTGCCATCGAGGTCACGCAGATGGTATGCCCCCTTAGGGAGTATGCGATGAATGATAAAGGGCCCTTCCCATCGAGCTGACCACTTACCCTGGCCGTCGGTTTTTTCTCCGAGCGGTAACACCATGCGCCAAACTGTTTGTCCTTCGTTGTAATTTCGGCCTATGGTGACCTTATCATATGAACGCACAATGCGTTGCTTATCATATGACCTTACGAACTTAAGTATTTAAACTTTTCAGCCAACTGATTGACGACTAATAGAGAGTCGCCAAGGACATGAACTTCACGGACCCCTAAGTCCAACAAAATTTTCAGTCCTATGATGAGCGCTTCGTACTCTGCCAGTTGGAAATAGTATGAAAAATGGTCTCCGGCAAGATTCTTGATGGTGATCCCAGCGCCTGCGGCTATGTCAGTTCGCGATCCATCAAAGTAAAGGGTCCACGGTGTAAGTGTAACAGCGGTGAACTCTAACTCGTGAAACTCCATGAGCTCGGATGGCGGGTGATGGGTCAAGAAGTCCGCTATTGCCTATCCTTTTACTGCCTTTTGCAGAACATATTGCAACGAGAATTCGAACAAAGCTAATATCCACTTGCCAATACGCCCCCTCAGGATAGGGTGGGAGAGCATGTACTTGACCAAGTCGGACTGGGCAATCACCACTGTGGTAAAGACTAGCATGTAATGGCGCAGCTTGCAACCTGCAAAATATAAGGCGAGACACAATATTCCATGGGAGGATATCGTGTCTCGCAATTAGTTAGGACAATGCCTAGGTAATAAACGGCATGCTCTACTTCGCTCTCATCGTCTTGTGCGAAGAGTCCGCCAACAGACAGGTCAGTAGCCGCGATGTATAGTTTTAGCGGGAAGTCCTCGCGGGGCAGAATCAAGACTGGCGGGTTCATCAAGTAGTCCTTAATACGATCAAAGGCATGTTGGTGTTGTGGCTCCTAGACGAACTCGGTTGCCCCTTGGATCTTGAGGAGGGGCGAGAAAGGTTGGACTTTCCCTGCCGCATTAGAAATGAAATGGCGAAGGAAGTTGATTCGCCCAAGCAACTGCTGGAGCTCCTTTATGGTTGTAGGGAGTGAGGCGTTTATCACCGCCTGCACCTTGTACTTTTGGATCTTGATGCCTCTCTGATGTACCAGAAAACCTAAGAAGTCTCCGGCCTCAGCGAAAAAGACGCATTTGCAAGATTCATCTTTAGGTCATGTAGGCGCATCCGTTTGAAAATCTGTCGGAGGTCCTCAACGTGGTTTTCCCTATTCTTGATCTTGACCACCACATCATCTATGTAGACTTCAATCAGCTTCCCCAAGATGTCGTGAAAAATAAGGTTCATGGCGCGTTGGTATGTTGCCCCCGCGTTCTTGAGCCCGAAAGGCATGACAACATATTCAAACGCACCTGCGAACCCTGGGCAGCGGAAGGCAGTCTTGTGTGGGTCCTCTTCGAAAACGGGGATTTGGTGGTATCCAGTTGTCCCATCCATGAAGGACAACACTTCATGCCCTGCGGCCGTGTCGACTAGGAGGTCGGCCACCGGCATAGGGTAAATGTCCTTCGGTGTTACGTTGTTGAGATCACGGTAGTCGACGCAGACAGGCATCTTTCTGTTTTTCTTACGAACGGGACGACGTTGGACAACCACTCATTATATTTTGCCACGCGGATGATGCCCGATCGATGCATGTTTTCGATCTCTTCTTTCACCACGATCTGGGTTTCATTCCGCATGAGTCTGCCGTCTTGCCTCACAAGACGTTGGTCTGGATAGGTAGGTAATCAGTGGCAGACCAGCTCCGGGGACAGGCCGGGCACGTCTTCGTACTTCTTAGCGAAGCAGTCCCTATATTGACGTAGTGGAGTAAGAAGGGCTTCGCGTTCTTCCTCTGCCAGTTTGGCGCTGATGGAAATGAGCAAGGATTTCTCCATAGTCCCTATGTCTACTCGTGAAATGGGGTCACAGACTTGAGGTGGTGTGTCGTCCAAGGCGACGGGAGCTATTGGAATAACTTCCTCCCTGGTATTGGTGTAATCCACTATCTTGTCCACATATTCCATAGTCGTGACCTTGTCGTAGGCCTCGCGTTCCGCCCAGTACGAAAGGAGTCTCTCGTACAAGGACTCGCCAGCCTCGCGTGCCTCATCGGAGAAGACATTATCCTTCTGCAGGTTGTGGAGGATCCGCGATGGTGTGAGGATGTTGTAAGTCGTCCTTCGCCTGAGTAAGCCCCCATCGCGCTGACGTGTCGCGTAACCGAGGTCAAACAACTTCAATTTAATTACCCTGCCATCGTAGTAATATGGACAAGTAGGGATCGTTCTAGCCGGGGAAACCAAAGGGCGATCGAAAGAAGAGAAACCAAACAACTTATAAACAAGTATTCACATATATACATCGAAATATTGGGGGTTTAAGATCGATTAATTCTAACGAATAACCTACTGAAAATTAAACCTAAGATTATTATATACAAGTGATCAACATACTCATGCAACACGTAACATGAAAAACCATCTAGAACACATAACAACTTCATGCAAGGCCGGGCAGCAACGTTCAAATTGTCCTTGACTCTAACCAATTCCGATTCTAATTAGAGCCTTTGCGGTTATCTAATTGTTAAGACTCCTCAAGTATTTAGAACCATCTTTGCGCTTGATCCTAAACATGAATGCTAACTCATTTAAAAACACGTTGCGTAGAGATTAAGCAAGAAAACACTTTAACACATGAATCAATCGGAAACATGATCTAAGGCATGACGTCACTCATCCTATTAGCATGCAAATTATCAGAATTAAATCCGCCCTAAGTTAATAACAAAGACCAAGACAACTTTGCGTATGAATTGATCCAAAATTATTATGGTAGATGAAACCGCACCTTAAGGACAACCATGGCCAAGGCAGCCTCAAGGATTGATTTAGATGCACGAATTCATGACAATTAATCAATTAGAAATCAAAAACACATAAGAAAATGCTACTGCCCCAAAACCTAAATCATGAAATCATCATATATTCAAGAAGTTACAAATCAAAACATAGAACAATCAAAGATCACAAAGAAATCCGAAAACCATGTTTGATAAATAAAACCAAAATCGAAAAGTATATTACAATAGAATTCGAAACTAAACAGAAAATAATACAAGAAGCCATGAGAAAATCACACTTTTTACAACCTTTGAAGATTCGGCAAGTGTGGGGAAATCGGTGGAAGGATGGAGTGATTCTTGTGGTTTGTGGTGGATGGATCGACTAAGTAATTTTCTATATAGAGTTTGGTAGAATTTCGGCTATATAATTGCAAGAGTAGTGATCCTCTTTTTGTCCTTGAAGTCGTGCTTTATATAGAGGAAAAACCCTAGAGAAGTCGGCCACAAAGCCTAAACCAAGTTGGTTTAGGATTCCTAGTTCTTCTCAATTTCGGCAGAATGACCTCCGTCAAATGATTACGTCATAACTCCCTCTAGAAAACAGATATTGAGGTGATTCCAATTTATTTGTAAACTAGACTCCTGTAGCTTTCTATCCATATTTAGCACGTTTTCTGATTCATTGTGAGCTGTCCTGGAGAGTCCGTTGAAGTTGACAGACGTGCACAGGAATTCTCCCGATTTAATTCGGATTTTCAAAGCTTGGATATTCTTGAAATTCTGCCGAATTTAGATCTTCTTCTCCATATTGGACTTGGTTTGGACCTCTCCTTCATGGACTAGGCTTCGTGGATCAGCTGCTTTGCTTCCCTAGGTCCATCAAGAACACTCCTCTCGGCACTCTTCTACATGTCACCTAAGTATCAGAGAAGTTAAATCAATTTGTGACAATGTAAAAGCTTTATAGAATCATAAGAACATCTCTAAGACTCCACAAATCAGCTTTTGACAATTTTCTATATCAATCATCTATGTTTAACCCGTTTTACGCATAACTCTACCAAAAACTTTCGACTCTACATTATGACTCTATTCTACAACAATAAGAGATAATCAAAGTACAAATGGAGGTAATAACACATTAAGAATGTCGCATTTTATGCTCCTATCAACTACCCCACACTTATCCTCTGCTAGTCCCTTAGCAAACTAAATACAAGACTCTACTACAAACATTACTAATGCCCTTAAACAAATGTCTCAGAATCTTTATTATGCATAGCTTTCAAATTTGAACATTCGAGTGTAAACACGTAAATTCCAAGTTTCATAAAACATGTATCATGGCATGAATAAGTAAGAAGTGAGAACAAATAGCATGAACACACAAGGTCAACCGATCCTCCTCACGATGGCATACTCTCTTCTTTTCACTCGATCATGGTATTCACTCATAAGTATATGCAAGAGAAAAGATAGTAAGGCAACAAATAGCTTGCATATTTCATCAAACAAAAGCACTTTGTGAATTCTCTTTTGGAAAAACCTCATTTAACAACTATATGCCGAATGGACCAAAACCATATGCTTAACTCTAGAGAAAATCTCCACAAATCAAAGTTCACCTATCTTAAGAATCATGAAAAGATCTCAAATAAAGGTTGTAATGGGGCTCGGCTGCATAAGGTAGGAATTTTTAGGATAAGTGGTGCTTTAAGGCATCACCAAGACTTTAGCAAAGCTCGATCCTCCTTATATCTTCACTCCAAAGGTTGGATTCCTTCATGTTGGACCCCAAATCGTCATTCTTCATTCCTCCAATATTGTGAAAACGAACAAAGGTCAAGTATAACAATGCTAGACCTTCTCATACATAGAAACTCCAAATTCACAAAATTTTTCGAAGGACTTAATCCTTGCTCATTTTTTTCCTTTTCTGCTGAACCTATATATATTTTTCCCTTTTTTTTTTTTTTTTTTTTTCTGGTTCGGCACACATAACATTTTTTTAATACTTGGACAAGTCTACCCCACACTTATTTCATGCATCACTCCATCATATCTCCATATCGAATGTAAGCTTTGCCAAGTCTTGATAACAAGGTAAAGGATATAACTATTCTAAGCAAGAGAATTTTATGAAGGTGATGAAAGAAAAGGCTCAATGTAGGCTCAAAGGGGTTAAAACTAAGGAGTCTCACGATGGGCACAAATAGGGCACATGCTTTCTTTGGCTTTGATGGTCATCCTAAAGAGATCTTTTTCAATCCTTTTCGCAATCAAGGCATTTTATGATATAAAAGTTTCGAAAATCATCAAGAGTAAGTCCTAGTAAATTCTAGAGTCCATTAAAAAGCTATAGCACATAGTCATTGAATATGCAAAGAATGATGAGGTTTCAAAACTGAAATTGCCGAAATTTTTTTTTTTTCTTAAGTCACTCATGAAGAAAGCATTTAGGCTCAAAAGCTCACATAGGATGTTATGAACACAAATTAACGAAGACATGCATGCTTCCACAATCGATCAAATCTCAAATGTTCATATCGATCCACAATGTCCATGAAACTTACAATTTCTTTAAGTAAATGTCAAACCATCATCTATGCATTGAAAGACATAATCATCATTGACTTTAAGGGCAATCTAAGACTCAAAATAAAACAAAACACTCATCTTTTTGTTGGATCCGATTTTCTGTTTTTCTGAATTTTATCTTTGGTTGTCTTTTTATGACTCAAAACTATAGTTAAATGACTCAAACAAAACATGTTATTATGTAAACCTCTACCCCACACTTAGAAAATTACATTGTCCTCAATGTAATACCCGAAATCATATCATAATTTCCTAAGCATGCGTCTAAGTCACACAACAAACACATATACAATTCGACCATAAGAAATGAAGGCATAAAAATGATGCAAACTCTCGGTGACGGCTCCTCCACTGCTACGGTTGAAATAAGTTGCCTCTCATGCAGCGCTTAATGTTTAAAGTCCTTTAGCCTAGACTCTTCATCTCCATAGTGGCGTCACTCTCCATGTCGTGGGTCTTTAACATTTTGCTCCTCAACGTTGTACTCCTTGAATGTCCCGTAATAAGGTTTAAGTCGATGACCATTCACCTTGAACGTATTTCCTGATGTACTGCTTTGAATCTCAACGGCGCCATGAGCAAACACATTAGTAATAACAAATGGACCTTGCCAACGTGAACGAAGCTTACCTGGAAAAAGTTTAAGTCTTGTGTTAAATAAAAGGACTTGCTGCCCTATTTCGAAACTCTTTCCCCTTATCATCTTGTCATGATAAGCCTTTGTTTTCTCCTTATAAATCATAGCCGAATTGTAAGCTTCGTTCCTAATCTCCTCAAGCTCACAAAGTTGTAGCTTCCTATGCAAATCAGCCGAATCTAGGTCCATGTTGAATTGCTTCACCGCCCACCATGCTCAATGTTCCGGCAAGTGACATGTTTTCCCATAGATGAGCCGAAAAGGGGACATCCCAATAGGTGTCTTGTATGCCGTCCTATAGGCCCACAATGCGTCGTCTAAACGATCGCTCCAATTCTTCCTTGTTGGACCTACAGTTTTCTCCAAAATCTGCTTGATCTCTCGGTTTGAGACTTCGGCCATTCCGCTAGTCTGAGGATGATATGGCGTTGATATCTTGTGAGTGACTCCATACTTCTTGAGCAAAGCCTCTATGGTGCGGTTGCAAAAGTGAGAACCTCCATCACTTATCAAAACTCTTGGAACTCCGAACCTAGAATATATGTTAGTTCTCAAAAATTCTGCAACAACTTTAGAATCATTAGTCTTGGTGGCTTTTGCCTCCACCCACTTAGAAACATAATCAACAGCCAATAAAATGTAAAGGAATCCCTTAGAAGAAGGAAAAGGTCCCATGAAATCAATTCCCCAAACATCAAAAATTTCAACAACAATGATAGGGTTTAAGGGCAGTTGATCTCGCTTACCTAAATTACCTGTTCGTTGGCAACGATCACACGTCAAGCAAGTGGTATATGCATCTTTGAAAATCGTTGGCCAAAATAAACCAGCCTCAAGTACCTTCATGGCTGTCCTCTTTGGTCCAAAATGTCCTCCACACGCCTCCTTGTGACAAAAATCAAGGATGGACTTATGCTCGTCTTCAGGAACACATCGTCGAATGACTTGGTCCCCACAATGTCTCCACAAGTATGGTGCGTCCCATATGTAATATCGAGCCTCCTTCTTGAGCCGAACCTTGGTTGCATACGGCATGGTGCTAGGAAGCTTCCTAGACACAAGATAATTCACTAAATCGGCATACTAAGGCTCCCTCACATCCAACCGAAACAATTGCTCATCCGAAAACATCTCCAATAATGGAATCGGCTCCTCCTCTTGCACAATTCGGCTCAAGTGATCCGCCACCACGTTTTCGGTTCCCTTCTTATCCTTGATCTCGATATCAAACTCTTGAAGCAATAGAATCCATCGAATGAGCCTCGACTTTGCATCTTTCTTTGTCATCAAGTACCTTAATGCTGCATGATCACTATACACAACAACTTTAGAATTCAGAAGATAAGATCGAAATTTTTCTAAAGCAAAAATAACCGCTAAAAGTTCTTTTTCCGTTGTCGAGTAATTCAATTGAGCATCATTCAATGTCCGCGAAGCATAGTAAATGGCGCATGGCTTCTTCTCCCTCCTTTGGCCGAGCACTGCTCCAACTGCATAGTCCGAGGCGTCACACATGAGCTCGAATGGCAATCTCCAATCCGGCGGAATCATGATTGGTGCCGACGTCAACAAATCCTTAAGTCGCACAAACGCATCCTCACACTCCTTCGTCCACTCGAACGGCACATCCTTTTGCAGAAGTGAAGTAAGTGGTTTTGCCACCAACGAAAAGTCCTTGATGAACCTCCTATAGAATCCTGCATGGCCAAGAAACGAACGAACCTCTCTCACCGTTGAAGGTGAGGGTAAGTGATGTATAATATCGATCTTAGCTTTATCAACTTCTATTCCCTTTGCCGAAACAATATGTCCTAAAACTATCCCTTGATTAACCATGAAATGACACTTCTCCCAATTAAGTACAAGGTTAGTTTCTACACAGCGTTCTAAAATCAATTCTAAATTCCTCAAACATGCATCAAAGTCTTTACCATAGACACTAAAGTCATCCATAAAAACCTCAATGATATTCTCAATATAATCCGAGAAAATAGAATACATACAACGTTGAAACGTACCTGGCGCATTGCATAAACCGAATGGCATGCGTCTATAGGCAAGCGTGCCAAAGGGGCATGTGAACGTTGTCTTCTCTTGATCGTCCGGGTGTATCATGATCTGATTGTAACCGCTATAGCCATCAAGAAAGCAATAGAATTCGTGGTCGGCTAACCTCTCGAGCATTTGGTCCATGAATGGTAACGGCATGTGATCTTTCCTTGTTGTTGCATTAAGTCTTCGATAGTCGATACACATCCGAAACCCCGTTACTAACCTTTGTGGTACAAGCTCGTTCTTCTCATTCTCTACGACGGTGACTCCACTCTTCTTTGGTACCACTTGGACGGGTGAAATCCATTGACTATCCGAGATCGGATATATCACTCCACAATCTAACAACTTGATCACCTCGTCCTTCACAACTTTCATCATCGGAGGATGCAGTCGTCGTTGTCCCTCTCTTGTTGGTTTCGCACCTTCCTCTAATAGTATCCTATGAACACACTTAGTAGGGCTTATTCCCTTGATGTCTGCCAAAGTCCAACCTATGGCAGCCGTGTTCCTCTTCAAAACGTCAACTAGCTTGATCTCTTGTTGCTCACTCAACGATGAAGACACAATAACTGGTAAAGTGTCTTCGTCTCTTAGAAATACATACTTCAGATGTTTGGGAAGAACTTTTAGTTCTAACTTTGGGGCCTGCTCCACAGATGGTAAAATTTTGTTAGTGGTAATGGGAATTGACAAAGGAGAATTGTACCTCTTGGTGTAAGGTTGTGCCTCTAACTTAGCAACAACCTCACGTATTCTCGGCTCAAGATTACGCCGAGCTTCCTCATCCCATTCTCCATTTTTGTCAAATCCAGCCCCTTGCTCAATAGCTAATTGCTATGCTTGAAGTGGAGACACCGCATATTGTGCAACAACCTCCACAACATCTTCAATTTCTCCCTCCTTGAGATCGGCAATGGGGTACCTCATGGCGTCAAAAACGTTGAACTCAATCACCTCACCATTGAACTCCATTGTCAAATTGCCTTCGGCAACATCAATCCGTGTTCTTGCTGTCCTCATGAAGGGTCGTCCCAACAATAGTTGTGTTGAATTCCCGCTTGACTCCTCCATTTGTAACACATAGAAATCTACAGGAAATATTAGTTGATTCACCTGCACAAGAACATCTTCAACATATCCCTCAGGATACTTGTTAGAATGATCCGCCAATTGGATCACAACATTGTCAGTTTTGAGGGGTCCTAAACCAAGGGATTGATAAACATTGTAAGGCATAACATTAATAGAAGCCCCTAAGTCTAGCATAACATTCTCAAACCGTGTAGAACCAATAACACATGGGATATTAAAACTTCCCGGATCCTTCATCTTTGGCGGCATCTTCCTTTGGAGTATGGCTGAAACCGTCTCACTCATCTTAACAACTTGAGTCTCCCTTGTATGCCTCCTTGTCGTGCAAAGCTCTTTCAAGAACTTAGCATACTTTGGAATTTGTCGAATGCACTCCAACAAGGGCAGGTTCACGTTCACCTTTATGAAAATCTCCAACACTTCCTCGTCGGATTTCTCTTTCTTGCTCTTGGCGAACCTTGAAGGAAAAGGTAAACACGAAGAATGATTAGTTGTAATTAATTCATTTAAGTTAGAACTTTTACCTTTGTGTGCTTCAGAGATCGGCACACTCTCCTTCTTTGAAGTAGCGGGATCTTTTTCTAAGTCTCTCTTTCTCATTGCCTCCAAGTCTCCCTTGCTTGGCTCGGTTCCTTTGTTTTCCTTAGAAACGTGCTCTACTCCATCTTGATCAATGCTATGCTCGACATCACCATGACTCTTAGTAGTAGCCCTAGGCTCGGCTGCCTTGCTTCCGACATCACCAAAGTACATATCATTGTCCTCCAAGTCAAGAACTCCAAGGCCCTTTGTCTTCTTTCCTTTAGGGGCTGTCGGTGACACAAGTGTCTTCCCACTCTTTGTAACGATAGCTTGAGCTTGTTCGTTCCTTGGATTCCTTATTACTCCACCTGGCAACTTCCCTTGCTCGTTGAACTTTCCCATGAAGTCCACAACTTGCCCCATTTGAGTTTTCAACTCGGTAATGTCCTTTGACATCAAAGCAATGTCCTTCGTGTTGGTTTGAGTTGTGGCCAACAAAGATTGAGTCGAAGTGGCAATGTCTTTGAAAATCTGGTCATAATTGCTAGGTCCACTCAGCTGCCCTCCTTGTTGGTTGTAGGATACATACGGCCTTGACACAAATTGCCCTTGTGGCCGAGCCGCATACTGTCCTCCACTCGGCCGCTGCCCTTGCTGTGTACTTTGTTGAGGATTAAGCACGTTGTTGTTGCTCCAACGAAAGTTTGGATCGTTAAACCTTGGATTGAAGTTTTGAAAACGTTGCTGCCCTCCTTGTCCTTGAAATCCACCTTGCTGTCCACCAAAACCGACGGCATTAACTTCCTCAAAGCCGCCACCGATCACTTGGTTGCATTGATCGGTGGGGTGCCCTTCCATGCTACACACTCCACAAACTTGAGCTCCTTTGCCCTTTGCCAGGTTTGACACCATAAGAGTCAACTTTCCCAAATCTTCCTTAAGTTCCGAAATAACACTTGACTCTCCAAGGATACTCGTCTCATTAACACGCCTAGTTGATGATGATCCAAATTGTTGATTGTTTGTAGCTCTCATCTCCAACAAGTTGCTAGCATCCTCTCGGCTCCTCTCCATCAAAGATCCTCCAGCCGCCGAATCCAAAAACTGCCTCTCCATAGGACGAAGTCCTTCATAAAAGTATTGAAGCAAAAGCCCCTCACGTATCCCATGATTTGGACATGAAGCAACTAAAGCCTTGTACCTTTCATAGTAAACATCAAAAGGCTCATCAATATCTTGCTTGATCGATGTTATCTCCTTCCTTATTTGCGTCACCCTCGACGATGGAAAGTACTTTAGGAGAAACTCGCTCATCATTGTTTCCCATGATGTGATACGACCAGCTGGAACTGCAAAGAACCATCCCCTAGCTCGATCCTCAAGTGAAAACGGGAATGCCTTCATCTTCACAAATTGTAAATCTGCTCCTCTAGGACACATGGTGTCGCAACAAAACTCAAATTGCTGTAAATGTTGGTTCGGATCCTCTCCACTAAGTCCATGAAACTTTGGCAATTGGTGGAAGAAACCACCTCTCATCTCAAAATCAGCCGACTTACCCTCCGCAACAGCCGGATAGGTGATGTTGGTCGGCCTTGGTACCCCTTGTGTTCCATTGACTTGTCCATTTTCTTCTCTAAGTGAAGGCATCCTTACTTCTTGAGCTGGTGAAGTGATAGGATCAAGATCTAAAGTGGCAAACTCAGGACTTTTGTGAACCAAAGGCGAGGATTCACAAGAAGAAGTAATTAATGAAGGTGAACCCGGTGGTGAAGAACTTGGTGAACTTAGTAAGGAAACTGATTGTAAACTTGGATGAGATGTTGATGGGACCTCAAGATTGTACTCTCCTCCAACACGCCTCAATCGGTTTTTACTATCTCTTATCCACGTATCAGAACTGGTCATTCATGGGAACCTGCAAAACCAATCTGGTATATTTGAACAAGATCAAGTTAGCATCATCGTAAAAATAAAAATATTTCAAGCTTTACAAAATCATACAATCGGTTATACAAGGGTTAGATATGAAATATTCAGATTTTTATACAAGTATGTAAACAACTTTCAAGCATCGAAATCAACATTATGTTCAAATACATGACGTCACAACCTAGTTCTTTCTAATTGATTTTATTCAAATTGGTTTGAAGAAAATAGATTACATATGCCAAGTTATTTTCTAGCGTCTAAAGTGAGGTGATGCTTCGGCCCAAGCTCTTGGCTAGTTCGAGCGTGTTCCGTGTTTTCAGAAGGCGGTGTCGTTAAGATTCACGGAGGGCGAACCCCCTACAGGAACCAGGCAGGACTCGTTTAGTGGTCACGGAGAGCGAACTCCCTATCGACCCCTTCACTGAGAAGAGATATCAGTCTATGACCTTGAGATCCAGTTAAACAAACCTGAGAACCATATCTATGAAAATAACTTGCCCCTTACTCAGTTGAGAACAAACTCGGGTCACTAGACCGGTCTACAAGTGTTAATCAAAGCCGCCCTCAGCCTCATGAGATCATAAGATAACATGAAGGGTTAAGGCTAAGATTAACAAAAGTGGCTTCCCCCTACATGTTTCACTTTAGAAACTACAATAAACTCAAGCATACATAAAACTATAAACTTCCTAGAAATTAAACTAAGTTATTACAACATGCATTCAAGCACACAAATCAAAACCGAAATTTTCAAAAATTAAAAATACAAATCGGCAAAAATTAATTACAAGCCGAAAACCAATAAATAAAAACTAAATAACATCTTCTTCGATTCTTCTTGGCGTCCCCGGCAACGGCGCCAAAAATTGACGTGTCACGTAACCGAGGTCAAACAACTTCAATTTAATTACCCTGCAATCGTAGTAATATGGACAAGTAGGGATCGTTCTAGCCGGGGAAACCAAAGGGCGATCGAAAGAAGAGAAACTAAACAACTTATAAACAAGTATTCACATATATACATCGAAATATTGGGGGTTTAAGATCGATTAATTCTAACGAATAACCTACTGAAAATTAAACCTAAGATTATTATATACAAGTGATCAACATACTCATGCAACACGTAACATGAAAAACCATCTAGAACACATAACAACTTCATGCAAGGCCGGGCAACAACGTTCAAATTGTCCTTGACTCTAACCAAGTCCGATTCTAATTAGAGCCTTTGCGGTTATCTAATTGTTAAGACTCCTCAAGTATTTAGAACCATCTTTGCGCTTGATCCTAAACATGAATGCTAACTCATTTAAAAACACGTTGCGTAGAGATTAAGCAAGAAAACACTTTAACACATGAATCAATCGGAAACATGATCTAAGGCATGGCGTCACTCATCCTATTAGCATGCAAATTATCAGAATTAAATCCGCCCTAAGTTAATAACAAAGACCAAGACAACTTTGCGTATGAATTGATCCAAAATTATTATGGTAGATGAAACCGCACCTTAAGGACAACCATGGCCAAGGCAGCCTCAAGGATTGATTTAGATGCACGAATTCATGACAATTAATCAATTAGAAATCAAAAACACATAAGAAAATGCTACTGCCCCAAAACCTAAATCATGAAATCATCATATATTCAAGAAGTTACAAATCAAAACATAGAACAATCAAAGATCACAAAGAAATCCGAAAACCATGTTTGATAAATAAAACCAAAATCGAAAAGTATATTACAATAGAATTCAAAACTAAACAGAAAATAATACAAGAAGCCATGAGAAAATCACACTTTTTACAACCTTTGAAGATTCGGCAAGTGTGGGGAAATCGGTGGAAGGATGGAGTGATTCTTGTGGTTTGTGGTGGATGGATCGGCTAAGTAATTTTCTGTATAGGGTTTGGTAGAATTTCGGCTATGTAATTGCAAGAGTAGTGATCCTCTTTTTGTCCTTGAAGTCGTGCTTTATATAGAGGAAAAACCCTAGAGAAGTCGGCCACAAAGCCTAAACCAAGTTGGTTTAGGATTCCTAGTTCTTCTCAATTTCGGCAGAATGACCTCCGTCAAATGATTACGTCATAACTCTCTCTAGAAAACAGATATTGAGGTGATTCCAATTGATTTGGAAACTAGACTCCTGTAGCTTTCTATCCATATTTAGCACGTTTTCTGATTCATTGTGAGCTGTCCTGGAGAGTCCGTTTAAGTTGACAGACGTGCACAGGAATTCTCCCGATTTAATTCGGATTTTCAAAGCTTGGATATTCTTGAAATTCTGCCGAATTTAGATCTTCTTCTCCATATTGGACTTGGTTTGGACCTCTCCTTCATGGACTAGGCTTCGTGGATCAGCTGCTTTGCTTCCCTAGGTCCATCAAGAACACTCCTCTCGGCACTCTTCTACATGTCACCTAAGTATCAGAGAAGTTAAATCAATTTGTGACAATATAAAAGCTTTATAGAATCATAAGAACATCTCTAAGACTCCACAAATCAGCTTTTGACAATTTTCTATATCAATCATCTATGTTTAACACGTTTTACGCATAACTCTACCAAAAACTTTCGACTCTACATTATGACTCTATTCTACAACAATAAGAGATAATCAAAGTACAAATGGAGGTAATAACACATTAAGAATGTCGCATTTTATGCTCCTATCACGCGCTAAGTTGGAAGCCGAGACCCCATACAGGCGGCCTTTGTGATTGACGCCTAGGACGTCCAATGGGCCCAAGTCGGTGTTGTAATATCAGGCATCATTGAAGTTGGCGGAGATAGAAAAAGGACGCGGGTCAGCTTTAATTATGACCGCCTCATTTTTCTCAGTATCCCAAATCATGAGTTCTTGGTGCATGGAGAAGGGCGCCCAAAAACTTCTGTGAATCCAATCACGGCCTAAGATGACGTTGTAGGAAGTAGAACACTCAACCACAAAGAAGGTATAAACTCGAGATGCCGACCCCACCTTGACTCGTAAAAATAGCAGGCCTAGGGTTCTGGATACCTACCCGGTGAAGTTTTTGACTGTCAAGGAAGTGGTTTGGATCATTAAGCGTTGGACGCCTAGGATTCCCATGGTTCGGGTAGTAATGTCGTTGACCGCTGCGCCGGTGTCGACCATGACCTTGTTGATCATTATTCCTTCCACCTCGGTTGTAATGTACAAGGGTGTCATGTGGGTAGCCATGTCCAAGGTCGGTGTCGAAAAGGTCAGAGTCTGCTTGTGTTTAATGCTGCTCGTGACTTCCATTTGCGGGAGATCTTCGGTCTGTTCTATAGCTGGTCCCATTTCGCTGCTGCAAGGCAGGGCTATGCTGCTAACGCTTTCGCTGCTCCCAGGAATATCAACCGCGTTGCTTGTTGTGTTTGGCGGAAAACCGTTGTAGACATATAAAATTTAACGATAATAATAGTCGTTGAATAATCCAAGTAAATATGTGGCATGTGAGTCAACAACATTGGAAAGCCGCCAGAAATAACACGTGGCAAGGTGGAAATGGTCGGCCGACAACAAAACCTTAAATCCCGATTGAAATCAATTATCAAGTGTCGATTGATGATCAGATATCAATTAATCAGACATCCCCAAAAATAACTGGTGATGGTTCGCCAGCGGTCAGGCGAGCTAGAGAGTAGACTTCGCGAGGAACGCTGAATTTCCTGAGGCGAACTAAACTTTGTCAGGCGAACTAGACTTCACTTCGCGTAGACCTAAACAGTGGCGAGGTGAAATGATTTCGTGTAGAGATAAATGAAGGCAAGGCGAACTCGACTTCACTTCGCATAGACGTAAACAGTGGCGAGGTGAAATGACTTCGTGTAGAGATAAATGAAGGCGAGGCGAACTGGACTTCACTTCGCGTAGACCTAAACAGTGGCGAGGTGAAATAACTTCGTATAGAGATAAATGAAGGCGAGGCGAACTAGACTTCACTTTGCGTAGACTTAAACAGTGGTGAGGCGGAATGACTCCACGTAGAGATAAATGAAGGCGAGGCGAACTGGACTTCATTTCGCGTAGACTTAAACAGTGGTGAGGCGGAATGACTCCGCGCGCATGTACGTGAAGGCGAGGTGGAATGACTCCGCGCGCATGAAGGCGAGGTGGATTGACTACGCGCGTGTAGTTTCACGCGAAGGCGAGGTGAGTTGGCTCCGCGTTGGGAAATTCGCGAAGTAGCTAGACGACAGAGCTCGCATGCATGCAGGGATTGGAAATCACGGTTCGCTTGGAGATCAAGCCTCCTCACGGGATACTTTCCATGTCCGTGAGATAGCTCGCCCCTTACTAAAGATCTTGTCCAAAACGGGACATTCAATCCAAAAGCGATCTGGGCATATCTAAATCTCAAGATTTGATTGATTTGATTATGTTAAAATCGGCAAGTAGATCAATCAGTCAAGATTCATTGATTCGATTAAGGAAATATTATTGATTCAGAATCTTGATTACTTGCCTTACGTGGAGGCATGTTAACACTATAAATACCCTCTCTCATACCAAGAGGAGGGGAAGCAAAACCAAGAAGAGCATAGACGAGAAGCAGCGAACTAGAGAGAGTCCCTCCGCGAGCTCAGAAGTCTCCCCTAAACCCTTAAAGAACTATCAAGCTCCTTAAACAGCCAGTTCTTCGCTAGATCCTTGAAGAACTATCAAGCTCCCCAGATAGCCAGTTCTTTACTAAACCTAAATCCAAATCCCAAATACCTGTTACGTGATTAACCCCGCGTAACCCTCAAGAACAAGTGCTTGTCACCCTTGAGTTAAACATATATTTCGGAGATAGAATCAGAGGAGTTCACAAAGATTGTAACCCGCATTCGCATTTGATTAAATTAAATTATTCTTTGTACACGTGTTGTTTTGTTATTTGTTGCAGATATTTTCATGTTTACAAAATTGGCACGCCCAGTGGGACAACTTTGCCTCTCATCTCCTTCTCTGCAAGATTCCCAAATCCGCTCGAAGTAATGGCCTCCAAGAGCACTCAAGCCATCTCGACGAAGAAGTCTAAACCAATGACCGCGAGGTCAAACAGCGAGCCCTCTGGTCATGTCACCCGTAGCATGGCGAGGAATCAAACCACAACATTTGTGGCTTTGCCTTCCAACCCTCGTGAACCAGTCATCACCTTGGCGAATCTCGCGAGCAAGTGTGCCTCGCGAAGTGAAGAGAAGGAAACTCCAAACAAATCAAGGGAGCGATCATTCTCACCTGCCACGGATGATGAATCAAGCATGGCTTCATACGATGGAAGCCCAAATGGTGATGAAGACAACACGCATGGCATACCGGCGGACTATTCATCACAACCTATCCCCAAGCAAGTCATGGTGACAGGCGCATCCACCATTGAAGAGCATATAGCCAATCTGATGGGAGCGGTTGAGAAGCTCACCAAAATGGTGGAAGAAAAAGACATGCAGATCGCCGAGCTCTACAGCAGGCTTGAAAGTCAAGATGAAGAAAAGAAGTACAAAGTAGGCCAGAGCTCCAAGAACGTTGACAAAGACGATGATGGCTCGCTTGGATCTATGTCCTTTCAGCAATTGCAAGACATCATCACCAACTCCATCAGAGCTCAATATGGAGGTCCTTCTCGTGATTCTCTCACCTACTCCAAACCCTACACCAAAAGAATTAATGGACTAAGGATGCCGTTGGGATACCAGCCGCCAAAGTTCCAACAATTCGAAGGGAAGGGCAATCCAAAGCAACATGCTCACTTCATCGAAACCTGCAATAACGCTGGGACAGAAGGTGACCACCTTGTCAAGCAATTCGTTCGCTCGTTGAAAGGCAATGCCTTTGAATGGTACACGGACTTAGAGCCCGAGTCCATCGACAGTTGGGACCAAATGGAACGTGAATTCTTAAACCGCTTCTACAGTACAAGGCGAACTGTGGGCATGATGGAACTCACCAACACAAAACAATGGAGAGACGAACCAGCGATTGACTTCATCAACAGGTGGTGCTCGCTCAGCCTCGATTGTAAAGACCGCTTGTCGGAGACGTCTGCGGTAGAGATGTGCATCCAAGGCATGCATTTTGATTTGTTGTACATTCTCCAAGGTATCAAGCCTCGATCCTTTGAAGAACTAGCTACGCGAGCCCATGATATGGAGTTAAGCATAGCTAGCCACAAGGGTAAGAAAGAGTTTGTCAATGATCAACGAAAAGATAAAGCTTTCAGCAGCAAAGTTGACAAGGTCGTGAAAAGATCTACAAAAGAGTCGATGACTGTAAGTGTTGCTCCAATCAAAATCTCCACACGAGACAAGAAGGAGATTAAGAGAGTAGAACCGACTCAAGCCTATGGGAGGAGGAAGCATCCATTGACTGAGTGGGAACAAAAGACTTATCCATTCCCAGATTCTGACGTGGCAGGCATGTTGGAGGATTTGCTTGAGAACAAAGTGATAGAACTTCCAGAGTGCAAACGTCCAGAAGAAATGCATCGGGTCAATGATCCGAAGTATTGCAAGTTTCATCGCCTCGTCAGCCACCCAGTTGAGAAGTGCTTTGTTTTGAAGGATTTGATCATGAAGCTTGCCAAACAAGGAAGAATCGAGTTAGATGTCGACGAGGTTGCTGAGGTCAATTGCACTACCATTTTGTTTGGGTCTTTTGAGCCGGTTCAAGTACCTTCCATGCCAGTAAAAGCGCCATGCCATTACTCGAACGAGACAGGCAATGATAAAAAGTTAGAAGGAGTAAAGCCAATCCAGCAAATAAACCTCGCTCCTAAAGCCGCTCCATGTGATGATGGCGAGGGATGGATACTTGTCACTCGACGAAAAGCGCGCAAAGGTGTGTTGTCAAGTCCACCACTCTCGCAGCCAGATCATAAACGACCACATGGGAGTCATCAATGCCTCGCAAGGAATGAGACAAGGTGTATAAAGGAGAAATTTGCTCCCTGCGTACAAAGGTCCCTCAATCAAAATCCGCCAACAAAGTGCATGTCTAAAGCGCGACCGAGTCTAAAAGCTAGCTCAATGACGACAAGCTTTGAAGGTGATTCCAAAGATGCTGAGAAGGTTGAAGAAACTAAGGTGCTAAGACAATTGCAAGACTTACCTCCGAAATCTTGCCTCCCCAATCTGTCACGGCTTTCCAAATCGGCAAGACGTGCGTTAATCCAGTTGTTGCTTGATGAGGACCAGCATTCTTCAAACATCAATGAGTGTGCGGCATGCATAGCATGTTGTGACGCCATTCATTTCACGGATGAAGATCTGCAATTGGGTTCAAAACCACACAATCGACCTCTTTTTGTGACAGGTTACATGCGAGAGCAAAAGTTAAACCACATGCTTGTAGATGGAGGGTCTGCTGTGAACATTATGCCAAAATCAACAATGTCTCGACTCGGCATCAACATCGATGAGTTATCTAAAAGTCGTCTCATGATCCAAGGTTTTAACCAAGGAGAGCAAAGAGCGATAGGCATGATTCGACTAGACATGGTTATTGGTGAATTGGAGTCACACACTTTGTTCCACGTGATTGATGCAAAGACTTCGTACAACATATTGTTGGGGCGACCATGGATTCATGAAAATGATGTCATACCTTCAACTTTGCATCAATGCTTCAAGTTTTACCGCGGAGGCGTGAAAACGGTAATAGGTGATACCAAGCCATTCACCGAAGCTGAGTCTTACTACGCAGATTCCAAGTTCTATTCAGATAAGGAATCGGTAATAGAAGTTCTTCCAGTCAAAGTACCCTCAACAGGGAAGGCTATGACGACAACAAGGAAAGAAGTTGAAGCAAAAGACAAGGGAAACGAAGAGTCACACAAGCCTCCAACCACAACTATGACATCAGACAAGTCCAGTCCAATTGTCCCAATTCTTCGATATGTGCCAAAGTCCAAGCGCAAAGAAGGAGAGTCTCCATTTGCAGGATCAAAGCTGCAAGTGAGTCCTCGGAAGTTGAGTGAAGAGGACATAAAATTATTGAAGGAAGCATCAATATTGCCATTGACAAATCTAAACGACCAAGCTCCTACCGAGCAACCATTGAAGGGATTTGTCAAACCAATCCGAGGAAGGATAGAGCACGGACCTTTACCTGAGAAAAGAACAAGTGAGGGGTTTGACCCCAATGCTTACAAATTGTTGGCAAAGGCTGGATTCGATTTTGGTTCGTCAAGTAAAGAGGATGATCAAGTTGTTAGCAAGAAAGCACATGAGCTCAATGAGTCTCAAAAGAAGTTGAGAGAACAGGGAAAAACAAGTGATTCGGTTAAAACGGATCTTGGTTTTGTCCCAAGCAAGCCAGTCAAAATCTCAGGCAGAAGAAAGGCGGAGAAGGCAAGCATGCAGTACATAAGCATCGAAGAAATAGAAGATGAGATTCCACAAATCCAATCTGTTCCTCTCACTTCAACGTTCGATCGCATCTGCCTAAGTTCTCAAAGTACTTCTACTAAATCAACAGGCAGAGTTTCGGTGTTTGAACGTGTTGAAAAGTCAATAAGTCGAAGCTCCATCTTCAGTCGTCTTGACACCACAGCTACACGAACTTCTGTGTTCAAAAGGTTGTCATCGCGAAATGAAGAAAATAAACAAATAAAGCCAACTCCTCGAAAGTCGGCACTTGAAAGGATCCAAGCTCCTAAAGACCAACAAGATAGAAAAAGAAAAGAAGTTGGCCAATCGGAAAATAAAGAAATCCAAAGTCTCATCCCATCACGCATGAAAAGACGTTGTGTGCTAGAGGTGAATTCAACTGACCAACTTAAAGTGAGGCAACAAACCTTCATACTCACTGGTCAAGATAAAGAAGGACACGAGGCTAGCGGCGATGAGGATGATGTTATTCAATGTGCTTATCACATCACCGTAGCAGAGGTAGAAGCTTATGAAGAGGATGAGCATGAAGGCTTCGAATATGAAGTAGAGGCAGCTCCTCCAGAACTTGAAGATGGGGTGAAATCTACAGTCGATGAACTTAAGAAAATCAATCTGGGGACGGGGGAAGACCCAAGACCGATATTTGTAAGCGCATCACTAAGTCCCCAAGAGGAGAAAGAGTACTATGACTTGTTGCTTGAATACAGGGATGTCTTCGCTTGGACCTACACAGAAATGCCTGATAAGACGTATTTACACACGCATCAATTAACCCTGTCAACAAATCAGTTGTAGTATAAAGCAAGCAGGGATCGTTCTAAACCGGGGATCCAACTACAGGGTAGATCCATCTAATCTAATGTAAATGTCGAAATAAGCATAAAGGGTTTAAGGTTTTATAATTTCGGAACAACATTAATAATAAATCCTAAATTACTTCTATACATATATACATGTGATCAACCAACAATCATGCAAACTCAACCAAACAACCATGTAAGAATAAAGAAGACAATCTCTAATCTCATTTAAGTCTACACCGTGAGCAAATATACAACCTAAATTTGATATGCACATAAGTTCCTACATGGTTCCTATGACATAGACCAACTTAGAATTAGACTACGGGTTTCATTCAACATCGCGACACAACAAGCTCGGCTACGTGCTCTACTTATAGGTCACACACATAAACTAATCATGCAATTACGTATCACATAAAGAATCGATGTGTTTAAGCACAAGTCCAAATCAAACATAGGTAGAAAATCGATGAAAAACAAAGACAATGCAACTTATCAACTACGTGTATCAAAGTCGAACTTTGGATGATTAACACATGCAATATCAACTACTTGTATCAACTACACATGATAATGTAATATAGCACCGAAAATCTTAAAGTATTTAGACATTAAACTCACGGCATAATACCTAAAATCATTGATTAAAAATTGAAAACTTTAATTCAAAACATGGTTCAAAAGTACTTCTATCTCATAGACAAGAATCGAAGTATACTTAAGCAAAAACTTAAAACAAACATAAACGAAAACAAACACATAGCAATCCGAAAATAGAAGATGGAATTCACTCTTAAAATATCCCTACGTGTTCTATTCTTCGAGTGAGCGGAGTCCTAGGCTACTTGCTTCGGACAAATGCTGAAGGTGGGATCGGACTGTGGTGTTTGGAGTTTGATGGAGTTTCGGCAAAGGCTTTGGTGTTATTTGCACGGGTTGATGATCCTCTTCTGTCCTTGAAGTCGTGCTTTATATAGAGGAAAAACCCTAGAGAAGTCAGCCACAAAGCCTAAACCAAGTTGGTTTAGGATTCCTAGTTCTTCTCAATTTCGGCAGAATGACCTCCGTCTGAAGATTACGTCATAACTTCCTCTAGAAAATAGATATTGAGATGATTCCAATTGATTTGGAAACTAGACTCCCGTAGCTTTCTATCCATATATGGCACGTTTTCTGATTCATTGTGAGCTGTCCTGGAGAGTCCGTTGAAGTTGGCAGACGTGCACAGGAATTCTCCCGATTTGATCCGGATTCTGCTGAATTTAAATCTTCTTCTCCATATTGGACTTGGTTTGGGCCTCTCCTTCATGGACTCGGCTTCGAGGAAAGATGGAATCCTGATTAAGACATGAATCCTGAGTAAACAAGGATTTCAAATACTTAGCACAATTTTAACACCAAATTCTTCAATTCCGAAATTACTATGTGTTTTAACACTCAAACCTACATATTTCTACTTTAAGCAATTATTCTACACTAAACACAAATATAAAGCTAAATCAACTAAATAAGAGTTAACAAAGGGAAAATAAAGGGTATAAACATATTAAGAACGTCACACTTTGTGCTCCTATCAACAACCCCACACTTAACCTTTGCTAGTCCCTTAGCAAACCACTAAAACAAAAACAACACAACTAATATCGAAAATACTACAATGACTCAATCTAATGCCTTCAACGAAATTGTCTCAGAGACCTTCAAAATAATAGCATCGAGAATAGCACAAGTATCGAAATTGAAAGGTGAATTCAATGGTTAATAAACATGAGATTTCGATATAACAAGTAAGGCATGGCAGAAATAAAGGTGAAATTAAGCTCGACATGTTCCAAACAAGTTCAAATTCAACTCACAAAGGATATGCACTCCGAATTTTTTTTTCTCAAGAACATGGCATATGCTTAAAAGCTTTTCACACACAAGAGTTAAAAAGAACATAATGAATTCAAAAACCTCATGAAAGATACCAATCATATGCACAAATGAACCACAACCATAAGCTTACTCATGAAACAGACTCCACAGATCAAAGTTTACTTATCTTAAGAATCATGCGGATCTTTTAGAAAATAGGTTGGCTAGGCTCGGCGTGGAAGAATTTTCAAAGTAAAGGAATCACAAAGGTCATCCTCAAGACTTAGCAGAGCAAGAACATCCACCTTATGTCACCATACACCATCAAGGGCCAAATTTCATCATGTTGGACCCATCCTTCACTTTAAACATTGTGAAAACGAACAAAGGCTAAAGTATAACATATTGAGCCTTCAACAAACAAATCACAACTCCAAATTCACAAAAACTTCATCTAGGCCGAGACACTTCTTCTCAATTCGAAACTTTTTTTTTTTTTTTTTTTTTTTTTTTTTTTTTTTTTACTTCTCTCGGATCATGCTTATTTCTTCTTTTTTTTTTTTTATATATTCGAGAGCAATTTTTTTTTTTTTTTTCTTTTGTATATCGGCAACAAACTTCTTAGAACAACCCCACACTTGTATTGAATCATCACCTCAAATCACCAATCAAAGATAGCTCTGCCAAGCTCGAGACAAGGTAGAGGAATTCTATACTAGGCAAGGGATAATTTAGGTGAACAAGAAAAGCATAACGTAGGCTCTAGGGGGTTTAGACTAAGGGGTCCCAAACAGGGCTCAAAATAGGGATATATGGCTATTTAGATAAAGTGGTGATAGTCCTAAGAAAGATCCACAATCCTATTCAAAATCAAAGCAAGTTATGATAAAAGTTTTGAAAGTTTCATAAGTAAGTTCTAGCAATCTCTAGTTTATTAAATCTATGGCATATAAATCGATCAAGTAGTGTATAATGAGGTCATATATATCAAAGAATAGATAGAGTAAACTCTCCAAAGAAAAGGCACATATATATGGCTCGAAAATCTCACAAAGGTTATATGAAATCAAACAAGTAAGGAACATGCTCATTCTGTACCTAAGTTTCAATGATCCTCATCTACTACAAGTTTGTACAATTTCAACATATCTATTAACCATCAAATAACATATAAGCTCAAATATTCGAAATCATGCTCATCTCAATAACTAATCAATCAAAGATCGTATATTCATCCTAGACACGTTAGAAGGCACCTAAGACTTAACAAAATAAAAGCAAAACACAAAATAAAGAAACAAAGTTCATCTAAGAATCGGCAAAATTTAAAATTTAACCAAAAAAATTAAAAATAACTCAAATCAAATCAAAGCATAGCAAATCAACGAGTAATGACATCCCACCCCACACTTAAAATCAACATTGTCCTCAATGTAAGAAAACTAAGAGCAAACCGAAAATAAAAGAGGAGGGATAAAGAAATTTGCAAACTCTCGTTGATGGCTCCTTCTATGGGTTGCCTCCCATGCAGCGCTTAAATGTTTAGAGTCCTTTAGCCTAGACTATCATCTCCCCTTGCCTATGCCGAAGCCTCTAGGAGAGAAACTTCCTCCACCGTTTGGTTCACCATGTTCTCCATGTAAGGCTTTAATCGATGACCATTAACCTGAAATTCAGCTCCTTTGACCATGCTTCTAATCATGACTGCACCAGAAGGAAAGACATTAGTGATAACAAAAGGTCCTATCCACCTAGAACGTAGCTTGCCTGGAAACAACCTAAGTCTAGAATTAAATAAGAGAACTTTCTGGCCAATAACAAAGTCTTTCTTTCGAATCATCCTGTCATGGAACGCCTTGGTTTTCTCTTTGTAGATCACGGCAGAATCATAGGCTTCATTCCTGATTTCTTCAAGTTCACACAACTGCAATTTCCTGTGTAATCCGGCCTCATCAATATCCATATTAAAAGTCCGAACCGCCCACCAAGCTCGATGTTCCAACTCCACAGGCAAGTGGCAAGCTTTGCCGTACACCATACGAAACGGTGACATCCCCAAGGGATTTTTGAATGCAGTCCGATATGCCCATAGTGCATCATCAAGTCGTTGGCTCCAATCCTTGCGTGATGGCTTCACACTCTTTTCCAATATCCGCTTGATCTCTCGGTTACTAAGCTCCACTTGCCCACTTGTCTGGGGGTGATAAGGTGTAGCCACCTTATGCTTGATTCCATACTTCTTCATTAGAGCTTCAATTGTCCGATTGCAAAAGTGGGAACCTCCATCACTTATAACAAATTTCGGCATTCCAAACCTGGAGAAAATATTAGAGCGTAGGAAATCTGCAACAACTCGAGAATCATTAGTCCGGGTGGCTTTTGCTTCCACCCATTTAGAAACATAATCCACAGATACGAGAATGTATAAATTTCCCTGAGAATTCGGAAAAGGCCCCATGAAATCAATACCCCAACAATCAAATATTTCAACATGTATAATAGGTTGCATAGGCATCTCATCCCTAGGTCCTAAATTCCCTGTCCTTTGACATCTGTCACATGAAGCACAATACATATAAGCATCTCGAAAAATAGTAGGTCAAAAGAATCCACATTCTAAAACTTTTAAAGCAGTCCTACGAGAACCAAAGTGGCCTCCACAAATTTGATCATGGCAAAAACTAAGAATAGACCTATGCTCATTCTCCGGGACACACCTCCTAATAACTTGATCAACACAATGTTTCCATAAATAAGGTTCATCCCACACATAATGTCTAGCTAATGCCTTAAGTCTATTTCTAGCATGATAGGACATAGAATTCGGAAATTGCTTTGTAACAAGATAATTCACAATATCGGCATACCAAGGCTCACTTACCTCACTTACCTTGCTTACCTTGAAGAGTTGCTTGTCTGGGAAGCATTCTTGGATGGCCACGGGATCCGAGTCACGCACCAATCGGCTAAGGTGGTCGGCAACAACATTGTCCGATCCCTTTTTGTCCTTGATTTCCAAATCGAACTCTTGGAGAAGCAATATCCACCTAATCAATCTCGGCTTGGCATCCTTCTTTGTCAACAAATACTTCAAAGCCGCATGGTCAGTATAAACAATAACTTTAGATTGAAGTAAGTAAGAACGAAACTTATCCAAAGCAAAGATCACGGCAAGAAGTTCTTTCTCGGTGGTGGTGTAGTTTTGTTGCGCATCATTGAGCGTCCGAGAGGCATAATAAATGGCATACGGCTGCTTGTCTCTTCTCTGTCCGAGCACAGCCCCCACGGCATAGTCTGAGGCGTCACACATCAACTCGAAGGGCAAGGACCAATCCGGTGGCGCCATGATTGGTGCCGATGTCAACATGGTCTTCAACCGCTCAAAAGCTTCCTTGCATTCGGCATCAAAGTGGAAGGGCACATCCTTTTGCAACAAGGAACTCAAAGGTCGAGCTATCTTGGAGAAATCTTTGATAAATCGACGATAAAAACCTGCATGTCCAAGAAAGCTTCGAACATCCCTCACACTTGTGGGGATGGGTAAGTGACGCACAATATCTATCTTAGATTTATCAACTTCAATACCCCTATTACTAACAATATGACCGAGCACTATACCCTGATTAACCATGAAGTGACATTTTTCCCAATTAAGCACAAGATTAGTTTCCTCACATCTCCTAAGCACAAATTCTACATTTTCTAAGCATGTATCGAAATCTTCACCATAAACAGAAAAATCATCCATAAAGACTTCAATCTTAGAACCTATGAATTCAGAAAATATGTGGTACATGCATCTTTGAAACGTACCTGGAGCATTGCATAAGCCAAAAGGCATGCGGCGGTAGGCAAAAGTGCCAAAGGGACATGTGAACGTTGTCTTCTCTTGATCCTCTTCCGCAACACTTATTTGATTGTAACCACTATAACCGTCAAGAAAACAATAGAAGGAATGGCCGGCTAACCTCTCAAGCATTTGATCAATGAATGGTAATGGAATGTGATCCTTCCTTGTTGTTGCATTGAGCCTCCTATAATCGATACACACTCGGTGGCCGGTTATGGTCCTTTGCGGCACAAGCTCGTTTTCATCATTCTTCACCACCGTGATTCCACTCTTTTTTGGCACAACTTGAACCGGTGAAATCCATCTTGAATCCGAAATTGGGTAGATGACTCCACAATCGAGCAACTTTGTCACCTCATCCTTCACAACTTGCATCATAGGTGGATGAAGACGTCGTTGACCCTCCTTGGTCGGCCTTGCTCCATCTTCAAGCAAAATTCGGTGAACACACATTGTAGGGCTAATTCCCTTGATGTCGGCTAAGGTCCACCCTATGGCCGTCTTGTGTCTTTTCAAAACTTCGATCAATCTCTCCTCTTGCTCCTTCTCTAGTGATGATGATATGATAACCGGCAATGTTTCATTCTCTCCCAAATACACATACTTCAAATGTTCCGGAAGAACCTTGAGATCTAATTTTGGAGCTTGGACAATGGAAGGAAGAAACTTGTTAGATGGAAAGAGAATTGGACTAGGGGAGGAGTAGCATACCTCGGCAGCCACCTCAAGTGACTGCACGGTTGCAAATAAGGGCGGAGACACGGCCTCGGCAGAAACTGCAATTTTGTTCCCCATGGCATCAAATCCGATTCCTTTTGCCAAGGTGAGTGCCAAGGTGTCTTGAGCTATTGTCTCCACATATTCATCTGCAAGAGCATCCACAACATCAATAGAAAAAGAATCTCGAAAAAGTTCAGGAAGAGGATACCTCATTGCATCAAAAATATTGTAACTAATGATGTCTCCATCTATTTCAAAAGTTAGTTCCCCTGAGTAGACATCAATTTTGGTCCTGGCGGTTCTCATGAATGGTTTTCCCAACAGAATGGGAATTTCTTTGTCATCTGCATCCGCCGGTTCCATGTCAATGACATAGAAATCTGCAGGAAATGTTAAACTTGCAACCTGCACTAAAACATCCTCAACATATCCCAGAGGGATCTTGTTGGAGCGGTCAGCCAATCTAATGATAATGTTATCCTTTTTCAACTCACCTAGACCTAAATCCGCATAAAGATAAGAAGGCATAACATTAATCGAAGCACCTAGATCTAACATGATTTTATCAAAACTATGAGTACCAATGGTGCATGGAATCGAAAAACTCCCTGGATCCTTGAGCTTAGGTGGTAGTTTCCTTTGAAAAACCGCAGAGATGGTTTCATTCATTACCGCTACATCCTTCTCTCATGGTAGCCTCTTGTTGGTGCACAACTCTTTCAAGAATTTCGCATACTTTGGATTTTGTTGAATGCACTCAAGCAATGGCATGTTTACTTCCACCTTCTTGAATAACTCAATCATTGCATGATCAGCTTCATCGTGCTTTGATTTAGCAAACCTGTTGGGGAAAGGGGCACGAGCATGGACATTAGTAGAAACTAAACCACTAGAGCTAGAAGACTTACCTTTCTCAAGCACGGCTTGAGTGGATTTCGGATCAGCAGGGACTGCAAGAGGCACGGCCTCTTGCACCTTCTTCTTGTCGGCAGGAACTGCCGCATGGTCATTCTTTCTCTCGGACTGAGGCACGGCCTCTTTGTCCGGCTGCTTCTCGGCATAGACCTCTTCAATATCTTCGTCATCTTGTAAACAGACATTCTCGGCCTCACCTTCCTTAGAAGGCTCCGACTTCTTCAACAAAGGCTCCTCAAAAATTCGACCACTCCTAGTTGTAACGATCTTGAATTGTCCGGCATTCGGGTTTGGCAAGGTTTGGCTCGGCAACTTACCACTTTCATGGATTTTACCCATGAAATCGATAACCTGTCCCATCTGCTTCTTGAGCTCCGTGATCTCTTTAGCATTAGCCTGTTGACCTGTCACTAAAGCTTGAGTTGCAGATGTTAAGTTTTGTTGCCCTTGAGCAAGGGACTTCAAGATTTCATCATAGTTAGGAGTAGAAGAACTAGCATTATTATTTGAACCTTGAACATTGGCATTATTAGGCACGAAATTAGAAGAGTTAGGGACAAAACCTTGAGGTACCTGAGGCCTCACAAACAAACCTGAAGGACGAGGTCCTTGACCTTGCATATTGGCCGGTTGAGCATTGTTGTTACTCCACCGAAAATTCGGATGATCTCTAATTCCAGGATTGTAAGTGTTCGAATATGGGTCATAACGTTGCTTCTGTTGTCCCATAAAGTTCAACTCCTCCTCACTCATAGCACTATTCGGACATGAATCTGTAGAGTGATCCGAAAGTGAGCAAATTCCACAAGCTTGGTTGCCAAGGTTCGAACCATTGAAAGCCTTGACCAAGACATCAAGCTTCCTATCCAACGTGATCATTTGATTCCGAGCTTCAATGTCATAGACACCACCACGGCCTCCTGCCGACTTCCTTGAGTTCTTGGTGCTGAATTGACGATTGTTATCCGCCAAGTCCTCAATCAAGTTATATGCTTGCCGTCCGGTCTTGTTCATAAATGTGCATCCACATGCAGAGTCCACCATACCCTTGTTGGTGTTGTCAAGTCCCTCATAAAAAGCTTGAACTAACTCGTCCAAAGAAATTCCATGATGAGGGCACTTCCTCTGAAGTTCCTGAAACTCTTCCCATGCCTCATAGAGAGTGTCACCATCTTTTGAGTGAAGTTCTGAATCTCCCTCCTTAGCTTCTTCGTGAGTTGCGCAGGGAAGAATTGTTTCAAGAACTTCGAGGTCATCTCATTCCAATTGGTGATGATTCCTGCAGGCAAAGAATACAACCAACGCTTAGCATCATCTTTAAGAGTAAAAGGAAATAAAAGCAGTTGTAGGCCTTCTGGAGTAAGATGATTGATGGATTGCAATCTGCAGATATCGAGAAACTCTCTAAGGTGAACATTAGGGTCCTCCATTGGTGATCCCGAGTACTTAGGCAATTGCCCAAGTAACTGAACTGGTATGGAGAAGTTGGCTTCATTAGGCACAGTGAAAGCGATGCATGAAGGTGATCCGGGGCTGTGGGAACGAAAGCAGATTTGAGTGGTGAGTCGGTCATGTCGATGTCGGCCTTGTCTTCCTCACAATCAATTTCGGATTCGGATGAAGATGAAGATTCGGAATGGATCCGAAATGGAGAAGGAGGGTCTTGCTCTTCAAATTCCAAAGGTCCAACCGTGCTACTTGATGCTTCTTTTTGCTTCTTTCTTTGGTTTTTATAAGCACGGTCAATCTCGGGATTTAATGGAACAAGAGCTCCTTGTGAAGACGAACGAGTGAGTCGTGGTTGCATGCACGTCTAGTACCTGAAAAACCAATCGGCCAAGATCAAGTTAGTATGCATGAGTATAAAACGAAATCACAAGCAATAAACTAGATTAAGCAAAGGAAAACAAAACAAATTCGAAAATCTAGAGAAAAATTTCGAAATAAATTAAATACAAAAATCATACATGGCACCAATCTTTTAAGAGTACAAATTTATACAAGCTTATTTTCGAGTCGCTACTAAAACACTTAAATAAATAATGATTCTAGATGGTAAGACACGGTGGACGTGCGGCCTGGATATTGATGTTTCGATCACAAGCTTGAAGCGTTGTTTCTAAATGTCAATAGCTCAATCCAGAGATAGTGAACATGGTAGGACTCGTTTAGTGAGCAATGAGAACTCCATCACCGAGATGTATGTCATCAAGGCTCTTGAGATCCAATTTTGGTCCCATGCACCAGAGTAATAGAAGGAGCGTACCAATGTACTCAGCTAGCAACAAACTTATGAACCAAACATGACTCCAAGTGTTAATAAAAGCCGCCCACAACCTCATGCAAACCCGAGGGTAAACAAGAAGGGTTAAGGCTAGAATTAACAAAAGGGATCCTACCTATTCCTGTGTAGTACAACCTACAACATTATTCATACAAGTATTAAAGTAGAAAGACAAAAATAAAACACAGTTACATCATATACAAATTTATGGTTTAACTTTACAAATATAAACATATAGACATATATACAATGCAAATTTTGACAATTAAAAAGATCGAGGATCCCGAAGGATCCCCGGCAACGGCGCCATTTGATAAGACGTATTTACACACGCATCAATTAACCCTGTCAACAAATCAGTTGTAGTATAAAGCAAGCAGGGATCGTTCTAAACCGGGGATCCAACTACAGGGTAGATCCATCTAATCTAATGTAAATGTCGAAATAAGCATAAAGGGTTTAAGGTTTTATAATTTCGGAACAACATTAATAATAAATCCTAAATTACTTCTATACATATATACATGTGATCAACCAACAATCATGCAAACTCAACCAAACAACCATGTAAGAATAAAGAAGACAATCTCTAATCTCATTTAAGTCTACACCGTGAGCAAATATACAACCTAAATTTGATATGCACATAAGTTCCTACGTGGTTCCTATGACATAGACCAACTTAGAATTAGACTACGGGTTTCATTCAACATCGCGACACAACAAGCTCGGCTACGTGCTCTACTTATAGGTCACACACATAAACTAATCATGCAATTACGTATCACATAAAGAATCGATGTGTTTAAGCACAAGTCCAAATCAAACATAGATAGAAAATCGATGAAAAACAAAGACAATGCAACTTATCAACTACGTGTATCAAAGTCGAACTTTGGATGATTAACACATGCAATATCAACTACTTGTATCAACTTCACATGATAATGTAATATAGCACCGAAAATCTTAAAGTATTTAGACATTAAACTCACGGCATAATACCTAAAATCATTGATTAAAAATTGAAAACTTTAATTCAAAACATGGTTCAAAAGTACTTCTATCTCATAGACAAGAATCGAAGTATACTTAAGCAAAAACCTAAAACAAACATAAACGAGAACAAACACATAGCAATCCGAAAATAGAAGATGGAATTCACTCTCAAAATATCCCTACGTGTTCTATTCTTCGAGTGAGCGGAGTCCTAGGCTACTTGCTTTGGACAAATGCTGAAGGTGGGATCGGATTGTGGTGTTTGGAGATTGATGGAGTTTCGGCAAAGGCTTTGGTGTTATTTGCACGGGTTGATGATGATCTTCTGTCCTTGAAGTCGTGCTTTATATAGAGGAAAAACTCTAGAGAAGTCAGCCACAAAGCCTAAACCAAGTTGGTTTAGGATTCCTAGTTCTTCTCAATTTCGGCAGAATGACCTCCGTCTGAAGATTACGTCATAACTTCCTCTAGAAAATAGATATTGAGATGACTCCAAGTGATTTGGAAACTAGACTCCCGTAGCTTTCTATCCGAAAATAGAAGATGGAATTCACTCTCAAAATATCCCTACGTGTTCTATTCTTCGAGTGAGCGGAGTCCTAGGCTACTTGCTTTGGACAAATGCTGAAGGTGGGATCGGACTGTGGTGTTTGGAGTTTGATGGAGTTTCGGCAAAGGCTTTGGTGTTATTTGCACGGGTTGATGATCCTCTTCTGTCCTTGAAGTCGTGCTTTATATAGAGGAAAAACCCTAGAGAAGTCAGCCACAAAGCCTAAACCAAGTTGGTTTAGGATTCCTAGTTCTTCTCAATTTCGGCAGAATGACCTCTGTCTGAAGATTACGTCATAACTTCCTCTAGAAAATAGATATTGAGATGATTCCAATTGATTTGGAAACTAGACTCCCGTAGCTTTCTATCCATATATGGTACGTTTTCTGATTCATTGTGAGCTGTCCTGGAGAGTCCGTTGAAGTTGGCAGACGTGCACAGGAATTCTCCCGATTTGATCCGGATTCTGCTGAATTTAAATCTTCTTCTCCATATTGGACTTGGTTTGGGCCTCTCCTTCATGGACTCGGCTTCGAGGAAAGATGGAATCCTGATTAAGACATGAATCCTGAGTAAACAAGGATTTCAAATACTTAGCACAATTTTAACACCAAATTCTTCAATTCCGAAATTACTATGTGTTTTAACACTCAAACCTACATATTTCTACTTTAAGCAATTATTCTACACTAAACACAAATATAAAGCTAAATCAACTAAATAAGAGTTAACAAAGGGAAAATAAAGGGTATAAACATATTAAGAACGTCACACTTTGTGCTCCTATCAATGCCCCGTCTTGACCCTAAAGTAGCAGTTCATCGATTAGCTGTTAAACCTGAGGCTCGACCCATCAACCAGCTGACACGACGTTTTCGAACGGAGGTTCAAACTCAAATTGAAGAAGAGGTTGACAAGTTGATCGCTGCAGGCTTCATCAGAGAAGTCCAATATCCCAAGTGGATCGCAAACATTGTCCCTGTTGAAAAGAAGAATGGACAAATGCGTGTGTGCGTAGACTTTCGCGACTTGAATGATGCATGTCCGAAAGATGATTTTCCTTTGCCTATCATCGAACTCATGGTGGATGCAACCACAGGTCATGAAGCTTTGTCTTTCATGGATGGATCGTCTGGCTACAACCAAATAAAGATGGCGCAAGAAGACGAGGAGTTAACTGCATTTCGCACTCCCAAAGGCATTTACTGTTACAAAGTCATGCCGTTTGGATTAAAGAATGCCGGTGCAACATACCAACGTGCCATGCAGAAAGTCTTTGGAGACATGCTTCACAAGTACGTTGAATGCTATGTTGATGATTTGGTTGTCAAGTCAAGAAAAAGGAGTGATCACTTGCAAGACTTACGAAAAGTGTTCGATAGGTTACGCGAGTACCAACTCAAAATGAACCCATTGAAGTGCGCTTTTGGTGTGAGTTCTGGCAAGTTCCTTAGATTCATTGTGAAGCATCGGGGCATTGAAGTAGATCAATCGAAGATTAAGGCCATTCAAGAAATGCCGGAGCCAACATGTTTAAAAGAATTGAGAAGGCTTCAAGGAAAACTCGCATTTATCAGGCGGTTCATCTCCAACCTCGCAGGTCGATGTCAACCTTTTAGTCGACTCATGAAGAAGAATGTACCTTTCGTGTGGGATGAAGCATGTCACAATGCTTTCAAAAGCATTAAAAAGTAATTGGCTAACGCTCCGGTGTTGGGTGCACCCATTCCTGGGAAACCTCTTACCCTTTACATCTTGAAGAAGACCGTCGGCAAGTCACAAAGAGATTGGCATGAGAAGATGGGCGAAGCATTATGGGCATATAGAACGACATATCGAACTGCCACAAATGCTACACCTTATTCCCTGGTGTATGGTGTTGAAGCCGTCTTGCCATTAGAGAAGCAAATTCCCTCATTAAGGATTACTTTGCAAGAAGGCCTCACAAATGAGGAAAATATCAAGCTACGACTTCAAGAGTTGGAAGCTTTAGACGAGAAGAGGCTTGATGCGCAACAACATCTAGAATGCTACCAAGCCCGGATGTCGCGTGCCTTCAACAAAGGAGTTCGCCCTCGATCCTTTCAAATTGGTGATTTGGTCCTTGCCGAGCGCAGACCCATCATCATGACACACAAGACCGGTCCCAAGTTCAAATCAAAGTGGGATGGCCCTTATGTCATCAGCGAAGTCTACACCAATGGAGCTTATAAAATCGTGGCTGAAGACGGTTTGAGAATTGGCCCAATCAACGGCAAGTTCTTGAAGAAATACTATGCCTGAAACAAGTAAAGATTGCTCCTTGTCCGCACGAGCATAAACTGCGAATGACAAATAAAGGCTCCTTGTCTGCACGAGCTTAAACTGCAAATGACAAAAATACTCCTAGCCTGCATGAGCCTAAACTGCACAAGGCACCGAAAAAAAATAAAAATAAAGGAGTTCTAAATCCTCATCCTTGAATTACGTTATGACTTGATTCTTTCTTTGGAAGGATACGTAGGCAGTTTGAGAATTATATTCTTAAATTCAGTCACATCAAAAAAAAAAATCTTTTTTTTTATTGCATAATGAGTGCTATTGTCAAAATGACTTATTACATGCATAAAAAAAAAGAATAAATCATAAGTTGCTAAACAATCACGGGCCCTTCACGTCCAAGATATGCCTTTGAAGTTGTTGCGTTGCTTTTCAAAATCATCTGGGAGCCTCTTTGCTTCCTCAAGTTCTTCAGCAGTCAACTCTGGAGTCTCCTTGATTTGGACTTTCTGCTTCTCTAAATCGGCAAGCCTTTTGTCATGAAGTAGAAGGCTCGCATCCAGAGAGGCTATCTCCTGCTCCAACGTCCGCTGCTTCTCCTTCAAGTTCTCCAAGGACTCAATCACAACTTGATGTTGACCAAGATCAGTTTGGCAAAGTTCGATCGACTTTGCAATTTCAACCTCCATATGAGGCAAACGTTGATCACATGTCCCTGGAGTAACTTTATGCGTGCATACAAGCCTCGCCGCGTTGTATTAAGTAGCACAAGTCATCAAGCTTTCTACCTTGTCTTTTACTGGCGAAGGATCAAGCCCATAACATTGAAGTCCGGCCACTATCTTGTCAGTCTTTCTTTTTAGAAAGAATGGTTCTTGATGGCCGGGTTCAATCCTTCGACGCTTGAAGTTCACGTCCCTAGAACTGTTACTACTTCCACTGAGCCTTTTTGCTTGGGTGTTGGTCCCCTTCAACTTAAGGTGACTCTGGGCGAGATGATGATCAAATGAGTCCCCATGACTTTCTACTTGGTGCGGTTCATTCAGAGAGTTGCTACTTGGGGGCAACGCCTTGATAGAAGATGCGTCAGGGTTATTGCCAAGTTCAATCTCGCGGGTAACCACTCACTGGCGAAAACGGCATCTCGCATGGAACCACTTCCTGTCGAAATGGTATCTCGCGGAAACCACTTCCTGTAGAAATGGTATCTCGCGGGGAACCACTTTCTGGCGGGGCAGTACCACGCGAGTAGCAATCTTGTCTTCCTTCACTTTTAGGAGCTTCTGCGGCGACCTAACAATAGGCATTGTTGTTATAGTCATCTTGGGCATGGAACAATATACTTTGGACCACCATTCAACATAATCACGACTCACCATGTACTCTGTCAGAAATCTAGAACGAAGGTAGGTGAGGTAGACAATGTCTGGGCGGTTAACGTTCTCACGATCAACGATCACTTGGGGGCAACGCCTTGATGGAAGATGCATGCGAGTTATTGTCACGTTCAATTTCATGAGGAACCATTCTCTGGCGAGACAGTCTCTCACGGGAAACCACTCTCTGGCGGGACGGTATCTCGCAAGGAACCATTCTCTGGCGAGACGGTATCTCGCAGGGAATCACTTTCTGGCAGGGCAGTACCGCGCGAGCAGTGATCCCTGATGCAATCTTCACTTTTTTTGCCCTTTATCGCAAAGCTTGTGGTACGCAAGAAATAAGAATCTGCAACTCTTGGGAATGATTGGCTCAACACCTTTACCCTTAGCTGCAAATTCTTCAATAGATGGAACAACTTCGTCGTAGAACCTTCCAGTTATGGGCGAGCCACAAATATATGTCAAGTCCCTCAAAGAGATAGACATCTCTCCACACGATGTATGAAGAGTATTCATGCCAGGGCACCAAAACTCACAGAAGGCCCGCATCACAGGTGCAACACAATCATAGCTGAAGAGCGATGCAAACACTGCTCGGTAGAGGCCAGTTTTGTGGATAAGATCTCCGCTTCAGCTCAGGATGTCTTCTAACCACTCCCAGTAACGTTCTGTGTAGGAGAAGGCTCCGTTGGCACGAAATCCTCTCCATTACACTGAACCATTGCACGTACGGTCGCTAAGGAGCACGAACGATGTTTGAGCAACATCATGGTCATGATGGGCAGACTTCAACATCCATACATCTGCGCTCGTGAACAAGATTTCTACTGCGCCTCGCTGCCTTCAACTTCTGCTGCGCCATAGCAATCTGCTTCGCCTCGCGACCTACAAGATTAAAAAAAAAAGGGGTCAGCGAATCGTATAACTCTGCGCCATAGCAATCAAATCAAAAGGAGAGAGAGAGAGAGTATACTGTTGATCTCACAGCGAGATGGTTGTAACTTTGTGATGAATAATGTTCAACCGGAAGCTCTAATTTATAGTGCAATCTTTTCTCATTGAAACTAGAAAAGTATGGAGAATCAAGCAAATCAAGAAAGGAATACATCAAAGGTTTCCGCCCACTGCTTGGAAACTTTACCAAATCAAATTCGTAGGAATCCTTGCGAATTAAGGAATCCCTACAAAATTGGGTATCCTATAAATTCGAGGAATTTCTACAAGAAGATGGGGAATCCTTACAAAATTAGGAATCCCTATCAATTCGGGAATTACCACAAACCCATTAAACATAGACTTCAAGTCACGCCTCTGGCACATGACGACACCATGGCTACGACGCACCTTGAAGTGGGGGCATTTGTAGACATATAAAATTTAACGATAATAATAGTCGTTAAATAATCCAAGTAAATATGTGGCATGTGAGTCAACAACATTGGAAAGCCGCCAGAAATAACACGTGGCAACGTGGAAATGGTCGGCCGACAACAAAACCTTAAATCCCGATTGAAATCAATTATCAAGTGTCGATTGATGATCAGATATCAATTAATCAGACATCCCCAAAAATAACTGGTGATGGTTCGCCAGCGGTCAGGCGAGCTAGAGAGTAGACTTCGCGAGGAACGCTGAATTTCCTGAGGCGAACTAAACTTTGCCAGGCGAACTAGACTTCACTTCGCGTAGACCTAAACAGTGGCGAGGTGAAATGACTTCGTGTAGAGATAAATGAAGGCAAGGCGAACTCGACTTCACTTCGCATAGACGTAAACAGTGGCGAGGTGAAATGACTTCGTGTAGAGATAAATGAAGGCGAGGCGAACTGGACTTCACTTCGCGTAGACCTAAACAGTGGCGAGGTGAAATGACTTCGTATAGAGATAAATGAAGGCGAGGCGAACTAGACTTCACTTCGCGTAGACTTAAACAGTGGTGAGGCGGAATGACTCCGCGTAGAGATAAATGAAGGCGAGGCGAACTGGACTTCACTTCGCTTAGACTTAAACAGTGGTGAGGCGGAATGACTCCGCGCGCATGTACGTGAAGGCGAGGTGGAATGACTCTGCGCACATGAAGGCGAGGTGGATTGACTCCGCGCGCGTAGTTTCACGCGAAAGCGAGGCTAGTTGGCTCCGCGTTGGGAAATTCGCGAAGTAGCTAGACGACAGAGCTAGCATGCATGCAGGGATTGGAAATCACGGTTCGCTTAGAGATCAAGCCTCCTCGTGGGATACTTTCCATGTCCGTGAGATAGCTCGCCCCTTACTAAAGATCTTGTCCAAAACGGGACATTCAATCCAAAAGCGATCTGGGCATATCTAAATCTCAAGATTTGATTGATTTGATTATGTTAAAATCGGCAAGTAGATCAATCAGTCAAGATTCATTGATTCGATTAAGGAAATATTATTAATTCAGAATCTTGATTACTTGCCTTAAGTGGAGGCATGTTAACACTATAAATACCCCCTCTTATACCAAGAGGAGGGGGAGCAAAACCAAGAAGAACATAGAAGAGAAGCAGCGAACTAGAGAGAGAGAAATCCCTCCGCGAGCTCAGAAGTCTCCCCTAAACCCTTGAAGAACTATCAAGCTCCTTAAACGGCCAGTTCTTCGCTAGATCCTTGAAGAACTATCAAGCTCCCCAGATAGCCAGTTCTTCACTAAACCTAAATCCAAATCCCAAATACCTGTTACGTGATTAACCCCGCGTAACCCTCAAGAACAAGTGCTTGTCACCCTTGAGTTAAACATATATTTCGGAGATAGAATCAGAGGAGTTCACAAAGATTGTAACCCGCATTCGCATTTGATTAAATTAAATTATTCTTTGTACACGTGTTGTTCTGTTATTTGTTGCAGATATTTTCGTGTTTACAACTGTATCGCTCAGATATGAAGAAAACCATTCCTACCTGGAAAGTAAACGGTTCACGGACTACGGTTCACGGACTGGGATCAGCGGAGACTCAATGACCCCGTGTTCCCCTTATAGCACAGCGAATGCGCCTTCTTTTTGGGCGACCTCATCTTCCTCAACCCATCCTAAGACCTCAACCATGTTACAGGTAAATGATTCCCCCTATTCTTTTTCTTGGTCCTCATCTAAGTTGACACGAGGTTCTGAGTGTACCTCGTTGTCTAGTGAATTCTCACGGAACCGCTGGGCCATCTGCTGGGTGAGGTTAGGGCTGGACGATGCGGTCTTAACAATTGGTGGTGGGTTAGCCTCTGTCTGCCGCGGGTGCCATACTTGTTTAGACGAGGACTGTCTGTCTCTGATCAGCTATTTGTCCATAGCTAAGGGAGTTGTACCACTATCTTTCCTTTTCAGCCGTTGCAGCACCGAGACGCGTGGCTCCATCTTGGCCTCCGGCTCTAGGGTTGAGCGTGCCCTAGGCCTATGTGGTTGAGTTGGTGCCCTCGTGCCTTCGGGCTCCGTGTGTAGAGCTACCCGGCGCACTGATGGTTGTGGTGGCTCCCTCCTTGCTTTAGGCTCCGGGGTCAATGACGGCCTGCACCTGGGTGGTGGAGGTGGCTCCCTCCTTGCCGCTCTGAGGTCGTTGATGGTCTGCGCCTTGATGGTTGAGGTGGCTCCTGCTTTGGTGGGACTGTAAGTCGGCAAAAGACGTTTGCCTTTGGGCTAGGCTCGTCTGCGACTTGTTCACAAACCCTTGGGGGTTGTACGGGTGGCACCTGAAGCAATGCGTGCAAACCTTCTGCCTCCCTCCATATGCGCTCAGGTGTCTGTGCGAACTTTGAGGGGCGTAATGTGCCTTCATCAACAGCTCGTAGAGCACGCATGATGCTACCATACTTTTTCTGCAGTTTTCGTTTTTTGGATTTGCTTATGGTAACTGCCTTGCCCCTTGTTGTGTGTACCACACCCCATCCCTGATTGCCGATTTGGATGTCGGTGAGATGTAAGGGTCGGTCAAAATACCTTGGCGAGAGCTTAAGTCAGTGTTTTCATGTTGTTCGCTGCCAGAATCGGATACGTCCATCTCAATTGTGGCCAGGGACGAGGATGCTTTCTCTGGCCAGTGTGTGTAGACAATTGTCTCGAGCTGTTCTATCCTGTGTTCCAACTCTTCTTGGGTACTGGGACTCATGGGTTGGTAGTTCTCAGCGGGAGACGGCCCAGCGTCCTTCATAACTGCCTTAACTTTGTCGGTTTGCGATTGGCAATTCGTTCGAGTTTGGCAATAAACTGTAGCGCTGGCTCGTCAGGGTTTCCCCTTTGGCCAACTAGGACGGTATAGTTATTCGCCGGCCGTTTGCGGTTTCGACCCGGCGGCTCACGGAAACCCACATTTGGAGATAGATCTAACGTTATTTTGTGCTGGCCGACTTGAGGCCATGCGATATCGGCTGTTGCAATCATGAAGTCGCCCTTGTCTTGAAAGCGGATATATCCGAGGTCTAGACAGTCTTGGACCTGGTCCCTGAGTTGCTGGCATTCGCGGATTCTGTGCCCCCAACTATCATGGAACTTGCAATGCTGGCAGCCTTCCTTATACTTGATGTAAGGCAAAGATCTGGCCACGATGACGAGCCCGTCTTCGATAAGGTCGTCTAAGACCTCATGCGCGAGGTTGACATTGTAGGTGTGCTGGCGAGGTTGCCAGTGAGCGCTACCATCACATTCTACGCGGCCCCGTTTAGGTGCCCGATGTTGGTCGGCGTCATCAGGATAATCGGCCCAGTTTACTTCGACCATGCCAACTGTGGGTGGAAAAGGTTCTACATCCACCAAAGAAGTTGTGCTGCCTGGCATCTTAAGTTTCAGTTCGCCAGAGTTCAGCCATGTTTGTATTTGGTCTCGGAGTTTGACACAATCTTTAGTGTCGTGATTGTAGACATTAATGGAAGGCACAATATTTCTTGTCTTTCAGTTCTTCCTTCGGCGGAATCTTGTGATTTTTGCCTCGATTAAGTCATTAAAGACCAGAAGGGCGTTCTTCATGTCATAAGTGTATGACTCGTGCTCTGGCTTGGTCCATGCAAATGATTGAATGGTGACTGGCTCGCGCATTATCTTCAAGTTCTTTAGTTTGTGAGCTGGTGGCTTGTCTGTCAACTCAACCGCTATGTTGTCCTCATGATCATCGTTCACGTGAGTTTCCTCGGGCCTTTGATAATAGGGATCATAAGTAGGGGACTGTAGACTGAGTGCCCCTGCTGTTCTATTTGCCCCTGGCATGTAAGTCCCCTTGGAGGCGTTTGCCTTCTTATCCATTTCGTTGAGAATGAACTCATAGCTGCCGCAACCTTGTTAATTAGGTCGCCCATGGATGTGAAACGCTCCCCGTGGTGCTTCAGTCGCTGGCGATGTTCAAGGCCCCGGGTGGCCAACTTAAAGCGCTGGAGGAATGAAACTCCATACTTCATGCACTACTGGCTCATCTGGGTGAGGGAGTCGAGACCGACTTCTAGTTCGATAGTGCCATATGTCTCTCGGAAGAGCCTTTCCATTGTAGGCTAGTCTGCAATTGACCCGGGTTTCAACTTGGATTACCAACTGAAAGCAGCCCCGGACAGGGAAGTCCCAAAGAGCTTGAGTTTGAGAATGTCATTGTTCCTATATTGACCATATTGGACCTTAAAGCGGGCCATATGCGTTGATGCGTCTTCCTTTGTTCTTAAACCCATGAGGGAAAGGGTATTGCGCCACGCTATCAGGATAGGGATCGCGATACTGCAAGTTAGCATCACCTTTTCCGGTCTGCTCCTTGACAATACTAGAGATAAGTTGGCGCCAATCGGCCTTCGTCACTGGTGTCGATTCTGCTGCTTCCTCATGGTTTGGCCATGCAGAGAAGCTAGCAGCTTGCCCAACATTCTTTGGAATTGGACTGGAGTGAGCCATCAGGATAGGGTCATCCGGTGTGCCAGCCCCATACTGTTGAGGGTTCACCGTACCTTTTGGTGCTGCACTAGGGCTTTGCGGGGGAGGTGAAGGAAACGGCCCTTTTGAGGTACCAGCTCCTAACCCGAATTGAGGAGGTTTCTGCATCCTGACTTTCGGGTTGGCCCTAGAGCGCTCATTAGGCGGGATATACTTTGAAGTGCCCTCCATTCCGCCTGTACCGGTGAGGTCGAGGCAATGACTTTTTGGTGCCTGAGACCTCATCCAGTCTTCCACCTACAGCAGTCTCAGGCTCAGCCTATCATGCTGAGCTTTGAAATCATCGAGTTTATCCAAGTTGTTCTTAATTCCAAAGAAAGACGAGGTCTGTTGGTCAAGCAGCTTGGTATTGTGTTCATCCAAGCAACGAGTTTGTTCGTTCACAGTTGCACAGGTCATCTTCAAGGTATCCGTAGTTTGATCCAAATCTTTTTGGATTCGTTGGAGGGACCCTTCAAATAGGTCCTTGTTTTCCCTGATCTCACCTGCAAACGTGTTGAACTCCTCACTAAGTACAGCGAGGTTTTCCTGGTTAGCATTCTAGAGGACTCTATCCTTTGCAACCTGTTGAGAGAGGTTTGCGACGCTCTGTTGAGTGGCGTCGGCTTTCTTCTCTAGACGAAGAACGGTTTGATCAGAATGGGTTTTTAGACTTTCGATATGGCTTTTTAGCTCCTCAATCATCTGGTGGAGTTGTTCCGCATTCAGAGTAGGTCATGTGTCCTGGCTCGGTTGTGATCCTACCATTGTGGTTTCGCTGAAGTTTGGGTTCCCAAACTAAGCAAGAACCTGATCTTTGTTGAGAGATCGGCAAGCTTCGTTGTTATGGGGATTGTACCGTGGTGATTGATGCTTGAAACAAGACATCTGAGGTTTCCCGTACGGGGATTCGCCTGGTTTCCCAATGGTGAATAGTTTGCTATACTTTCGGTCCCACTCGGCATGCCAATGTTTTGGCTACGATCTTCAGCAGGGGTAGAGAGGTAACTTAGTAGTACCAAAAGTAAAACAGCGGATGCGGGCGTGCCACCGCACTGGGCATGGAATGAAATCGCGCGTGTACTGGACTTTTAATGAAATGAAAGGGCTCTGGTGCCACCTCGGGGACGAGGGATTACGAGTAACGCTCCTATTTGTTTGCAATCGATACTCACTGTGTGTAGTGAGCAGAGCAATTAATCGGGACAGTAAACGAGGGCGATACCGAACGGGCTCTGTAAACTAAGGCGAGATGCACTTTAGCGTTTTAGAGTTTCGAGAAGCTCGAAGAGTTGTTGAGTTGTATATGATTTGATTGTGTCTTGATTTGATCCTCGAACCTTCCTTATATAGGGGCTCGCAGCTAGCTAGTAAAGATGTAACCACAATCCAATTCGGACTCAGCAATCAGAGTAACACAAGGACACGTCTCGCCTGCAAACCGAACAATTGGATGACACATGTCCAATTAGATAGACTTCACCTAGGTCACAAGCACTAATCCTGCGTTATCAAAAACTCTATAGTTTCCAACGCGAACTCAAACAACAAAAGCTTCCTTACCCCGCGAGACGCTATAGTCCTTATGAAAAACCAACTCGCGCGCCCCCGAAGCTCGCGCCCTTTAACAAGCTTTATTTAAAAAGGGCCACAAGTATTGACCCAAATGTTATATAAAACTTATTATCTAGTCTTAGACAGAAATACCAAGTGGGCTCAAACAAACCCAACATGACCTTCCAGCTAAATTCTCCCATCTCTATCTTATTCTTCTGTTAGCCGAACCCCGGGAACACCTACCACGGAAGTATCCATTTCAATTCAGTCACCAGTGAGAATAATCCCTTGAGACTCCTCTGGCTGGATTGTATCTTCCTTCTTATATTCTTCTCGATTTTGATAGTTTGAACTGTCCATTGTTGTTACTGCATCTCTATGAGCAGTCACAAGCTGCTCAAATAGTCAAATGCAGTTCCTTTTGTCAAGATATATATAGACCCTCATAGCTACCGCATTAACTCTTCCATCTTCCATTACCTGGAAAGTGGAATAATCTAGGTGTGTAAAACATGTGTTTGTATATATCTAAATAACATATGTTTATGAGCTAAGAAACATATACCAAAATCCTATCAACTTCTGAGAGAAATTTAACTTGATGAGACACCAGATTCACAGTTTTCTTTGCTAGAGCAGCCGTGACGCAGTCCTGCATGTATGAATAATTCAAATTGAGTAAAAGGTATTTCTACATTGATATTCCAGACTTGGTTTTCAGGCAGTAAAAATGTTTGAAATTGTGTTTCTAACATGAAAGGGAATTGCAGCTGTAGTTGCAGCATGCTGCACTAAAGGGGTCATCAAGTAGATAGATATCAGCATCACTATAGTCAGCTCGCGCCAACTGAATCCTTTGCTTGTCTACCTCCTCCACTCTAGTTAATGCCCCTCTGGCCTATTTCAATAAGATGACCATGATCAAAACTATTTATGTACCCTTATCCAAAACGCAAGTTCTAATGGTCTCTTCATATTTATTTTGTCCATTGGCTTCCCAAAGAGTTTGTTATCATGAACTCTCACTTTGTAAGTCTGACAAACATAGGCTATAGTTCCAAATACATCAACCTGTTTGCAAGCAATATGAAAATAAGAAATTGACATAAATGGTAAGATTTTAGTTCATGATATATGTTACATCTATTGAGATATAAATCCCACATCGGGAATATGAGACCTTGCCTGTAGTTTATAACGGTTTGGGTCATTCCGTCCATTACCAATTGGCTTTGGATGTGAACCCCATGCTACTTTATCATGGTATCAGAGCGGTTTACCATGTCCACGTGTGAAGCTCAATGGGCACACGAACTCCACGTCACCCCAAATGTTGTCCATGTGTTAGGCTTGAAAATTCGTTACACGTGCGGGGGTGTGTTGAGATATAAATCCCACATCGGGAATATGAGACCTTGCATATGGTTTATAAGGGTGTTTGGGCCACTCCACCCATTGCCAATTGGTTTTGGATATGAACCCCAGACTAGTTTATCAACATCTTCTGTTTAGGATCATTCTTTTTACACTCACAGATTCAGAGACTTTGGAATCTCTCCAAGTATAGCAAGCAGAAGAGATGATTTTCCAGAACCAACTAATCTAAGACTTGCAATTTTTTTCTCCGATTGTACTTCAATATAAACTTCGTGACATTTGGTATTCTTGATTCAGGATTCCAGCTGAATATAACGTTTTCGAGATTTAAGATGTCACCTGAATTCTGTGATGTGAGTTTTCTTATATCATTATCCATTATCTCATCATCAAGCATAAAAGCATTAAGCCGATCAAGCGAGACTTTGACTTGGATCATTACTGAAAGAGCTTTTGGTATGACTCTGACAGGGTCTCCCATGCTCTTCAAGATAGCTAATCAGATCCGACAGTTATTGTGTGATCCACACCGGCATTGATTTTGATCCAAGGAATGAATGCGGCTCCATGCTGAAGGTCCAGCATCCCCCCCCCCCACCCAGGACCTTATCAACATTCGTGCCGATGAGCACGTGCTCGTCGGTGGGGTGCTGCGTGATAATAGCTTGAACCGCCGCCATCCATACATTTGCGGTGCTGATCATCAAAACTTTGATGCCCTGTGTTTGTGAATGCGAGACTACCCAGTTGATCGGCCAGAAGATTGCCCGAGACAAAGATGAACTGTCCATATTAGATAAGTGTTTGAGGTGAGATCGAAGGAGGGTTTGAGGTTTGCAGACTAAGAACATTTCCAACAGCTTCCCTATTTTCTTGATTTTCTCAATTTTAAGGAATATTGGGCTGTTTTGTGGTCTAACAGCTTCCTCATCTCATTTCCTAAAATATGGATGAAGAAGAAAGAGAAGTACTCGTTTCCCAAATTTGCAGCAAAACTTCCTTCCCCAATTCTAAATTCTTCACGTGTTACAACTAGAAAAAAAAATATATAAAATATTTTACCGACCGATAGGTTACCAAGGCCGATAAAACTAATATAAAAAATTACCGAAAAAGTTGGTTTAGTTTTGGAAAAATACTGAATATCCAACTATATATATATATATATATACATTTATATTAAAATATAGCATAAGAGTTTTCATATACTATATATATATAGCATGAGCATTATTACATATACTATATATAATATATATTAATGGTACATTTATTATACACAACTTGATATTGAAGATGGTCTAATAACCTAGTTTTATTAAAAATAGCTAAAATTTGATTTCATATGTACAATAGAAAGCTATAATAAGTAGAGGAATACAAAGTTTATGACTATATATCTGAAAAATATATTATTTTTCATTATACTTTATATTACAAATAATTAGTTGTCGAGTTGGTAATACCGAAAACTGAAAAACTGAACTTGGTAGACAAAATTAGATACCCAAAACTTTGGTTGGTAATTGGTAGATCAAATCTTAAACCAAAAGCTTTGGCTTTGAAGTTGGTAACACTTACAACCGATTCGAACCGACCAAGTGACAGCCCTAGTTTTTAATTAAGATTAATTAAAATAGGAGGGAGAAAAATAAAAATATTAATGGTAATGTTCTAATATTATATTATACAAGTAACACATGTGATCCATGCGGACTAAAAATAAGTAACACATGCGATCCATGCGGGTTAAGAATAAGTAACGCATGCGTCCCGTACAACTCGATCATCGTAAAAATTCTAATTTCTCCGATCAGATTTTGATTATTTCCCCATCAAAATTTGACTGTTTCCCCAATGCTCTCCATCTTTCCACACACAATAAATACTATATTCTCAGCCATACCTTCAAGATAAAAAAATATATATATTTGTTTCCTTCAATGGATGTTTTTTTTGTTTCAGTTTCTCACAAATCGTATCTAACATAAGAACATCCAACAGAGCAAAAAATCTTAACTTTCTTCACATATTCGAAGAGATGGCGTCTTATATATATTTCTCCGAAGATGTTCGGGAAAATTTTCTAGAATATGTTCTTCATTTACATCTTGTGTGGTACATACCAATTACATCATTTGACATTTCTCACTTGCCTTCTAAGCTCTTCTGGCAAGTTTCTATAACTCATCCACTGCTCAACTTCACGACTCCGCAATAACATATCAAATCTCCTACGTCCAAGAGACTGAAGAAAATTCTGCATATTTTCAATTAGAAGAGTAAAGATAAGGAGTCCTAGTCCAATAATTATCATGATAAAAAAACTTCACCATCGAAATAGCTGGGAGTTTGATTTTCTTCCAAAGTGTTGATTCGCTGGAACCCCAAAACAATGAGTATAAATATTTAGTCATGCTATCTCTAATAGTGAGATTGATAACTGGAGGATAGATTCCAGTTAGATTGATAACTGGAGGATAGATTCCATAGGAGAAGTCTCCTTCAGGATTAAAACAACCAGCAGCCTTCTCGTTTTCTCTCCATTTAGTTAACTCCTCATCTGAAAGAGAATGAGCATGCCAACAAATTATTAAACTCACGCATGACTACAAATTAGAGTTTTGACAGGCGCCTCAAAGACATTGGTTAACCCTATGTAAGCTAAGGTACCAACATGACCCAATTACATGGCCAACCAACAGGAAACTGAAAGTGTTTATAATGAAGTTTTTCCAAACTGGAATACGAAGAAGCTATTTGATGATTGATCAGCAAGCAAAGGCAGAACCCTATTCAACTTGGGAAAGAATTGAAAAAAGCTGTCAGGCGGAGAAGAATCCTTGTTTCATTGCTTGAAAAGATCGCAAAGGAACAATTGACAACATTATCATTTTAAGAAGCGGTAAAACAATAATAAAGTCGACTGAAAAGTTCATAAATGCATAATTTTGTCTCTTCCTTTCAATGGCTACTGAAGTTGCATTATCCACATGTGGAAATTCAAAGTGACTGTCTGCTGGCAGTGTCTGATAGTCAAGCATCAGATTATATGGAGTTGGAGTTTGGCAACATTCTGCATGACATCCATCACTATCTTACAGTTTGCAAATTGTTTCTATCACTTTTGCTCCTAGAACTACTAATGTAATGGCACATAGACTAGCTAGTATAGCATTTGAGTGTTATACACAGCTTGAATGGCTGAATTCCATCCCAATCTCGATTAGAGATGTTCTAAATTTTGATTGTAAACATCATTAATGATCAATATATTTCTGGGGCTGCTGCCCCTTTCCCCCTCAAAAAAAAATTGTAATGTTTTTTATACACTTCTTTTTCAATTTCTATTAATACAAAGGGAAGACGAAATCATAATCAATATTCTCTAATTTGATCAATCTAATAAGGTAATTTATTACGACCCGGTGGTTGCAAAGGTAATAAGTTAAGGAGAGAGTGCTTGACTAGCTCGGACCTCTCTCTAGTAGTGTCATACTTTAGTTCTTTGGTTATTTTCGGTTTGATTGTTATCGAAGAAATGTTTACGTTGAGTCTCTACGCCCTAGTTCTTGGTCTAGGTCTCTAACAATATATAGTTTCTTTATGTCATACCCTTCGGTAGGTAAACTATTGTTTAACTTCGCCTCCCTCTTCATTTAATAGATTGGCGCCAATTATATATATAAATACATACATACATATAGTCTTTCTCAGGTAAGGATGTCCTTATTTATTCTTACGGTGCAGATTTCCACTTTAGACTCACTTTTCAATTGAATTTTCACATCTCCACCGTCTAATCTTTAGATACTAATGTATAGATCACCTCTGCAAAATTTCAGCCAATTTGGTTATCATTAAAGCACTCAAAACTGTGTTTTTCTGTTATAAACATGAACAGTTCAAGTTCGATATAATTATGTTCATCCATTGAGTTAATCGAATTTGAGTGCCTTAATGATATCCAGATTGGCTGAAATTTTACAGAGATGATCTATACATTAGTATCTAAAGACTAGACGGTGGAGATGTGAAAATTTGATAGAAAAGTGAGTCTAAATTGAAAATCCGCACCGTAAGAATAAATAAGGACCTCCTTAGCCAAGAAAACATGTATATATATACATGCCTTTTCAAATAAGGACTTCATATAAGGTATGAATTTCCTTAATTTGAGCCACTTTCCGATCATATTTTTCAATCATAACCAGCCAATATCTAGATATACATGACTTGATCATCCCTACAAATTTTCAGCTAATTTGATTATCGTTAATGTAATACCTCAGATTTTCATATCAATTTTCTTATATTATTTCTAAAATTAATGAAGGATTATTTATGGAAATTCTTATTTGGTTGTGTGAAGTTGAAGTTTCGGGAGTAATTTTTAAGGTGCTTTGATTTTTAAGAAGTCAAAAGTTGACTTTCTCTTATGTAAGTTATTTGTGAAAACCTCCTTCTTGAAAAATTGTAGAGTTTGTCGATACGAGTTCGTAGACAAGTGGCACGCGTAAAATGGATATCGTATGAGAATGTTTTGGTGAGCGAAAGTTCTTGGCTTTACAGGAATTTGGGGTTAAATAAGAAAAGTTTTAGGTTTTCTTTTCATTTTTTCCGAAACCATTTCTTTCTCCCTTTCCCTCTCTCTCCCCGAACCGTAACTATCAAAGTTCTTCAGCTGACCCGGCCGACCCGACCCGTCTTTTCTGGCCGACTCCGGCCAACCCAGACGACTGCACTGGTCGGAAACTCTTCCTCTCCTCGGCACAATCATCCCTGTGTTGGTGAGTGAGGATGACTCGACCGGATCGGTGCTAATCGAGCGCCACAGTCAGGGCGGCAACCCGGTTTGCAACCCGACCGAAATTCTCACCTCCGGCGGCGGCGACGAGACTTGAAACCGGTCGGGATAGAAGCTCCTTGGCGTCCTGGTTCTTGTGGTGGTCTTGACGCTCGATTTACGGTGTAGAGTGGCGTTGGTGGATTTCATTTTTCCTGCGACGTTTCCGGCCTCTTTCTGGCCGAATTGGTTCAAACGTTAGGTATAAAAGATGCTTCCCATGCTTCAATCTACAAGTGTGATGTTAGGAGTTTGTTCAGATTCTGAAGTTGTAGGGTGGCGCGTGGGGCCCACTCACCACCACCTGTGGTGGCATGTGGCGGCGCGACTAGTAGAGTCTATGGTGTCTTGTGGTGCTGGTTAGGTAGTACTCTTCGATACGAACGTGTTGACATGTGGGTTGTAGGTTTTGGTTACCATTATTGCATGCTAGGGTTCCCCTTGGTGCTATGTTTTGTTTGGTTCCGTCATGGGTAAATCCGAACATAAGAATCTGGTTAGTAGTTCTATAAGATGTGTAGGACGTTTCGGCGACCTTTTAGAGGTCAAGGATGAGGATTTGTCTCGAGTGACAAGCTTGTGGGTTAGGACATGAGTTTCGGTTCGAGTCGGATATTGTTGTTTTTGATAGTTACTAAGGTTAACATTTTGTTAATAGGTGACTTGTGGAGTGGGGTTTTAAGCTATATGCTTGTGTTGTGCGTGCGAAGACGCAGCTGGATTTGAGGTGAGTAAAAAAAAATCTCATCAAGGTTCACTTAATGACCTATTTATTTATAATTATTATGTTGATGGTTATGATGATTATGATGAATATGATGATGATGTTGATGATTTAAAAACTATGCTTTTGGTTGTTTTAAAATATGTCATTTGGGTGAGTAGATCTCACATGGGTTGATAAAGGAACCTAGTTTATTTTATAGTTATTATTGTCAATTGTGAAGTTGTCCTTAAAGGTAAATGATGTTGTTTTTAAATATAAATGAGTTTGATCGTCAACGGCTAATGGTAAGTAAAAACAAGTTTTCTGTTAAAAAAATATAATCTTTCAAAAGGACTTCCGATCATGTGTGTGCCTTAGTGGTGATTGTGAGCATTAGTTGTGAAATAGTGTCTTAGTGGTGATTGTGTGCATTAATTGTGGATGTGTGTGCCTTAGTGGTCATTATGTGCATTAGTTGTGAAATGGTGTCTCAGTGGTGATTGTGTGCATTAGATTAGGAGTTTTCATGGTGGACCGGGAACCAAGCCTTGGCCGGGTGATTGGTTACGGTCAGTATAGAGCTCTAGTCTGTCTGTCGGTATTTCATGGGGGATGACTAAGTGTTGACAAACGCATGAGTACGCGTTTGTTTGGTTACTTATGAGGAATGACTAACTGTTGGCGAACTCATAAGAGTAGAGAAATGATTGTGTGATGTTCTTATGTGTTGTTATTTGAATTCTTTGTTTTGAGTATTGTAAACACGAAAATATCTGCAACAAATAACAGAAAGACACGTGTATAAAGAATAATTTAATTTAAATCAATGCGAATGCAGGTTACAATCTTTGTGTACTCCTCTGATTCTATCTCCGAATTTAGGTCTAACTCAAGGGTGACAAGCACTTGTTCTTGAGGGTTACGCGAGTTGATCACGTAACAGGTATTTAGGTTTAGTGAAGAACTGGCTACCTGGGGAGCTTGATAGTTCTTCAAGGATCTAGTGAAGAACTGGCTATCTGGGGAGCTTGATAGTTCTTCAAGGGTTTAGGGGAGACTTCTGAGCTCGCGGAGGGATTTCTCTCTCTCTAGTTCGCTGCCTTCTTTTTTATGCTCCTCTTGGTTTTGCTCCCCCCCCCCCTCCTCTTGGTATGAGAGGGGGTATTTATAGTGTTAACATGCCTCCACTTAAGGCAAGTAATGAAGATTCTGAATCAATAATATTTCCTTAATCGAATCAATGAATCTTGACTCATTGATCTACTTGCCGATTTTAACATAATCAAATCAATCAAATCTTGAGATTTAGATATGCCCCGATCGCTTTGGATTGAATGTCCTGTTTTGGGCGAGATCTTTAGTAAGGGGCGAGCTATCTCGCGGACATAGAAAGTATCCCGCGAGGAGGCTTGATTTCCAAGCGAACGGTGATTTCGAATCCCATTTCGCGGATGACTTATCTTGGACGTACATCCCTGTAAGCATGCGAACTCTGTCGTCTAGCTACTTCGCGAATTTCCCAACGTGCGGCCATCTCGCCTTGACTTTATGTCAATCTACGTGCGCGGAGTCATCTCGCCTCGCCTTCACGTAAACCTACGCGCGCAGAGTCATTTCACCTTGCCTTCACGTAAACCTACACACGCGGAGTCATTTCACCTCGCCTTCATGTACATGCGCGCGGAGTCATTTCGTCTCGCCACTGTTACATCTATGCGAAGTGCAGTCTAGTTCGCCTCGCCACTGTTTACGTCTACGCGAAGTCATTTCACCTCGCCACTGTTTAAGTCTACGCGAAGTGAAGTATAGTTCTCCTCGCCATTGTTTACGTCTACGCGAAGTCATTTCACCTCGCCACTATTTAAGTCTACGCGAAGTGGAGTATAGTTCGTCTCGCCATTGTTTACGTCTACGCGAGGTCATTTCACCTCGCCACTGTTTACATCTACGCGAAGTGAAGTATAGTTAGCCTCGCCATTGTTTACGTCTACGCGCAGTCATTTCACCTCGCCACTGTTTAAGTTTACGCGAAGTGAAGTATAGTTCGCCTCGCCATTATTTACGTCTACGCGAAGTCATGTCACCTCGCCACTGTTTAAGTTTACGCGAAGTGAAGTATAGTTCGCCTCGTGAAGTCTAGTACGCTTTGCAAAGTCTTGTTGCCTCACGAAGTTTAGTTCACCTCGCGAAGTCTACTCTCTAGCTCGCCTGACCGCTGGCGAACCATCACCAGTCATTTTTGGGGATGTCCGATTAATCGATATCTGATCATCAATTGACACTTGATAATTGATTTCAATCGGGTTTTAAGGTTTTGTTGTCGGCCGACCATTTCCACGTTGCCACGTATTATTTCCGACGACTTTCCAATGTTGTTGACTCACAAGCCACGTATTTACTTGGATTATTCAACGACTATTATTATCATTAAATTTTATAGTCTATGTTTAATGGGTTTGTGGTAATTCCCGAATTGATAGGGATTCCTAATTTTGTAAGGATTCCCTATTTTCTTGTAGAAATTCCTCAAATTTATAGGATACCCAATTTTGTAGGGATTCCTTAATTCGCAAGGATTCCTGTAAAGCTTCCAAGTAATGGGCGGAAACCTTTGATGTATTTCTTCCTTGATTTGCTTGATTCTCCATACTTTTCCAGTTTCAATGAGGAAAGATTGCACTATAAATTAGAGCTTCCGGTTGAACATTATTCATCACAAAGTTACAACCATCTCGTTGTGAGATCAGCAGGACACTCTCTCTCCTTTTGATTTGATTGCTTTGGCGCGGAGTTATATGATTCGCTGACCCCTCTTTTTTTTTTTTGATCTTGTAGGTTGCGAGATATTTATGAGTTATCCATCTTCAGTAGCAGCAGAAACCTTACTCGGCAAGGCGCCGCAGAATCTCAAGGCAGTGAGGCGAAGCAGAATATTAAGGCAGCGAGGCGAAATTTTTCAACAAGTAGACGTAACCACCTCGCATGGCATTCTTCATACATCGTGTGGAGAGATGTCTATCTCTTTGAGGGACTTGACATATATTTGTGGCTTGCTCATAACTGGAAGGTTCTACGACGAAGTTGTTCCATCTATTGAAGAATTTGCATCCAAGGGTAAAGGTGTTGAGCCAATCATTCCCAAGAGTTGCAGATTCTTATTTCTTGCGTACCACAAGCTTTGCGATTTGTAGCTTGCCCATAACTGGAAGGTTCTACGATGAAGTTGTTCCATCTATTGAAGAATTTGCAGCCAAGGGTAAAGGTGTTGAGGCAATCATTCCCAAGAGTTGCAGATTCTTATTTCTTGCGTACCATAAGCTTTGCGATTTGTGGCTTGCCCATAACTAGAAGGTTCTACGACGAAGTTGTTCCATCTATTGAAGAATTTGCAGCCAAGGGTAAAGGTCTTGAGCCAATCATTCCCAAGAGTTGCAGATTCTTATTTCTTGCGTACCACAAGCTTTGCGATTTGTGGCTTGCCCATAACTGAAAGGTTCTACGACGAAGTTGTTCCATCTATTGAAGAATTTGCAGCCAAGGGTAAAGGTGTTGAGCCAATCATTCCCAAGAGTTGTAGATTCTTATTTCTTGCGTACCACAAGCTTTGCGATTTGTGGCTTGCCCATAACTGGAAGGTTCTACGACGAAGTTGTTCCATCTATTGAAGAATTTGCAGCCAAGGGTAAAGGTGTTGAGTCAATCATTCCCAAGAGTTGCAGATTCTTATTTCTTGCGTACCACAAGCTTTGCGATTTGTGGCTTGCCCATAACTGGAAGGGTCTACGACGAAGTTGTTCCATCTATTGAAGAATTTGCAGCCAAGGGTAAAGGTGTTGAGCCAATCATTCCCAAGAGTTTGAGATTCTTATTTCTTGCGTACCACAAGCTTTGCGATTTGTGGCTTGCCCATAACTAGAAGGTTCTACGACGAAGTTGTTCCATCTATTGAAGAATTTGCAGCCAAGGGTAAAGGTGTTGAGCCAATCATTCCCAAGAGTTGCAGATTCTTATTTCTTGCGTACCACAAGCTTTGCGATTTGTGGCTTGCCCATAACTAGAAGGTTCTACGACGAAGTTGTTCCATCTATTGAAGAATTTGCAGCCAAGGGTAAAGGTGTTGAGCCAATCATTCCCAAGAGTTGCAGATTCTTATTTCTTGCGTACCACAAGCTTTGCGATTTGTGGCTTGCCCATAACTGGAAGGTTCTACGACGAAGTTGTTCCATCTATTGAAGAATTTGCAGCCAAGGGTAAAGGTGTTGAGGCAATCATTCCCAAGAGTTGTAGATTCTTATTTCTTGCGTACCACAAGCTTTGCGATTTGTGGCTTGAAAGTGAAGATTGCATCATGGATCACTGCTCGCGCGGTACTGCCCTGCCAGAAAGTGATTTCCCGCGACATACCGTCTCAACAAAAAGTTGTACCTCGCGAGATGCAGTCTCGCCAGAGAATGGTGCCTTGCGAGATGCCGTCTCACCAGAGAGTGGTGTCTTGTGAGATGCCGTCTCGCCAAAGAGTAGTGGTTCCCCGCGATATTGAACTTGACGATAAATCCTCACGCATCTGCTGTCAAGGTGTTACCCCCAAGCAGAAACTCTTTGAATGAACCGCACCAAGCTTTAGAAGGTCATGGGGATTCATCTGATCATCAACTCACCAGGAGTCACCATAAGTTAAAGGAGACCAACATTCAAGCAGAAAGGCTTAGTGGAAGTAGCAACAGTTCTAAGGATATGAATTTTAAGCGTCGAAGGATTGAACCCGACCTTGGCTCTGTTTATTTCAATCCCGACGATGAGTTTCTCAATTTTCTTGGCGAAGTTCCAGGTCCCCTGCAACAAGTTAATCGTGAAGGTATTTTGGTGAATCGTCCGAGGCTTTTAAGCAATATGGCATTCTCTGAAGTCACCCGCGGTGAAGTTGATGTCATGGACACTAACCAAGGGCTCCGATAGATTTGTATGCAGGCCGCCACTCTAATTTGTGAACAAATTGAAGACGTCATCACGAAGCACTCATCAAGAACCATTCTTTCTAAAAAGAAAGATCTTGACGAGATGGTGGCCGAACTTCAGTGTTATGGGTTTGATCCTTCGCCAATAAAAGACAAAGTAGAAAGTTTGATGACTTGTGCTACTCAATACAACGCGGCAAGGCTTGTATGCACGCATAAAGCCACTCCAGGCACACGTTATCAACGTCTGTCTCATATGGAGGCTGAAATTGCAAAGTCAATCGAACGTCGTCAAACTGATCTTGGTCAACGTCAAGTTGTGATTGAGTCCTTGGAGAATTTGAAGGAGAAGCAGCGGAGGTTGGAGCAGGAAATAACCTCCCTAGATGCGAGCCTTCTACTTCACGACAAAAGGCTTGCCGATTTAGAGAAGCGGAAAATCCAAATCAAGGAGACTCCGGAGTCGACTGCTGAAGAACTTGAGGAAGCAAAGAGGTTCCGAGATGATTTCGAAAAGCAACGCAACAGCTTCAAAGGCCTATCTTGGATGTGAAGGGCTCATCATCTTTAGTAACTTATGATTTATTCTCTTCTTCTTTTTTTGCGCATGTAATAAGTCACTTTGACAATAGAACTCATTATGCAATAAAAAGAGAGATTTTTTTTTTTTTTTGATGTGACTGAACTTAAGAATATAATTCTCAAGCTGCCTACGTATCCTTCCAAAGAAAGAATCAAGTCATAACGTAGTTCAAGGATGAGGATTTAGAACTCTCTTTTTCTTTTTGAGATTTTTTTTTTAGTGCCTTGTGCAGTTTAGGCTCATGCAGGCTAAGAGCATTTTTGTCATTTGCAGTTTAAGCTCGTGCAGACAAGGAGCATTTATTTGTCATTCGCAGTTTATGCTCGTGCGGACAAGGAGCATTTTATTTGTTTCAAGCATAGTATTTCTTTAAGAACTTGCCGTTGATTGGGTCAATTCTCAAACCGTCTTCAGCCACGATTTTATAAGCTCCGTTGGTGTAGACTTCGCTGATGACATAAGGGCCATCCCACTTTGATTTGAACTTGGGACCGGTCTTGTGTGTCATGATGATGGGTCTGTGTACAGCAAGGACCAAGTCACTAATTTGAAAGGATCGAGGGCGAACTCCTTTGTTGAAGGCACGCGACATCCGGGCTTGGTAGCATTCTAGATGTTGTTGCGCATCGAGCCTCTTCTCGTCTAAAGCTTCCAACTCTTGAAGTCGTAGCTTGATATTTTCTTCATTTTTGAGGCCTTCTTGCAAAGCAATCCTCAATGAGGGAATTTGCTTCTCAAATGGCAAGACAGCTTCAACACCATAAACCAAAGAGTAAGGTGTAGCATTTGTGGCAGTTCGATATGTCGTTCTATATGCCCACAATACTTCGCCCATCTTCTCATGCCAATCTCTTTGTGATTTGCTGACGGTCTTCTTCAAGATATTGCAGAGCGTCTTATTGAATGCCTCCGCCAAACCATTAGCTGGTGCATTGTACATCGACGAAAAGTGTAGCTTGAAATGATACTTTTCGCTAAGTTTTTGCATAGCACTATTTGAGAAGTACTTGGCGTTATCCGTGACGATGCAACGTGGCACACCATATCACTGGATGATGTATGTCTTGATGAAGTCTACAACGGTCTCTTTCTTTATCTCTTTAAGCGGTACTGCCTCTGACCATTTTGAGAAGGAATCCGTGGCTGCCAAAATGTACATGTGGCCTCTAGAAGATTTCAGGTTTATAGGTCCCACAGTATCTATCCCCCAAACATCAAACGGGTGAGAAGCGATCGTAGGATGCAATAGCTCAGGCGGTTGATAGATAAAGTTTGCGTGGAATTGACAAGCTTGACATTTCTGTGCGTACTCCATGCAATCCTTGACCATCGTGGGCCAGTAGTAACCCATTCGCCTTACTTGAAAATGCAATTTAGGACCTGATTGATGAGCTCCACATATTCCAGAAGGAACCTTTTCCATGGCTTTGGACACCTCTTCTTTTCCCAAACACCTAAGGAGTAACCCGTCAAATGATCGTCGATAAAGAGTCTCCTTGTAGTAGAAAAAGCGCGGGGCTCTTCACTTGATATCCGTTCGCTGTTTTAGATCGTCAGGTAGCTTGCTATGCTCAATGTAGTCAATCAAAGGATGCCTCCAATCTTCGACGTTGATAACATAGACAGAGACCACATTGGAATTTTCGCATAATGGGACAATCCTTGTTGAGACAACCCATCGTTGGCAAATTGAAAGGTCCACAATTTCATCATTTGATAATGCCAAAGTTGCTGCTAGGTTGGCCAAGGCATCCGCCATCTGGTTTTCTTTCCTTGGCACATGTTCTAGTGTAACAACATCGAAACCCGTCAAGAGTTGTGTAGCGAGACGGAAATAAGGAACCAAATCCTCTTTCCTGACTTCGTAATTAGTTAATAGTTGATCAATTACTAACTTTGAATCCCCATACACTTCTAGATTTGCAATTTACATTTCTAAGGCCGTTTGCAATCCCATGATGAGAGTTTGGTATTCCGCAACATTGTTGGAACACAATTCACCGAGAGTGAACGCATATGGCAATATTTGCTTTTGTGGGGTGACGAAGACAACGCCGGCCCCTGCTCTGTCTACTCTTGAAGATCCATCAAAGAACATCTTCCAAGTGGGGAGAATTTATGCAAGAAAGACTTCTTCATCCGGCAAGTCATCTAAAATTTCCCAATCGGCAGGGATTGGGTGATCCGCTAGAAAGTCAGCCACAGCTTGGCCTTTGACCGCCTTGGCAAGTACATAGACAATGTCATGTTGATTGAGGAGCAAAGCCCACTTTGCCATTCGTCCTGATAAGACTGGTTTAGACATGATAAACTTGACTAGGTCAGCTCGGGCTACTAAATGCACCGTGTAAGCTTGCATATAATGCCTCAACTTTTGGATGGAAAAGATGAGAGCGAGACATGTCTTCTCTATTGGAGAATAATTTAATTCTGCTCCTGTGAGAGTTCGACTTAAATAGTATAAGGCTATCTCCCTTCTTTCTAGAAGTGCTCCAAGCGATCTTTCTTGAGCTGCGATGTAAAGGGTAAGAGGTTTCCCAGGAATGGGTGCACCCAACACCGGAGCATTAGCCAAGTACTTTTTAATGCTTTCGAAAGCATTGTGACATGCTTCATCCCACACGAAAGGCACATTCTTCTTCATGAGTCGACTAAAAGGTTGACATCGACCTGCGAGGTTGGAGATGAACCGCCTGATAAATGCGAGTTTTTCTTGAAGCCTTCTCAATTCTTTTAAACTTGTTGGCTCCGGCATTTCTTGAATGGCCTTAATCTTCGATTGATCTACTTCAATGCCCCGATGCTTCACAATGAATCCAAGAAACTTGCCTGAACTCACACCAAAAGCGCACTTCAATGGGTTCATTTTGAGTTGGTACTCGCGTAATGTCACGCCCCGACTCTTAAATTTACCTTAATTACTAGCATTGTGGTAATAGGAGTTTTACCGTCTTCGTCATTAAGTGGATAATTTAATTGGTCCCCAGAGAGGTTGTGGGGTACAATTATTTTGTAGGATTTATTCGAAGGAAGAATTTGTGACGAGGGTAAAAATGGTAATTTTAGCTAGTAAAAGGTAATTTTTATTGGGGTATTATTTTTGGGGTGTTGAATTTTGGATTGGGTATATGGTGGTGTTGGACCGGCTGGGCCGAGCCCAACCCATTTCCCTCTCTCCTTTCTCTCTCTTCCTCCCGTTTTCCTCTCTCTCTCCCCGAGCCTTCACTATCAGAAATTCCGGCCGCCCGTTCGCCGCAGTCCGGCCGCCCCAGACCGCCGCACCGGTCCCAATCGATCGGTCTCCAACCCAGCTTCCGTTCTAGACCGGTGGCAACCTCCCTAGCGCCGCCGTGAAGGAGAAAACAACCCCGAAAGCTCCGATGCCGGATTGGTTTTCTCGCCGGAACTCCCTCCTCCGGCCGCCATAGCTGGCGATCCTTGGCTCAAAAGGAAGTCCTCCTCCCGTGCTCCAATCGCTCCAAAGGATTCGCTCCCTCTTGAGCTAGGTAAGGAGAAATCGGTAAAGGAAATTCTAGGGTTTTTATTGTTGTTTTCGTTCGATTGACATGGTTAGGCTTAGAATTGGAGTTTGTGCTAGTTAGGAATGTTGTAGAGGAGGTTGAGGGGAAGGTGCTGCTAAATTTTAGTGGGCATTGGAGGTCGCCGGAGCTGGTCGCCGGCCGCCGCTGAAAAATTTTTTTTGATGGAGATTTTTATGAGGATTTTAATGGAATGAGTTTTAGAATTTTTGGAGGAGTTTTGGATAGGTTTGGAAATTGTTAATGTTTGTATTTTTGGCGGATTAATAAGTTGAAAATCCGGCCATTGGATTATTTATGGTTAGGAAGGTAGAATGTGCTTTTGAGGATGTCGGAAAAATTGTGGAGCTTTATGGTTGGCAGTGAAGTAAAGATTTAGGGCGATAGGCATGGTTGAGCGCGAGAAGTTCATATTTAATTATGCCTATTTTCTTTAAGTGTCAGTGTTTTATTTAAGGATTTATTTATGTTTTGGAACAGGACATGAGGAGGCCCGAGCGGAAGAAACCTCCGACCGACATCAAGCTTAGGCCTAATTTGTAAGTGGACCTTTGTTTTAAATAATGTGCTTTAAATGTTTTATTGTTGAATAATTTCTTTTGTTGGAATTTATCCTGAATTGAGAATTTTGGTGTTTATACTCATTTATTGACGTTCATGAGAATAGTATGTATATAAGTAAACGCTAGCTAGCAATACGTGATTTCCCCCCATAATGAGGAAAATGCCATTATGGGGTGACGTGGGCGTTAGACGCCAGCGTCGTAGCCTTGTACGACTTTCTATTTTTCGTATTCATTCATAGACTCGTGAAAGGAGTAAGCACGTATATATATATATATATATATATATATATATATATATATATATCCACTCGTGTGATTCCCCCATAATGAGGAAAAATGCCATTATGGGGTGACGTGAGCGGTAGACGCAAGCGTAGTAGCCTTGTATGAATTTCTGATTTTCTTTTATTCCTTCAAAGAAATCATACAAGGAGTAGACGAGTGCATATACATACTGATATATTTAATTTTAGCCTGAGAGGTTGTATTTGTTTAAGTTTTGGAGACTAGCCGGAACTAGTCGTGTCCTTGAAAGTTTTCTTGGGGAATTATTTGTTTGGCGAGATTACTTTTGTCCACTCACTCTGACGTAATTAAATATTTTCTCCTGGGCTTTTCCCTTCGTTTTTAAATGCCCAGTCTGCAGAGTTCAGGTGGGGTCTAGAAGGAGGCGACGAGGCATAGTCACCCACATTTCCGCTACTGTTCGCCAATAGGTTATCTGTTTAACCCACTAGGATTTTTTTCAGCTTCCGTTGTCTTTCTTGTAGTAGCTCTAAATACTTTCGGAAAAATAATTGTGTATTATTTTATTCGGTTATTTGGATTGAGTTGAAGATTGATTTATTGGTTAAGAGGGCGTTCTATATTTTTTTCCTGGTTAGGGTTGTCCATTTTCAAGGGAGGTTTGCCGAGTTCTTCGGTAAATTTTCCTTGGAGGTGGTTCACGCAGGACTTACCTCAGGTTTTAGGGTGAAATTCGGGGTGGCTCTTGACACGTAACCTATGGAACACTTTTCGTAAGTCTTGCAAGTGATCACTCCTTTTTCTTGACTTGACAACCAAATCATCAACATAGCATTCAACGTACTTGTGAAGCATGTCTCCAAAGACTTTCTGCATGGCACGTTGGTATGTTGCACCGGCATTCTTTAATCCAAACGGCATGACTTTGTAACAGTAAATGCCTTTGGGAGTGCGAAATGCAGTTAACTCCTCATCTTCTTGCGCCATCTTTATTTGGTTGTAGCCAGACAATCCATCCATGAAAGACAAAGCTTCATGACTTGTGGTTGCATCCACCATGAGTTCGATGATAGGCAAAGGGAAATCATCTTTCAGACATGCATCATTCAAGTCGAGAAAGTCTACGCACACACGCATTTGCCCATTCTTCTATTCAACTGGGACAATGTTTGCGATCCACCTGGGATATTGGACTTCTCTGATGAAGCGTGCAGCGATCAACTTGTCAACCTCTTCTTCAATTTGAGTTTAAACCTCCGTTCGAAAACGTCGTGTCAGTTGTTTGATGGGTCGAGCCTCCGGTTTAACAGCTAATCGATGAACTGCTACTTTAGGGTCAAGCCCGGGCATTTCTGTGTAGGTCCAAGCGAAGACATCCCTGTATTCAAGCAACAAGTCATAGTACTCTTTCTCCTCTTGAGGACTTAGTGATGCGCTTACAAATATCGGTCTTAGGTCTTCCTCCGTCCCCAGATTGATTTTCTTAAGTTCATCGACCGTAGATTTCACCCCATCTTCAAGTTCTGGAGGAGCTGCCTCTACTTCATATTCAAAGCCTTCATGGTCATCCTCTTCATAAGCTTCTACCTCTGCTACGGTGATGTGATAAGCACATTGAATAACATCATCCTCATCGCCGCTAACATCGTCGCCTTCTTTATCTTGACCAGTGAGTATGAAGGTATGTTGCCTCACTTTAAGCTGGTCAGTCGAATTCACCTCTAGCACACAACGTCTTTTCATGCGTGATGGGATGAGACTTTGGATTTCTTTATTTTCCGATTGACCAACTTCTTTTCTTTTTCTATCTTGTTGTTCTTTAGGAGCTTAGATCCTTTCAAGTGCCGACTTTCGAGGAGTTGGTTTTATTTGTTTATTTTCTTAATTTGACGATGACAACCTTTTGAACACAGCAGTTCGTGTAGCTGCGGTGTCAAGACGATTGAAGATGGAGCTTCGACTTATTGACTTTTCAACACGTTTAAACACCGAAACTCTGCCTGTTGATTTAGTAGAAGTACTTTGAGAACTTGGGCAGATGCGATCGAACACTGAAGTGCGAGGAACAGATTGGATTTGTGGAATCTCATCTTCTATTTCTTCGACGCTTATGTACTGCATGCTTGCCTTCTCCGCCTTTCTTCTGCCTGAGATTTTGACTGGCTTGCTCGGGACAAAACCAAGACCCGTTTTAACCGAATCACTTGTTTTTCCCTGTTCTCTCAACTTCTTTTGAGACTCATTGAGCTCATGTGCTTTCTTGCTGACAACTTGATCATCCTCTGTACTTGACGAACCGAAGTCGAATCCAGCCTTTGCCAACAATTTGTAAGCATTGGGGTCAAACCCTTCATTTGTTCTTTTCTCGGGTAAAGGTCCGTGCTCTACCCTTCCTCGGATTGGTTTGACAAATCCCTTCAATGGTTGCTTGGTAGGAGTTTGGTCGTTTAAATTTGTCAATGGCAATATTGATGCTTCCTTCAATAATTTTATGTCCTCTTCACTCAACTTTTGAGGACTCACTTGCCGTTTTGTTCCCGCAAATGGAGACTCTCCTTCTTTGCGCTTGGACTTTGGCACATATCGAAGAATTGGGACAACTGGACCAGACTTCTCTGATGTCACAGTTTTGGATGGAGGCTTGTGTGACTCTTCATTTCCCTTGCCTTTTGCTTCAACTTCTTTCCTTGTTCCCGTCGTAGCCTTCCCTGTTGAGGGTACTTTGACTGGAAGATCTTCTATTACCGATTCCTCATCTGAATAGAACATGGAATCTGCGTAGTAAGACTCAGCTTCGGTGAATGGCTTGTTATCACCTATCACTGTTTTCACGCCTCCGAGGTAGAACTTGAAGCATTGATGCAGAGTTGAAAGCACGACATCATTTTCATGAATCCATGGTCGCCCCAACAATATGTTGTATGAAGTCTTTGCATCGATCACATGGAACAAATTGTGTGACTCCAATTCGCCAATAACCATGTCTAGTCGAATCATGCCTATCGTTCTTTGCTCTCCTTGGTTAAAACCTTGGATCATGAGACGATTTTTAGATAACTCGTCGATATTGATGCCGAGTTGAGACATTGTTGATTTTGGCATAATGTTCACAGCAGACCCTCCATCTACAAGCATGCGGTTTAACTTTTGCTCTCGCATGTAACCTGTCACAAAAAGAGGTCGATTGTGTGGTTTTAAACCCAATTGCAAATCTTCATCCGTGAAGTGAATGGCGTCACAACACGCTACGCATGCCGCACACTCATTGGTGTTCGAAGAATGCTGGCCTTCATCAAGCAACAACTGGACCAACGCACGTCTCTCCGATTTGGAAAGTTGCGACAGGTTAGAGAGGCTAAATTTTAGAGGCAAATCTTCCAATTGTCTCAGCACTTTAGTTTCTTCAACTTTCTTAGCATCTTTGGAACCACCTTCAAAACTGGTTGTCATTGAATTAGCTCTCAAACTCATTCGCATCTTAGGCATGCATCTTACTGGCGAGTTTTGATTGAAGGACTTTTGTACACAAGGAGCGAATTTCTCCTTTATACATCTTATCTCATTTCTCGCGAGGCATTGACGACTCCCATATGGTCGTTTATTATCTGGCTGTGAGAGTGGTGGACTTGACAACACACCTTTGCGTGCTCTTCATCGAGTGACAAGTATCCATCCCTCGCCATCATCGCATAGGGTGGCTTTAGAAGCGAGGTTTATTTGCTGGATTGACTTTACTCCTTCTAACTTTTTATCATTGCCCGTCTCTTTCGAGTAATGGCATGGCGCTTTTACTGGCATGGAAGGTACTTGAACCGGCTTAAAAGACCCAAACGAAATGGTAGTGCAATTGACCGCAGCAACCTCATCGACATCCAACTCGATTCTTCCTTGTTTGGCAAGCTTCATGATCAAATCCTTCAAAACAAAGCACTTCTCAACTGGGTGGCTAACGAGGCGATGAAACTTGTAATACTTCGGATCATTGACCCGATGCATTTCTTCTGGACGTTTGCATTCTGGAAGTTCTATCACCTTGTTCTCAAGCAAATATTCCAACATGCCTGCAACGTCGGAATCTGGGAATGGATAAGTCTTTTGCTCCCACTCAGTCAATGGATGCTTCTTCCTCCCGTAGGCTTGAGTCGGTTCTACCCTCTTAACTTCCTTCTTGTCTCGTGTGGAGATTTTGATTGGAGCAACACTTACAGTCATCGACTCCTTTGTAGATCTTTTCACGACCTTGTCAACTTTGCTGCTGAAAGCTTTATCTTTTCGTTGATCATTGACAAACTCCTTCTTACCCTTGTGGCTAGCTATGCTCAACTCCATATCATGGGCTCGCGTAGCTAGTTCTTCAAAGAATCGAGGCTTGATACCTTGGAGAATGTACAACAACTCAAAATGCATGCCTTGGATGCACATCTCTACCGCAGACGTCTCCGACAAACGGTCTTTACAATCGAGGCTGAGCAAGCGCCACCTGTTGATGAAGTCAATCGCTGGTTCCTCTCTCCATTGTTTTGTGTTGGTGAGTTCCATCATGCCTACAGTTCGCCTTGTACTGTAGAAGCGGTTTAAGAATTCACGTTCCATTTGGTCCCAATTGTCGATGGACTCGGGCTTTAAGTTCGTGTACTACTCAAAGGCATTGCCTTTCAATGAGCGAACGAATTGCTTGACAAGGTGGTCACCCTCCTTCCCGGCGTTATTGCAGGTTTCGATGAAGTGAGCAACATGTTGCTTTGGATTGCCCTTCCCTTCGAATTGCTGGAACTTTGGTGGCTGGTATCCCAACGGCATCCTTAGTCCATTAATTCTTTTGGTGTAGGGTTTGGAGTAGGTGAGAGAATCACGAGAAGGACCTCCATATTGAGCTCTGATGGAGTTGGTGATGATGTCTTGCAATTGTTGAAAGGACATGGATCCAAGCGAGCCATCATCGTATTTGTCAACGTTCTTGGAGCTCTCGCCTACTTTGTGCTTCTTTTCTTCATCTTGACCTTCAAGCCTGCTGTAGAGCTCGGCGATCTGCATGTCTTTTTCTTCCACCGTTTTGGTGAGCTTTTCGACCGCTCCCATCAGATTGGCTATTTGCGCTTCAATGGTGGATGCTCCTGTCACCATAACTTGCATAGGGATAGGTTGTGACGAATAGTCCGTTGGCAGGCCATACGTGTTGTCTTCATCACCATTTGGACTTCCATCATATGAAGCCGTGCTTGATTCATCATCCGTGGCAGGTGAGAATGATCGCTCCCTTGATTTGTTTGGAGTTTCCTTCTTTTCACTTCGCGAGGCGCGCTTGTCTTCACCTCGCGAGGCATGCTTGCTCGCGAGATTCGCCAAGGTGATGACTGGTTCTCGAGGGTTGGAAGGCAAAGCCACAAATGTTGTGGGTTGATTCCTCGCCATGCTACGGGTGACATGACCTGAGGGCTTGCTGTTTGACCTCGCGGTCATTAGTTTAGACTTCTTCGTCGAGATGGCTTGAGTGCTCTTGGAGGCCATTACTTCGAGCGGATTTGGGCTTTCCTGCGGAGAAGGAGATGAGAGGCAAAGTTATCCCACCGGGCGTGCCAATTTTGTAAACACGAAAATATCTGCAACAAATAACAGAAAGACACGTGTACAAAGAATAATTTAATTTAAATCAATGCGAATGCAGGTTACAATCTTTGTGAACTCCTCTGATTCTATCTCCGAATTTAGGTCTAACTCAAGGGTGACAAGCACTTGTTATTGAGGGTTACGCGGGTTGATCACGTAACAGGTATTTAGGTTTAGTGAAGAACTGGCTACCTGGGGAGCTTGATAGTTCTTTAAGGATCTAGTGAAGAACTGGCTATCTGGGGAGCTTGATAGTTCTTCAAGGGTTTAGGGGAGACTTCTGAGCTCGCGGAGGGATTTCTCTCTCTCTAGTTCGCTGCCTTCTTTTTTATGCTCCTCTTGGTTTTGCTCCCTCCTCCTCTTGGTATGAGAGGGGGTATTTATAGTGTTAACATGCCTCCACTTAAGGCAAGTAATGAAGATTCTGAATCAATAATATTTCCTTAATTGAATCAATGAATCTTGACTGATTGATCTACTTGCCGATTTTAACATAATCAAATCAATCAAATCTTGAGATTTAGATATGCCCCGATCGCTTTGGATTGAATGTCCTGTTTTGGGCGAGATCTTTAGTAAGGGGCGAGCTATCTCGCGGACATGGAAAGTATCCCGCGAGGAGGCTTGATTTCCAAGCGAATGGTGATTTCTAATCCCATTTCGCGGATGACTTATCTTGGACATACATCCCTGCAAGCATGCGAACTCTGTCGTTTAGCTACTTCGCGAATTTCCCAACGTGCGGCCATCTCGCCTTGCCTTTATGTCAATCTACGCGCGCGGAGTCATCTCGCCTTGCCTTCACGTAAACCTACGCGCGCGGAGTCATTTCACCTCGCCTTCACGTAAACCTACACGCCTAGAGTCATTTCACCTCGCCTTCATGTACATGCACGCGGAGTCATTTCGCCTCGCCACTGTTTACGTCTACGCAAAGTGCAGTCTAGTTCGCCTCGCTACTGTTTACGTCCACGCGAAGTCATTTCACCTCGCCACTGTTTAAGTCTATGCGAAGTGAAGTATAGTTCGCCTCTCCATTGTTTACGTCTACGCCAAGTCATTTCACCTCGCCACTGTTTACGTCTACGCGAAGTCATTTCACCTCGCCACTGTTTAAGTCTACGCGAAGTGAAGTATAGTTCGCCTCGCCATTGTTTACGTCTACGTGAAGTCATTTCACCTCGCCACTGTTTAAGTTTACGCGAAGTGAAGTATAGTTCGCCTCGCGAAGTCTATTTCGCTTTGCAAAGTCTTGTTGCCTCACGAAGTTTAGTTCGCCTCGCGAAGTCTACTCTCTAGCTCGCCTGACCACTGGCGAACCATCACCAGTCATTTTTGGGGATGTCCGATTAATTGATATCTGATCATCAATTGACACTTGATAATTGATTTCAATCGGGTTTTAAGGTTTTGCTGTCGGCCGACCATTACCACGTTGCTACGTATTATTTCCGACGACTTTCCAATGTTGTTGACTCACAAGCCACGTATTTACTTGGATTATTCAACGACTATTATTATCGTTAAATTTTATATGTCTACACTGGTATATCTCATTTAGTTTTACTAACCTAGTTTATTAGGATTGTAGATGCAGTTCTTCCATGGACCATTGTAATGGCATCTTCATTTGGAGGCTTTACATAAGTGTCAGCTCAAGATCGATAATAGTCAGCAACTGTCTAATCTGCTTGAGTCTTCTGGTGAGTGTATACTTCCTAAATATTTGAGAAAAAACTATAATGAAGTGGCAAATTCCATTTAGTCTATGACTCTGTGAAGTGACACAACAAAATTTATTAACAGTGAGTGCTGAAGGGAAAATTGGAGCGCCGGGCAGTGCCAGCTTTTTTGCCTTGGAAGAGTGCTGCTGAAGAAGAACAAATTTCAGTTCTAGATGAGGCTACTGTTTTCATTGATTCTGCAACAGATGCCATTCTACCAGGAATTATCACGTAGGATATAGCAGAATGCACCGTGATTATATATAGCTCATAGAGTTCCAGCAGTCATAGAGTGACAAAGTCATGGTCCTCTCTTATGGTAAGTTTTTTTATGATCCAGTTATGTATGTCTTTAGCATACCGCAATCAAATACATCCAGAAGAGTATTCTACTAAAGGCTATGGAAGTGTTCTATACAATTTGAAAGGGCTAGCTTTTGGTATATGAGTATATATATCTAAATTGGGTAGTGCTAGAAGGCCTTAATAAGGCCTAAGATTTATGGTCTTAATCCTATGTGGCATGTCATGTCACATAGACACATCATCAATTTATTAAATCATAACATTTTATTTTTAGATAAAAATATAATCTTAACTCTAACAATTAATAGATGCTACATACTAATATGAAATATTTTCTTACCATCTTAATATGGATGCGTATATACCAAATTTAATTAATTTATTAATAATGACCAAGTTAATAATCATATCAAATTAGGCTTTTATACCATAAATTAATTTCGTAAATTTATTAAAATTTCCTTCTATCTTTGTGAATCGAAATTTAGTTCTAGACTTTTAACTTATCAATTTTAATATTTTATTTTTACATAATAAAATTATGATATCTATATGCCATATTCTATATCGAATTTTAAAAATAAAATAAAAAATAGAAAAATATCTATCGAACTTTTTTTGGATGATTACGTATATATAAACTGTTCTAGGATATTCTGTATCTTTCTAGATATTTTTTATGTGTGTCTTGGCCTTATGCTAATAGGATATCTAGTTTGACTAGATCTATGTATTCATTTTCCTTACCTAATTGGTATTGTGTAATTCCCTATATAAAGGGCTTCTATCAATGAATAAGATATCATCTTTCACGATTTTCTTGCTATCTCTTTATCTCTACACTTTATCTTTCATCACTTTATCATACACTTTGTTCAAACCCTATAGCCAATAGCCCACCATTTGTTTTCCAAAATCCTAAAATCGAGCAGCCTTGTTTTTCCCGATTTTATATCCCCAGAAAGCTCTCTTCGTCCTGGATCCAACGCTGTCGGCCTAAGTCTTCGAACCGGCCGACGGAAGATTCCAGACCGCCGCCACTACCGACCACCGGTTCACCATCTTCCCTTGCTCCGATCAACCTGAATTTTTGACAGCAGCTTCCCCATCCATAGTTGCTCCTTTTATCAAATTTTCAGCCCCAAATTCGAAGTCGAAGTAGGCGAAACGTTGTTTCTTCTCTCGGCAACCTCTAGAAACCAAAGATTTCAAGATTGCTCGTCTTCCAAGGAAAGCCAGAAAGGTTCCCAACCCTCGGTCGAAGCCTGCAATCAACTCAAACTCATCAAAGCTCCTATAAACGCAGTTTATTTGGTAAACTAGCAAGTAAGCTTTAATATTACAGTTATTTACTTTGGAATAACTCGGGGGGATAAAATCCTTTCTCCCTTGTCCCTCTCTATTCTATGCTTGGGATTTTCTGCGTGCAGGTACCGAAAATACTGGAATTTTATTCGCGGGTCAAGAGTGTGTTTGATCACTCTTGTTTCCTTGTCCGGGTTGTGTATGATCAACCCCGACCTAACACCGAATTGTGTTTGATCAATCTGAGGCCTTTTTCCGAATTATGTTTGATCAATTCGTGGCTTTTCCAGATTGTGTGTGATCAATCCGAAGGACAAACCATTAAAGCATTGTTTGTGACCTCTATCGAGTCTCATAACAGCTTGGTTTTGTATGCAAGAGCAATGTAACAATCTGCTCCTTTGAGTTTTGACGTACTAGATGCCTAAGGCGGATCTTCACTTGGTATCTGTGGAACCTTCAATGGCAATCTGTGCAAAAAGTAATGACCACAAAGTACTGTGGAATGCACTCATGGAGCGTTTCTTGAAACGTTCATATAACTCTACTTGTTGAGTTATTAGTCAAGTGGATTGCTTACCACCTTAATTGACTACATATTGTCCATGATCTTTTGTGGCATCATGATCCATAATCTTTAGCGGATTCGATCATCATCAAGTTCTTTAGGTCCTCCAAGTTGGTTTGGAATTACCAACGAGACTTGATTTTGATTATACAATTGCAAACGGGAATTGTATATATGCTAATGCGATAAATGTATTTGGGATTATCCCCTAATGTGGGGACAACAATATGGGTCACGGCAACGGCAGAAAATGTCGTGCCGATGTCTAGAAAAGAAGGGGAGGTGTCGCCGGCTCTAATAGCGACACTCCCGGTCTAGACACCATTTTGTCAACACTACTCACGTCTGCTCATGACAATGCAACCGTTGTGGATCTTTGGATCACTGGTTCAAGATTGTCAAGCTCCTTCAAATTGTGAATGCATACAAAAAGGTACGGAAAATCAATATGTGGACAAGAACGTCATCCTCATGTTCGCGAATTTCAAAGATTCGGATCCTGCTCTAGCTACCCATGACTTTGACGTCATCGGCTAGACATTGATTTTCGTTCCAAGCTATATGTACTAAGGCGTTGTATCAACGTCCTTCGTCTATTTGAGACCTCGATGTACTCACATTAGCAATAATGAATGCCTTGAGAATTTTTTCGAAGTTATGTAACTATTCTCCTCTTATGGTTCGTATTGATTTACAAACAAGATGTACATTTTTACATCGTCCTTAGAAGCATGGCATATTTACAATCTACATGGTTAGATTGTGCCGTTTTGGTCTCTTCCAAGTGAAGATGACGCACGGCCTTGCATCCTCATGAAGGATCGCTAACGTGTTTCCGGTTAAGTCTTCTACCCTATAGCGGATTTTCCATCAACAATTGTTCAACTAGGCTCATCCAAGCTCAGTGTGATGTCTTAGAATTGTCCGAAATTAAGGAGATAGTGGTTTCAAGTGTGCCTCGCACTACCGACCCTCCATGGACATGCCTGGTCATACTGACTTGGAGTTACCGAAAGCTTTTGATTTTGGATTCCCCTATGCTATTAAACCAATTGCCGTCTTGCAAAAGACGCTGAAGACTTATCAAAACCGGAAAATTATCATCATGATCGAATCCTCTAGGTCCTCTGAGTTAGTTTATGTTCATGTCAGGGAGCTTTTGCTAACTAGTCATGGAGTTTACAACCTTAGAACTACCGAAAGGACTTGGTTGTGATCATACACACGTCACTTTTGGCTAAGGCAAAAGCCCACACGCCACCTGCAAGCTTCATAGCTTCGCACATGCCAATTCTGCGAAAAACAGCAATCTGTCCCTTCTGGAAAGTCAACTACATTTGAGTTTTGTGAACAGATCCGGATTAACCAGACAGTGAACTTTATATCATTGGAAAGCTCTACGAGTCTAGTTTTCAGACATTTTCGCGGTTCGTCCATATCTATTTTAACGAAGAAATTATGGTTGTTTTAGTGTGCAAAGGTCATTCTGCGCGGAAATTTTTATGCACTCTCGGGATTGCAGCTTTTCGTAGCTTCTTTCAATCCTTCTAAATGGTTCAAGTGAAACTATTAACTCGCCTATCTATTCCTTATTATAGATATGTCTCATCGAGACATTGAATGATTCGCAGATAGTGGAACTAAGGAACCGGCAACTATCTTTGGATTTTGTGCCTTTGTAAATCTTATGTGACTACAATAATTGAATCATACCGGTCATTCAAGGACGCGGTTTAGCTTAAATCTTGATGCCTCATGACACCATGATCAACGTCACAGATGCCCTCTATGCATTGAGAGGCAACCAAACCATGTTAAGCTTTAAAGACATTCATGCTAATAGTTTTCATTTGAAAACACATTGTGAGAATAAACAAGAATTCCTTTGTGTATACCTTCTCATGAATGCGGACTAAAGCGCATCTTGAAGAAGTTCATGAGTCAATCTAGTGGACCGTATGTCACCACGATTCGAATATCGAATCTCATATTGTCGCCAAACATGATATTTGGGACACCGACTCATATAAGCTTTGGTTTGACCAAATCGGTCATCTTGGAAGAGATGGTCCAAATTTTGAGATTTTCTCATGGACATCCATTCTTCCGCTCAAAACAAAGACATTCGAGTCCGTCCGGTCAATTCCTCAAGCAATTGAGGTGCACCGGCCTTCCCTTGATATCGCATTGGCCCCCTGCAATGTTCATTACTTGTTTTGAAAGCCTATTCTTTAGCTAAATTAGGAGTGAGACCCTCCTATGCTAAATGACACAAAAGAGAATACTTCATTCTTACATCAAACTATGTAGATAGATACAACCAACTTGCGGACACCTTTTTATGCTTTATGGTGTTGGTTGAACTGTTAACACACTGGTCACGTGTTATATTATTATCTATTGCTTATGCTGCTTATACTTCTATGGGCTCACTACCCATTCTTTAATGAAGTTTATCAGGATATAAGTTGAAGTGTCATGTACCCCATATTCACACGCAATACGGTCTCACCAAGGCAACTTTAGCTTGTCGCTCGAACATTATTGATGCGCAACAATCTTTCTATTGCGTCTTGGGGCTATGCAATATTTGCATGCAGCTTTACTATTCATCTCTGACCCACCATCATTGAATATTTTTGTACTACAGCTCGTGACTGTGTACGAGGGTTGACACGAAATTGCAATCCTTGAGCTCAAACAGGATTGAAACGGATCTCCAATCATTGAACTCAGCTAGATGTTTATTCTAGGTACTAAATCGTACTGCCACTGCGCACAATGATTGGTCATTTGAGATGAATAAGTACTTAGGTTGGATATGAACCTCCACCTATAATCTGCATATGTAGAAACCTTGTCAGGCGATCTCATTCACCGCTGAATTGCGGATTGTCACTTTGATGAGATAATATTCTCGCCGTTAGGAGGAGATAAGAACACAAGTGTTCAAGTGGAACGACGTGAATTGTCGTAGTTTGTCCCCACTAAGTCTTATCTTGATCCCAAATGCTTAAAGTGTTAAAGTGACGAGATCAGATGCTGCAAATATGTCTGCAAGGATTGATGTCCTATCAAAAGGACATGGCGTGACCAAAAGGTGTTGGTCTTGACGCCATCACCATGGATGGTGATATAGTGACACCATATAGTGGTAAAATTGGTGTCACAAGGCCGCGTGGCTTCCCAAAAGGAGGGAGGCCCTTAGGTTTGATATTTTCTCACATTAGGAAGAAAGCGAGCTTGGCACAACTTGATCCATTGATCAGTGTTACTCAAATCCGTCTCATGAAGTCTAAATTGTGATTATCGTTGGGGGACGCCTCAATGTCAAATCAAATTCATATAGAGATCTCTACAAGTATTACACTAGTGTACATGAGGACGTGGGATAATGAGTCTACTATCGAATCACCTTTCGTTGATGGATATCAACTTAGTTGATTGGCCTAATAGAAAGATGCGATTCAGCATTAACAAAGAGATAGGTCCTTGGGCAGGTGATGCCGATACCGCAAGCTAAACTCTATCAACTATGTCTTTGTTAGATAGCGTAGTGAGAACAAGAGCTTAGACTCACTTTATGACGCAAGGTCTCTCACTAACACGCACTGAGATCGACTACGATGAGATATACTCTCGTAATGGATGTCATTGAACTCCACTACTTTGTCAATTTGGTAGTTTCCGAATAACTGAACATGCAGCCTATGAATATGGTCATAATGACATCTCTATGGGATCATAGATATATATGAAGGTCTTAAACGGACTTCATTCATCTGAATCAAGTGGCTCCAGACCACAGGAGCACGCGTTTGCTAAAGGTATTGAAACGCACATGGACTCTACATGATTTGGAAGCAGGGATATGGTGAATTATGCCTTTGCGTGTTTATTCTGGATTTACATGGACTCTTGATGGATCAAGAGATGCCGATATGTATTAACATCCGAAGAAAAAGATCTTGGGAAGACACGGTCTCGAAAAGGTACTCGATGACTGTATTGATGATGATTTTACATCAATAGGCTTAGGCACTCTATAACTAGTGAGGCCTACATATACTCCCATGATTAGTCAAAGTCTTTTCTCTAAAGAGAGATTCGTTGTTTTGTCTAAAGCAAGATGACAAATATGTGTTAAGAGATGGACTTCCCATCTAAGTACAATAAGACGCATCAATGTACTCAACACAATACGAAAGACTTGACATCTCATTCGCTATGAAAAGTTGTACAAGCTAAGTGTAGCTATGCGCCCACACAATGCCAATGTAATGGCAGTAACACCTTTTTCAATACTTAATGGTATGAAAGGTTGAGTCTTATTCTATCCCTACATAAGAAAGACACATCAAAAGCGAAATCAGAATCTGCCAAGTTTCGTAGGTCAAATTCCACCGGACCTATAGGAAATCTCACTCACTGGAAAATTGTGAAATTGGTACCATTGGAAAGGTCTATGTGTCTAATTTCCAGATACACCAACCATTTGATCATACCTATCATATTGAGTGAGTTATGGTCGTTTTCGTAAAGTAGGATGAATTTGTCCGAGAATCTGATTTTGGCAAAACAGTCAACTTCGACGGGACTTTGTGAACAGCTCCTGATGAACCAGAATATGTGTAATATACGGTTGGAAAGCTAAATAAGTCTAGTTTCCAAAACCGTTCACGGTTCGTTCATATGTATTTCCTAGAGGAAGTTACGGCTGTTCTAGTAACTGAAGGTCATGCTGCGCGGAAATCTGATTTCCTGCACGAACTTATGTTTTGAGTTCACAAGTGGCCTTCCCCTCAAGATCTAAGTGGAAAAGATCATGTTTGAGGACAATACGGTATGATTTAGTTAATCATTACCCAATGCCACATTTGAAGACATGTTAAAGAGCATGGACATGCTAAGTTGTTGAAACTTCCGTGATTAGTAAGAATTAGGAAGAGCCCTATGATTGATATAAAGATCAGGGGGAGGTACGAACTTCAGGGGGAGTCTAGCACGTACATACATGTCACTATCAAATGTGAAGGGTGCGTTGTACTCTTTTTCTCCTACGATCAAGGTTCAGTTTTTCTCCCACAGGGTTTTTATGACTTGACGAGGTTTATGACGAGGCAACAGATCAGCACCATCGGCATATCAGCGCGCGGCACAAGGGGGAGTGTTCTAGAATATTCTGTATCTTTCTAGATATTCGTTATGTGTGTCTTGGCCTTATGCCAATAGGATATGTAGTTTGACTAAATCTATGTATTTTTTTTCCTTACCTAATTGGTATTGTGTAATTCCCTATATAAAGGGCTCCTATCAATGAATAAGATATCATCTTTCACGATTCTCTTGCTATCTCTTTGTCTCTACACTTTATCCTTCATCATAAACTTTATTTTAGACGAATTATATATATATATATATATATATATATATATGTTCTTTTGTACAAATTTTTTTTCTTGGACAAATTATATATATATATATATATATGTATGTATGTATGTATGTATGTATGTATGTATATATATCATAAGAATTCGTGTTTTTTTAACAAAGTATATTCCCAAATTTATATGTATTTTCACACTGTATTTTAGTGTTCAATCTAAGCATGATAACGATGAAAAGGAAAAGAGAAGAAAAATGTTAGAAATTATATATTTTTTAAATATAAAAAAAAAGACAAAAAATCAATTTTTTTCTCTTAATAAAAAGACAAAATAATATAAAGCCATTGGATTTGGAATGATACGATTGTCTTTTTGTTTAAAAACTATATGATATAATTTTTTTAATTGGTGATGTGTCTAGGTGAAATAACATGTCACCTAAAATTAAGACCACATATCTTAGACCTTATTAAGACCAAGAATCTAAATTAATATATAAGGATAGCTTCTGCCACTCCTAGATCCTGATAATAGCACTTTAGTCCCGAGTATTTTGCCTTCTGATTATATGGAAGCGCTTTCTCGTCCCAGTCTACGTATATAAATACACAGCACATATGAATAAGTAAATGAAAAAAAAAAACCATAAAATTAGAGTTTGATTCTCCTAATCCGACATGAATCAAACTCTATCTCCTAATCCGAGATAGAGTTTGATTCATCCAACTATGGATAAGAAGCCTCATTTATTAATTTAGAATTTTAGATTTAGGAGTGGTAGAAGCCTCATATATTAATTTTAGACTCTAATCCGGCCCGACATAGAGTTTGATTCATCCAACTCTATATAAAACAGACCAAGATTTTGAGTCGACTTTGATTCAGAGAGAGAAAAAAAAAAATTGGGAGATGAAGATATCATCTCCTTTTTCTGCTTCATCAAGCAATATAAGAAAACGATTAGTTGGCACTGCGTCTTGTTCAAGTACTATAGTATTGCCTACTGAGATCAAAGAAGAAGAGCTTGAATGGAAGAAGGGATTACCACCTGGGGTCAGGTTTGTGCCTTCACAAGAAGAATTTATTTATTATCTACTAAAGAAGGTTTACACTGGGAACATTGATTTCGGTGGAGTTATTAGAGATATCGATCTCTATAAATATGAGCCAGATGACCTAAAAGGTATGTACAATTAAACTTGGACGAAGTTGTTTGTATGTTTAAGTCTACCTTTGATTCAATATGCATCTAGTTTAATCTGGTACTCATGGACAACCAACATGAGTTGCTTGAACTGTTGAAGTGTACATCAAGGAAGAAACAATTTACTACTTTAAAAGTCGTCGGTTTTCAAGTAGTTAATCGACCTTTTCAGTTCTTTCTAATTAATTGCTTGAATGAACATCCCAATATCAAATATCGATCTGCAGTGTTTTAGAAATTAGAAACAAGAACATAGCAAAAAAAAAAATAATAATAATAATAATAATCCTTGCATCATATCAATAAAAGTTTTTCTTTGCGACCATGGCTTCCATTTGTTATGCATGGTTCAAATTTCATTACTTAGGGTTTATGGCTTTTGAACAGGAAAAAATTGGTTTAGGGTTTATTGACAAAGAAGCGATAGGATAGTTAGCTTGGATAGCTGGAAACATATATAATTATATATATGGTTTGAAGTTTACTCGGACAATAGGTTAACAATCATGCGAAGAAAAACAGCATATTGAGGTACGTAGTATGGGTGTTTGTAACTTGCAAGGATCGAAAAGAACCGTTGAATGCCAAGAGTTATGGTATATAGCTAGAGTAGTGCCAGACTTTCAAGCTTATTGACATAAAAATTCATCAGTGTGTTTTATTTATGGGGTACTATACTAGACTTTATCATCTTCATTACATTATACAATTTATACTCTCATCTTATATATATGCCATGCACGGCCATTAGCATGCGTCTATGTTCCATATTTATACTCTCATCTTATATATATGCCATGCACGGCCATTAGCATGCGTCTATGTTCCATATTTATACTCTCATCTTATATATATGCCATGCACGGCCATTAGCAGGCTTCTATGTTCCATATATACATATATGCATCGATCCTTTTGCATATATATTGATATATGAAGGTTGTGTTAGTTGATAATATATGTTGCAGCTTTAGCATTTGAGGGCGAGAGCCGCTTGTACTTCTTCACGCCACTGCAAAAGAAGCACACAAAGGGAACAAGGAAAAAGAGGGACACTGTACATGGTCTTTGGAAGGGAACACAGAGGTCTAAAACGATTAAGGACAGTGACAACAAGCCGGTAATAACCAAAACGCCTTTTTGTTACTATCACCCTCGCGGCAAAAATGCAAAGAAAACTCAATGGCTCATGGACGAGTACAGGCTCATCAATCATGACAATCATCACATCATGGTACGTCTATACGATTCTTATTTGTTATATATAGTGTACTTAATATACACACACGTACCAACCTAATTTCTTTCGCAATGTTTATATGGCAGTTGGAAAATTGGGCACTTTGTGTAGTCCACTATAAGAAAAGAGGGGGAAATGGCAACAACAACGAGAAAGAGGACAACAAGAGTAGGAATACTAACAAAAGTAGCAGCACTGGTTCGAGATCTGAGGCCATGGGATCTACTTCTCAAACATCGTTGATAGGTTCGGCTTCTGAGTGTGCTTCGACAATGAGCTCACAGAACGGAAATTCTTGCCAAACTCCTTCCCCTTCCAAACACAACACTATTTCCTTTGGCTACAATAACTTAAGTGTGGGTTCATCCAGTTCACAGCCACAACCCAACTGGAGTTACAATGTTAACCCTAAGAAGCAGCAGCAGTCTTCCACTTCTGATCAGCCTTTGCTCACCCGAGGTACTTATAATATAGCCTCTCATGATGATCATGATCCCTCTAGTCATGCCCAATTTCCTAAAGGTGCACCTAGCGGTATTGGCAGCCCCAACTGTGATCAAACCCGATTGCGCGATCCTTCTCTTGCTGACAGTTTTTCCAATCCAAACTGTTCCAATATGAATGACTTATCCCTCAATAACAATGTATCTGGTGATCAAATGTTATTTGATTTTAATTTCATGAACGACTCGACCTTCTCAGACTTATACACCATGCTGCATGATGAGAGTCTACACTCGTCACTTCCCCAGCAGAGAGATGATGACACTCGAAACATAAACCCCAGCATCAACCCTCCGGTCCATTTCCTCCCTGTTAACGTTCCTGATGAAATGTATCAATCAAGCAAGTAGGGAGAGAACATGTGTTTAATTCCAATGCCTGACAAACTGGATTTGATGGATTGTCAGATCGATGAAGGAAGCGAATAGTACCTTCTTCTTCATCTTCTTTTTTTTGTTTTTTTTTTTGTTTTTGTTTTGTTGTTGTTGTTGTATCTTCCTTAGAACTTGTCCCTTAGGATTCGGTTGTACTGTTTCAATAATTTTGCTTCCATTAATTGACACTAGCCTTTATACCTGTGATACCCGTGTGTCGAAAACGTTTTCAGTAGATAGTTTTTTCTTTCTCATTTGTAACTAATTTTTTTTATCATTTTATAAAGTTAGTGGGTAGTGGGGACTGGGACTGGGAAGTTTCTTGGCAGTTATAACGAAACCCGTTGCAGTTATCTCTTTTTCACTTTTCTCTCCTCAGTTATCTCCTTTTTTATCTATCTTGTTTTTTTATTTTGTTTTTTTATCTTTTTTTCCATAATAACCTTCGTGTTTGGTTGTAAGGATAATGTAATAGCTGGGCAAAATCGACAGTTCACATTTTGCTGAATTTGTTGAACACCTGGCTTTATTGTGGTAGAGATATGAAGTGACTTGCAAGGAGCAGCTTGAATGCGGGGTTTTCAATTGTAGGGTTTTATACGTTCCATCTTGGTGGATGGTGCATGCATGTTGTCAATGGTGACCTTATACAAACGGATATATGCATGTTGCATCTTGAGTAAATGACGGTAGAATTATGATCATATTATGAAGACTAATGAATCTATCTAGTACTATGATTATATTTCGTCCAGGACGCTCTTCAAACTTGATGAATCATTTAGGACTAAATATTTTGTCTAGAGATTCTCAAAAATGAGTTGCAATACGACGTTGCCTAGCTCTTAGAAAAACAAAACAAAACGTTTACAGCTTTTGACCATGCATGACCTCCACCTAAACTCAACTTCAGGTTTTCTTATAAAAAATAAATATGTTATGTAACAGTAAATTAATGTTGACAAAGATTGATAGAAGATCGCAGATGAATTTTATCATATAATCTTCTTGAAAATAATGAGTTTCATGAGACAAAACCTAATTCGACACAAAGTTGGAAATCCTCTCTAGTTACTATAAATTAAAAAAAAACAAAACAAACTAAGCTTAGTACTTAGAATCACATCAAGATTGGTTTCAATCAGGCATTCACAAAGTGATCAAAGTTCAGAGATGAACAACAAGAAGTCCTCTTCAAGTGCTTTGATAACATTGCCTTCGCCAATTGAAGAAGATGAAACTGAATGGAAGAAGAGCATGCATACCATCTGGAGTTTCGGCCATCACATAAACGATTTATTTCATTATGTCCATGCAAGAAAAAATGTTAGATATTGCAAATATATATTCACATAAATCCAATTTCTAATTAAAATAAATAATTATAATTGTAAAATCAAGAACACAAGATGAACATGAAGAACACCAATGTTACCAACTCGGATGTAGGAGGATAGGAAGATGTTGAAGTCGAGTCATGTGTCTCACACACTTTCCTTAAGACAAATTATGCCTTCTCTATCAGTGCAAAAGGCTTGATGGCACTTGTCTCCCAAGATACAACGACTACTCGTGCTTTTGGAGCTGCACTGCTACCAAGAACACCCGACGAACTTGTTCTACCTTCTTTCTATCATCAGAAAGCTAAAACTAGAGAAAGAGAGAGTACTCAAAAGAGGAGGAGATGATTTGAGTTGGTGTGTTTAGAATGAGGGAAGAGGTCACCTATTTATACATGGGAAAACCTTAGAATCACTTGAATGTCATGAATTTCATGAGTTACAACCCTTTCACCTTTGGTGTAGTTACCACCTTGTAATATTACAACCTTTCATAACACCACAACCATTCCATTTAACATCCACTACCATTCCATTTAACATCTTATGATGTTATAGAATCCAAATAACCATGGAAGGTGAAAAGCATAAAACCGTTTGAAGTATTCAACTTTGGGTGACATTCTGATTCACCCTATAACCTACTTAAATTATCCAATTTAAAATGATTAAATAAAATGGTGACTTTCACCATTTTTTCCAACAATTCCCCACATGAATGAAATTGGCGACCAAAGACTCGATAGACTTGGTGATAGATTTTTACGGTTGAAACCTGCTTAGGATAGGTAGGTTTTACCCTATAAACCTTCCCTTTTGAAAGTATGCCGACTTTACTAACTAGACAGTAGACGCGATGTCTTTGAACTGTTCGTCATTTGTGTAAATGATGACATACATCACACAGGAGTCTTCCTGGTACTTTACAGTTCTCACTTTTGTGTCCATTTTGGCCTTGGACACACGCCTGGTTCTGTAAGAGTTTAATAAGAATTGTGCCCTAATCAATTCCCTTAGAAGCGGCCTTATTTCTCTCTTACATAGGTGATTTCTTAATAAAGAGAAACCCGCATTACTCCGCTCGGATTTCCAATGCATAAGAATCATTAAAAGTTGTCATTTAACCTCATTCCTTACGGGCATCATTGTTTTCATCATACGAATAGACGTGAGGAAAATCCCCACAGTGATCCGACATGGTCTCTACAGTTTGGTTGTCCCTTTTGAACCTAGATCTTGAGATCTCCAGTCACCTAGGTTGGGTGTCCACTGCAAAGATTTTTAATTTATGGGGTTTTAGTCCCATTCCCCTCGATGATTTATCAACTAGCTCTCTACTTAATCCTTTGGTTAACAGATCCGCAATATTATCTTTTGACCTCACACATTCAATAGAGATAACTCCAGTAGAGAGTAGTTATTTGATGGTATTATGTCTTCGACGAATATGTCTAGACTTACCATTATACATTGTGCTCTGTGCCCTGCCAATTGCATATTGACTATCACAATGTATGCATATTGCAGGCACATATTTTATCCATCTTGGAATATCCTCTATGAATTGGCGTAGCCATTCTGCCTCTTCCCCACATTTGTCTAGAGCGACAAACTCAGACTCCATCGTGGATCTGATTATAATTGTCTGTTTAGAGGATTTCCAGAACACTGCTATACGTCCCAGTGTAAACACATAACCACTAGTGGACTTTGAGTCTTTCATGTCAGAAATCCAGTTTGCATCACTGTATCCTTCTAGGAAACTGGATAATTGGTATAGTGTAGCCCATAACCTCGAGTGTACCTTAAGTACTTGAGTACCCTCATAATTACTTGCCAATGCATAGCTCCAGGATTACTAGTGTATCTGCTTAGGTTGTTCACAACGTAAGCTATGTCTGGTCTTGTACAGCTCATTAAGTACATTAGACTTCCAATGACTCTAGAGTACTATAACTGAGAGATACTCTCTCATTTATTCTTTGAGAGATGTAGAGTCATATCTACCGGTTCTGGCAACTCCAGAATTATCCTTATCGAATTTTCCAAGGATATTGTCCACATAATGTGATTGACTTAATACAAGTCAATTTGATGTTCTTGTGATTTTAATCCCCAATATAACATCAGCATGACCCATATCTTTCATGTCAAATCTTGAATTTAACATATCCTTAGTTGATTTAATCATCTTTTCATTGCTTCCAACGATAAGCATGTCATCAACATACAAACACAAGATGACATATCCATTTTCTGTGTCTTTGACATACACATATTTATCACATTCATTGATCTTGAATCCACTGGTGATCATAGCGTTGTCAAATTTCTCATGTCACTGCTTTGGTGCTTGTTTTAAGCCATACAATGACTTTACCAATTTGCACACTTTTCTTTCTTGATCAGGAGCGGAGAAACCCTCAGGTTGCTCCATATAAATTTCCTCTTCGACATCTCCATTAAGAAAAGTGGTCTTCACATCCATTTGATGCACTTCAAGATTCCGCAATGCGACGATTGCAAGTACCATTCTAATGGATGTTATTCTTGTCACAAGAGAATAAGTGTTGAAATAATCCAGGCCTACCTTTTACTTGTTGTAATACCCCAGATTTTCATATCATTTTCCTTGTATTACTTCTAAAATTAATGAAGGATTATTTATGGAAATTCTTTAGTTTGTGCGAAGTTGAAATTTCGGGAGTAATTTTTAAGGTGCTTTGACTTTTAAGAGACCAAAAGTTGACTTTATTTTTCGTAAGTTATCTTCGAAAACTTCATTCTTGAAAGTTGTAGAGTTTGTCGATACGAGTTCGTAGATATGTGACACGCCTGAAACGGAGGTAGTATGAGAAAGTTATGATCAAAGGAAGTTAGTTTCCGGGTTTGAAAACTGTATAAGTAGAAAAATGTGGGGGAGTTATTTTTGGAAACCTAAATTCAGTTCACTTTCTCTCTCCTCCCTTTCCCGACGCACCCGAGCTCTCTCTCTTCTCCGGCCGAGTTCTCACTCATCCGGCCACCAAACCGGACGCCACCGGTCCCGTTCGACTCCCATAACCGTCCTCTCCATTTCTGGAGCAGTCCCGCTCGTCGTCGCGACGCCTGGAAGCCGCCACGAAGCGGCGGAGCTGTAGCTATTCCGCCGGAAAGCCGACGATTTTGACGGTGATTCCGGCCAAGTTTAGGTGAGTCTTGCTCTCCTCTCTCTTCTAGAGATGTTTATACCTCTTTGCTGACCTAAAGAGCTAGTTTGGGCGTCGGATTTGCAGGTTTGGTTTTTGATTTCGTTTTGGAGTTTCGAGGCGTTTTCCGGCTGATTCCGGCTGAACCAGTTAAAACCTTAGGTATTAAAGTTGTTCACCATGCTTCAATATACAAGTTTCATGTTGTGAGTTTCTCCTAAATCGGAAGTTTTGGAGTGGCGCGTGGGGCTCACTCGCCGCCACCGCCTGTGGCAGCGCGTTCGGCTGAGTTGTGGCCTTAGTTTCCTGTGGTTAGCTAGTCCTTGCTGCTGTGAGCTTGTTGAGAGGTAGTATGGCTAGGTTTTGAGCAAGGTTTGCATGTTAGGACTTAGGTTTGTTTGTTTTGGCTTGGTTGGGTTAGAGTTTAGGTTTTGAAGATTTGAGGCAGCTCTATTGTGTCCTTGAGTTCAACGACTTTGGGAAGTTGTCCTCCCTTGAGCTAAGGGTTAGTTTAAGGGTATTGTGTTATACGTTAGTACTTTGGTTTCTAAGGTTTTTAATTGTGTGATTTTAGGTGATTTGTGATTTTGTGATTGGCTTGCCTTTGTTGTGTTGGGGGTTTTGCAGCGGGATTTCTAGGTGAGTAAATCTCACCATGGTTCGCTTTTGGACCTAATTTTATTATGGTCATTGGATGTTGATGATGGATTTAATAATATGCTATTAATTGTTTTTAGATATATGAGCTTGATCGCCAACGGCTCATAGGTAAGATTAAAACCAGTTTTCCTCATATGTTTATTTTTGATGTTTTTGTGATCATAATTTTGTTGATTTTTGATAAGTTATTTTTGTGAAATAATATATAATGATCATATAATTATATCCTTGTGAAGGATATAATTTATAATGTGAATCATGTGTTGTTGATGATGATGTGGTGATATAGTGAATTGTTGTTCAAAATAGTCAAATTGGGTTCCAAGCCTTTAACCGGGTGATTGGTTACGGTTATGATAAAATTTTATTTTGTGATTTTTATTGGACAGTCAAACTGGGTTCCAAGCCTTTGGCCGAGTGAATGGTTACGGTTAGGAATAGAGCTCTAGTCCGTCCGTCAGTGTAGGTCATGGGAGATACTTTATGGTATCTGGGACCCATGGGTACACAATTTGTTGTTGTAGGTCATGAGAGGTATTTATTAAATATCTGGGACTCATGGGTACATTTCTTTGGTAATGTGTTGGATTTGTGGTTTTTAATTATTGATCAAATCTCTCTTGTGGAATGTTGGATGTGATAAATGTTGTGTTATTTTTGAGTTTACTCATACGGGCTTTTTAGCTTACCGGGTTTGTTATTTTACAATCTTGGTGCACCAATTATTAGTGTAGGGGTTAGACCTGCAGATGAGGATTAATAGGGTTGAGACGGAGGCTTAGTGGCAGAGTTCTTTTTTTTTTTTGCTGTACTCTGTATAGTTTTGTTAATTAGGTAGACAGTATTAAACTCATGAGATTATTCTCATGTTCTTGTGTTGTAAGTTTATGTAAACAAGGAAGTGTAATATTTAACTCAGAGATGAGTTGTATGATATTTACTTTACGCTTTTGAGTTCTAGATGTTTGGGATTGTTGTTGAAACATGATGAGATATTTATATTTTAAGTAAGATCATGCCAAAAATTTTAAAAATTATCTTTCGAAAATTAGAGTGTGACACTTGTAGCCTTTAATCACAAGCCTTGCCTTGTACTTGTCTATTGACCCATCTGCTTTCAATTTCCTTTTAAAAATCCACTTGTAGCTTAAAGGTTTACAACATGGTGGAAGATCCACCAGTTCCCAAGTGTGATTTTGTAAAATTGAGTCAATTTCACTCTTGATAGCTTCTTTCCACAAAGGACTATCAGTAGAGTTCACCGCCTCTTTAAAGGTACGAGGTTCACCTTCAAGCATATATGTCAAAAAATCTGACCCAAAGGATTTTTCTGTCCTTGCTCTCTTACTTAGTCTAGGTTCAACCTCAGACTCAGTTTCTTCATGTTGACTGTTTTCATTAGCAGCCTGGCAAGTTCTAGTACTAGCCTCACTTGTCTGTTTCGAAGAACTTGATTCTTCTCTAGACTTACATGGAAACACATTTTTGAAAAATGATGCATTTCTTGATTCTATTATGGTGTCCTTATGTATATTAGAGATTTCTGATTTGTGCCAAAGGAAATGATAAGCCGTACTGTTATGTGCATATCCAATGAAAATGCAATCAACTGTTTTAGGCCCATTTTTCACCTTTTTAGGTTTAGGGACTGCCACCTTAGCCAAACATCCCCATACTCGCAAGTAATCATAGGATCGTTTTCTCCCTTTCCATAGTTCATATGGAGTTTTCTCTTCTTTCTTTTTGGGAACCTTATTTAAAAGGTAATTAGCCGATAAAATGGTGTCTCCCCACATGTTAGGTGGCAAGCCAGAACTTTGTAGCATTGCATTCATCATTTCAATCAAAGTACGGTTCTTTCGTTCAGCAACACCGTTAGACTGTGGCGAGTAAGGTGTTGTTCTCTCGTGAATGATCCCATTCTGAGCACGAAATTCAGCAAATGGCAATTCATACTCACCTCCTCGATCACTTCTTAATACTTTGATTTTCGTATCGAGTTGATTTTCGACCTCACTCTTATAGAGAACGAATTTCTCTATTGCTTCATCTTTGCTCTTCAACAAATACACATAGCAGTATTTCATGCTGTCATCGATAAAGGTAATAAAATATTTGTTACCATCTCGAGACTGGGTTGATTTCAAATCACATATATCGCTATGGATTAAATCAAGGGGTTCATTGTTTCTTTCAACGGTCTTGAAAGATGATCTCGTTAGTTTTGCCTCAACACAAGTTTCACACTTATGTTTTGCATCAATTTAGAATGTTGGTTAGTGTTCCATGTTAATTAGCCTTCGCAAAGTACCATAATTAACATGTCCTAGTCTACCATGCCATAAATTGGAAGACTCAAGCATATAAGTGGAAGTGCTAGCTTCATTCATATTTTTGACAATTGTCATTACATTCAGTTTAAACATTCCACCACTCATATAACCCTTACCCACATACATTCCACTCTTGGACAAAACAACCTTGTCAGACTCTATCACTATGCGAAAACCATGAGTATTCAGCAGTGCACCAGAGATAAGGTTCTTGCGGATATCAGGAACATACAGAACGTTGTTCAAAGTCAGTTCCTTCCCTAGAGGTCATCTTCAAAACCACATTACCCTTGCCCTGGATGACAGATGTGACTGAGTTTCCCATGTACATTATCTCCCCATCAGTGGTAGACTTAAATTTGGAGAACATCTTCTTGTCAGCACAAACATGGCGAGTAGCTCCAGTGTCAAGCCACCACTCCATTGGGTTTGTCACACCCAACTTTTTTTTTCTTTTCTTTTAAGTTGTAGGTGTGACAGGAAAATAAAAATAAAATAGGATAGAAATACAAACTAATGATAATTTGAAGCTTTCAGAAAAATATGCAGCAGAGCTGTAACTTTGGAAAATCATAATTAATCCTAGGAAACTTATTTTTAAGAGATTCCAACAATCATTAAGGTCTCTACTCTAACTTTCATGAAGACAGCAAGTTCAAACAACCAACCAATTTGTACAGTTTTTAGAAATAATGTAACTGGTCCAAAATCTCAGAAATACTGATCTGTAGAATTTCCTAATGCAAATCTTAAACTTTAAAAAATCATAACTTAATCTAGAAAAATATTTTTTAAGTGATTCAAAATCTAGAATGAACCTTAAGATGTCTACTACAAATCTTATGAAGAAACCAACTTCAAATTCCAAAAAAAAAAAAACTGTACAATTTTCAAAAAGAAAGGTAACTGATGCAGAATTTTCAAAAAAATAGTTCCAACTTTTTGCAAATTTTATTATACCTTGAGTTTAACCAAAGAATCTTAAATATAAGAGCTGGAAATATAATGAATCAATTTGAAGAACTTGGAATCAATAACTAATTCAATAAAAAAGTCGTTACATCTGCACGTGGGTTTATAAAGTATGAGAAGTTTAACTTGAACTGTTATATTTAAAGTGAAATGAATTTGATTATCCGATTTCTTAAATAACTGCTCTACTAAAAATGGGAACAAAACACGTCCTTTTTTTTCTTCATAAAATTCCAGTGGTGTTTTACGGTTATGCTTATAGTAACTTATTTTTATTTCTTTAAGAATTTTCTTTTATCTTAATTTTTTGGGTAACTCAGAAAAAGGCTTCACAAAGACACCAAAAGAGCGTCTACATATGGCTCTTACCTATATATCTCAAAATAAGGGGCGAATAGCAAGGGCTACACCCAAGCAGCTCACTTGTTTGGAAACTACATATGTGTCCATATATAATTCCTTTCTCCATGGAATCCCTCAAAATAAATTGATAGCTCCACTTTTTAAGAATTCTTATTTGTTATCTATTATTCAGGACGAAGCACCCGTGATAAAGAAAATTGACTCCTCTAAACACAAGATTTTGAGACTTGATAATTAAATTGTAGGGATGAAAACTCTAAATATTGTTAATTCTACCATACTATATCGTCAAAGAAGTTAATAAAATGGATAGCTTTTGCCGTCTCCCACGTTTGATAAACATAACCCAAGGTACTAGTGATGCATAAAACGCTACTGGCTGGCCGGTGTGATGCTAGTATTTCTATGCTTCATTTTCCTTAACTCTCTATGAGTGGTGATAAACTTTATTTGTTCCCTGAACAACCAGATCTCTCCGCTAGCAACCTAGAGACAGAGAAAACCTTGTGTTCTACTTCTACAGAGAAAACCAGTCAAGAATCAATTTCCTGATGCTTTTCAACTGTCATCTCTGTAAGGCAGATTGTGACATAAAGCCATGGCATCTAGGTGTTTGCTACGTACCAATTTGTAATGGAGATCTCTGTAATTTCCACTCTTTGTAATATGGAAATCTGGAAATCATAAAACAAAATAAACCACGTTTCTTCCTAAAAAAAGAAAAAGAAGAAGATAGTAAACCACGTTTATATATGCGCGCAGTTCTCTTTGGAAATCATAGAAGTAATTACAAATCGAAATCCAACTTGCCAACTGCAAGTTTGAAAAGATAGATTCAGAAGACAAGCACGCACCTAACTTCTGGGCATGCAATGGAGAAGAGGCCTATATATAGGCCAATGCAGTGGTCTCCCTATATTAGGGTTAGGGTTTTGATGGCTCACCCACCTCCGCAGTTGGCATTGAGTACCGGTACATCGGACACAAGTGGCTTATATCTAGCCACTTAGCAATGCAATCAGCATGAAAATGGTGAAAGCAAGGCAAGCGAGTAAGACTAATCATCATTGATCGCTTCTTCTTCTTCTTCTTCTTGATTCCTCCTCCTTGTCGTCCTCGTCTACGTCTCGGTTCAAGGCTCTTCATACAAATAACACATTTTGCCGTCAGTCTAGTAACAGCTTCTAAATCCAAACCATCTTCAAGAGTCACTATTTTCAATCCCTCAATTGATGATTTAGTTGCCGGAATAAAATTGGGCCGATACGTTTCCATCGACTCCCTCGTTACCATATCATGAACCTCGTCGGCAATACGCAATAAGGCGCGGTCAGTCACATCCACACATAACACTTCAACAGGCAGCTCCGAGCAGACGGCCACGTCAACCACCTTGAATATCTTCTCACATATTTTTGGGTGCTCATCTTCCGGGACACCCATGCGTGAAAGACACTCACAAATTCTCTGTATAAACCTACTCCTATAGGATAGCACCTTGACTTGAGGGAAGTAAAGGAACAAGTTTCTGGCAGCTACGCGGTGGGACAGTACTTCATCAACAACAAACGGATCATTAATCTCATGGCGGCTCCTGATCATCTTGTGGTACAGAAATCTGATTTCAAGCCAGTTTATCCTTGTTTCTTTTAGGCAGGGCTCCGTTAATTGCTCGGCTTCCGACAAGAACCAGTGCCTCTCCATTTTGGTTCATCGATCTGACGTACTCTTCCGGGTCATGATGAGGTTATTTATATAGATATCGATCATAGCTAACTAACCCTAAACCAAATATGATCAGGAAATCAAATACTAAAAGGAGATGGATTCTTCAAAAACCAAATGTGACCTAATCTTACCATCTTCTATATATATATATACACAGGGCTCTTCATCTAAGGAATCCCTTATTTTGTTTATATGAGGGATGAGGGATTACACCAACTTTTCAATTATATTTTTGAATCTCCACCGTTCAGTTTGTTGATGCTTATAATTATATAGATCAATTATGCAAATTTTCAGCCAATTTAGTGATCGTTAAGGTGTCGAACAAGATTAAATTAATGAACGAACCAAATCTGCCAAACATGAACCGTTCATGCTTATAATTATAAATCGTAGTTTTGAATGCCTTAACGATTACCAAAATTTCTGAAAATTTGCAGAAGTGTATAAACACGAAAATATCTGCAACAAATAACAGAAAGACACGTGTACAAAGAATAATTTAATTTAAATCAAATGCGAATGCGGGTTACAATCTTTGTGAACTCCTCTGATTCTATCTCCGAATTTAGGTCTAACTCAAGGGTGACAAGCACTTGTTCTTCAGGGTTACGCGGATTGATCACGTAACAAGTATTTGGGATTTGGATTTGGGTTTAGTGAAGAACTGGCTATTTAGGGAGCTTGATAGTTCTTCAAGGATCTAGTAAAGAACTGGCTATCTGGAGAGCTTGATAGTTCTTCAAGGGTTTAGGGGAGACTTCTGAGCTCGCGGAGGGATTTCTCTCTCTCTAGTTCGCTGCCTTCTTTTATGCTCCCTCCTCTTGGTATGAGAGGGGGTATTTATAGTGTTAGCATGCCTCCACTTAAGGCATGTAATGAAGATTCTGAATCAATAATATTTCCTTAATCGAATCAATGAATCTTGACTGATTTACTTGCCGATTTTAACATAATCAAATTAATCAAATCTTGAGATTTAGATATGCCCAGATCGCTTTGGATTAAATGTCCTGTTTTGAGCAAGATCCTTACGCTATCTCGCGGATATGGAAGGTATCCCGCGAGGAAGCTTGATTTCCAAGCAAGCGGTGATTTCTAATCCCACTTCGCGGACTACTTCTCCTGGACGTACATCCCCGCATGCATGCGAACTCTGTCGTCTAGCTCCTTCGAGAGGTTCTCCTTACGCGGGGCCATCTCGCCTCGCCTTTATGTTAATATACGCGCGTGGAACCATCTCGCCTCACCTTCATGTAAATCTACGCGCGCGGAGTCCATTTCGCCTCGCGAAGTCAAGTTCACCTCGCGAAGTCAATTTCACCTCGCCAAGCCTAGCTCACCTCGCGAAGTCCATTTCGCCTTGCGAAGTCAAGGTCACCTCGCGGAGTCAATTTCACCTCGCCAAGCCTAGCTCGCCTCGCGAAGTCCATTTCGCCTGGCGAAGTCCTATTCGCCTTGCGAAGTCTATCTCGCCTCGGGAAGTGATGTTCGCTTGGCGAAGTCTATGTCGCCTCGCGAAGTCCTGTTCATCTCGCGAAGTCTTGTTCGCCTTACGAAGTCTATCTCGCCTCGGGAAGTGCTGTTCGCCTGGCGAAGTGTTGTTCGCCTCGCGAAGTCTATGTCGCCTCGCGAGGTCCTGTTCACCTGGCGAAGTCTTTTTCGCCTTGCTAAGTCTATCTCGCCTCGGGAAGTTCTGTTCGCCTGGCGAAGTTATGTTCGCATGGCGAAGTCTTGTTCGCCTTGCGAAGTCTATCTCGCCTCGGGAAGTGTTGTTCGCCTGGCGAAGTCTTGTTCGCCTTGCGAAGTCTATGTCGCCTGGCGAAGTCCTGTTCGCCTCGGGAAGTGTTGTTCGCCTGGCGAAGTCCTGTTCGCCTGGCGAAGTTTATGTCGCCTCGCGAAGTCTTGTTCGCCTTGTGAAGTCTATCTCGCCTCGGGAAGTTCTGTTCGCCTGGCGAAGTCTTGTTCGCCTTGCGAAGTCTATCTCGCCTCGGGAAGTGCTATTCGCCAGGCGAAGTCTTGTTCGCCTTGCCAAGTCTATGTCGCCTCGCGAAGTCCTGTTCGCCTGGCGAAGTCTATCTCGCCTCGGGAAGTGTTGTTTGCCTGGTGAAGTCTTGTTCGCCTTGCGAAGTCTATGTCGCCTCGCGAAGTCCTGTTCGCCTGGCGAAGTCTTGTTCGCCTTGCGAAGTCTATCTCGCCTCGGGAAGTGCTGTTCGCCTGGCAAAGTCTTATTCGCCTTGCGAAGTCTATGTCGCCTCGCGAAGTCCTGTTCGCCTGGCGAAGTCTTGTTCGCCTTGCGAAGTCTATCTCGCCTCGGGAAGTTCTGTTCGCCTGGCGAAGTCACATCATCAATCGACACTTGATAATTGATTTCAATCGGGATTTAAGGTTTTGTTGTCAGCCGATTATTTCCACGTTGCCACGTGTTATTTCTGACGGCTTCCCAATTTTGTTGACTCACGAGCCACGTATTTTCTTGGATTATTCAACGACTATTATTATCGTTAAATTTTATATGTCTACAAATGCCCCCACTTCAAGGTGCGTCGTAGCCATGTTGTCGTCATGTGCCAGAGGCGCGACTTGAAGTCTATGTTTAATGGGTTAATTTTGTGGGAGTTCCTGAATTTATAGGGATTCCTAATTTTGTAAGGATTCCCTAGTTTCTTGTAGAGATTCCTTGAATTTATAGGATACTCGAATTTTGTTGGGATTCCTTAATTCGCAAGGATTCCTGCGAATTTGATTTGGTAAATTTTCCAAGTAGTGGGCGGAAACTTTGATGTATTTCTTTCTTGATTTGCTTGATTCTCCATACTTTTCCAGTTTCAATGGGGAAAGACTGCACTATAAATTAGAGCTTCCAGTTGAACATTATTCATCACAAAGTTACAACCATCTCACTGGGAGATCAGCGGTATACTCTCCCTCCTTTTGATTTGATTGCTATGGCGCAGAGTCATATAATTAGCTGACCCCTCTTTTTTTTTTTTAATCTTGTATGTGTAGGTCGCGAGGTATTTATGAGTTGTCAGTAACAACAGAAACCTTACTCGGCGAGGCGCAGCAGGATCTTAAGGCAGCGAGGTGCAGCAGGATCTTATGGCAGCGAAGCACAAAAAAAATTTTGACAAGTCAAATTTGTTTTTGTGTGGACGTATATTACTTCGCATGGCAACTTTCAAAAGTTTCAAGAAAGGCACGATCACTATCCTTGAAGATACTAACGACGTTCAAAGCGATGGCACCACCTTGTGTACCTATCTTTCATTGACTGGGCCGCGCGCCCTCGAGCCTCCCTCGTATGATGGTTCAGGTCACATTCCTCGGTGGTCTTTCCAACAATCGCGTCAGCTGGCCACCTTTCAATCAGCCAAATCCACCAGTGAGAAGCGAAGCGCAAATGTATGGATGTTGAAATATGCCCATCATGACCATAACGTTCTTCAAACACCGTTTGTGCTTCTCAGCGACCGTACGTGCAATGGTTCGGTGTAATGGAGAGGGTTTCGTGCAAACAGAGCCTTCTCTTACACGGAACGTTACTAGGAGTGGTTAGAAGACATCTTAAACCGAAGCGGAGATCTCATCCACAAAGCCGACCTCTACCAAGCGGTGATTGCATTGCTCTTCAGCTATGATCGTGTTGTACCTGTGATGCGGGTCTTCTGTGAGTATTGGTGCCCTAACACGAATACTCTTCACACATCGTGTGGCGAGATGTCTATTTCTTTGAGGGATTTGACATATATTTGTGGTTTGCCCTTAACTGGGAGGTTCTATGACGAAGATGTTCCATCCATCGAAGAATTTTCAGTCAAGGGGAAAGGTGGTGAACCAATCATTCCCAAGAGTTGCAGGTTTTTATTTCTTGCGTACCACAAGCTTTGCAAGGACAATAAAGGGCAAAAAGTGAAGATCGCGTCGTGGATACAATACTGGTACAAAGGAAGTTTGAGATACAAGAGACCGCCCGCCAAAAGTGTACGGAACAAGAAAGATGCACCTCAGAACGCGTACAACCCGTCTGGTGAAATCCACGAGGTTCAAGCCTGGACTGATGACAACTCCGCACCGTTCGATGACTTGGGAGTGGATGATGAAGACATGGAGTCTACTTACTTGGCGACATTTTATGCGTGCTGGTTGTGTCTATTCGTCTTTCCTATGGACGACACAGGCTTGATCCGACCTAGCGTGTTTAAAGTTGCCAGCAAAATGTCCCAAGGCTATCAATTTTGTCTAGCTGTACCTGTGTTAGCCAACATTTATCAAGGCTTGAACAAGATTTCTGCTTCTAAAGACCCGGGGAACTGTTCGGCCACTTTACCCTTTCACTACGTGTATACGTGGTTGGCTGAGTACTTCGGCACCCATTTTTATTCTCCTCTTCTTGACAACTTTAAACCGCGCATGGTTCACTTTTCAGGGGCATTTTCGGCCAAGCACTTTGGAGACGCACAAGCTCGTTCTTTATTCAACGAGTATGGCAATGTGGGGATGGACATCCTAGCCATAGTCCCTAAAGAATATAGAGTGATCGTTGACCGTGAGAATGTTAAACGTTCAGACATTGGCTACCTCACCTGCCTTCGATCTGGATTTCTTACTCTTAGGCAGGGCAACTGGCGAGTCGTTCAACCCTACAGTCCTTACCGTTTCAGCCGTCAGTTTGGCTATGTTCAAGATGTTCCAGGAAGTCTTCAAAAAGACATTCGGATGGGCGCATTATCCTCGACGTACTGGCATTGGGAAAGCTTTACCAAACGTGAGACAGGGAGCACAGTGACATTGCCTCCTGAGAGCGTTCTAACAGAGTACATGGTGACTCGTGATTATGTGGAATGGTGGTCCAAGGTGTATCGTTCCATGCCCAAGATGACTACAGCAACAATGCTTGGGTCACCGCACCAGCCTTTAAAAACGAAAGAAGACAAGGTTGCTGCTCGCGTGGTACCGCCCTGCCAGAAAGTGGTTCCCCACGAGATACCATTTCAGCAGGAAGTGGTTCCCCGCGAGATGCCGTCTCGCCAGAGAGTGGTTCCTCGCGAGATGCCATCTGGCCAGAGAGTGGTTTCCCGCGAGATTGAACTTGACAATAATCTTCACGCATCTTCTACCAAGGCGTTGCCCCCAAGTAGCAATTCTCCCAATGAACCGCACCAAGCTTTAGAAGGTCATGGGGACTCATCTGATCATCATCTCGCCCAGAGTCACCTTAAGTTGAAGGGGACAAAAACTCAAGCAAAAAGACTTAGTGGGAGTAGTAACAGTTCCAGGGACATGAACTTCAAGCGTCGAAGGATTGAACCCGACCTTGGCTCCGTTTATTTCAATCCTGACGATGAGTTTCTCCTTAATAGAAATTTTCTTGGCGAAGTTCCTGGTCCCTCGAAACAGACTCCAAATCATGTCGAGGTATGTTCGCCACCATCACCATGTATATTTTTTTGACATTATATGCATGATCTGAACTCATTTTCTTTACCTTCTTGTTTTCAGCTAGAAGGACTCCCACTTTTTGAAGATGAAGCTTGTTCGAAAGAGGTTTGCCTCGTTTCAACAGAACCAATGAAGACTGACTCTTTTCACGAAGACGATGCATGCAAACAAAACGACTCGTAACAAGTTAATCTTGAAGATATTTCGGTGAATCCTCTGAGGCTTTTAAGCAATATGGCATTCTCTGAAGTCACCCACGGTGAAGTTGATGTTATGGATACTAACCAAGGGCTCCGAAGGATTCGTATGCAGGCTGCCACTCTAATTTGTGAACAAATTGAAGACGTCATCACGAAGCACTCATCAAGAACCATTCTTTCTAAAAAAGAAAGACGTTGGCGAGATGGTGGCCAAACTTCAGTGTTATGGGTTTGATCCTTCGCCAGTAAAAGACAAGGTAGAAGGCTTGATGACTTGTGCTAATCAGTATAACGCGGCAAGGCTTGTATGCATGCATAAAGCTACTCCAGGCACATGTGATCAACGTTTACCTTATATGGAGGCTGAAATTGCAAAGTTGGTCGAACTTCGTCAAACTGACTTTGGTCAACGTCAGACTATGATTGAGTCCTTGGATATCTTGAAGGAAGAGCAACAGAAGTTAGAGCAGAAAATAGCCTCCCTAGATGTGAGCCTTCTACTTCATGACAAAAGGCTTGCCGATTTAGAGAAGCAGAAAGTCCAAATCAAGGAAACTCCAGAGTTAACTGCTGAAGAACTTAAGGAAGCAAAGAGGTTCCGAGATGATTTTGAAAAGCAACGCAACATCTTCAAAGGCCTATCTTGGACGTGAAGGGCCCATCATTGTTTAGTAACTTATGATTTATTCTTTTTTTCTTTTGCGCATGTAATAAGTCATTTTGACAATAGAACTCATTATGCAATAAAAAAAAGATTTTTTTTTTTTGATGTGACTGAACTTAAGAATATAATTCTCAAGCTGCCTACGTATCCTTCCAAAGAAAGAATCAAGTCATAACGTAGATCAAGGATGAGGATTTAGAACTTTTTTTTTGAATTTTTTTTTTGTGCCTTGTGCAGTTTAGGCTTATGCAGGCTAGGAGCATTTTTTGTCATTTGCAGTTTAAGCTCGTGCAGACAAGGAGCGTTTTTGTCATTCGCAGTTTACGCTCGTACGGACAAGGAGCGGTCTTCACTTGATTTAAGCGTAGTATTTCTTTAAGAACTTGCCGTTGATTGGGCCAATTCTCAAACCGTCTTCAGCTACAATTTTGTAGGCTCCGTTGGTGTAGACTTCGCTGATGACATAAGGGCCATCCCACTTTGACTTGAACTTGGGTCCGGTCTTGTGTGTCATGATGATGGGTCTGCGTACAGCAAGGACCAAGTCACCGATTTCAAAGGATCGAGGCCGAACTCCTTTGTTGAATGCACGCGACATCCGAGCTTGGTAGCATTCTAAATGTTGTTGTGCATCGAGCCTCTTCTCGTCTAAAGCTTCCAACTCTTGAAATCGTAGCTTGATATTTTCTTCATTTGTGAGGCCTTCTTGCAAACCAATCCTCAATGAGGGAATTTGCTTCTCTAATGGCAAGACGGCTTCAACACCATACACAAGAGAATAAGGTGTGGCATTTGTGGCAGTTCGGTATGTCGTTCTATATGCCCACAATGCTTCGCCCATCTTCTCATGCCAGTCTCTTTGTGCCTTGCTGACGGTCTTCTTCAAGATGTTGCAGAGCGTCTTATTGAATGCCTCCGCCAAACCATTAGCTGGTGCATTGTACATCGATGAAAAGTGTAGCTTGAAGTGATACTTTTCGCGAAGTTTTTGCATAGCACTATTTGAGAAGTACTTGGCGTTATCTGTAATGGTGCAACGTGGCACACCATATCGTTGGATGATACACGTCTAGATGAAGTCTACAACGGTTTCTTTATTTATCTCTTTAAGCGGTACTGCCTCTGACCACTTTGAGAAGGAATCCGTGGCTGCCAAAATGTATATGTGGCCTCCAGAAGATTTCGGATTTATGGGTCCCACAGCGTCTATCCCCCAGACATCAAACGGGTGTGAAGCGATCGTAGGATGCAGTAGCTCAGGCGGATATGGATAAAGTTTGCGTGGAATTGACAGGCTTGACATTTCTGAGCGTACTCCATGCAATCCTTGACCATTGTGTGCCAGTAGTAACTCATTCGCCTTACTTGGAAATGTAATTTAGGGCCTGATTGATGAGCTCCACATATTCCGGAATGGACCTCTTCCATGGCTTTGGACGCCTCTTCTTTTCCCAAACACCTAAGGAGTAACCCGTCAAATGATCGTCGATAAATAGTCTCCTTGTAGTAGAAAAAGCGTGGGGCTCTTCATTTGATATTCGTTCGCTGTTTTAGATCGTCAGGCAATTTATTATGCTCAATGTAGTCGATCAAAGGATGCCTCCAATCTTCGACGTCAATAACATAGACGGAGACCACATTGGAATTTTCGCACAATGGGACAATCCCTGTTGAGACAACCCATTGTTGGCAAATTGAAAGGTCCACGATTTCATCATTTGATAATGCCAAAGTTGCTGCTAGGTTGGCCAAGGCATCCGCCATCTGGTTTTCTTTCCTTGGCACATTATCTAGTGTAACAACATCGAAACCCGTCAAGAGTTGTGTAGCGAGACGGAAATAAGGAACCAAATCCTCTTTCCTGACTTCGTAATTAGTTAGTAGTTGATCAATTACTAACTTTGAATCCCCGTATACTTCTAGATTTGCAATTTGCATTTCTAAGGCCGTTTGCAATCCCATGATGAGAGCTTGGTATTCCGCAACATTGTTGGAACACAATTCACCAAGAGTGAAGGCATATGGCAATATTTGCTTTTGGGGGGTGACGAAGACAACGCCGGCCCCTGCTCCGTCTACTCTTGAAGATCCATCAAAGAACATCTTCCAAGTGGGGAGAATTTCGGCAAGAAAGACTTCTTCATCCGACAAGTCATCTAAAATTTCCCAATCTGCGGGGATTGGGTGATCCGCTAGAAAGTCAGCCACAGCTTGGCCTTTGACCGCCTTGGTAGGTACATAGACGATGTCATGTTGATTGAGGAGCAGAGCCCATTTTGCCATTCGTCCTGATAGGACCGGTTTAGACATGACAAACTTGACTGGGTCAGCTCGGGCTACCAAATGCACCGTGTAAGCTTGCATATAATGCCTCAACTTTTGGATGGAAAAGATGAGAGCGAGACATGTCTTCTCTATTGGAAAGTAATTTAATTCTGCTCCTGTGAGAGTTCGACTTAAATAGTACAAGGCCATCTCCCTTTTTTCCTCGTTTTCTTGTGCTAGAAGTGCTCCAAGTGATCTTTCTTGAGCTGCGATGTAAAGGGTAAGAGGTTTCCCAGGAATGGGTGCACCCAACACCGGAGCATTAGCCAAGTAATTTTTAATGCTTTCGAAAGCATTGTGACATGCTTCATCCCACACGAAAGGCACATTCTTCTTCATGAGTCGACTAAAAGGTTGACATCGACCTGCGAGGTTGGAGATGAACCGCCTGATAAATGCGAGTTTTCCTTGAAGGCTTCTCAATTCTTTTAAACTTGCTGGCTCCAGCATTTCTTGAATGGCCTTAATCTTCGATTGATCTACTTCAATGCCCCGATGCTTCACAATGAATCCAAGGAACTTGCCTGAACTCACACCAAAAGCGCACTTCAATGGGTTCATTTTGAGTTGGTACTTGCGTAACCTATCGAACACTTTTCGTAAGTCTTGCAAGTGATTACTCCTTTTTCTTGACTTGACAACCAAATCATCAACATAGCATTCAACGTACTTGTGAAGCATGTCTCCAAAGACTTTCTGCATGGCACGTTGGTATGTTGCACCGGCATTCTTTAATCCAAACGGCATGACTTTGTAACAGAAAATGCCTTTGGGAGTGCGAAATGCAGTTAACTCCTCGTCTTCTTGCGCCATCTTTATTTGGTTGTAGCCAGACGATCCATCCATGAAAGACAAAGCTTCATGACCTGTGGTTGCATCCACCATGAGTTCGATGATAGGCAAAGGGAAATCATCTTTTAGACATGCATCATTCAAGTCGCGAAAGTCTACGCACACACGCATTTGCCCATTCTTCTTTTCAACTGGGACAATGTTTGCGATCCACCTGGGATATTGGACTTCTCTGATGAAGCGTGCAGCGATCAACTTGTCAACCTCTTCTTCAATTTGAGTTTAAACCTCCGTTCGAAAACGTCGTGTCAGTTGTTTGATGGGTCGAGCCTCCGGTTTAACAGCTAATCGATGAACTGCTACTTTAGGGTCAAGCCCGGGCATTTCTGTGTAGGTCCAAGCGAAGACATCCCTGTATTCAAGCAACAAGTCATAGTACTCTTTCTCCTCTTGGGGACTTAGTGATGCGCTTACAAATATCGGTCTTGGGTCTTCCTCCGTCCCCAGATTGATTTTCTTAAGTTCATCGACCGTAGATTTCACCCCATCTTCAAGTTCTGGAGGAGCTGCCTCTACTTCATATTCGAAGCCTTCATGGTCATCCTCTTCATAAACTTCCACCTCTGCTACCGTGATGTGATAAGCACATTGAATAACATCATCCTCATCGCCGCTAGCATCATCGCCTTCTTTATCTTGGTATGTTGCCTCACTTTAAGTTGGTCGGTCAAATTCACCTCTAGCACACAACGTCATTTCATGCGTGATGGGATGAGACTTTGGATTTCTTTATTTTCCGATTGGCCAACTTCTTTTCTTTTTCTATCTTGTTGTTCTTTAGGAGCTTGGATCCTTTCAAGTGCTGACTTTCGAGGAGTTGGCTTTATTTGTTTATTTTCTTCATTTGACGATGACAACCTTTTGAACACAAAAGTTCGTGTAGCTGCGGTGTCAAGACGATTGAAGATGGAGCTTCGACTTGTTGACTTTTCAACACGTTCAAACACCGAAACTCTGCTTGTTGATTTAGTAGAAATACTTTGAGAACTTGGGCAGATGCGATCGAATGCTGAAGTGCGAGAAACAGATTGGATTCGTGGATTCTCATCTTCTACTTCTTCAACGCTTATGTATTGCATGCTTGCCTTCTCCGCTTTCCTTCTGCCTGAGATTTTGACTGGCTTGCTTGGGACAAAACCAAGACCCGTTTTAACCGAATCACTTATTTTTCCCTGTTCTCTCAACTTCTTTTGAGACTCATTGAGCTCATGTGCTTTCTTGCTGACAACTTGATCATCCTCTTTACTTGACGAACCGAAGTCGAATCCAGCCTTTGCCAACAATTTGTAAGCATTGGGGTCAAACCCTTCATTTGTTCTTTTCTTGGGTAAAGGTCCGTGCTCTACCCTTCCTCGGATTGGTTTGACAAATCCCTTCAATGGTTGCTTGGTAGGAGTTTGGTCGTTTAAATTTGTCAATGGCAATATTGATGCTTCCTTCAATAATTTTATGTCCTCTTCACTCAACTTCCGAGGACTCACTTGCCGCTTTGTTCCCGCAAACGGAGACTCTCCTTCCTTGCGCTTGGACTTTGGCACATATCGAAGAATTGGGACAGTTGGACTAGACTTGTCTGATGTCACAGTTTTGGATGGAGGCTTGTGTGACTTTGACTTGCCTTTTGCTTCAACTTCTTTCTTTGTTGCCGTCGTAGCCTTCCCTGTTGAGGGTACTTTGACTGGACGAACTTCTATTACCGATTCCTCATCTGAATAGAACTTGGAATCTGCGTAGTAAGACTCAGCTTCGGTGAATGGCTTGGTATCACCTATCACCGTTTTAAGGCCTTCGCGGTAGAACTTGAAGCATTGATGCAGAGTTGAAGGCACGACATCATTTTCATGAATCCATAGTCGCCCCAACAATATGTTGTATGAAGTCTTTGCATCGATCACGTGGAACAAAGTGTGTGACTCCAATTCGCCAATAACCATGTCTAGTCGAATCATGCCTATCGCTCTTTGCTCTCCTTGGTTAAAACCCTAGATCATGAGACGAGTTTTAGATAACTCGTCGATATTGATGCCGAGTCGAGACATTGTTGATTTTGGCATAATGTTCACAGCAGACCCTCCATCTACAAGCATGCGATTTAACTTTTGCTCTCGCATGTAACCTGTCACAAAAAGAGGTTGATTGTGTGGTTTTGAACCCAATTGCAAATCTTCATCCGTGAAGTGAATGGCGTCACAACACGCTACGCATGCCGCACACTCATTGATGTTCGAAGAATGCTAGCCTTCACCAAGCAACAACTGGACCAATGCACGTCTCTCCGATTTGGAAAGTTGCAACAGGTTAGAGAGGCTAAAATTTAGAGGCAAATCTTCCAATTGTCTCAGCACTTTAGTTTCTTCAACTTTCTCAGCATCTTTGGAACCACCTTCAAAACTGGTTGTCATTGAATTAGCTCTCAAACTCATTCGCATCTTAGGCACGCAACTTGCTGGAGAGTTTTGATTGAGGGACTTTTGTACACAAGGAGCGAATTTCTCCTTTATACACCTTGTCTCATTTCTCGCGAGGCATTGACGACTCCCATGTGGTCGTTTATGATCTCGCTGTGAGAGTGGTGGACTTGACAACACACCTTTGCGCGCTTTTGGTCGAGTGACAAGTATCCATCCCTCGCCATCATCGCATGGGGCGGCTTTAGGAGCGAGGTTTATTTGCTGGATTGGCTTCACTCCTTCTAACTTTTTATCATTGCCCGTCTCGTTCTAGCAATGGCATGGCTCTTTTACTGGCATGGAAGGTACTTGAACCGGCTCAAAAGACCCAAACGAAATGGTAGTGCAATTGACCGCAGCAACCTCGTCGACATCCAACTCGATTCTTCCTTGTTTGGCAAGCTTCATGATCAAATCCTTCAAAACAAAGCACTTCTCAACTGGGTGGCTGACGAGGCGATGAAACTTGCAATACTTCGGATCATTGACCCGATGCATTTCTTCTAGACGTTTGCATCCTGGGAGTTCTATCACCTTGTTCTCAAGCAAATCTTCCAACATGCCTACCACGTCAGAATCTGGGAATGGATAAGTTTTTTGCTCCCACTCAGTCAATGGATGCTTCTTCCTCCCGTAGGCTTGAGTCGGTTCTACTCTCTTAACCTCTTTCTTGTCTCGTGTGGAAATTTTGATTGGAGCAACACTTACAGTCATCGACTCCTTTGTAGATCTTTTCACGACCTTGTCAACTTTGGTGCTAAAAGCTTTATCTTTTCGTTGATCATTGACAAACTCCTTCTTACCCTTGTGGCTAGCTATGCTCAACTCCATATCATGGGCTCGGGTAGCTAGTTCTTCAAAAGATCGAGGCATGATACCTTGGAGAATGTACAACAAATCAAAATGCATGCCTTGGATGCACATCTCTACTGCAGACGTCTCCGACAAGCGATCTTTACAATCGAGACTGAGCGAGCGCCACCTGTTAATGAAGTCAATCGCTGGTTCGTCTCTCCATTGTTTTTTGTTGGTGAGTTCCATCATGCCCACAATTCGCCTTGTACTGTAGAAGCGGTTTAAGAATTCACGTTCCATTTGGTCCCAACTGTCGATGGACTCGGGCTCTAAGTCCGTGTTACATTCAAAGGCATTGCCTTTCAACGAGCGAACGAATTGCTTGACAAGGTGGTCACCTTCTGTCCTAGCGTTATTGCAGGTTTCAATGAAGTGAGCAACATGTTGCTTTGGATTACCCTTCCCTTCGAATTGTTGGAACTTTGGCGGCTGGTATCCCAACGGCATCCTTAGTCCATTGATTCTTTTGGTGTAGGGTTTGGAATAGGTGAGAGAATCACGAGAAGGACCTTCATATTGAGCTCTGATGGAGTTGGTGATGATGTCTTGTAACTGCTGAAAGGACATAGATCCAAGCGAGCCATCATCGTCTTTGTCATCGTTCTTGGAGCTCTCCCCTACTTTGTGCTTCTTTTCTTTGTGAACTCCTCTGATTCTATCTCCGAATTTAGGTCTAACTCAAGGGTGACAAGCACTTGTTCTTGAGGGTTACGCGGATTGATCACGTAATAAGTATTTGGAATTTGGATTTGGGTTTAGTGAAGAACTGGCTATTTAGGGAGCTTGATAGTTCTTCAAGGATCTAGTGAAGAACTGGCTATCTGGAGAGCTTGATAGTTCTTCAAGGGTTTAGGGGAGAATTCTGAGCTCGCGGAGGGATTTCTCTCTCTTTAGTTCTCTGCCTTCTTTTATGCTCCCTCCTCTTGGTATGAGAGGGGGTATTTATAGTGTTAGCATGCCTCCAGTTAAGGCATATAATGAAGATTCTGAATCAATAATATTTCCTTAATCGAATCAATAAATCTTGACTGATTTACTTGCCTATTTTAACATAATCAAATCAATCAAATCTTGAGATTTAGATATGCCCAGATCGCTTTGGATTGAATGTCCTGTTTTGAGCAAGATCCTTACGCTATCTCACGGATATGGAAGGTATCCCACGAGGAAGCTTGATTTCCAAGCAAGCGGTGATTTCTAATCCCACTTCGCGGACTACTTCTCTTGGACGTACATCCCCGCATGCATGCGAACTCTGTCGTCTGTCGTCTAGCTCCTTCGCGAGGTTCCCCTTACGCGGGGCCATCTCGCCTCGCCTTTATGTTAATATACGCGCGTGGAACCATCTCGCCTCGCCTTCATGTAAATCTACGCGCGCGGAGTCCATTTCGCCTCGCGAAGTCAAGTTCACCTCGCGAAGTCCATTTCGCCTTGCGAAGTCAAGGTCACCTCGCGGAGTCAATTTCACCTCGCCAAGCCTAGCTCGCCTCGCGAAGTCCATTTCGCCTTGCGAAGTCAAGGTCACCTCGCGGAGTCAATTTCACCTCGCCAAGCTCGCCTCGCGAAGTCCATTTCGCCTGGTGAAGTCCTGTTCGCCTTGCAAAGTCTATCTCGCCTGGGGAAGTGTTGTTCGCCTGGTGAAGTCTTGTTCGCCTTGCGAAGTCTATGTCGCCTCGCGAAGTCCTGTTCGCCTGGCGAAGTCTTGTTTGCCTTGCGAAGTCTATCTCGCCTCGGGAAGTTCTGTTCGCCTGGCGAAGTCACATCATCAATCGACACTTGATAATTGATTTCAATCGGGATTTAAGGTTTTGTTGTCGGCCGATCATTTCCACGTTGTCACGTGTTATTTCCGACGGCTTCCCAATTTTGTTGACTGACGAGCCACGTATTTTCTTGGATTATTCAACGACTATTATTATCGTTAAATTTTATATGTCTACAAAGTGATCTACTCATATAGAACTACATATTGAACGGTGGAGATGTGATTTTGTGATCGAAAAGTTGGTGTAATCCCTCATCCCTCATATATGTCAAAAAAAGGGATCCATTAGTGGAAGGACCATGTATATATGTGTGTGTATATATATATATATATATATATATATATATATATATATATATATGTATGTATATATATATATGTATATGTATATATATACATGGCTTTTTCTGCTACACACGTTCGCATTTATTCTTACGATGCGGATTTCCACTTTAGACTCACTTTTCAATCGAATTTTCACATCTCCACCATCTAGTCTTTAGATGTTAATGTATAGATCATCTCTACAAAATTTCAGCCAATTTAGTTATCATTAAGGCATTCAAAACTGCGTTTTTCTGTTATAAACATGAATGGTTCAAGTTCGACAGAATTATTTTGATTCATTGGTTTAATCAAGTTTGAGTGCCTTAATGATAACTAAATTGGTTGAAATTTTGCAGAGATGATCTATACATTAGTATCTAAATACTAGACGGTGGAGATGTGAAAATTCGATTGAAAAGTGACTCTAAACTGGAAATCCGCACCGTAATAAGAAATCCGGACATGTGTAGCAGAGAAAGCTTGTATATATATAGGCTTTCTTGACTAAGGATGTCCTTATTTATTCTTACGGTTTGGATTTCAGTTTTACACTCACTTTTCAATCGAATTTTCACATCTCCATCGTCTAGTCTTTAGATACTGATGTATAGATCATCTTTGCAAAATTTTAACCAATTTGATTATCATTAAGGCACTCAAATTCGATTAAAGCAATGGATAAACATAATTCTGTCAATCTCGAACCGTTCATGTTTATAACAGAAAAATACAGTTTTAAGTGTCTTAATGATAACCAAATTGGCTGAAATTTTGGAGAGATGATCCATACATTAGTTTATAAAGACTAGACTATGGAGATGTGAAAATTCGATTGAAAAGTGAGTATAAAGTGGAAATCCGCACCGTAAGAATAAATGAAGACGTGTGTGGCAGAGAAAGCTTGTATATATATATATATATATAGGCTTTCTTGACTAAGGATGTCCTTATTTATTCTTACGGTGCGGATTTCCACTTTAGACTCACTATTCAATCGAATTTCCACATCTCCACCGTCTAGTCTTTAGATACTAATGTATGGATAATCTCTGTAAAATTTCAGCCAATTTGGTTATCAAGAAGATAAGATACCACTTTTGGATCATATTTTTTTTCATCATAGCCAGCCAATATCTAGATATACATGACTTGATCATCCCTGTAAATTTTCAGCTAATTTGATTATCCTTAAGGTTTCGAAAATATATTAAATCAATAAACGAACCGAATTTGTTCATCCTGAACCATATGTTCTTGTAATTCTAAATCACAGTTTTGAATGCCGTAACGTTTATCAATTTGGCTAATTCGATCTCCGACATTGATTTGAACCAAGGGTGACGAGGACTTGATCTTGAATCGAATGGTTTTAGTTTGAACTTCTTGTCGTGTTGACAATTTGTAGATAATAATTTGATCAAAGGCCGTAGAGGCTTGTTCTTGATCAAATTTAGGCCATGAGCAGTGTCACGTGGTGAACGTTTTTCAGCTTTGTTGGCGGATGAATCGACACGTGTGTTCGGTGCTTATTGATTATCCACGAGCTTGTTGAAGAACTCGGTAGAAGTTTTGATTTATTGAAGACTTGAAGACGATGGTTGATCAAGGGCCATGGAGGCTTAATGTTGATCACATTTGGGCCATGAGCGGTTTCACGTGGTGGTTGTTCTTTGTCTTGTAGTTGGTGAAGATGTCAGCTATTTGGCAGCTTGGTGACTAGCTCTTGGGATTTGACAACTTCTAGGCTTGAGGTTGATGAAGAATTGGCAATTTGGCAGCTTGATGATTCTTCAAGGGTTTTGGGAGACTTCTGAGCTCTCGGGATTAATTTTTCTCTCTTGTTTCGGAAGTCCTCCTCTTGATATGAGAGGGGTATTTATAATGTCAATTCTCCTCCGTATATGGAATGCATTGAAGTCACAAATTTAATTTTGTTTCCTTAATGTACAGTATAATTAAATCAATCAGTCTTGATTGATCTAATTATAATTAGAATTGAAATTTGTTTAGTCTTTGTGGTTTGAAGTCGATATCTGTTCAGTTCTTGTGGTTTTATTTTAATCTGAATGGTCCTTAAAGTCACGATTTTTCATCTAAATTGTATTTTCGTCAATTTTTTCTGTTAGAATACTGATGTGGTCGTTAAAGACATTGTAATTTTTAACGGCCACGTCAGCACTTTAATTAAGAAAATTTACAGAAAAACAATTTGAATGAAAAATCATGACTTTAAGGACCATTCAGATTAAAATAAAACCACAAGGACTGAACAAATGTAGACTTCAAACCAGAATGACTATACAGTGTTTTACACTTATAATTATTAACATAATTAAATCAATTGGTATTTATTGATTGATTTGATTATGACCGATAAGGTATTTTGCCGATTTGATTAAATGTCTGACTTCCTTTCCAATAATCAATTTAATTTGATTAAAATCTGATTATCGATTGACATTTAATATTTGCTTTTAGTCGGGATTGATGATTTTGTTGTCGACCGACCATTCACACGTCGTCACGTGTTATTTTCGAAGACTTTTCAACTTTGCCGACTCACGAGCCACGTATGTAATTTGTCGGGCCCATGCGTCGTATGAATAATATAATGATTATTATTCTCATTATATTTTATACGTCTACATCCTTTTCATTAATTTATAACCATGCTTAGATTAAACGCCAAAATATAATATGAAATAAGTATATTTTTGATAGTATACTTGTTCAAGAATGTGAGTTGACTGAGTTCATATGAGTGTGTATCTATACATATAATTTGATAGAAATTTTTGTCTTCCTAAGGTGATACGTAGTAAGAAATCCTATCGACTAATAATAAGGTGACACATATTAAAAAAATATAAAAAATTCTGTATTTGGGTCAGTTTGACAAGCCAACCGGAACCAACCTGGTTTAATCCGGTTTGGACCGATTTAGGCTATTTTTTGACCCGGTTTTCTGGATTTGATTATCCGACCCGAATTTTCGGTTGCTTTTTTTGGTTTTCGGTTGAAAACCGGATTTATGCCCAGCCTTATCTATAACGGAAGTATTTATATCAAAATTTAGTGTTTTGCCTTGCTTATTTGATTTTGTTAGAAGAAAAAAAAGGGGGGGAAAGACCTTATTCATTCCCAACATGGATTTGAGATAGATATTTTGTTAAAAACACAAATGTTTATGGTGAACATTTATTCAATAATCCTTGAACAACAAATTCATTTCGATGAGTATTATGTAGAAAGGGAAAATTTTAGGAACAATACACGAACTTTTTGCCACTGATAATTACGGTGTTTTAATTTTGTGAAATAACACATTAGTACTAAAGTAACAAACCCGTCATCATTTTTGTACACGCCGTTAAAATCTTTATTAAGTCGTTGTTGGGGTCATTTTGAACAGAGGCTGCTAGGATTGGTAAATTGGCTTGATCTCCTCTATTTTTACCCCTCTGAGTTCAAGGACTGAGCCCAAAGCTTCAAGAAGCTCTGTGCGTGTTTTCCCTAGGTCTCCTTGCAGTAACTTGTTGTAGTGGCATGCTTCTCGTGATATGTTGGCAGTAACTTGGCATGGATTTGGTAGCATGACAGATGAACAAAATACATGAAAGAGCTTGCAAGAAGGCATGTAGCGTGGGAGCTGGAAATACAAGAGTTGCAAAAGATGAGAGGCTTCCTACGGTGAGGGGAGAAAAGGGTTTTGGTGGTGGTGGATGAGTTTGAGGCTGTTTAAAGGTGAAGCTGGTTTTGGAGTGAAGGAAAGGATGCTTGGCTTGATGCTTGAGGCTTGCTTGTGGGATACATTAGTTGTAGGTATGTTCTGCTGCATGAGAGTTGTGTTTGCAGCAACTAGAAGCCTTTATTTATAGGTTGGAGAAGGCTAAGTGAATCCAATACAAGATTATGGGATCCACTGTTGTCACGCCCCAATTTTTGAAAGATAATTTTCAAAAATTTGGGTATGATATATCTCAAAATCTTAAAATCCCAAAATCTGCTCAAAAACTTCCAAACTAAACTCAAATGCTGGAAGTGTAAATATCAACAAAACTCAACAACTGAGTTAAACATTACATCTCCTTAATTACATTAACTTCAAAAATCTAGTTAAATAAGGACGCTCATAAGAGCTTAAAAACAAACTGCATAATATACAAATAAAATGTACATCATCTAAAATCCAGCTACTAAGCCTCTGCCTCAATCCTGCTGATCATCACCTGCAGGTCTAACCCTTACACCATGAATTGGTGCACCGGGTTATAAACAACAAACCTGGTAAGCTAAAAAGCCCGTATGAGTAACTCCTAAAAATAACTCAACCCAACATCACATAAGATAAAACCGGTAATTCCTGCTTTAGAACTTAGTTCAGGAATTGCCTCAAAATAATAAAATTCAAAAGAGAGTAAATAAGGAAACACAACAATTCACAAGACAATCAAAATCATAAGTGAATCATGCAAAAAAGATAGTTCAGGAATTCCACTAAAAATCACACAAATAAGATTAAAGAATCTCCTGCATTAAGCATAGTTCAGAAGATTACTCAAAAACAAGGGAGTTAAATGACAACAATTAAGAACAATGTTAAAACAACATAACCAATACTTTTACAAATATACATGTACCCATGAGTCTCAAATACCAATAAGATATCTCCCATGACCTACAATAAACACATGTACCCATGAGTCCCAGATATTAATAAATACCTCTCATGACCTACAACAACAATTTATGTATCCATGGGTCCCAGATACCTTAAGGTACCTCTCATGACCTACACCGACAGACGGACTAGACACTACTACAAATATGGTTATTGATGACATTTCAAAGATGGCGTTTTATAGTCAAATGCCATTGAAAGTATCTTTAATGACGTTTTTGAAAAAAAAACGTCATTGATAACTTGATGCTGTAGATGTATGTTCTTTTTGTGGCGTTTCTTAAACGCCGTTAAACTTCCAAAGTATCAATGGCGTTTTATAAACGCCATTAAAATTTATGACGTTTGTGTAACGCCATCGTAAGTTTCATTCGTGGCGTTTGAAAACACCGTAAAATATTTTCAGGACCATGGCGTTTGTAGACGTCGTAATGGGCTGTCGTGCCCAATTAATCTGGCGGTCTTTTTTCAGATCAGGCGGGGTCTTTTTTTTCACTTTGGCGCCTGAAGCCCAAAAGAGGGGTTTTAGACCCAAAAACAATATTCTCCTCCTCTCTCTCTCTCTCAAACCAATCTCCTCTGAGACAAAAAAAAAATATTCCCGACCGAGCCGAATCACCAAGAGACCAGTTTCGCTCAAAGACCAAGAGACCAATCTTTGCTCTCTCATCTCTCTCTATTCAACCTTGCTTAAGGTATTTCATCGCTCTTCTCTCACATTCAGCTAGTTTTGTTTTTTGTTTTTTTGGCTAATTGAAGGATTGTTATATGTTGGGTAATTGAAGGGTTTCAAGGTTTGTGGTTGATATTTTGATATTGGTTAGGTATTGATGTTCTGGGTTTGTGTTAATATGACTTTTGGGTGTTCATCGTTGTCATGATAGTGATGGGCTGGCTTGGTTTTTTACTGCAGTTGTTCTCCGAGGAATTGTCTTAATGTTTCTTTGTGGATAAGATGTCAACTAGTTTTGTTTTGCATTTAAGGAAGGAAAAGGTTCTTGGGATAATGTTACAGATTGGCTTTAATATGAAATATCCTAATAGAAAAAGCTACGATTCATCTTTTTAGGTTCTTTAATTTTTCACTGCTTCTTTTGTGTACCGTTTTTCTCCTTTCAGTTGTTTTGAACTGTATTTTGTTGCTGGTGATGTTATGCAGTAGGGAAGCTAACTACAAGTAAGGCAAATGCTGAAGTGGTGTCTGTTGTCAGGAAGGAGGAAAAACAACAGAAAATGCACAGCTTTTGCGAAGTTATTTGATCATTTGTGGTAGAGCAAAGGTGTGATTCTTTTTCTTTATGTTTAGTCTTGACTGTCATAACAGTTATAAATATATTTGTGTAGCCCAGAATCTTATGAACCATAGTCTCCCCATAGTTATGTAAACACAGGGAGTTGTAGGGATAACCATGTGAATTGTTTATGGGAACAAGTGCTTGTTAGGATTTTATTCAAGTTTCTGATGCAAGACTATACCTTATGATCTTATATACTTAACACATTATTGATCAGTTGCCCATTTAATTTGAGTCATGCAAACTTTGATATAGTTTGACTTATACATCTTCTGTAATCTGATTTTTTTGGGAGGTCATCTTGGCTCCATATATCATCATGATTCTGAGGTTTCATAGATTTGGGAGGTCTTTTATGAATATATCACTGTGTGATCTGTTTCATGATTCATGACCAATATATACACCATTAAATCTACCCATGGCTTTAATGGGTTTTTGTTGTTGGTTTTACATTACAGTTGGATGATTATCACGTGACCGCTTGTTATTGAAGAGCTCTCCGTCTTTGAATTTGGCATCTTGGCTTGATATTGTTGCTTGTTTATTTGAGGAGTAATTCTGGTAAGTTATCATCCCAAAAGTTTTGTATTTTCTAAATGCAATCTCTGTTGAATTTTATTTGGATGATTCTTTGTTGTTATGGTAGTGCTTCTGTGTTCATTGTGATCGTTTTTTATATTTGTGAAAATGCTATATATATTTAGACTATTGGTTCAACATAGCTTGTATCTTATACTCATGTTTTAAATTTTGGTTTTCTAGCTATTTGTGAATGGCCGGTTTTGTGTAGTTTTGAAATGGGATTTGAATTGCTTTGGTGTTCCTAGCTATTCTGTTTATACTTGGATGGATGCAGTGAATTTGCATATTCATGTTAACTAGTTAGATATAAGGTTGGTGGGCGTATATTTCTAAACTCGTTTGATTTGCATGTGTTTGTGCAGATGTAGACATGCTCTTTGTCTTTAGTTCTAGTTTTTATTGATTACTCTATGTTAATATATCTGTTAATACTGTATGTCTTTATACTCATGTTTTGTTGTGTGAAATAAGAAACTAAACTAACTTTAGAGGGGTCAATATAGTATAGGATTAGATGTTAACAGTTTGATAGTTGAATTTTCAAATTTTATTAGGTAAGGAGATCCGAGATTTGATTCTCATTTAGCATGGATAAACGCTGGATAACCTTAGATAAAAATAGTGATGAGTACCGAGAAGGTGTTAAACAATTTGTCTTAAATTCCAAGCGGCATGCAAGGAATCCTGAAATGATTATTTGTCCTTGCGCAATTTGCCGCAACCTTAGCCCACAAACTGACGACGACTTAGAGATACATTTGATGCGCTACGGCGTTGATCCTGATTACGATATTTGGTGTGCACATGGTGAAGAGGCAGGCCCATCTGTACAAGTTTTAGTTGGTGAAAGTTCAGATCATATTGATGTGGACTATGAACTTCCAGAAGTGCATCAAATGTACAAAGACGCACACTTCCCCTTTTTTGATGGAGCTGGAAGTTCAAGGACTGTAAGCACAGAGGAAGATTATAAAAAGAAAGTGGAGGAGGCTGAAGTTCCTCTATATCCTGGGTGTAAGAAGAAGCACACAAAACTATCAGCCACCCTCATATTCTACAAATTCAAAGCTGATAATGGCCTTGCTGACTCGTCATTTGATGAACTGCTCGAAGTAATTAAAGATATGCTTCCAGAAGTTAATACTTTTCCTGAATCTCTGCACACAATAAAAAAATTCTTGAAAGGATTTGATTTGGGGTATGAGAAGATTGATGCATGCATCAATGATTGTTGCCTGTTTAGAGGTGAAAAGAAGAAGAACATGCAGAACTGCCCCGAATGTAATGCTTCGAGGTGGAAAGTGAATCCACGGACCAATGAGATAAATACGGGAGTGCCTGCAAAGGTTTTACGTTATTTTCCTATAATTCCAAGGATTAAGAGGATGTTTCTTTCAGCGAGTAATAGTGAGCTGTTAACTTGGCACTCTACTCATCACAGTCAAGATGGCATGATGCGCCATCCAGTTGACTCAATTCAATGGCGCACTGTTGATCAGAAGTGGCCAAGCTTTGCTTCTGAGCCACGAAACTTGAGATTTGGACTAGCCACTGATGGTTTTAATCCTTATAAAAATCTATCTTCAACACACAGTATTTGGCCTGTGATTTTAGTCATCTACAATCTGCCACCTAATGTTTGCATGTCATCAAAAAATTTGATGCTAAGTCTACTCATTCCAGGCCCTAAGCAACCAGGGAATGATATAGACGTGTATTTGGAGCCATTGATAGATGACTTAAAGGAGCTATGGACTAATGGGGTGGAGATGTATGATGCATACAAGAGGGCGACGTTCTACCTGAAAGCTATCCTTTTGTGGACAGTAAATGATTTTCCAGCCTACGGTAATCTGGCTGGTTTAACTACAAAAGGGGAGTTTGCATGTCCCGTTTGTGGTCCTGACACATGTTCTAAATGGTTAGCTCTTGCGAACAAGACTGTGTATCTAGGTTACAGAAAATTTCTTGCCCAAAATCACCCTTTTCGCTCCAAGCACAAGTGGTTTGATGGAACAAAGGAAAGAAGGAGACGACCAAAGATATTTACTGGATTGGCTGTTGTACATGCCTTACGTGGGTTCAAAAATAATTTTGGCAAGAAAAAAAAGAATGCAAAGAAGAAATACAAGAAAGGAGATCGGTCTAAATTGCTGAAAAAGAAGTCAATATTTTTTGACTTGCCATATTGGGAGGTTAGTATGTTTTTTGTGTTGTTTGCTGGTTATGCATTTAGATATGTTTGTATGTTATCTTAGCTATTTTTCATGACCTAAATGTATATTTGGTGAATTATAGGTACTGCCTTTACGTCACAATTTGGATGTCATGCATATTGAAAAGAATGTGTGTGAAAGTGTCTTAACAACCATATTAGATGTTAATGGTAAATCGAAAATTGAGAATGAGTCTCGTAGAGATCTTGAGTTACTAGAACTGATGGAAGATATGCCTGTGGAAGAAAAACGTGCGAAATTAGAGCTACCATCTGCACCTTACACATTAACAAAGGTTGAGAAACCTAAATTTTGTGGTAAGTTGTATTTTCAAAGGTTTCCTGATGGGTATTGCAGTAATATTGGTAACTGTGTCAAGCTGAAAGAGTGCAAGATACTTGGTCTTAAGTCCCATGACCATCATGTTTTAATGCAACAACTGTTGTCTGTTGCATTAAAAGGGCTTTTACCTGAAGGCCTAAGAAAAGCAATATGGCGTCTGTCTTCCTTTTTCAATGAGTTGTGTCAAAGGGTATTGGACAGAAAAAGGTTGGAAGAGTTGGAAGATGAGATCGTATTGACTTTATGTTTGCTGGAGAGATACTTCCCTCCGTCCTTCTTTGACATTATGATCCACCTTACTATTCACATTGGAAGAGAAGCTAAGCTATGTGGTCCGGTACATTTTAGGTGGATGTACCCTTTTGAGAGGTAACCCAATTAAAGTGTTTTCGTACCCTTTTGACTTAGTTAATCTTGCTTGCAAACGTTACTTTTTTGTTTTTTCTGTTTGTTAACTTTTTTTGTTTTCTTAAACTTGTTAGATATATGAAGGTACTTAAGGACTATGTTAAGAATCGTGCTAGACCTGAAGGATCTATAGCTGAAAACTATTTAGCTGATGAGTGCTTGAGGTTTTGTGGTCGATATATGAAACAAGTAGATGTGATTAGTTCTAAAAAGAAATGTAATGAAGCTGTTGAAGATGAAACTATTGTAGAAGGGTCTACACTATTAAAAGGGTGTTCAGTACTCTTATCACATTCGGTACACAAAGTTGTTCATCTTTGTGTGTTGCTTAATAGTGCAGAAGTTGAACCATATATACAGTAAGTCATTTGCATATTGTTATTGTTGATAATATATTTTGCATTACTGAATTATAGATTAACTCTTAAATTTCTATTAGGGTTCACAAAGAAGAATTAACTCTTTCAGACCCACATTTAATTACTGATAACAGCTTGTTAGAGAAAACTCATTTAGAGACATTCATCGTTTGGTTACAAGCCAAGGTTTGATATACTCAATTCACTCTGTCAATTCTTTGGTAACTAACTCTACATGCTAATTCTTGTTATTTGAATAATGTACAGATTATGTCTGAAGCTAGTGAGGGGTTTTTGTCAGATACTTTGAAGTTGCTTGTGAAAGGGCCTAGATTTTATGCAATGTCGCATACTGGTTTTGTAATACATGGAAAACGCTTTCACACAATAGATGCAAATGTTTCCACGGCAGATTATGGTGTCCATATTGAAGCAGATTCTAGTCTGAATTATTATGGAATTATAAGAGAAATATTGGTGTTAGACTACTACACTTTTCGGTTGGCTATATTTCGGTGTGACTGGGCGAACATTGTTAGTGGTGTGAAAAAGGAGGATGGGTTCACTTTAGTTAACCTTCATGATGGTTTAGATAAAAAGGATCCATTCATTTTAGCATCACATGCTAAACAAGTGTTCTATTCTAGAGAATCTGAAAGTTCTAGTTGGTATGTGGTGTTGAAGGCTCCTTCAAGAGGCTTTCATGATTTAGAGCTGTTTGATGAGTCTGTTTCTATGTCATATGTTCCGCAAGATGTTTCAGCATTGGACATAGACAACTTGGATAGTGATGAAAGTTAACATCTTTGTGAAATCTTTTGTAATCTGTTGTCTACGTACATATGATGTATGTTGTGTTTTGTACTAATGAAAATTGTGTGTTTACTGTATGGTTTGCCTCTGATACTTAGAGCATTAAAGCTGATAGATTATATTTTATGGCTACTAGACTTCATTCTTGAGTGGAACATTTTCCAGGGGAACTAGCTAACACTTTCAGTGGATACAATGGTTGAGGTATGATTTTATTTGCACTACTATAATGTTAACTTGTATAACATATGTATTTATCTGCTTTTAAGTATCAATTTTCATGTTGTGTAGACTGTGACTAGTGGGAGGAAGAGGGGTAGAAGTGAGACAGAGGGAAATTCTGTGCAATGTGCACAGTCTACTGATGAAGGAGAGAATCATGATGTGTCTGTAAAGAAAAAGAAACCAAGAGGCAGAACCTGTTTGCAAGTGATGGCAACAGGGGAAAAGGAAAAAAAATTAGTGGAGTGGAATTCAAAGGGGCAACCTGTTTGAGCTGTCTCCGTCAAATTCTCGTCTACTATGGGAGTAATAGTGAGAGAACAAGTGCCAATTGTCATCGACAATTGGCATGGAGTTAAGGATCTTGCTAGGGACAGTCTCTGGACACTTCTGATGGTAATTCATACATGTTTTGGTTATGTTGTTAGTTATGTGATGTTTCTTGTAATGCCTCATTTAATTATTTGATGGTTGTAAATTTTTCTGTTCTCATGGAAACTTTGCAGCAAAAGTACATGGTGGATGTGTGCTTCAAGCCATTTATCTTGCAGCAAATGGGGAAATTATGGAGATCTTGGAAATCTGAACTTTCAACTGAGATAAGAAAAATTCTGGAATTGAAGTCGACCAAGACAGAGAGGACAAATCTTATTGCCAAACTGAAGCCTCATGATGTGTCATTACCAGAGTGGGATCAATTCGTGCAACAACGAATGTCTGATAAGTGGCTGGTAAGTAATTAGCATAACTTTATTTGATAATTTTAAGTTTAAACTTCATTTGAACTCGGCATGATAGACATATTCATGTAGGCAAAAAGTTTGAAAATGAGAGAAATAAGAGCAAAACAGACTCTTACCCACACATTGAGTCGAAAAGGATATGCACGAAAGGAAGATGAACATGTAAGTCTGGCTTAGAGTTATAATCTATATATATTATATATATTTATCTTCCACTTTGAAGTTACGTTTCCGCAAGTGTAGTTTACACTTTTCAGAAATTACTTTCATGACTTTCCTTTTTAGAACAAAGAACACCCTGACAAGCCTTTGACCAAGCCACAACTTTGGATTGAAGCACATGTGTCAAAGAAAAAGACAAGCGAGGCTAACGCTGCTAAAATTGTATGAAGTCTACACTTTTATGTATCATCTAATATTTTACTTAGTTGCTTCTAAATAATTACATTGTGGCTTGCATATTGTTTTGGTGTAGGCTGAGGTACAAAAGAAAATTGATGAGGCTACTGATGATGGAGAGGATATTTTGACTCAAGTCCTTGGACCAGAGCGCCCTGGTCGTATTAGAGGTGTTGGAGCAGGGGTTACAAAAACAAAGCTATATGCTCAAGCACAAAGTGACGCAAAAATTAAAAAACTAGAGGCCAAACTGCAGGTAATGACTACAAAATATCAAAAAATAGAAGCTGCATTAGCTTCCAAACTTGGAATAAGCTTGGAGGATGATGATGAAAGTGGGGAAGTTGCACCTACAATTTCCAAGGTATATATTCATGTTCATGTTTCTTTTCATTTCATATATTTTAGTGTCATATCGGGATGCTTATCTAGATTTCCTTGATTACATAGACTAAAGTCCAATGTAATGTAAGTGCAAGTCCACAGGGTACTGCAACCCCAAAGGTATGAGTAATTGTGTTGGTGTAAATATTGTGTTCATATATATAATTCAACCAATACAAGGTAATGACTTCTATGTTTATATTTCGTAGTCAGGACAGGGAAGCACCTATCAGCCTTCAATTCATGACAAGTGCAAGTTGCTAAACTGGAATGGTAATGGCGAAGTAGTGGCAAGAGGTTCCCTCTCAGCAACAGATCCAAAATCAACAGTGCATGGGTACACACTTGGACCTGATTGTTATAGGGTTTCCATTGAAGATGTATTTGTGGAAAGAGCAGAATTTTATCGCTTTGAGCCTGAATTTGCAAACTTTGAGGATGCACGCGGCAGCACAATTGCTTGGCCAACCAAGTACATTGTCTTTGATGATTGAATATGAGGTAAATAAATCTTAATTCTAGTTGTACTATCTAGAATAAATCTTTATTTATCATGTCTATGTGATTATTGTACTTCATTATGCATGCAATAGTCTCATATGTATGTTGGAGTTGGAGATTGCTTCATTTTGCTAAAAGTACTTCCTTTTTTACAGTTTGTGTATGGTGGACAGTTTGGTGGGTTTGGAGGCTGGGTTTGTGAACTCATATAGCAAGAGGGTTTTGGCATGAATTTTTGGTGAAGTGTTGATGAGGAGCATGCAATACTCCAGCTCTTTTGTAATCTGTTGAACTCATTTACTTTCTCATATGCAAGGATCTTATAAACTCTAGATTTCTAAGTTATTAGAATGGTTATTCAATGTGAAGGATTCAAGTTTGTGAATAGATTAATTTATATGATGTTTATGTTTGTTGGTTTAAATTTATAAATGCATCAAGGTTATTGCCCTGGTTAAATGAGATTTTTTTTTATTTACTATTCATAAGATGACGATTACAAAACGTCATTGTAGATTTTTTTACCACCTTTGCAAAACGCCATCCATGATTTTACAAACAAAATCTAAAATAAAAGATGGCGTTTAGGAAGTGTCATGTAATAGATTTAATGACGTTTTCTAAACGCCATGGAAGTATTTATTTATGGCGTTTTAGAAACGCCATGGATGTAGTGATTGATGGCGTTTTAGAAACATCATGAAATAAATTTTATGGCGTTTTTCAAACGCCGTGAAATATATTTTATGGCGTTTTTCAAACGCCGTGAAATAAGTTCCAAAGGACGGCGCCACTTTAGACGGCGTTACGGGATGACGTTGAAAAACGCCATGGATGATATTCCATGGCGTTTTTCAAACGCCGTGGATGTGCATGTGTGTACTAGTGAGAGCTCTATTCCTAACCGTAACTAATCACCCGGCCAAAGGCTTGGAACCCAGTTTGACTGTCCAATATCACATCACAAAATAATAATAATAGCATCATAACCGTAACCAATCACTTGATTAAAGGCTTGGAACCCAGTTTGACTATCTACACAACAATCCACAAAAGAGTAGAATCATCATAACCGTAACCAATCACCCGATTAAAGGCTTGGAACCCAGTTTGACTATCTACACAACAATCCACAAAAGAGTAGAATCATCATAACCGTAACCAATCACCCGATTAAAGGCTTGAAACACAATTTGACTATCTACACAATGAATCACAATATAATAATATAATAGGAAAACTTGTTTTATCTTACCTGTGAGCCGTTGACGATCAAGCTCATATATTTAAAAACAAACAATAGCATATTTTTTAATTCAACATCATCAACAACACAAAGAGCACATCATAAAAATTATATTCTTCCACATAGATATATTTATGTGAACAAACATAGATATTCCCACAAGAATAATCTATCAAGAACCAACAATATTATGATCACATGAACATTTAAAACAATCATATAAAAGAAAACTTGTTTTATCGTACCTATGAGCCGTTGGCGATCAAACTCATATATTTAAAAACAAACAAAAAAAACATAATTTTTAAATTATAATCATCATCATAATCATCATCATAACCATCATCACAATAACCATAAATAATTAGTCCCAAAGTGAACCTTGGTGAGATGTTACTCACCTAAATAAATCCAGCTGCGTCTTCCACAAACAAAAGAGCCAAGCCAAGCCAATCACACTTCACAAATCACCTAAAATTACACAATTAATAACCTTAGTAACCAAGGTACTATATGATAACAAAACACCCTTAACTAACCCTTAGCCCAAGGGAGGACAACTTTCCAAATCGTCAAACTTAACGACACAATACAGTTGTCTCTAATCCTCAAAACCTAAACTCAAACCTCACACAAGCCTAAGATTAAACTTAAAGTCCTAACATGCAAAACTTGCTCAAAACCTAGAATTTCCACCTCTCAACAAGCTCACAACAACAAGAGGTAGCTAACCACAGAAAAATAAAGCTAGGAACACTGCCGGACGCGCTGCCATGCGCTGCCACGCGCCACCCCAAAACTTCGGAAATTTGGGTAAACTCAAAACATCAAACTTGACGATTACAACATAAGGAACACTTTTTGTACCTGAGGTTAAGCTTGGTTCGGCCTTGAACTACCCCAAACAACCCCCACAAGCTTGAGCCTCAAACTGAAATTCAAGGTTTCCAAAACTCAAAAATCCAGTTGTATGACTAGTAAAATCATACTTAGAAGGAAAAGAGCTTCACGGCTTACCTCTCACTGCCTATTGCCGTCACCGGAATTTGCGACTTCCGGCCAACACTGCTCCGCTTGCCTCTTGCTGCTACAGCTCAAGATGAGGCCATCCACTTGCCTAGGAAGCTTCGCACAGAGGAGACAAGCCTAACTAGGCTAGCTGCGTCGTCGGAGGTCACCAGATTAGGGTCCGATGAGAGGTCACTGCGGCAGTGGCTTTCGGGCCTTGCTGCGCCTTGTACGCCGGTCACCAGCGTCAAGGATCGGCACAGTTGGGTTGGTGAGGACGAGACCGAGCTAATGGAACCGGTGGCGGCCAAAACGATGGCCGAACGTCTGACTTCTTCTCCGACGAAAATGGCTGCTCGTGCATCTCGGGGAGGAGGAGAGAGAAAAAGAGTTGAGTTTCTGAAATTAGGGTTTCCACCCCCAAAACTTTTCTATTTAACCCAAAATCCCGTAAAGCCACGAACTTCCGCTAACCATAACTTTCTCATATGAAGTCTGTTTTATGCATACCACATGTCTACAAACTTGTATCGTCGTGCTCTACAACTTCCGTGGAGGAAGTTTCTTGAGAAACCCAATGAATAAAAAGTCAACCAAAAAGTCAACCGAATAAAAAAAAATAATAGAAACTAGTATCTAAATTCCGAGGTATTACAATTGTATTGTTAAAACCAGATCTAGAGAACAAGGTAATAACTATGTGGTTTAAAGGAGGTCTGGTTTTGTCTCTGGTTTTGGATTTGAATAGCAGATTTCTAGGAGTTGTTGTGTGGTTATAGTCTTGGTGTTGGAATTGACAAAAGTCATAAAACTATATCGTATTGAAAAAGCTGCATGTTCTGGAAAAACTTGTAGCATATTAGAACTAGAATAGCTAGAATGAAGAAATTGAATGAGACTTTGTATTTGGCGTAGAAGAGAAGATAGATTACTGCGGGGTAATTGGATGACTGGGGAATAACTATTGCGATGAAAGTATTAGGTTGTATTTGGTCTTATAGGTTTGGGTTCTCTTCTTTGCCTGCCCGTTAAACAATTTAGGTTATTGAGCTTGGATTTTGGTCCCAAGTCTAAAATCGCCAACAACTAAAACCGAGAATGAGCCTCATGTACTTCTGTTACCTTCCGCACCACACCCAAACTTGTAAGCCCCAAGAGTGTGGTTGTGTCTTGGGTCCACATGCGTGGCATAAATATTCGAATAAATATGTAACTTTTGTATTTCGAATGTGATTTGCATGTGTATTTTTTTATTGAGCATGAATATTGATTTTTTGGGTATCAACCGTCGTTAACTAAACAAGAGTACAATGGTATTTTGACTACCCAATCCTATCCTTAATGTGTGTGAGGTTAGATACAGTCAAACTTAATCTCCTCTTAATATTTCGAATCTCAGCAGCACTCATTACCTGCCTCTAGATCCCTTCTTCCCAACCATGGATGCCACCGTCTTACCCGTCCCCATTCTAATGTTGGACCAACATCGTGAAGAAGCAGCCGGACCCAAAACCCCAAAACTCGTCCTCTGACTCTTCAATCGTCACCAGCAAAGTACTCGTTGAAATATGCAACTCCTCTAAGGGCATAGTCAACGTCGCCGTCATTGATGCCAATGCTATCATCGAAGGCGGGGAGACCCTCGCCCACAAGTTCGTATCCTTCCCCGAGAATGTACAAAACTCGTGACCCTATTAACCCTATTTTCCTCCTTTGATTCCTTCAATAAAGTTTAAAAGCTCAACCTTTACTTCACATTTTTGCTTAACTTCATTGATTTGATTGAGTTTTTGTTATGTGACTGAGAATTGGATGTGGAGGTTGTTGAGTGTATGATAGAATTAGGGTTTTTGATAGGTTTAGTGTGCTTTTTGGGAAGTTACATGGGTTCTTCTAATGAAGGATATAAGCTTGAATGGTTATACTGCGTGGAAGTTAGAAGTGATGTTTTTTTATTTGCATACAAGATGGTTTTTTGATTTTGAACAATATCATTCCATCAGTAATTAAGAATAGGTTTTCCATGTTTGATTTCAATATTTTAGTTTTTCTTTTATTTCACTTTCATGGGAAAATGAAACTTGTTTGGAGGATGAATCTTGCTGGGTTTGATGTCTAGGAACTGACACTTCATTTTTAAAGAGAAACTTGACAAGGTTTGGTTTGTATTTAGGAGGAATTGCAGATTTAGAGGGAATGAAGATGACTTGGCCGTAGTAGTACAGAACGAATGTGGGAGAGTTGACTTTACTGATATGCCCCTAAAAGTATAAGACATAACATATCACTTAACGGAGTTGTTAATAGCGTGAACAAAAATGATATCGGATTTGTTATTTCATGTACTAATGTGCTATTTTACAATGTTAAAACATCATAATTATCAGTGGTGAAAAGTTCATGTATCATTCTTAAAAATTTCCTATGTAGAAAATCAAAATCACTAATGCCTATTTAAAGTGTTAGGGCACTCAAAAAAATTTCGCCCCGGGCATCATAAAGCTCAAGATCGGCTCTACTTGGGCTCTCATTTATTCGCAAGTAACTTTTGAATGGTAAGTTTCATTTGGTCTTGGATTGGATCGACTCTTTAGTGTTGTTGTCAGTAGTGATGATGTTGAAGCCCTTGGTGTCACGACCCCGGTCGATCTCTACTCATCCATCGTCTGGGTCCAGCTCTCCTCAATGATGATGTTTTGACATCTCTCATTTGCTTGAGTGTAAGAAATCAAGATTTAGGGGTAAATAAATTGATTCACCGGGGGTTGATAAATATTTTATTAGGGGGTAGCAAAACACTAAAACGTTTATTACCTTCTATAAATTCTTTGCGGATGTTCTGGAGAGATTTCATTTTTATTACCCTCTACTAAATTTTTATCGACTCCTGGTAAAATGTAAACTGCCCCTAGTAAAACATATTTCAACATTATTTCCCCTTCATAATAGTTTATTACCCCTCAATAAAACATTTTATTGCTTCCTAATAATACATAAACTGAATATTGTCCTTTAATAAAACTTCCGACGAGGGTACGAAATGGTTATGACATGATCTAATGAAATTCCGGTGACATTCAATAAAGTCCGACGAGATTTTGATTAAATTCAAAAAAAATTTCGGTAAACAGATTTCGGCAACCGAGCTCCAACGACCGGTGATCAAAATTTGTACTACATAGACATTAACTAAAAAAAGAAAATTACATCTTTTTAATAGAACTCTTACTCTACAGAGACTGTAAATCACTATGTATACAAACATACATTTTCCTCGACACTCTAATACACGAAATATGTGTATGCTTCTACATTAATCTATGTTTACTTGATGAATCGGTACAATAATATACATGTCCATATTCGATACTTAGATCTATTAAATCAGTACAAAAAATTGATCTTGATTAAGAAAAAACAAGAACGAAAAAAAAAAGGGGTGTCTCTGCAAAACTGTGCCGCTGGCCGCTATATATGTTCTAAACTCTTAGCAAGTGTTCCCAAACCGTCTCAGAAAATTACAGATAAACTAGGGCGCCATGGGATATAGAAAGGCCAGAGAAACTGCGCTGAGGAAAACTATTCTGCTTCTTTTCGTTTCAGGTACCAAATATTCTAATGTCTATGTTTCGTCTTCTTTACACGCTGGGAATCGGTATTTGATTTTGTGCAGAATTTTTCCTCGGGATTGCATTGGCCGGCGCCGGCGGCGCAGTTGATCTCGATCCGTCACCGTTTGCAGAACTCGATGCCAAGAGAGTATGATTAATGAAACAATAGCAGCTCTGGAGCGTGGAGAACGTCCACTCTCGGGCGTCGAGTTGCTTTTCGGTAAAAAGTAACCAAAACTTTCGTTGCTTTGGAATTAGATTTTGTAAAAATAGGCTCTAATTGTTACTTATGGTTGTTATAGCGCGGAGGAGGCCAGAAAACCATGGTGTATAGACCCGTTCACTATAATGATACCCTCATGGGTGGCACTCACCGATCATATTGACCGTTTGATTCACGAGGTGGCAAGTGGTAAAAAATCTATTGCTTCCATCGACAGACGGCCGCGGATCAACATGAACCGGTGGTATAGGTAAGCCAATTTGATTCACAGTTCCTAGTGATAATCTGGGTTTTTCGTCTAAATGGTATTTTGTTCAGGGGTGCTTGTGAGTCGTCTGAAGACCAGTGGTCTGCCTTGGAGAAAAGGTTTGAAGCTGAGTTCAACATAACTGAAGAGGAACGAGCCGAGGCCTATGATGTATGCAACTTATCTCTCTCTCTTCTTTTATACTTTTTATCAATGCGAAAGAACCAATCTGAATTTGAGCATCAATAAAAAGTAGATTATGCAAAGATTAAATAGAGATATAATATTCTTGGAATTCCTATTGAGCGCAAGAAGCTCTCTCTTTGTTTACTTTTCCCCAACTGCTTAGTTTTAGAGACAGGATGATGGCTAATGCCTCCTATGGCTCCAATATTTAGTGTCCTAGTGTGGCCTTTGGGACAGGGGCTTCGGGTTTCCTACTAAAGGAGTTGTGGACATCACCAAAGGGCGTTGTCCCGTAGTTCCTTATGGGCAACACAAAGTTAGGCCCTTGGCTTGAGTTCCGCTTTTACTTCTTGCTTCACTATGAATGGAATTTCATTCCTGAGAGCATCAAAATGGTGTGCCTCCTATGGCACGGCTTTATGCCCAGAGCAAAAGATGAATGTGTTATCAGAACGTTTCATGTGAGATGAGACTCAAAGCTAGTGAAAATAGGTAGTTCCGTAGTTGGACGTGGGAAGATTGCTTGAATTGTGTGGAACTGTTGGCCTACATAATTTAGTGCTATCAGAGCAAAAGATGAATGTGTTATCAGAACGTTTCATGTGAGATGAGACTCAAAGCTAGTGAAAATAGGTAGTTCCGTAGTTGGACGTGGGAAGATTGCTTGAATTGTGTGGAACTGTTGGCCTACATAATTTAGTGCTATCTGTGTAATTGACGGAAATGTATTGTGTTCCATTCACTGATAGGGAAGGGAAAGACAAATGCTTTTCCAACTCAGTTCTTTAATTCTTTTGGCAGAGCGTAAGTGCTCACTTGCCCCCTTTGGACCAAACTGGTGACGATTAGTCCTCTTAGTTGTTGTGTATCCAAAACGAAGGACAAATCAGTTTGCTTGGAAATGGTATTGGTCCATATTAGTTCAGTAGAGGTCTGAGACATGTGGAGTAGATAAGCCGCTTTGTGCATCAGGGGTTTGTATTGGACTTGTTAAAAGATTGGTTTTTGGTTAGATACATATTATACATTCAGACATTTCGTTAGTTTCTATTAGTGGTGAAAGATCAGTTATAGATTTATATTCAACGTTGGGCTTGTTGGCAATAGCGAAAACAGGAGCAAGTGTGTTTCTTTTGCCCTAGTGCCTCAACACCTTGAGGTGTATTAGTGTAAGGTTTTCACACATTCGATTATTAAAAAATGTTAATAATTCACTACAAATTTTTTCTGCAGAAAATATATATATATATATATATATATATATATATATTATCATTGCATAAGAACTCTACTATTCAATTCCTTCAAATTCTTTTTGTTATTGCTATTCCACAATGATGGTTCCTGTAAGCACCATTGGTTATTGTTTCTCGTTGCTCTCTAAAGGCCCATTTCAATGATGTGCAGATACTTATGGGCGCAGACATAATCTCTGAGCGCAAGAAGTTGGAGGAGAAGGTAATAGAGAACCCTGAAACCATATTAACATTTGAGTATGTCAAGAAGATAGACGATGGAGAAAGGGAATTTGATGAGCTTGCCAAGAAGGATTACATGAAGTTAAAAATAGACTGGAAGAAGAAGATTGATGACCTACGGAAAATGAGGGGTAGAGAATGATGATTTTGATGAAATGCTGGAGGTGAGAGCAGCACTCTGCAATCTAGAGTTGCAATTTCTCCAGGGGCCTGGAAGAACTGGGGGTTTAGCTTCATTTAATCATTTTGCTTTGTTTAAGACGTTAAGTTATTGTTACCCGATGTCCCAATGTGTATAATCAAAATGGATTTAAATTCTTGGATTTAGATATCATGGATAATATGATGTTTATATATATATATATATATATATTATATGTAAATGTGTGGCATCTCTAGTGTTTTCTCCTGTCAATATTTCTCGAGGGGGGGGGTATCTCTGGTGTTTTGTTCAATCTGTATGAATGATTGGTTTGGTGCTGTGATTGATCTATTGTGCGCAAGGTTTCAACAAGTCTCAGGAAACAGGACTGTAATTTGGCTCTAGTCTGTTCTTGGTTGGGTACAAAAACCGAGTTACTTTGGGAACTCCACGGCTTGGTCAATCCTATTCCTAGAGCATAACCGGCGCTTCTACTAACTAGCTAGGAATGGGAATGAGAATGAATTTACTAACAGTCATTTTTAATAACACTATGAGGGAATCAAACTAGAGCGAGTCTTGAATCATTTTCATTTTTTTTCACGAAACCAATGAGTATATGGAGCTTAAGTCTAAAAGCATCTCTAATAACTTTCTTAAAATTTTCCAAAATAAGGAAGTAAAAGCCAAAATTTTCAAAAAAAAAAATTTGCAACAGTTTCCCTAAAGATTTTAGCATTTATTACTACAATTAAATATATAACAATTTTTCCATAAATTCTTTATTTTTTTTCTGCAAAAAGAGAAGTCATCCGGTCATTTTATATTATCCGTTGGATTACACCGACGCTCGAAGCATCAGTGGTCTAGAGCAATAGAGAATGAAAGACCCTCTGCCCTCATAAACCCTCCAGCTCCCAATTCAAATTCACATTCACATTCACATAAACCAAGAAGGAAACCCCAATTCTCTTAGCAAGTTGCACCAGTTTTCACCATTAATAGCGATCATGGTCGCGGTTCTGCTTCTCTTTATCTTCTTCACAGGTAACTAAACCCTAGGGTTACTCGTATCCCTAATTTTGGTTCCTTACTTTTGTTCGCTTCGCTTCAAGAAATTGATACTGTTGTTTGGATGATCTTTATCAGTTTCGCCTGGAATGAAATTCGCCACTGGAACCAGTGCCGCCATGTCCATGAAGAAGGAGGAAACAGCTGAGGTAAGAGCACCTATCTTTTCTTGGACTTGTTCATATATGCATGAGTAAGTTGAGTTTGATAATAGCCAAAAATAGAAAGAGATTTAGAGCGAGGATGCATATGGTTAATAACTTAATATTAGAAACAAAATTTTATGGAAATTTGGTACCAATATTCTCTAAAATGAATGTATTCAGAAATGCATGACTTTGAACCGCACATAAAGCCTAAAAATGGGTGGGACAAAAACTATATGGGTCTGATGATTCGAAACAGCAAATCTTGCAGTGTGAAAAACAGGCTTTGGGTCGAGTTCCATACTTGAGAGGATTGTCGCTATGGTGTGCCTCTTGGTTGGGCATGAGGACATTGCATATTTACATACTTCAATGCTATTGATCATCTATTAATGCATGGAATGTTTTGAGTGGGATTGGTTGTACTCTAATCTTGTACAACTAAAACTGACTGGGGAATGTGCCCCCTGCGCCCTTTATGAAAGATTACCTTCAGTTCAACTGCTAAACATCATGCAGTGGATAATCCAGGACATTTCATTGTTCCTAGCAAAGCTATAGTTGTCCAACTCCAACAACAAAGCCTTACCATTGTGCCACGCTTTGTTGGAGGGGTTTAAACTTTGATTTCCTTAGATAGAACTCATAGAAGAAATCACTTTAATGTAATAACAGCCTCAATATTATATTTGATCCTCTGATGTTCCTCGATATTATATTTGATCTCTGATGTAACAACTGATTAGCCTGTGAAAAATGTGGAAATCAATTTTTACAAGCTCTCCGGATGTACCAGTTCCATAATGACTTCTCGATCCATTTAGTTTCCCATTATCTTGTTGCTTAGTTATCACTTATCGGAATGAAGTTATTCTATTCATTGGTGTAGGGTTGTTTTTCAGGTCTGAAGGTTTGTTTCAATAATGTGCAGGGGCAGGCTTCTCAGGATACAAGCACCATCGCTGAGCATATTGAAGAAAAGTATACACAGGTGTTTGCACTGGAAGAGATTAGTGCTAGAATGAAATTCAAGATGAAAGAATTCACCGTTCCTGGTATTGTATTTCCCCTAGACCCTAGGATTACTCCTTGTTTCTCAGCATGCTTTAAACTTTATTTTTGTGCTTACATAAATAAAGTTTGGGATGATAAAAGTTAACCAAGAACTTTCCTTGGCTTGTAGCTCACAATGCTCGATCACAGGGGTCAGCTAAATTGGTGGCTGCATCCCATTGCAGGTCTCAATGTGTCGCAGTTAGTTAATGAAACTACTGCTGTTTCTATTGCTTATACCATGCTGAAGGGACAAGAGATCATTTTCATGATGGATATGGGTTTCGGTCATTTTTTGCTTTGGACGTTAACCGTGTATAATGGCATTGCTGAGAAGAAGCCTAGAGGTACTGAATGGATAGGTAATCACTTGGCATATAGGCTAAATGATTATTTCATCACTTTACTGAAGAGGACATACAAGAAGGATATCAGAAAATCAAAGAAACTTGTTAGGAAGCTTTTAGTGAAATGTGTGAAGGCTCAAAAAATGTTGAGAACCCATCCCTGATTGCAATTGGACATTTCATCCATTGTTTTTGGTAACTTTTTTATCAATTTTTCTTTGTAACTAGCTTCAAACATGGTTTGTCATTAAAGAATCAGCACTGATCTATATTTTTGTAGACCTCTTCTTTGTTGATGGCAGTCCTCTCAACTTTGTCGTAGATCAAAATGGTATACTGGCAGAGATTATTTCAATTAACACCCGTTTACCGACAATGAAGACTGTGTGTGTGGAGTTTGACAAATGGAATCCTGACGATAGGACTATTCAGGTACCTCTTCATCATAAGGTAAATGTACAGTACACTTATTGAGAAACACAAACACTAATGGCCTTTGGAAAACTTTTCATTAGGTATATGCCGGTGCAAGACCATTCATAAAGGATTGTATTGCAATTGGAATGATTCATCTTAGTTTAACTGCCGAAGCTGCATCATGGTAATTAGACACTAATGTTTAATACTAGATCAGGGTAATGAGATACCAAAGTGTGAGTAACTGCTCTATTACTAAGTTAACAAGTTAAAATCTCCTTGAATTTTGTAGGGAACCTCCCGAAGCATTGGTGACAATGAGAGTTGATGCCAATGGCATCTTACACGTGGAAGTAAATGCAATAGATACCATGGAATCTGCTTCCATCATGATTGACATTAGGACACAATTCAGCTTTGCACGAATTGAAATGATGGTGAAGGAATCAGTGGAATTCGCAGAGGCGGACAAAGAATCAATGGGGAAAGCAGCTGCCAGAAATGAATTTCAGCTCTATCTGTCAAACTAGTTCTGGCAATTGTTTCAGCAGGACAAATACATAGTTGAGTTGAACGTCGCTGACCATATAAATGCTTTTACCTTGGTAACTGCCAGCAGGAGATGGATCATTAATAATGAAAATGCAGAGCCAGCTGAAGTTGAGGCAAAGATGAAGGCGGTGAAAAAGAAACTGGATTCACTCAAAGTGTAGTATACCCCGAAAAGACCGATAAAAGATTATTATGCTGCAGAGCCATATCACCCATTTGAAATTGATGCTCAGGCCAATGCGGTGAAAAAGAGATTGGGTCCGTTCAAAGTGCAGTATACCCCTGAAGCTTCTGATCTGTCCGATGAAGAACTGTAATTTCTTTAAAGATTTCCTATAGAATCATATAAGTAGTGTTTGATTGAAGTGTCTAGTGAGAACTAATGGAATTCTTTACAGATGCCTAGAAATTGCAGTAGCAGTACTGGAAGTGGTGAGTGCAATTCTGGCTTCAGTCGAAGTACAGTATAGTGTATACCCCTATAACTTCTGTTGGTGATGTAAGTGAAGCAATCACATGATGAACTGTGAATCTTCATCTGAAGATTGGATCAGTAGAGACCTGTAGAGTCATATGAGTAGATGTATTCTACTAAAGGAATATATTGCAAACTAATGTTACACATTTTATATGCCTCAGCTGATTGCTTTTCTATGCACAAGTGATGTAGGTTGGTTTGTTCAAACACTATAGCAGAGTAGTTTTTCTTTGGCAGAGGATAAATATACCCATTTGCCATCATTTGGTTTCACCTTATTCAGGAGAACGTGGCAAAGGTGAACTTAGTTTGTGCCTGCAGATGTATTAAAGCCTCGGGTGGACCTCAATAGCACACAGGCATTGATCGTACAATGCAATATATCTATAAAGCTTTTGATTCCTATACAAACTAAATTACAGCTTGATTGGCACTGAAGTAATAAACACGAAAGAGGGATAACAGAACCACAATAAAAAAAATACAAATGAATTATCAAGACTTTGGAGATGCAGTCGCAGATAGATTAAGTTTATTAGCTCTGAAAAACAAAGGGCAGATTTAGAACTCTCCTGAGAACTCTCATTAACTTAGCTAGGAGATAAGCCCCATTGCTAAGCCAACTCCTATCCCACTGAGAGAAGTTTCTATACACAAAAGGCACCATGTCACAGGCAGATTAAACAGCACTTTGATCATCCACAGCTAGCTTCTTGGCAACACCACAAGTCCACTGATCGCTCAGCTAGGCCAATTTTGCCTAAGTAGAGGAACTAATAAGGCATTCAAAGATATCATCATCATGCATTTCCACGGTGCCTACGTACATACGTAAGTAATGCTTTTGCTTTCTGGAATCATTTTCTTGCTCCTTTTTCTTACAAGAATGGGAAGAAAAAAGAGTATGCATGCAACAAAATATATGAAGCTGTTCATACGAATATGTAACAAGTCGACCTAAAACGATCCACACAAACAATGCGTTTCTGGTCAAAATAATTTAAAAGGAAAGCAAATCATCACACTAACTTGTGACCTTTCTTGTCTACTCGAAAAGATATAGGCTTTATAATTCAATGATTTGCATAAAAGTGCAATTATTTGCATGGAAAGATCAGTAAATGACAATAGATGATGAAAAAAAGAATCGGCAGTGGAGATCGATATAATGGATCTAATAAACACTAATTGGATCTTGAAGGAAAGGGGCTAGATTCACAACACTACTCTAATATGAATTTTATAGGACGTTAGTGCATGGTTTACTCATCTATGCCAGTACGTGGTTTTAGCGAATGAAATTTCACAAATCAAACATACCTTTTCTGATTAGTTTCTTCCCGGTCAATGCTATTGTCACACAATACTGGTGTCACTGTCACATTAGCTAGCTTTAGTGATGCCGTGCAGGACAGTTTTATTTGTTCATATACAATTGATATATAGGACCATTACAGGGAAAAGAAAGAAAGAAAAAATCTCAAAATTAAAGAAAAAGTAAATTCTATAAATCAAAAGCACTTTGAACTTGTTTAATAAAATTTACTATATAATATTGCTTGATTAACTGTTCATAAACACTATGAACAGTGCGCGGACTTTTTTACCTTGTTGATGGGTTGTGTAATTCTGTATTTACCCTTTGGCAACTCTAGGTATAAAAAAAAATTTCCGCCACTTCTCGCTCCCTCTCTCTCTCTCGGTCAACATTTCTCCATCTTTCTCACTCTCTAGACTCTTCTCGAAATAGCTCCAACATTTCTCACAAAGCAGAAGAGTCTAGAGATATTAATATATTACCGTGATAATTTATTACCCCGTTGTTTCACGGAACTATTTTTGTCATTTTCTCTTATGCTTAATTTGTATATGTACAAATCAAAACAATTGGAGCATTTGTATTTTGGGTAGAACACAAGATTAGATGTTTTGTTGTATAAATGTTGTTTTTATGATAGCTCTTATACATATGTGGATACTACACCGCACCAAGGCGCAGGTATCAACTCTAGTATTTATATAATGTTTGGATCATCTGAAAATAATAATAAGATTTATAAACAATCTCAAACGAATTATGTAAGTGCAGAAATGTTATCAAAATCCACATGAAAGGTTTAAAATGCATGATTTTTTTTTTTCTTCGTCTGAAAGAAAACTTCCATTGAAGAGCCAACATGTCTAATGAGAGAGAGAGAGAAAGAGACTATGATACGATGTACGTTGGAAGTGATAATTAAGAAACAATATTTGATGACTACGTTTACTAAAATTGGGTCGGCGTAAATAACTGAAGTACTAGTGTGATAGTTTTATATTGGATTAGAATTGTGCGGATAATTAAGGTATTTGTAGGAAATGATGGAACTACCCTTCAGAATATGGCATGTGCTTAGCCACTAAACATCGTTATGGACAACGTGTACTAAAATTTGTTTGACGTCCATAATTAATAATGTGATAGTTTTCATAAGTGAGGTATGAAAGTTTAGAACAAGTAATAGTTCGGATACTGTTTAGTCGTTTTTCCTTTTAAATTTTGAGGAGTTAGTCCAGTTTCTGGCTATCTTATCGGGTCCAAAGATGTAGCTCCTATCTAAAACAAACAATTGTTGACGACAATGACGACCACAAGCATTAGAAGCGTGTCTATAGACATGACTGGTGGATAAGTCGATACTCGATAGTGCTTGAAAATTTCTTAACGAACGTCTTGGAAAATCAAATCTCTCAACCTTTTTTTTTTTTTTTTTGAAGGGAAAAGGGGCAACAACCCCAAAAATTTCATTAATAAACTCAGGCCAGAATGACATTAAAGCACCATTACATTAGACAAATAGCTCATTTATTCAAGTGAGTTTAGCAGAGAATTAAACTAGATACAAAACAAGATACCAAAGAAACATAATAACTGGAGCCAAGGCGCTCAATTGCGGTACTCCAAACCTCATGAATCCATCTTGCTGCAGCTAGCTTGCTCAGTCTGCCAAGCTATACAAAACACCACGACTTAAGCCATAGTCATATTGAAATTAGACCCATAGGCCCAATTCCAAAATTAACCTTTTTTGGGCTTGAGATCAAACCTAGGCCTAAGACCCTAAGTCCAATCCCAAACCCTAGCAGGTATGCTCCTCCTCTCGTCAACCGCCGTCACCAGCGCTAACGGTGCCCATGATTGATCAGCCGCCAGCATCCATGGCCACGCTGGCGTCTTCATCAGTTTTTTCGACGCCTGCCAGACTTCTTTCGTTGGCACCACAATCGCCGACGTTGGCAAGTTGACTACCATCTCTTCAGCCCTTTGCCCCTTACCATCACGCGCAGCGACCTTGTCAAATTGAGCGCCGATCGAATTTGCAACCATCTCTTGATCCCAGTCATCGGATCTCGCTGTCGACAGAATAAGTGTAAGACCAGTTTCAATATGCTCTCAACCTAATACATATGCTTAACAAAAATAAACAAGTGATTAAGATTAACACAAATGTACTATCAGCATGAACAACGCATCCTTCCATTGCTATTGACCTGAAACACAAAATACTAGGCTAGGCCTTCTATTAGTCACCAACTTAAGCTTCTCAATGGACAGAACTTACACTTGTAATCGGTGGTGATAACAGGAACCAAAACCATCTATATATATATAGGAACACATAGCCCTAAGATTCCTTCCATTAAGGGATATTTAGTCGCCAAGTATCCTAATTAGATACCAGATACAATACCGATATTTTGTCTTTCTTCTAGACAAGGAATAGGATTTATTACCATAATGATTTAATACACATAATCATTATCAATCTAGATTTGATCTTGTATTTGTTTCCATGTAGAAGTAGATTTGATATTATGTTGAATCATCGTATTACATTATGATAATGTGTGACAAGTCCATATCGTTTTTACAATCTCTCACTTGGGCTAACACAGATTATACATGATGATCTGCACCTTGAAACATCAAAGTCTATTCTACCTACTGTAGTGCGCACCAGATACAAATATAAACCAAAAAATCCTTTCACAACATGGTCAGATCACTGTCACCTATGCAGAGCAAGAAACGACATACACTTTAACAAAAATGCAGTGCTTCAGTACCACAACATAACCTTTTGTGATCCACATATGTCTATTATGCAGTATTGCAAATATATGTCAATGTGTATTAACAAGTAAAACATATATTTAGTCCTACCTTATGTTTCCTAAACCAGAAACTCAAGCAATTTCACTTTACACTGATGGCTCATAATCTGCTTGAACCGTATCATCATGCTAAACATGATTTAAGCCACCTGATAGCAAGTATAACAAGTAACCATAATGATAAATTTTTCAGAACAAAACACATAGCTGCAACAATACCAAAATATTCTGAAAATACCTCAAAATTTTATTAATAACCATAAACTGTCATTACAAATAAGTTGTGACACAAAAACTTAGATCACAACAGTAGAAAATACAAGAACTCAAAACTGAAAACAAAATTTTGACTTGACTTTGCTCTTAGCTCCCACTGAACCTAACTACTTAAACATGGTAATACTCCAATGCTTTCTGTGTGTTGCTTGAATGCAGTTACTGATAGAGGTTTAGTAAAGGGATCCGCAAGCTGAGAATGAGTATCAATATTCTAAACAATAACTTCATCATACTTCACCCTTTGTCTAACACTCAGGTATTTCAAATCTATGTGTTTCGAGTTATTTAATCTTTTGTTGTTCTTACTAAAGAAGATAGCAGCCTCATTGTCACAATAGATTACTAGTGGATCATCTACTATATGACTTAGCACTTTGGTTTCAATTAGAAAGTTCCTGATCCAAAGTCCTTCACACATAGCTTCATACACTGTAATAAATTCTGCTTGCATAGTAGACGTGAAAATCAACTTTTGTTTCATGGTTTTCCAGGCAACAGCCCCACCAGCTAATAGAAACACATATCCACTAGTCGACTTACTTGAGTTTGGATAATTTTCTGCAAAATCAGAATCTGAAAATCCAATGAGTTCCAGATTTTTCACTTTCTTGTAAACAAGCATGTGGCCTTTGGTTCTTTGCAGATACCTCAATACTTTCTTTCCAGCTACCTAGTGCTCATGAGTTGGATTTGATTGGAACCTTGACAACATCCCAATTGCAAAAGACAAATCCGGTCTAGTACAAACCTGAGCATACAAGAGACTTCCAATGAGTTTTGCATAAGGTTTTTCCAACTTCTTCTTTTCACTATCACTTACTGGATTTCTGTTCTTTGTGAGCTTATCAGCCTTAGACATGGGAGTTTTTCCTAAAGAGCAATTTTCCATACCAAATCTTTTCAGAACTTTGGCGATGTAATTTTGTTGGCATAATCCCAACACTCTTTGTGCTCTATCCCTTTGAATTTCTATTCCTAGTACATAGGATGCATCTCCTAAATCTTTCATGTCAAAATTGCTTGACAGAAAGCTCTTGGTGTCTTTTAGCAATTTCTTGTCACTGCTGGCCAAAAGTATGTCATCCACATATAGTACTAGAAAAATAAATTGGTTCCCAACTGTCTCAAGGTAAACACACTCATCCACAATATTCCAAAAGAAGAAATCACATAGTCGAATTTCCTATACCACTGCCTAGAAGCTTGTTTTACCCGTAAATTGAATTGTTTAGCTTACAGACTAAGTGCGCACTCCCTGCTTCAATATAACCCTGTGGCTGCTTCATGTAGATCACTTCATCGAGCTCTCCATTTAGGAAAGCAGTCTTCACATCCATCTGGTGCAATTCCATGTCAAAATGTGCTACTAAGGCCATAATGATTCTAAAAGAATCTTTACCTGAGACTGGAGAAAATGTCTCAGTGTAATCAACACCCTCTTTTTATGTAAAACCCTTAGCAACCAGTCTTGCCTTATGCCTTTCTATTCTCCCAGTTGCATCTTTCTTGGTTTTGAAAACCCATTTGCAACCAATAGGCTTCTGTGTAGGATTTGGTTCAACTAATTCCCAGAGTGCATTTTTATACATGGACTCCATCTCTTCTTCCATGGTCTGATGTCATTTTGGTGACTTAAGTCTTTAATGGCTTCATTAAAAGTCTTTGGATCATTATCTTCTGCACAATTTTCCTCACTATCTTCCCCCCCCCCCCCCCCATATTTTGGTTTTTTTGCTCTCTGTGATCTCCTAGGTGCAGGGTTTGGTTGAGGTTCAGGATTTGGATTATTTTGAGGTTCCTGAATGGGTGGTTATGCAGGGATTTGTTGATCATGCATAACTGTATCTTCAACTTGATCATCATCATCAATGTGCATTTCCTGGTCAGTTTTCTGATCTTGTGCATTTTGATATTCTAAAGTGTCTTCATCTGCTATTTCTTCTTCTACTAAAGGCAAAAATGCAGCTAAATTTTTATCTGTCACAATTTCCTCAAAATCAGAAGATAAATCCTCAAAATTTGTATTGTGTACCCTTTCATGTACCCTTTCATTTAGAAACTTTACTTGATTAGTTTCAAAAATTCTAGGTGAATGTTTAGCTGAATATAGTTTGTAGCGCTTAGATTTTTCCAGATAACCTATAAAATAGCAGCTTACTGTTCTTGCATCAAGTTTGCTCAAGTTTGGATTATAAATCCGAGCTTCTGCATGACATCCCCACACATGACAATGGTGAAGACTTGGTTTTCTACCACACCATAATTCAAATGAGGTTTTCTCAATGGTTTTACTTGGTGTTCTGTTGCAAATATAATTTGCTATTTTTAAGGCTTCACCCCATAAAAATTTTGGTAAGCCAGTTGTACACATCATACACCTAACCATATTTAAAAGGGTTCTACTCTTTCTCTCAGCAACACCATTTTGCCGACGGTTATGTGGTGTTGAATATTGAGCCTTAATCCCATGCTCCTGCAAAAACAAGGCAAAAGGACCCTTTTGTAAACCTGCTTCTGTGTATCTACCAAAATATTCCCCACCTCTATCTGATCTTACTGTCTTGATTTTCCTTTCCAGTTGGTTTTCTACCTCAGCCTTAAATATTTGAAAAACTTTTAGTGCTTGAGATTTTTCTGAGAGTAGATAAACATAGCTGTATCTAGAAAGGTCATCAATGAACGTGATGAAATACACATTCTCACAAATAGTTTGATGTTGAAAAGGACCACAGATGTCAGTGTGTATGAGTTCAAGTAAATTTTGGCTTCTAACCGCAGTCTTTTTTCTTAGTTTTGTCAGTTTTCCCTTAAAGCATTCAATACAATCATTTAGATCAGAAAAGTCTAAATTGTTCAGGATATTGTTTTTCACCAGAAGTTTCATTCTTTCTTTTGAAATATGGCTGAGTCTCTTATGTCATAAGTATGCAGACTTTTCATTTGAATTGGTTCTTTTAACACCTATAATGGTGTTAGTACTTTTAGTGTTTTCTTTTTCAACAAGTGAAATTTCTTATTAATACATAGAACAATAAGTTGTAAATAATCATTCAATATCACACCAGAACCAATTTGCTCAGAATTTCTTGAAATAATAATTCTATTATCATCAATCAAAAGTCTACAACCAGCTTTAACCAAAAGAGAAACCGAAACTAAATTCCTTCTCATGGAAGGTACATAAAAAACAATATCCAATACTAAGAAATTTCCAGATCCTAAGTTGAGCTTTAGGGTTGACTGTCACTCGCATGTCATTCCCCACGCACAAGTTCACATCATCACTTCTTGGGACTCTCCTCCTTATGAATCCCTGCAAGGAGTTTGTAATGTGAATAGGTGAGCCTGAGTCTAACCACCAAGAACTAGGGTAAACATTTATAAGATTTATTTCTAAGGAAAATACTGTATTAGAAATCATCTTACCCTTCTTCACCAACCAGTTTTTATAGCCGTTGCAATCTTTTTTCATGTGCCCAACTTTTTTGCAAAAATAACACTTGAATTTAAACGGCTTGTTATCTGCAGAGGTTGATGCCTTGGTGATGGTTTTGACAGGTTTGAGGTTGTTCTGTGGCTTCTTTTTCTTTTTAGCTTTCTTGACAAAATTCAGGATAGTCTCACCCTTCTCAGCCTTAATCCTCTGTTCCTCATCAGCACACATAGACATGAGTTCATCGAGGGTCCAGTTTTCTTTCTGAACATTATAGGTTGTTCTAAGATGGCTAAAACTGTTTGGGAGAGAATCCAGTGCATGATGCATCAGTAATTCATCCTTAATTCCCATTAGCATCTCCATAAGCCTGTTGTTGATATTAATCAACTTCATAATATGCTCCCTGACTCCCCCAGATCTTGAATATGTTAGGTTGTGGAATTCCTTATTCAACCTAGCAATCTCAGCCTTCTCGTTTTCTTTAAACTTTGCACTCACAGCCTCCAAATAGTCGGTGGCTAGTTCTGGCTCCTCCACACAACCCCTTACAATTATGGACATAGAGGTCCTGATGGTGTTTTTAGCCATCATGTTGGATCTCATCCACTTATTATAATGTGCCTTAACAACATTTTTGTCATCTAAAGCAGGCACATCTAGCTGATCCACAATGAAACAAAACCCTATGTTTTCATGCATATTAATGTAGTTCATGACGGGATCTCTCCAGGCCCTATGGTTTGAACCAGTGAGCATCAACACATTGTTGAAGTTCATGTAGGTGCGCTACCTAAAAGAGCAAAATAAAATTTTGTAAGTTCTTTTATTTGTAAAGTTTTGCAGAGTTTTAAGTGTTTTATGAATTTGTTTAAGTTAAAATACCATAACGACAAAAAACAGAAACAAACATACAGTAAACTTAGCACACATTATACTTGCACATATATATCAGTCCATAACTTTAAAACAATATTAAGTCACACTTTTGAGCAGAAAACTTAATATTCCATAATTCCTTATCAATAGGTCATATAAGATAAAAACATGTTATCCAGAGAAATATATCCACATCTTTAGACAGAAGACAATTTCTAAGTATCCTGATATGTTCAAATGATATATGCATACTGCTGTTTGTATTCTAAAACTACACTTAACCACTTCTTTGGGAGATTGAAAATAGCACAGCTTTAAAACACAACACACAATTTTCAGTTTGTTATACCATATGCTTTCTCTTGCAAATATCAATAGAGAGTGCTTTGTGCAATACATTCATTCATACCAACAGAAAATCACAAACTATTCGAGTTTTAAACTTTCATCTTCTATCCAGGTTTTAATACTTTTAAGAAAACATGAAACTCTTCTGTCTGTAAAATTTTAACAATGTAAAAGACCTTTTGGGATATTAACCACATTACATACATTGCAATTTCATCATAGAAACAATATAATGTAATCCAAATTACCATGTATATCAACATTCAAATATACACACAGATATTTCAATTCAACCACAGAGCAGATATAAAATTGAATACCCTCCGGACATCTCCAGCTATCCTAACGTATGTGCACTCCGGGCATGCTCTAGGGTTCTTATGCATAATCATAGATATAATATCATAAATATAACATGCTTTGAATCGAAAATTTCAGATAAAACCTGGTGTTTCTGCACAATCCCGGATGGTGCTTGCAAAAGTTGACGGTGGGTTATCCTCCTCTAGGCCTGCAATAACAAAGGCGACCGGGATGTTCCGGTCTTTCCTCATCCGAAGCTTTAATCAGTATCTTGGTGAATATATTTGATGAGGGTAGTTAATGGTACCTGACAAGCTGGTGGCTGGGCCATATTTATGGCTCAGAGTGGGTTCTCTACTTGAAAACCGATGTGGGACAATTGCCTCTGCTACTACTTCAAATGCCAAGCTCCCTTATGCCTTCTGGAACCGCTCCTGGCCCAATGCCGCCAACGAGGTTGGGCCTAGCCCATACAAACGGACGGGACGGGAAACCCAAGGTGGGCTCGGCTGTCTTGACCGTCGGGTGCTGGTGTTTGCTGGTTTACAGGGTTGGGAGGTTGTTTTATCCACAACGGACTACAAGTCCCCCCAAGTTCCCGTTCAAGACACATCTTGAGTGTCTTGCTAAAATAAGCTCGTAGACCAGTATATAATTTTGGATGCGTCCTGCCCATAGTCCCCCCAACTCCAGACTCATGACGTGAGTTGAACAGGTGTTGCGAATTCCGGGTCTACTTTTCGTGTTTTCTTCGCTTAGGACTGACATTTACCGAGCGAGCTGTGGAGTCTGCTCAGCGCAAGGACTGAAATTGTCACGCGAGCTGTGGAATTCGCTCCACCCACAAGGACTATATTTGTCACGCGAGCTGTGGAATTCGCTCCGCACACAAGGACTTTAATTGTCGCGTGAGCTGAGAAGTTCGCTCCGCGCACAAGGACGATCTCGGTGACATACGCGAGATGGGTCTTATACATTGGTGTTACATCATGTGTTACTACTCGAGTGACGGGCTGTTAACGCCGTCTGTGGTTTATCAAGCCACTTGCTCAGTTTTTAAAGGGATGATATAAAATTCGTCTTTCGGTTGATTACTTATGCCTATTGGTGGAACTCAGCCAAGGTGGTTTTTTTTTTTTACTTCGTACGATCTCTGTGGCTCTCACCCGAGATGGACTTGGTCTTATGATCTCGGTGACATCCACCCGAGATGGGTCTTGCACTTGTGATCTCGGTGACTCTCACCCGAGATGGGTCTTACTCTTGGTCTTATGGTCTCGGTGACTTTCACCCGAGATGGGTCTTGCACTAATGATCTTGGTGACTCTCACCCGAGATGGGTCTTACTCTTGGTCTTATGGTCTCGGTGACTTTAACCTGAGATGGGTCTTGAACTTGTGATCTCGGTGACTCTCACCCGAGATGGGTCTTACTCTTGGTCTTATGGTCTCGGTGACTTTCACCCGAGATGGGTCTTGCACTAATGATCTCGGTGACTCTCACCCGAGATGGGTCTTACTCTTGGTCTTATGGTCTCGGTGACTTTCACCCGAGATGGGTCTTGCACTAATGATCTCGGTGACTCTCACCCGAGATGGGTCTTACACTTCTTGCGGTTTATGTGTTCTTGTCGTAGCGGCATTAAATTCATGTTCGCCAGATGTCGAGATATTCCTGGGGATAACTGCCACGCGTTTAATGCACGTCGCTTCACTCTTTCCTTCTTCAAGAAGCTGCGGCGGTTGAAGCCACGTGGCATCATCCTCCGGTTGGATCGGTTCGCTAGGGGTGCCTCGTTTTTTAATGCGCTGTCGCTGAGTATAAATTCTTCCCCCCTTTTTCTTCTACGCTTCACTCTCAACTCTCTCTCTCTCTCGTCGCTTTCTGTGTTCTCTCTACTTCGCTGTCTCTGCTGCTGTCTGCGTCTATGTTTCTCTCCGTCTCACTGCTTCTCTGTCTCTGTGTTTCGCTGCTGCCGATCCCGACGATTGCGAGGTGTTACCAGACATCTGAAGTTTCCGGCGTTGCTTCTATGTCAAAAATCTAGTAAGATTTTCTTCATTTTGCTGCGCTTTATGCTTGTTTTTTTTTTTTTGCCTTTGATGGTGCTCTGCGTTTGCGTTGCTTGTGTGTTTTTGGGTAGAACTGGGAATGTTAGCGTTCTATGGATTTCTGGGTGGAACCTGTGTTAACTTTGAATTAATGCGTACTCTCGGAGGCGCGTATTGATAGATCTTAGGGTTTGTTATGCTAGGGTAGATGGACTCCCGAAGTTTGACCGATCTAAGCGGAGCGAGTACATCCTCTCGGTCGATAGTGGACAACAACGAGAGGATGGAAGAATACCTTAGTCGAGCAACCCACCTGGGGGAATCATCTTCAACCAAGCCTGCCGAGTTACACAAAGGTGTACCCACCAGAGATGTCGATTGGGTCTCGGGGGTTTTCCATGGCGTCCCGATGACCAACGTCGCAAGCTCAGTAAGGCGATATATCTTGGAGGATGGCACCGTGTACGACGAGCCCGGGGGTAGCATGTCTCCGGCCAAGATAAAACAATTCCGCAAAGACTGGGGGATCCCGCCCACAGTTACCATGCGCGGCTTGTACGAGGGCGAGCTGGCGTGCTGCCCGAGAGACGGTTTCGTGGCGGTGTACGAGCACATGTTTAGGAACGGTTTCTCCCTCCCGCTTCCTCAGTGTATGCGGTACCTGCTGAGCATGCTTCAGCTTGCTCTCGGGCAGATTCCCCCCAACCAATGGCACCAGTTGTTGTCTCTATGCTGTCTGTACTACTTGTCCGAGATGGGTTGGCCGACCATTAACGAATTCTGCACCATGTACCGCCTCTTGTACTCGAAGAAGCGGAACTGCGAAGGGTGTGTTTCGTTTGTTGCCCGGGATTACTTGCCTCCCGTCACTGATCTCCCGACGTCCATAAATAACCATTGGTGTGCAAAGGTCGTGCTTGCCGACGGTCGATGGCAAAGAAACTGTCTGATACGTTGTGCCCAACCGGTTTAGATATATTCAGGAGCAGTCCTTCTCGCTGTCAAAGATCGAGAAGCGACGTATCGGGCGGATATATGCGGTCTGGCCCTCGGATGAGGATCGAAGCTCGTACAACCTGACCTGGTGGGCTGTTCTGGTTCACTGTGAACTCGGCCGTATGCCTGATGGGGTTCCAAATTAGCGTTGTTTGTTTTCCGTTCTCACTTTTCATTGGTCTTTTATTCTTGGTACCCGTGATCTTGACTGTTGGTTTTATTTTCAGCTAGAATACCCAGGCGAAAACACCGTGAGTCACACCCGAGCGATATGGAGTCCGACATGGATTTGCTGAGCAAACTCTTAGAGGTCGGGAAAAAGGCCTCCCGCACTATGGTGGATCTTGCAGACAAAACTGCCCGTGTCTCGGATAAAGCTGTGCTTCTGTAGATACCCGACGAAGGATATGGGAAACCGCCTTCAGACAAAGAGGGGCCCGCCAAGACCGGTGACATGGTCAACGCCCATTTAGGCGAGAAGAGGAAGAAACCGTCATCCAAGAAATCAAAGTCCCAGCAGGATGAAGGCGTGACTTTGAGTATCTCTGGCGCCTCGCCACCTCGGAAGAAGCAGAAGGGTGCCAGTTCGTCAGCCAGGAACCCAATTTCAATGAGCGCTCTCGCTTTGACACTTCCTCAAATTCGGAAGACCCCCATCCGGCAGATCCTGGACGAGTATGGGTGCGCGGACGAAAAATTTGTCCGTGCCATGGTGGGCGACCTGAAGGGTATTGAGTTGGACCGGATCAAGGTCGGGTCCAGCACTCCTCAAGGGAACCGACAATATGCCCGTGAGACAATGATGAGGGTAATCTTCTTCCGAGTATTGTTGATGTTATGTCACTGTTCGGGATGTTGAACTAACTTTATTTGCTTGCAGGCTCTCTTTGCTGTCTATGCCATTGACGCCAGCGAGGATTCCAACGAGATGAAAGAACGTCTGGCCAGTCTGAAAGGCCAGATCAGCTATCTCGGGGCAGAGAGGAAGAAAATAGAGAATGACTTGGAGGCCGAGAGGAAGGAGAAATGCTCGTTGGCCGACAAGCTGGCCAAACTTAACCTCCACACCAAAGAGCTGGAGGGAAAAGCTGAAATGGTGATCGCGTTGGAGTGCGACATAGATAGCAGATCTGCAAAGCCAGGTCCCCGCTCAGGGCGAGCTTGTCGTTGCCCGGTTCAAAGAGTCAGAATTCGTTAATGGTCGGCCAACCCATCTCGGACAAGTAGTACAGACAGCATAGAGACAACAACTGGCGCCATTGGTTGGGGGGAATCTGCCCGGGAGCAAGCTGAAGCATGCTCAGCAGGTACTGCACGCACTGAGGAAGCGGGAGGGAGAAACCGTTCCTAAACATGTGCTCGTGCACCGCCATGAAACCGTTTCTCGGGCAGCACGCCAGCTCGCCCTCGTACAAGCTGCGCAGGGTAACCGTGGGCGGGATCCCCCAGTCTTCGCGGATTTGTTCTATCTCGGCCGGAGACATGCTACCCCCGGGCTCGTCGCACACGGTGCCATCCTCCAAAATATATCGCCTTACCGAGCTTGCGACGTTGGTCATCGGGACACCATGGAAAACCCCCGAGATCCAATCGACATCTCTGGTGGGTACACCTTTGTGTAACTCGGCAGGCTTGGTGGGAGATGATTCCCCCTGTGGGTTGATCGACTAAGGTACTCTTTCATCCTCTCGTTGTTGTCCACTATTGACCGAGAGGATGTACTCGCTCCGCTTAGATCGGTCGAACTTCGGGAGTCCATCTACCCTAGCATAACAAACCCTAAGATCTATCAGTACGCGCCGCCGGGAGTACGCATTAATTCAAAGTTAACACAGGTTCCACCCAGAAATCCATAGAACGCTAGCATTCCCAGTTCTACCCAAAAACACACAAGCAACACAAACGCAGAGCACCATCAAAGGCAAAAAAAAAAAAAAAAAAAAAAAAAAAAAAAAAAAAAAAATCTTACTAGATTTTCGACGTAGAAGCAACGCTGGAAACTCAGACGTCCGGTAACACCTCGCAATCGTCGGGATCGGCAGCAGCGAAACACAGAGACAGAGAAGCAGCGAGACGGAGAGAAACACAGATGCAGACAACAGCAGAGACATCGAAGTAGAGAGAACACAGAAAGTGACCAGAGAGAGAGTTGAGAGTGAAGCGTAGAAGAAAAAAGGGGGAAGAATTTATACTCAGCGACAGCGAGAAGTCATCTCGATCCACAAGCCGGCGCATTAAAAACCATAAAACGAAAACGAGGCACCCCTAGCGAACCGATCCAACCGCAGGATGATGCCACGTGGCTTCAACTGCCGCAGCTTCTTGAAGAAGGAAAGAGTGAAGCGACATGCATTAAATGCTTGGCAGTTATCCCCAGGAATATCGCGACATCTGGAGAACATGCAGTTAATTCCCCTACCACAACAACGCACAAACCTCAAGAAGTGTAAGACCCATCTCGGGTGAGAGTCACCGGGATCATTAGTACAAGACCCATCTCGGGTGAAAGTCACCGAGATCACAAGTGCAAGACCCATCTCGGGTGAAACTCACCGAGACCATAAGACCAAGAGTAAGACCCATCTCGGGTGAGAGTCACCGAGATCACAAGTGCAAGACCCATCTCGGGTGAATGTCACCGAGATCATAAGACCAAGTGTAAGATCTATCTCGGGTGAGAGCCACCAAGATCGTACGAAGTAAAAAAAAAAAAAAACCCCCACATTGGCTGTGTTCCACCAATAGGTATAAGTAATCAATCGAAAGACGAATTTTATATCATCCCTTTAAAAACGGAGCAAGTGGCTTGATAAACCACGGACGGCGTTAACACCCTGTCACTCGAGTAGTAACACATGATGTAACACCCAGGTACAAGACTCATCTCGCGTATGTCACCGAGATCGTTCTTGTCCGTGGAGCGAACTTCTCAGGTCGCGCGACAATTAAAGTCCTTGTGCGCGGAGCGAATTCCACAGCTCGCGTGACAATTATAGTCCTTGTGCGCGGAGCAAACTTCTCAGCTCGCGTAACAATTATAGTCCTTGTGCGCGGAGCAAACTCCACAGCTCGCGTGACAATTTCAGTCCTTGCGCTGGGCGGACTCCACAGCTCGCCCGGTAAATGTCAGTCCTGAGCGAAGAAAACAAGAAAAGTAGACCCGGAATTCGCAACACCCGTCCAACTCACGTCATGAGTCCGGATTTGGGGGGACTATGGGCAGGACCCATCTGAAATTATATACTGATATACGGAATAAAACAACCTGGGGAGACTTGTAGTCGGTTGTGCATAAAACAACCTCCCAAGCCCGTAAACCAACAAGCACCCGCACCCCACGATCAAGACAGCTGAGCCCACCTTGGGGTTCTCGTCCCGTCCGCTTGTTTGGGCCGGGCCCGACCTCGTTGGCGGCATTAGGTCGGGAGCGGTTCCATAAGGCATAAGGGAGCTGGGCATTTGAAGTAGCAGCAGAGGCAATTGTCCCACATCGATTTTTAAGTAGATAACCCACCATCAGCTTCTGCAAGCACCATCCGGGATTGTGCAGAAACATTAGGACCGTGCATATAGGGACCAACCTGTTCCTAGAGTAGCAATCCTTGAATGAACGCCTCCTCCGCAACCTTCTTGTCAAAGCTCCGGACCCTGGCCGTGTCTCCTTGCCATCGGTTCACGAAAGCTTTCAAGCCTTCTCCCCTATCTTGGTTTACTTTGAACAGTTAGGCGGTGTTCTGCCCGTCCGTCCGTAAAATGAATCTATCGACGAACTTGTCTGCCAGCTCCCGGAAGCAGTCGACCGAGTTCGACGGGATTCGTAGAACCAACTGAGCGCTTCCCCTGCTAACGTTTCCTGGAACATATTGCAGCATACTTCATCCGAGTATCCTTTAGCGTTCTTGTGAGACTTGAAACTATCGAGGAAGAGGTGGGGGTCACGATCCCCATTGTAGCTAAGTTTCAGTGGCTTGGCTGTGTTTGGCCGGACGGACCGGGTGATTGCTCTTGTTGGTCCCCCGCTTTCCTCGAAACTCGCACGGGTCGGGTTACGCATTCCCCTTCTCTCAGTGTCTGAGATTCGGTTTGTCAAACTCGCCACACTGTCCCTGATTGCTCTTAAGGTTTCTTTCAATTCTCCCTGCCTTCCATTTTGGACTTCCGGGATTGGCTCTGGCAAGGGCGGCGGTCCCTCGTTCCGCATCTCCTCTGGGAACAGGTTCGTCCCTATCTGCACGGTCCTACAGTTCGTTCCTACCGGGGTGCCCATCTGTCGGGACGTGGCCGCCCGATCCAACTCACCCGCCCTATCCAATGCCTCCTGGTGCTCAACCCCTCTGGCTAGCGCTCTCATGAGCGTGGCATTATCCCGTTCCAACCTGTGCTCCCTCTCAGAGGCCTCTCCCCGATCCCTAGCACTTTGCTGCTCTAGACGGGTGATTTGGGTCCTCATGTCTTCCAACATTTCCGCCACCTCCTAGAGATTGAGATCCCCCGGCACATACTCTGGTGTTCCATCCCGCAGGTCTCTCCTCGTAATTCCTGAACTCCCCCCCTCCTGACTCCGGGGTCCGTCCGTATGTCACCTCCCTTCGCCCTTCCTGTCCCGCCTCCTGGTCTTGCTGCTCTGTTAACTCAGCCATCAAGTCACGCTGGCACCTTTAGTAATGGTTCCCACAGACGGCGCCAAATGTTTCTACACAATCCCGGATGGTGCTTGCAGAAGCTGATGGTGGGTTATCCTCCTCTCGGCCTGCAATAACAAAGGCAACCGGGATGTTCTGGTCTTTCCTCCTCCGAAGCTTTAGTCAATATCTTGGTGAATATATTTGGTGAGGGTAGTTAATGGTACCTGACAAGCTGGTGGCTGGGCCATATTTATGGCCCAGAGTAGGTTCTCTACTTGAAAACCAATGTGGGACAATTGCCTCTGCTGCTACTTCAAATGCCCAGCTTCCTTATGCCTTCTGGAACCGCTCTCGGCCCAATGCCGCCAACGAGGTCGGGACCAGCCCATACAAACGGACCGGACGGGAACCCCAAGGTGGGCTCGGCTGTCTTGACTGTGGGGTGCTGGTGCTTGTTGGTTTACGGGCTTGAGAGGTTGTTTTATGCACAACCGACTACACCTGGTTTTTGCTTTTTCCCCAAAATGCTGCAATTTTCAGCGGAAGCTTTTGAACTTTGTATCTTGATGCAGCGCCAATCCCTTGACCTTCTTGATTCACAGCAGTTGGGTTTTGAATCCCTTTAGAGATGCGATCATCTTGAGCGTTTCCCATCCAGTCTCTTGTTCTTGAGGATCAGGTTGGGTTGAGACTAGATCCATGCTTGTTGCGATTTGGGCCAAGGGTTTGTTAACAGGCTAGGCTTGTTAACCCGTAAAGCAACCAGAAAACCCTTTTTTTTTTTCTTTTTCTTTTTTTGTTTGATAAAACTTAATCGATTTCTTGTTTAAGCAAAACTGAATTTTGAGAACGAACGTGGTCGCTCTGATACCTTATTGTAAGACCAGTTTCAATATGCTCTCAACCTAATACATATGCTTAACAAGAATAAACAAGTGATTAAGATTAACACAAATGTACCATCAGCATGAACAACGCATCCTTCCATTGCTATTGACCTAAAACACAAAATACTAAACTAGGCCTTCTGTTAGTCACCAACTTAAGTTTCTCAATGGACAGAACTTACGCTTGTAATCGGTGGTGATTACAGGGACCAAAATCATCTACTTATATAGGAACACATAGCCCTAAGATTCTTTTCATTAAGGGATATCTTAGTCGCCAAGTATCCTAATTAGATACCAGATACAATACCAATATTTTGTCTTTCTTCTAGACAAGGAATATGATTTATTACCATAATGATTTAATACACATAATCATTATCAATCTAGATTTGATTTTGTATTTGTTTCCATGTAGAAGTATATTTGATATTATGCTGAATCATCATATTACATTATGATAATGTGTACAAGTCCATATCGTTCTTACAATAAGAACCATCGATTTTCTTCCATTGGAAATCTTCTCCCCTGCAAAGAGCAACCGCAGGTGGAGGCTTAGTACGGTTGGGATCTCATGACCGTCGTCGCTTGAGAGGATCGCTCTCCTTCGAACGGCCGCCGTCGATAACTCGCCACTGGATGGTCGGAGAAACACGTTGTTTCTCACCGCCGCTAGTAGAGATCTGGTTTGAAAACCTAAGAAGCTCCCTGAAAGGCAGAGCATCTCTTCTTTTGACTAGAGATGAGATAAAGATGTAGTTCTCAAACCTCTGAACCTTGTCCATAGCTACATGTTACATCGAACAAACGTGATTAGGCCCCGAATCTCTTTTATTAAGAAGGGTGTTAATTTCTTTCCTATTAAACATATTGAGTAGATAACCATGCCATATATGTTTTGAATGGTCTTTTGGTTCTTTCTCTGTTTTATCCTATGCTATGTCTCATTACCAAAATAGATATAGAACAATAGAACGTATGGTGACCCGGCCTACACACTAATGGCAGCCTTAAATTTTGTAAGGAAGCAAGTCCAGAAATATGTACCATGCTGCGCGCTTTCGCTACTTGGCCTATTCAAATATTGGAAATCCATAAATTAATGCATGAACCTACCAATTAGGTTTCTCACCCAGAAAACACACATTACTGATCCAATTTTCATGGTCAATTAGAAATCACAAACTTCGAAGCCTAGCTTATTTCTAGACCAAGAAAACAAGCTTCTCTGGATCTGCAACATTTTGCTAGCTTAATTAACACAACAACTTGCCAGCAGAATTACATTAGTTGCATCCATACAACAACAAAATGACCCCATTCAAATCAATTACTGCTGAACTGGGAGAGCTTTAGGGAAGGCCTCATGACCAGAAACAGAGATGGTCTGTAACTTGCAGTCAGTTGTAATGAACTGAGCAGCAGTGTTCTCTTCAATGGCAATTGTGTTAATCAGGTTGAGCAAAATGTGCTCAAGCTCTTCCCCATCAGTCCACTCATGAATCTCGGCCTTGAGGGCAAGAGGGTTCTGGCAAATCTTATCGAAAAGTGGGAAGTTCTTTCTTGGCATCACGAAATCTCCTTCCTTGAGCTTCAAGCTTGGGCAGTAATCACCAACTCCATCACCCAAATAGATCATCCTTTTCCTCCCTTCAGTTGAAGCTTGGATCCTCTCAATTATCACACTCTGTAATTAACCAATATAGAAAAAGATTAACGTCAAGACTCAAGATTGATCAAAGTTTACCTTATGGGATTAAGAAAGAGTGGTGAATAATATGATTCTAGAGTGTCCAGAACATAAAGCAAGGGTGTCCAGAACATAAAGCAAAAATAATAAATTAAAAATAGAAGTTCCAACGTCCAAGCCTTTTGGAACAAATGGAACACTTGGGTCCAAACAATTTTATTTTTCTGAGAGTTAAATCAAGTAGATACCTTGCACATATTAGGAGGGCAGAGGCTGCATCCATGAGAAGAATTGGTGAAATCACAGAAAGGTGAAATCCTAACCCTTCCTTCTTCATCAACATAACCTGGGTTTGTGTTAATTTCTGAGAAATATTCCTCCAGACCAAGATGCTTCAAAATCGTCTCAATGAAAAACAGATTCGCATCACTCACAATCCTCAACTCACAACTGCAACACCCCCAAACTGAATTAGATTGCTTCCTAGAAGAAAACGTGTGTGATGGAATATCAGAATATGCAGGGGATGATCATATATATACCCTGAAGCATGGACTGCTTTGATGGCTGGCACAATTCTGGGATGGATTGGAGTCCTTTTGAGCACCTCCACAATGTCGTCAATGGTTTTTCCTTGTGAATGAAGCTCCTTCATCATCTTATCCTGAAAAATTTTGTCCAAAGAAAAAATATTCAACCTCACATGCAGATTTTGAAACTGTATTTGGAACATAAAACTTCGAAGCTTAGCAAGATGAATTACCATGAGAGAGTTCCAAGGCATGGTGGGGAGGAGCTGGTTGAACAAGTCAGTAGCACCCAACCCGTCGACGACCCAGTTGTCACTGTCGCAGTCGATGATGGTCTTGTCAAAGTCGAAAACCACAACAGTTCCGGCCATTTTTCAAGAACAAGAGAAGCAAACTCTTGCAGGTTCAATGTATGAACTGCTAGAGACCAATGCAAGTAAATCTAGGTTGGTGGTTTGTTGGTAATGCAAATAGAGAGAAGAAGAGGGAGGTATTTATAGGGTGGAAAAGCAAGTTCCAAGTGGGTGACCTATGATTATGTGAAGGTGAAGGTTAGGAGTTATAGGGATTAGGATTCCAATGGAATATTACGTGAATAAACGAAGAGGGTGTTTATGAACAATTATGTAGAATATTTTCCAATATTCCGGTACACTCTTTTTGGTCTGGTGAAGGCGGCGGGAGGGTTGCGGCCGTTGGATTTAGGGGACTTTGGTGAGAAGGAACGGCGGGAATAAGGGAATATTCGAGGGGAATTGAATTCACAGTGAGTGGGGATGCCAATGTTGAAACGCACCTAACGATTGAAGGGAAAGGAATATTCTGGCGATGGTTCAAATCGGTTCGGTTTGGGAGAGCCTTTGTGTTACCTTTTTTTCTTGTAGCTTCTATGAATTTGGGTGCTAAAGCTTTTGGCTGTGTCACGCTCCACGTTTTGTTTGGTTAAAGCATTGGCTTTTGTGAGGTTTCTATTTTCTATAGCCAGGAGGAAAAGGAAAGAGAAATAAAAGAAACGGTTTAGTTTGGAAGGATCTATGTATATTTTGATTGATGCCATCATAGTCTCTGCAATAGTTTCCTCCCACAAATATAAAAGGAATAAATGATCTTGCCTTCTATAGTGGTATAGACATTAACTTTCCCCTTTATTTCTATTATAGTCTACAATAATAAACCCATGAAAACTCAGCTCCGATCCTTACTATTATTTTGATAGTTCATATTTGTTTATGTATGTAATATGGTAACATTTCATGTGATTATTTGTTTGAGTTCCTAGACACTAGTATAGTTACAAAAACCCAATAAGGTTTGTGTTGAATTGAAATTTGTTTAGTCTTTATGGTTTGAAGTCGACATCTGTTTAGTCTTTGTGGTTTTATTTTAATCTGAATGGTCCTTAAAGTCACGATTTTTCATCCAAATGGTTCTTCCGTCAATTTTCTCATTTAAATTGCTAACGGCCACATCAGCAATTTAACTGAGAAAATTGACGGAATGAGCATTTGGATGAAAAATCATGACTGTAAGGACCATTCAGATTAGAATAAAACCACAAAGACTAAACAGATCTCGACTTCAAACCACAATGACTATACAGTATTTTACCCTTTGTTGATCATAACAAAACACACTAAAATTCCTTCTAAATGGTATATCATGTATTCGAATGACATAGTTACTATTCTAGTTCTCAATTGTTACGTAGATTAAAAAACCAAGCATAGGAAGGCTTTACGCTGATACATAACCAAATAGTTTTATTGCGATTTTCACGATATTAAACTGAACGGTGTTACTTTTTAAAAAGTTATTGAAATCTCAAAGTTGTGAAACTTAGATCGAGATGCCTAAGAACCTATACAATGCCCACATATCTTGAGATATCATCTATGCAATGCTTGTACAGTATCTTATCCGGAATGTTGTCCACGACAGACACCAAGGGAGCCAAAGAACATATGCACTTCAATAATCGTACAACAGGCAGATAAATGTTTAGAAACATAAACGTGTGTAAATGTGTGTATATGCATACATATACACACACATATATACATATCAAAATTGCTTGCTGTTTCTATTATTAAGTGAATGCGTGTACGTGTGTGGCAGTGTGGAGGAGATCTGGAGGTGATGAGGTTAAATAGAGAGGTTTAGATCTTTGCATGATTTAGGGCTTAATACAGCTTGGATTTGTATGCCCCAATTTCTGTTCTGGATTTCTGGCTGGCGACGTACACGCTGATATTGATCAGATTGCAGAGAGCTCCAATATCGTAATTTATGTACATAGGGACGTATCGTACACACGACAAATACGTATTCCTAGCTCGACCAGCATCCACCGCCGACGACCGTAAAGAGTTTTGCTTACCAACACTAACAAGAGTTTTGCAGCATGTTCTGCCGCTACAGTAGGTCCATAGCCAAGCTGAATTGCAATCATCATTACTTTACACAGTCACAACAACAACTAAAATAGACAGTCACAACAACAACTAAAATCTATGTGAAAATGTATTACTTACAGATTACTATGTGAAAATGTATTACTCACAGATTACTGTGTGAATAATATTATCTGTGTGAATAATATTATTTGTTTGCACAGAATACCGTGGGTAGTATATTTTTCACACGTTTCTGTAACAATAAAGTAACAGTCCATTTAAAGAAAAAAAAACATGCTTTCTCTTTCTTCCTCGAACCTCATGAAAACTTAGATCCCTAACACCAAAAACCTAGATTGTGAATCCATGGAAGGTGGACGCCAAAGAAGTGGCAAAATCGACTACGACAAGCTCATAGACCAGTTTGGTTGCCAGCGGATCGATTCCTCTCTCGTCGACCGCGTCCGCCGTCTCACCTCCTGCCCTCCCCACGTCTTCCTCCGCCGCGACGTCTTCTTCGCCCACCGGTCTGCTCTCTCTCTCTAATTTCTAGGGTTTGTTTGTTTAGGTAGCTGAATGTGTGTGATTTGCAGGGACTTGAATGAGATTCTGGACGCGTATGAGAGAGGAGAGAAGTTTTATCTCTACACTGGAAGAGGGCCTTCCTCGGAGGCTTTGCATTTGGGTCATCTCATCCCTTTCATGTTCACTAAGTAATTAAATGCTCTCGCTGAGATGAATTTCAAGTCATTGTTTGGAATTGTTTTCGAATTGGATAGGTGTTTAGACATGGAAGCAAAATGAAATTTATGTCATATTAGTGTTAGTTAGAATTACATTGGGAGCATTGGATGAGAATGAAATTCTACATCTTTTGAGGGATTTTACACGGAAGCATTTGTTGGACATTAATAGAGCTCAACATTGCAACAAGAAAGTAATAGTATGGAGCGGGATTGGATGATATGCTTTGTTTGATATTTTGGCTGTCAACTTTCTACAGAATTCTGAGAAAGCGAGCGATGATAGCAAAGACGACGACCCTAAGGCTGCCGCTGTCGCTGCAGCCAAGGAGGCTGAGGTTCAGAAGCCGTAGAATCTTTGTTCTGTAGTAGTAATGTGCTCCGTGCTATTTTCCTTAATGGTGCCTGATATGAGCTTCACATCTCTATCTTTGGGTTATGGTTAGCTTATTTCCGATCCTTAAGGTTATTGTAGTTTGGTAAAGTGATCTCTTTAATGGGCGTCGCATCCTGAAAATGAGCCTCACTTCCATTCCCTTCTTGACGAAATTGTAGCTTTTCTTTCTTGTAACAATTAGTCTTGGCGTTTATGCTGATATTGAGCAACTTATTGAACTATTACATTAGAAATGACATTGTGTTGATTCAGTTTGTTATCCTTTCTTTCTTATTTAATTTTTGTAACATGATTTCAGGTGGTAGAGCTGTTAGAAACACATGTGAGTTTGGAAGAACGTATGTAATTCGACCTAAAGGTAAACACCAGGCCTTCGTAGTTTGGCTACATGGCCTTGTTGATAATGGCTCAAGGTGGTTTTTTTTTTTGAAGACTCGTAGCTCTTGGAAACACTGCCTCTTACAAATGTGAGTTTGAATACTTCTACTCTGGCTGTTCTCATTGTCGCCACTCATAAGAAAATATTCATTGAAGATAATTTTTGTATTATGGGCATGTAAGCTAGTCGACAGCTGATCATTTGATTGAGTTTGGAGATATGATCTATTTCAGAGATCTTTTTTTGGAGGTTTGGTCATTGCTGTATTAATCTGCTTGCTGCTTGGCTTAATGAAATCAATATAAGGATACATGTCGATAGATGGATATGCATTGATGCATTAGGATGATGTGTTTACTGGATAGGGTTTACATTAGGATTATTTAATGTGTTTGCTGAATTCTGGAATCCTTGTTCTATTTTTATAATTTTATTTGTTGTAATTGTCCAGGCAATCACCTTTAGTGGAATTAAGTAAGGTGATCTTCTTTTGGGGGATGTCAACACTCAGCTCAAGAACAAGATCGAACATCACTACTGATGTTAAAGTTGATACCAATATTTCAAACGTAAGTTCCAGGCACTTCTAGTTATTTTTTCCTTCAATAAATCGAACTTTGGATTAATTTGTAGTATTATAATCAAACTTTGGAAAGAAAGAAGAAGGTTTTGGTGCTGAAGAGTCAGCCCTTGGCTAATCAGATAAGATAAGTTCATTTAATATGGTAGTGGTATCTGACAAATGTTAAAACTTCAGTAGTCTTCAAGGGTTATATGTACTAGTCTATGTTGTGGTCTACTGCATCCCATTCAACTTGAAATTACAGATATGACAAAAGAAACAAACTTTTGTAATTAAGATTGTTTGATATTTACTGATTTCAACTTAGTTACTCTTATTGTTCGTGTTGGGAGTGTGTGATTGAATATGTATATTTATAATAGTTGATTATTGTTCTTGCATGACATGTAACTACATTCTCTTGATCTCTTGAAACTTCTGAACTTTCACTACTCACCTTGATTAATTTGTATAACATGTATATGTTGCAATCTTCTACAGGAAGGTGGCGCTCCTGATTTTCGCCATTGTTATGCTCCTTCTAGTCTTTATTGGATTTGGTAAGTCCGCTATATTTTTTTGATCAGATGTAAAAAGTTTTAAAGGTATAATTAGGCCAATGATTGCTTCTGTGTTTATTTGGTTGACTTGTTGCAGTAATTAGATGTTAATTTCAGCTCCATTCTATGTTAGATGTGTTTGGATTTGAATGCGAACTCTACTCATTCTAGCAAATCTATAATATTCCAGCTGATATATGAAATTGATTGATATCCTCAGAGTAATTAAATGTATTCTTGTAAGGAAGTTGTGTCCATATCAGAAACTGATATTTTGCTATGTGCATACATGCAGTGTGTTTGCAGATGCATGTGTCTCCATGGATGAGTGGGTTCAAAAAAACTAACTGCTTATACTTCATTTAATCTAGTTATTTTCATTCAATGTTCTTGTTTCTCTTTACTTGGCTTTGCAGCTTTTATAATTTCGTTCAAGTATACTATTATTGTTTGTATCTTCAGTGGGTTGTAAGGAATTCACATGTATTGTTGAAATGTTTAGTAAAAAAATTGATTGCAGATGAATTTCTTAAATATTTTGAAGTTTACTTTTTTTTTTGAATTCCATCACTTTTCCACATTGAAATCAGTGTCAAATGTCTTCCACACGGAAATGGGTTAGAGTATTTCTCACAGATATCTTTGTGAGGTAAGAAGTTGTTCACACAGACTATTGCATTAAAATCAATTATGTTAGTGGATATGTAATGGGACCCACGTCAACATTTCACACAGACTTTTTTATCTGTGTGTAATGAGCATTAGCCCCCCCTCGGGAGAGCACGGATAGACATTTCGTGAGTCCACCGTGACTAATAGCTTGTTCTCACTGAAATCAGTGTGAGATAGCCTCATTTCATACGGATTAAAATCTGTGTGTATGTGTTTTTTTCTAGTAGTGACTATATGTAAGAACAGCTATATATGAGTTCTTGTTCAAACTTTATGTAATTTGATCGAATTATACATAGCACACTTGTAATTCAGCTATATCGATCAGTTGCTTCATCACCCAAATGAGCATATATATGATCCAGCAGGTTTATCATGTATTTGTTGGCGAGTGGCGACTTCTTTCTGCCGTGCCCTTAGTAGTGAGTCATTTTTTTCTATAAATTGTGAAATGTCCCTAATTTGAGTATTGATCCAATGAGAACATGATTCCAGGCACACGTACGGTTGATTTGCAGCTAGCCTTCACGAAATGCTAGGTTTCGTAATACACAAGCCTTTCTGATAGGTTTGCCACTTTCCTACAATATATTAGGATCTGCTGTCCTTAATTACCGAGTATGTCTTGTCATGTTTGACGCTTGGATAGATGATCGATATATATATATATATATATATATATATATATATATATATATATATATATATCATACTATGGTGTACGTTTTGCCCTTCTTCATTTCTCTACTTATCCGACAAGCCTATGGTTCTTAGGGACGGTCTTTACCTAATTTGTATTTTGATATCGCACACTAGTCATTTGGTTGATTATGATGAAGAACAATCCATCATTTCAGTACCTTTACTCTGTGTCCTTTTTTCGGGTGAAGATCAAAGGGTTCAATCACCTACTAGTACTTTAGCTTCACTCTTTTGGTTAAATCCATAGCTAGATTGGGTGAAAATTGACGAGTTTGCGATTTGATTTGCTTGATCGAGTTAACTCAACCACTGTTTGTTATGCTCAACCTTCGAGTGGAAGACGTACGCACGTTCTAGAGACTTTAAAATCAGTACTATCTCCAAATTAATATATAACCAATGAATTCTCGTTTAATTTAATTATTATTTTAAAATTGATAGATACATATATATAGACACACACATGATTTTAAACGAAATAGTGCCATCATTTCTCCTTTGTTTGCCACTACAAGGTTGGAATCTCTCAATTTGTGGTACTTCGCGATCGAGATGCCTAAGAACATATGCGATGCCTACTTATCATTGCCTTATCTATATGTGTGTTATCCAAATTAAGAACATGAGCACCTTAATAGTTTCATAAATGGTAGATTGATCATATATAATTAAACGTCTTTCACAAACAAAAAGGAGCGACCATAAACGTGTGTAAAATACCAATATATCAAAATTGCAAGCTTGCTGTTTTCCCTTTTATAATTATGCGTGTACGTGTGGAAAAGGTTCTGTCGACTTTGCTTGTTTTAGGCTAGGGTTTTGATTATTGTGGATTTCTTCCCCAGTCTTTCTCCTGGATTTCTGGCAACAAACTCTGATTGCATTGAGACGTACGTACATGATCAGATTGTATATACGTATCAGTGTACGCTCCAGAAACGTATCCCTAGCTCGGCTTGCATCCACTGCTTGCTGACCGCTCCGCGTACGCACAATTGAGCTCACAGCTGGTTCGTGGCTTCTGGCTTCATGCAAGAATAGAAACCCTAATTGATTAGGTCAGCTTTTGTCTGGAAACCCTAGCTATTTGCATGTCAGAGTTCCTGCAGAAACAGCAGGCTGCGCCGCTAGCTACAGCGTCATCATGTCCTCGATCGGACGTGAATGACTAACTGACGGTCAGAACTCATTGATTACTTTTCCGGCACGTACGACAGGGAGTACAGTCGTACTTACTGATTCTCAGACCTAGGCACCTAGCTATCTACTTCGTTAAGAATGACACGTCAAACAGATTAGCAAGATCGAATGGAAAACTCCTCGAAAGAGCTTGTGGATTGTGGAATGGAAAACTCGAAAGAGCTAAAGAAGATACGCATGTCGATCGAGTTGCGCAGTTGAGTTGGTACCATGCATGCAATTTCATCAATTACATCTCGATCGCAAATTTCGAACAATTATTTTCACTTTATTGTTTCTTGTTTCTAGCTAGGATAAGAATTAAGAAAAGAAGGGAAACGAATGCCCGGCCCCTAGAACTATACTACATGGAATTCCATATTCGACAGAATTCTGCAAGTCATAAGGAGAGGAAACTAGATATATTGTACTGTACATAGTTTCAGACTGCTGATTCAAATGAGCTGCATTTGGCTGTAGTACGTGGACGCCTCTTGTGTATAGGGTTTAGTTTTCATCAAATTAATTTTTTTAAAATGTAGCTTGGTACGTGTTTCTACCTGTCCCGAGGTCAAGGAATGGGAGGTCGAATTCTTGGAATCGAGTCTTGCACCTACACAAGTAGCGATGCGTCAGGAGTCGGGACTGGGGTGGCCCAGTCTTCGACTCTCCGATGCTTAAGTTAGCGCTTAGTTGCTACTTGCCGAGTACGGGAGTGTTTAGAAGGAGTTTTGTGGACTTACCTCTTGTGGGAGTTTGTGCCTGTTTTATAGGCCAATGTTAGGCGTTGCGGCCTCAGTCCTCGATGTGAGACTGTTTGTGGTCCTCTGCGGCACCTCCCCTTTGGGGGGTGTTTTGCCGCTGGAGAGCGGATCTGGCAGGTGGATTGCTGCCGGACCTTCGCCCTCTGGGTACCCGTGAAGGGCTCGCCGGTGCTGTCTTGCCCGGAATGATCTTAGGCGACCGGGTAATGGTGTCACATTCTCGGCTTGGCCAAGTATTTTGGCTATATACTAACAAGTCCCCAAGTCCCCGGTCCGAGAGAACTCTTGGGTGGGGAGTTATCCTTTAGGTGCCGAGAATGTGTCTTACTTGGTCGCTTGAGGCATGGTGTCGAGTCCCCAAGTCCCCAAGCGAGGGTCGCGAGGTGACGAGGGAAGGTTCCAAGAATCTGAAGCGGATCATCTCACCATGTTGCCCGTGTGTCATAAATGGCGAGTTTATTAGGCACATGGTCATTCACACCGAGTGTTAAGGTCGTAACAGTTCGCGGTGGTGGCGTAACAGTTCGCGTTGGTGGCGTGACGGTTCGCGCTAGTGGCGTAACAGTTCGCGTTGGTGGCGTGACGGTTCACGCTAGTGGCGTGACGGTCTACGCTAGTGGCGTGACGGTTAGCGCTAGTGGCGTGACGGTTCGCGCTAGTGGCGACACAATTCGCGTTGGTGGCGTGACGGTTCGCGCTAGTGGCGTCACAGTCCGCGCTAGTGGCGTGACGGACGGTTCGCGCTAGTGGCGTGACGGTTCGCGCAGGTGGCGTAACAGTCCGCACTGGTGGCGTAACTGTCCGCACTGATGGCGTAACTGTCCGCGCTGGTGGCGTAACTGTCTGCGCTGGTGGCGTGATGTCGAGTCCCCAAGTCCCCACGCGAGGGTCGTGAGGTGACGGGGGAAGATTCCGAGAATCCGAAGAAGACCTGTTTACGCCTGAATTAATATTTTACTGGACAGTAAATGTCTATATAAATATTAATTATTTCTTGGACCATACCGGCGAGATGGAGTTTCTCTAAGTTTATAAGTGATAGCTCGCCGGTATGGTCCAAGAAGTTTCTCTAATTTTATAAGTGATAGCTCGCCAGTAAGTCCACACGAGCCAAGTTAGACTTCGCGCAGAACAAACTGCATGAGAATTTAACTTCACTTAGCCCGCGCGCGGAATGACTTCGCGCGGAATTACTGTTCAACGCTCCGCGAGGCGAGGCGAGATTGCCAGTCCGCGAGGCGAGGCGAGATTGCCAGTCTGCGAGGCGAAGCGAGATTGCCGCTCCGCGAGGCAAGCTGGCGAACTAGCTCGCGTAGAGGACTTCGCGAGGAAGCGACATGCGGAGCCCGCGCGCACCACGACAAACGTTGAAGACTTTGACAAGTCTTTGACATGCTTCGGGCCAATCCCTGTGGCCCATTAAATATAAAAAGCCCTTTTAAGGCTCGCGAGCTGCAATAGCCCGCGAAATGGACGTGAGCTACAGAAGCACGCGAGATAGCACCCTGTAGCAGCCCGCGAGATGAGGATGCTCCTAATTCCAGTTCCCATAGGAGTCTACAGTTGGTAGCGCGGAATGAAGTGTGCGAACTGGACATGTGTCACGAGATGGTTGGTTCGCATGGACGAAACAGTGCCCTTGTGCTATTAGGTTTTCCGAATCCAACTTGAAGTAGGATTATCTCTCTCTTCTGCCGCAAGTCAAGCTCCACTATATAAAGGGTTCGAAAACTTTAACACACAACTTTACAACAACAACTCAGAGACAACTCTCTCAAATCAATACAACTGAAACCTAGTTACCCTTCGAGCCTTCCTAGAAACCCTAACCCTAAGCGCCGCCGCCTAGGTCTTTCTCCAGAGCTCTCCGAACTCTGCATCCCCGTTTCTCTCCGAACTCCCTGTGATTGCTCTGCTCGCGCCGCCGTGAGTATCGACTCGCTTGTGCTCATAAATCCTCCTCTGAGGTGGCACCTGTGACCCCCCTTTTGCCTGATCAAGAAGTCAAGCGCACCCCCCTTCAACCTTTTCCTCGTCCGCGAGGTGGCACGCCCGCAACACTCCCCTCTCTTTGTCTGCTAGAAACCTCTGCTCCGCGCGTTGAGAATCGTGGCCAAAACATTGGCACGCCCAGTGGGACAGGGAGTACAAGCGATTCACAATAGGGAAGCCTGGAAAACTTGAGATTCCGCCATGGTAGGCTCTCAGCCGACCCAAGACACAGGTTCTGCTCCGTCTATGGAGCGAATCTTTCAGATGTTCGAGCAGTTGACGAGTCAGGGGTTGGCTACTCAACAAAGCGTCATTGACCTTATTGTGAAGGTCGACGGCCTTGCTGGACAGGCCAAAGGGGACAAGATCCTTTGGAAAGCAGACCAGCACAACCTTACCGTACTCACTGGAAGCTTCAAGGGAAACTTAGATATCCTCAATGAGGAGTTCAGCCCGTTTGCAGATAACATCAAGGATAACAAGGACATATTTGAAGGGTCCCTCCAACGAACCCAAAAGGAGTTGGGGCAAACCACGAATGCCTTGAAGATGACCCCTGCTATAACTGATAAGCAACGCCTTGCCAAAAAGATTGAGCTGCCTGGCAGCCAATCTACTGGCGAAGGTTCTCCTTTGGACGAGCCGACGTCTAAGGAAGAAGCTACTCTATTAACCAACGACAAGGAGCCTGAGGTTGAGGCCGGCGAGATTATGGATAGTAATCCCATCTCGAAATTTCACGGTGTTCCTCAGAAAGATGAACTGGAAGGGAGGACAGAAAAGTCCACCTTAGAGGAAGAGGTCGGTTCGAATTCTGATGGCGAACTGCAAATCCATAGGAGGTTTGACCAAACACAAAAACACCCTATGCGAGATGAATATGTGGACACAGGTCAAACACGTGGGGGGCAAACCCGTGTCCTCACACGTCCTCACCAAGGGGATGAACTTACGTCCAAGGAAGAGACTGCTTTGTCAGTCAATGACAAAGAATCTGAGGTCAAGGCCGGCGAGACTTTGGATAATGATCTTATCTCAAAAACCGACGTTGTTCCCCAGGAAGATAAGCTTCAAGGTAGGACATAACAGCCCACCTTAGAAAAAGAGAGCGGGTCAAACACTGGTGGCGAATCACAACTTCGCATGAAAGGTGACCCACGAGCCAGCTTTCCTATGCGAGATGTATATGTGGACACAAGTCAGCCGCATGGGGGGCATGGCGGAGTTCGCCTGCCTTCTTTATCAAGTCAAAGCAAGCGAAATGAAGCTGGCGAACCAGGTGGCAACAAGGCTGAGCTCAACAGCATACGGTATACGAGAATGCAGTTGAAGATCATGATTGGTCAACAGAAAATGATACGTGGGGGGCAACAATATGTACCCTACGAAGTACCTTGCCCAACTTTTCAAGTGGTTGACGCGGAACAACTCTGGCCAACACTTGGAAATTTTCAACAGCAAAAGTCTCATGCCGAGAAGACAACGGCATCGCGGCTCGGAGTGAGGCGTGGGAGGCCTCTCCCGTGGCCTAACGAAGGGTACCTAATCAAGCTATGATACCCTCTTTTCTTTGTTCCTAGCTTTTCTTTAGTTTTTACTTCCGCTTCTTTCAATTCCTTTCCTTTTTTCGCATTGAAAAAGAAAATATAAAAAAATCAAATAGCAGAAAACCCAAAAAGAGATCATTGGTCTTGCTGAAATGCAAGACAACGTTCTTGCCTCTGAAGGCTTGAACTTTACATAGGAGCCTATCCCTGAGGCTTGAAGACAACAGCATTCCACATGCCTTCGAGTTACTGCTAGCGAAGTCAAGTCAGAGAGGCAATACATTTAGTTTGCAATTCTGAAGCGTTGCACCAGCCACTACCAGGCAGTCCACTTCGCGGACCCCATTGGCATGATCCAGGAAGCATTAGCCAGCGCGCCTTATATCAACAGAAAGCCCTGGATGTCTACTTTCCAGAGGATTTTACGGTTCGTTATTTCGCCATTCCTGGAGAGAGTTATGGCAGTTTGAGTACAGACAGGTCAAGATACGCGCGGATTTGCATTGTGCATTTTCAATGTGTTTTCATGACCTCGAAACATGCTTTCCTCACTGGGGGCATCGGTACCACAACTCCTTCCCTGGGGGGCATGCTAAAGTTTTGATGTCCTTCATTCTTCTCAAGAAGCTTCGGCGAGCAGACATCAAAACTGGGGGGCACATTGGCAGATCGTGTTCCAGAAATTTCAGACTTTAGACCTTCTTCAAGTGTCTTAATCATTATTTAGGCCAGTCCCTGTGGCCTCCAAATTTCGAAGGTTGGTTCGCCATTTTCACGCGACCGTTCGCTGACTCATTTTTGTGCTTCTCTTTGGTTCGCACTGGGGGGCAGCGAAGTATATACTGGGGGGCAGCGAAATGCATAGCCTCTTAAAATTTTTCAACTTTTTGTTTGTCTCTCACTGGTTCGCACTAGGGGGCAGCGAAATACATGGCCATTATCTTTCCATGTTGGTCCGCTATAGCCAAGAACTCGCGTATGTGCCATGTACTATGTCTTCTAAGTGGAGCAGGCGAATGCGGGCTAAGAGCACACGAATGCAAAAGTGGAGCAAGCGATTACATTCGAAGTTCAAATCCAAGGTACCGAGGCGAGCCATAGAGCAGTTCGCTACGATTCACACTCCTTTTATGTATGACCCGAGCCAATGCTATTGGCTTTGGAGCAACATGAACATAAACCTCTTCAGTCATTCTCGACATTTCATAACTTTGAGGCTAGGGGCAATGTTTACGCCTGAATTAATATTTTACTGGACAGTAAATGTCTATATAAATATTAATTATTTCTTGGACCATGTCATACCGGCGAGATGGAGTTTCTCTAAGTTTATAAGTGATAGCTCACCAGTAAGTCCACGCGAGCCAAGTTAGACTTCGCGCGGAACGAACTGCATGAGAATTTAACTTCACTTAGCCCGCGCGCGGAATTACTGTTCAACGCTCCACGAGGCGAGGCGAGATTGCTAGTCCGCGAGGCGAGGCGAGATTGCCAGTCCGCGAGGCGAAGCGAGATTGCCGCTCCGCGAGGCAAGCTGGCGAACTAGCTCGCGTAGAGGACTTCGCGAGGAAGCGACATGCGGAGCCCGCACGCACCACGACAAACGTTGAAGACTTTGACATGCTTCGGGCCAATCCCTGTGGCCCATTAAATATAAAAAGCCCTTTTAAGGCTCGCGAGCTGCAATAGCCCGCGAAATGGACGCGAGCTACAGAAGCACGCGAGATAGCACCCTGTAGCAGCCCGCGAGATAAGGATGCTCCTAATTCCAGTTCCCATAGGAGTCTACAGTTGGTAGCGCGGAATGAAGTGTGCGAACTGGACATGTGTCACGAGATGGTTGGTTCGCATGGACGAAACAGTGCCCTTGTGCTATTAGGTTTTCCGAATCCAACTTGAAGTAGGATTATCTCTCTCTTCTGCCGCAAGTCAAGCTCCACTATATAAAGGGTTCGAAAACTTTAACACACAACTTTAGAACAACAACTCAGAGACAACTCTCTCAAATCAATACAATTGAAACCTAGTTACCTTTCGAGCCTTCCTCGAAACCCTAACCCTAAGCGCCGCCGCCTAGGTCTTTCTCCAGAGCTCTCTGAACTCTGCATCCCCGTTTCTCTCCGAACTCCCTGTGATTGCTCTGCTCGCGCCGCCGTGAGTATCGACTCGCTTGTGCTCGTAAATCCTCCTCTGAGGTGGCACCTGTGACCCCCCTTTTGCCTGATCAAGAAGTCAAGCGCACCCCCCATCAACCTTTTCCTCGTCCGCGAGGTGGCACGCCCACAACACTCCCCTCTCTTTGTCTGCTAGAAACCTCTGCTCCGCGCGCTGAGGATCGTGGCCAAAACAAGACCATCTCGCCATGTCTCACTTGTGTCATAAATGACGAGTTTATGAGGCACGTGGTCATTCACACCGAGTGTTAAGGTCATAACTATCCGCGCTGGGGGCGTAACTGTCCGCGCTGGTGGCGTGACAGTTCGCGCTGGTGGCGTGACGGTTCGCGCTAGTGGCGTAACAGTTCGCGTCTGTGCGTTTCGTCTTCGCCCCACGTGCGTAGTTAATGCGCGTGAGTGGGGGAATGGATGCGCCGTAAATGCATTTATGACCGTGGTTGACGTGGCTGTACCCTGGCTGTATAAATAGACTTGGGGTAGATTGGAGGGGGGGTTATTCGCGATTTTCTGCAGAGGTTTTTGGGTTGTACTTTGGAATCAAAGCTGGGGAACGTCCAATTTCACCCTCGATCGATTGGGTGCGAGCGCTCAGCTGTTTGCAACCAGCTTCACTGCCACTACGCATATCCCCCGTTTCAAGGTATGAAATCAAAGTTCGAGTTTTGTTTTGTTGCTGGGTTTGTGTTTTTGTTATCTGGAGTTGATAGGGATTGTTCGTATTTTTGTGATGTTGGTAGGAGTTTTAGAGTAAGAGATTGACTGGTTTGTTGTCGGGTTGGTTAGGGTTAAGGTAGCGAGTGTAACTTATGAGGGTGTCGGGTATGACAGATCCGGTGTGGGTGTCCAGCGAAGAGACTGTGGCTATCTCTAGTTCGCCTGATTCTAATTCGGACACCCTGCACCGGTGGGAGGAAGAGTTAGATGAGCTTATGGCGGAAGTTGCCCTTGATTTAAGGGAAGGCATCCCTGTTATGGATGTCGGGTCTCATGTGTCCTCATCTTACCCTCTCTTGCAGGAGGTAGAGGATTTTAGCATGGCGAGATCCTGAGAGGAAGATGATTCGTTTTGGGAACCTCCTGGTGAAAGTATGACCGTGTCGGAACTTAAAGCGCTTCGACATAATTGGAGTATTCCGGACGAGGTCTTACTGCGGCCGCTTGGCAAGGGTGTGAAGTTTTGGGACCCGCCGGACAATTTCACGTTGGTATACGAGTACCAACTTAGGTGCAGGCTGACGTTCCCGCTGCCCTCATTCGTGCAGTACATACTGGCGTGTTTGTATGTCGCCCCTGGGCAAGTTACCCCCAATATGTTAAGGCCGATATTGGGGACGGGGGTACTTTTTCGCCTTCTAAAGCAGGAGTTCCCCAACTTTGAGGAGTTTAATGCCTGCTGGCATATGGGGTGGTGTGCAAAGAAGGGTAGCCGGGGCTGCGTGACGATGAAGTCCCGGGGGAAGTTCAAAGTCTTGGTGGAAGACTTGTCGATGTCGACAAATGAGAATTAGAGGCGGAAGTGTTTTCTAGTTGGGGGGGCAGTGGCAAGAGTGGCATGGACATCCTTTCCGGGTGCCCGGGGCTTTCCAGAAAATAGGTACCGTGTTCTCGTGTCTTTGTGGTTCTTTACTTTGTTTTGTTCTGCCCTTATTGACTGCTGGCTTTGTGTAGTGCCCCAAGAATATAATCTAACCGAGCTGATGGAGCGGCGAGTATGCCGGGTGACATGGACGTTCGAGTGTAGGAGCTCTTACCGGATATGCCGCCTTGGCATATACAGCCATTTTGGCTATGCCCGGGTTCCGGGTCTGTATTGTGGTTGTTGTAGTCCCTTTTTATGCTTGTTGGTCTCTGTCTGACCTCTCCCCCCCCCCCCCTTTTTTTTTTTTTTTTTTTTTTTTTTTTGCAGTCACGATGCCACGGGACGGCGGATCGCAGAAGAAGGAAGGTCCATACGACAAGGTGTCGGATAAGGACGTGCTGGAGGGGTTGCGTGCCGAGGCTGACCACGCCAAGCGGTACGACTTTGACTTGGAGACCGGGGAGGGGAAAGAGGTGGAGCTGGGTGATTGTGAAGATTTTTTGAGGTTGAATCTGGCGGATGAGGATTACGCCTATGTGCCTCCTTTGGTGGTTTGGGCGTCCAGGAAGTGGATGTCTAGGAGACGCAGACAGAGGGTGGTGATCGCGAGGACGAACAAAGTCAGTCCCCATTTGAGGAACCTGTCGCGGAGCCAGAGGTTGTGGAGGATGTGGGCGGGCCTCGCTCAGGTGGCGAAGACGTGCTGGAGGAGTTAGCGGGTCCTGTTGAGGAGATTGGCGTGGCGAAGTCGTGGAAGAGAAGGGAGAGTGTCGGGCCAACTCGCGGGGGCCAATCTAAGAAGCCGCAGAGGGAAGGGCGTTCCGGGAGTTCGAGTAGCTTAGCTGGGATCACTCAAGCTTTAGAAGGGACGGGGGAGGCGCAGCCGTACTTAGCCCAAATGGCATACGACATGCGGCATTGCTCCCGCGATATGCATGCTTTGGAGGAGGTGGATCCGCTGGCTGGCATTGCACTCGCCAAGGAGAAGCTGACGCGGGTAGGTATTGGTAACTCCCTTGGCTGGCTGGTTTTTTTTTTTTTTTTTTTTTTTGCTTAGACCTGTTGTCGTGTACGTGCAGGCGACGTTGCTGATGTATGCTGCGAGTGAGAGGGCGGTCACTCATTTGCGGGATGATGCCGAGGTGAAGTGTCAGCGGGTGAGGGAGGCGGAGGATAATAACCATGTCCTCGAGGAGCGTCTAGAGTAGGTGGAGCAGGATGCTGCTGTCTTCCAAGACCAGGCTACCGCCGCGGAGAAAGTTGTGGCGGAACTGAAGGGGGCGATGCAGAAGAAGGATGAGCAGGTGGAGGCTGGGCAGTTGGTGATAGCCAAGGCAGCGTCCTTGGAGACTGAGGTGGCGAGGTTGACTCAGTCTCTGGCGGAGTTGGAGACGTCCTGGAAGGCCAAGTGTGTGCGAGCTGCCAGGCTAGAGGGGAGGTTGTTTCGTGAGAGTTCGGCTTACAAGCAGCAGCTGAGGGGTGCCTACAATAAAGGCCAGGATGAGCTGAGTCGGACTGGTTGCCAGGCGGGCTGGATTAATGAGGCGGCCATGCGCAAGTGGTATGCCGGTAGAGATGCTGTCAAGAAGGCTTGGGAATAGATGACGCCTGAACAGAGGAAGCAAGCCGAGATCTCACAGTCTTTGGCGAAGCAGCATGACGCTTGGTGTTCGATGTCTTCTGCGGGGCGGCAGGAGGTTTCTGCTATGGGTGCGTCACGGCATCCGGCCCCTTTGGCTGCGTCACCCGCGAGGGCTGCTAGTCCCGAGGGGTCCTTATCCATGCAGGTGGTGGTGTCTCAAGTGTCGTATGAGGCTCTAGCTGTGGGGCCTCTGGCGCCTGCTCGCCCCGATATGCAGAGATCCCCGGTGAAGAAGTCTTCTGTTCCTGAGGTGGCCCAAGTGAGTTCGCTTGTGCGCCCCAATGTTCCTATGAGGCCTCTACTTGTGTCACGGGATCGCGCGAAGCACCTTTTAGGGAAGAGGGTTTCAGTGAATGCCGGCACTTCTCGCGGCCGTGGCGGCTCGTCTTCTGGGGGAAAATGATTAATGTGATTGGGATTTTTTTGTTTTGGTAGGTATAGGGAAAGAGAATTTTTGTGTCTGGAACAGTGTAAGTGGCGTGGTTAGCCATGTTGAATATGTTTGAAATATATGAATTGCCTGGGAGTCCAGGTTGATGCTTGGCGTTATGTGTAGCCATATTGTGTGTTTGTTTTGCCTTGTATGAATGTTTTTGTTTATGGTCCCATGTTATCGGGACTCAGTTCAACATGTTGGGATGATAAAGCGATTCATCTCATTTAGATTTGGCCGCTAGTGGGCAAGGTGTACATATTGTGGGAGCCGCTACTGGGCTAGAGTACACAAGTATCGGCTATGATGCTGGGCTTAATACTGATTAACTGGGGTAGAGGTGGAGGTGGCGAGCGTTCCAGGGGTGGTGTAGCATGCGACCGTCACAGCCTCTAAGATAGAATGTGGCAGGTCCCGGAGCGTGAACTATCTCAAGTGGGCCTTCCCACTTTGCCTTGAAGCCGGTGGGGTGGGGGATGACCTCTTTCATGACCCAGTCGCCAACTCTCAGGGGTCGGGGTACGACTTTTTTGTTATAGTACTTGGCTATTTTTTGCTTATTGTTGATGGTCCTGAGGTGCGCCTTGTCCCGGCGTTCTTCCAGGAGGTCTATATTAAGCCGTAACCCGATTGTATTTGTCTCGGAGTCGTAGGCTGTGACACGTTCACTCGGGACCTCCACTTCCACTGGTATCACTGCTTCGGTGGCACAAGCCAAGAGGTATGGGGATTCCCCTGTGGCTGTTGTGGGGGATGTGCGAAGTGTCCAGAGGACGTCTGGGAGCTTGGCTGCCCACAACCCTTTGGCCTCTTCCAGACGTTTCTTCAAGTTCTGTTTGATGAGTTTGTTTATGGCTTTCACTTGGCCATTGGTCTGGGGATGTGCTGGGGAGGCATAAAAGATCGCAGTTCCTTGGTCTGATAGGAATTTTCGGAATGTGTCATTGTCAAACTGGGTGCCGTTGTCTGTAATGATGGTCTGGGGCACCCCGAATCGACAGTACAAGTTGCGCCATAAGAAGTTTATCACTTTTTCAATGGTGATTGTGGCAAGGGGCTCTGCTTCTATCCATTTTGTGTTGTAATCTACAATGACAATGGCATACTTGAATTGTCCCAGGGCTGTGGGGAGTTGCCCGATGAAATCAAGTCCCCACTGGCTGAAAGGGACTGGTGAGATGATAACAGAGAGGGGCACTGGGGGATGATGTGCAAAATCTGCAAATTTATGGCATTGAAGGTATGCTTGGCATCTTGCTCTAAGGTTGGCCAATAATACCCCACGCGAAGCGCTTTGAACATGAGGTTCCGGGCCCCTGCATGATTCCCACAAATGCCACTGTGAAGCGACTTTAGCACCTTGTGTCCTTTTACCGTGGGGAGGCATCGCAGTAAAGGACATGATTGGCCTCGGCGATACAGTTTTCCACCCTTGAGCAAGTAAAGTGAGGCTTTGCGGCGTAGCCGCTGTGCTTCATTCTTGTCTCGGGGTAGGGTGCCCTCAGAAAGGAAAGTGACAAATGAGTCCATCCATGAGGGTTGGTCAATGGGCTCGAGGGTAAAGATTTCTGAATAAGCCTTTGAGATGCTAGGCTTATCCAGCGTCTCGATGTGCACATCAGGTGGCGTGGACTGGGGGGGAGTTGTGGCGAGTCTCGCGAGAGCATCGGCCTTGGATGAGTGTGTATGAATTGAAGTGCTGCAGGAGGGCGCCTGCGAGACTTTTGTAGGATCCCAAGTTGTGCTGGTTGGTCTTGAAGTCCCCTGCCACCTGACTGACTACAAGCTGAGAATCACTGAAGATGTGGAGGTGCCGGGCGCCAAGTGCTGAATGCCTACTATGAGGGCTTCGTATTCAGCTATGTTGTTGGAGGCTTTGAATTCAAACCGGAGAGCATACTCATACGAGTTGCCCTCTGGGTCTGTGATTATGATTCTTGCTCCGCTAAGTCTGTGATTAGAGGATCCGTTAACATGGAGTTCCCAGATGGCGTCCCGGGTGGGGGCATCTGGGTGTGGATCGTCATTGGCCAAGGGGATAAACTCAGCAATGAAATTTGCAGCTGCCTGCCCTTTGATAGCCACTCTTGGGTTGAAATACAAGTCAAATTCGCCCAGCTCAATTGCCCATTTTACCATGCGGCCTGAGGTTTCAGGTTTCTGCAGTATTTGCCGTAAGGGGTGATAGGAGCACAAAGTGTGACGTTCTTAATATGTTTATACCCTTTATTTTCCCTTTGTTAACTCTTATTTAGTTGATTTAGCTTTATATTTGTGTTTAGTGTAGAATAATTGCTTAAAGTAGAAATATGTAGGTTTAAGTGTTAAAACACATAGTAATTTCGGAATTGAAGAATTTGGTGTTAAAATTGTGCTAAGTATTTGAAATCCTTGTTTACTCAGGATTCATGTCTTAATCAGGATTCCATCTTTCCTCGAAGCCGAGTCCATGAAGGAGAGGCCCAAACCAAGTCCAATATGGAGAAGAAGATTTAAATTCAGCAGAATCCGGATCAAATCGGGAGAATTCCTGTGCACGTCTGCCAACTTCAACGGACTCTCCAGGACAGCTCACAATGAATCAGAAAACGTGCCATATATGGATAGAAAGCTACGGGAGTCTAGTTTCCAAATCACTTGGAATCATCTCAATATCTATTTTCTAGAGGAAGTTATGACGTAATCTTCAGACGGAGGTCATTCTGCCGAAATTGAGAAGAACTAGGAATCCTAAACCAACTTGGTTTAGGCTTTGTGGCTGACTTCTCTAGGGTTTTTCCTCTATATAAAGCACGACTTCAAGGACAGAAGGGGATCATCAACCCGTACAAATAACACCAAAGCCTTTGCCGAAACTCCATCAACCTCCAAATACCACATTCCGATCCCACCTTCAGCATTTGTCCAAAGCACGTAGCCTAGGACTCCGCTCACTCGAAGAATAGAACACGTAGGGATATTTTGAGAGTGAATTCCATCTTCTATTTTCGGATTGCTATGTGTTTGTTCTCGTTTATGTTTGTTTTAGGTTTTTGCTTAAGTATACTTCGATTCTTGTCTATGAGATAGAAGTACTTTTGAACCATGTTTTGAATTAAAGTTTTCAATTTTTAATCAATGATTTTAGGTATTATGCTGTGAGTTTAATGTCTAAATACTTTAAGATTTTCGGTGCTATATTACATTATCATGTGTAGTTGATACAAGTAGTTGATATTGCATGTGTTAATCATCCAAAGTTCGACTTTGATACACGTAGTTGATAAGTTGCATTGTCTTTGTTTTTCACCGATTTTCTACCTATGTTTGATTTCGACTAGTGCTTAAACACATCAATTCTTTATGTGATACGTAATTGCATGATTAGTTTATGTGTGTGACCGATAAGTAGAGCACGTAGCCGAGCTTGTTGTGTCGCGATGTTGAATGAAACCCGTAGTCTAATTCTAAGTTGGTCTATGTCATAGGAACCACGTAGGAACTTATGTGCATATCAAATTTAGGTTGTATAATTGCTCACGGTGTAGACTTAAATGAGATTAGAAATTGTCTTCTTTATTCTTACATGGTTGTTTGGTTGAGTTTGCATGAATGTTGGTTGATCACGTGTATATATGTATAGAAGTAATTTAGGATTTATTATTCTTGTCTTTTCCGAAATCATAAAACCTTTAAACCTATATGCTTATTTCGATATTTACATTAGATTAGATGGATCTACCCTGTAGTTGGATCCCCGGTTTAGAACGATCCCTGCTTGCTTTATACTACGATTGATTTGTTGACAGGGTTAATTGATGCGTGTGCAAATACGTCTTATCAAGGGGTGGTTGGTTAACACATGGCTTGTGCGGATTTGGAAATACTGCCGGAGTTTCCTGACGGCAGTAATGAGGGCGAGAGCGAGTTTCTCTATGTTTGGATAACGAGTCTCGGGATCTGTAAATCCTCTGCCACAGTAGTAGACCGGGAGCTCGTTATCGTGCTCATGGCGTGTAAGGGCAGTACTGACGGCAGTGGCGGAAACAGCCAAATACAGGTAAAGCACCTCTCCCGGGACTGGCTTCGAGAGTAGAGGGACCTCGGTAAGGTAGGCTTTGATATTGTTGAAGACGTCGTCGTGTTCCGGGCCCCATGTGATATCCTTTTTATGTTGTGCTTTGAGCAGTTGGAAGAAGGGATTGCACTTGTCCGTGAGGCGAGAGATGAAACGTGCCAGAGCTACCAAGCGTCCCGTGAGGCACTAGACCTCGTTTCGTGAGGTCGGGGTGGTCATGTTAAGTATGGCATGTACTTTTTCTGGGTTGGCCTCAATGCCTCTTTCACTGACCATGAAGCCTAGGAACTTGCCGCCACCGACAGCTAGGATACACTTCTGTGGGTTGAGGCGCATCCCATGTGTCAAGAGCTTAGTGAATACTTTGCTAAGGTTGGCAATGTGGTTGCCTTCTGTTTTGCTCTTGACCAACATGTCGTCAACATATACTTCCATGACTTCTCCAATTTCATCTTCAAACATGGCGTTTACCAACCTTTGATAGGTTGCCCCTGCATTCTTGAGGTCGAAAGGCATAACCTTGTAACAATCTAGTCCCTTGTCCGTGACAAAGGTAGTGTGAGTCTGATCCGCGGGGTGCATTTTGATCTGATTATAGCCCGAGTAAGCATCGAGGAAGCTGAGTGTCTTGTAGCCAGCTGTGGAATCAACCAATTGGTCGATTCGTGGCAATGGAAAGCTGTCCATGGGGCATGCCTTGTTGAGGTTCGTGTAGTCCACACACATTCGCCACTTGCCGTTAGGCTTGGGGACCCTGACGACATTGGAGACCCATGTGGGGTAAGAAACCTCACGTATGAACCTGATTTCTTTGAGCCGTTGGACCTCGGCTTGGATAGCTCGATACTTGTCTGGGTGGAAAGCACGTCTTTTTTGTTTGACAGGGGGGTGGTCTGGAAGAATGTTGAGCTTGTGGGTGATGATGTCGGGGGAGATGCCTGGCATGTCGGCATAGGACCAAGCGAAGACTGACTGTTTTTCTTGGAGGAAGGTAATGAGCTATTGGCGGAGTTCTGGGCTGAGGTTTGTGCCAATGCGAACTTTCCTTTCCGGGGCGGTAGGTGACAGGGATACCCATTCCGTGTCTTTCGCTGGATTAGGGCGTGGAGCCCTCTTTCCGCTCCCCTCAAGGTCGTCTCGCGGGTCATCAATGGGCTCTAAAGGGCTGAGGGGCAACATCGCATAGGCGCCCCACCCCTGTTGAATGGCATTAAGATGGCAATGCTCGATGGCTGCCCGATCACCCTGAATTGTCAGAATGCCGCATGGGATGGGTACCTTCATGAGTAGCATGTGGCCGGCGATAAAACACTACAGCCCCCAAAGAATGTCCCGACCTAAGATGAGGTTATAGGACGAGGGACAATCGACTATCAGGAAGCGGGCTATTATGGAAGAGCGGCAAGGTGCGGTTCCCACTGACACGGTTAGGCGGTCTGAGCCTAATGGCTCCACTATCTCGCAGAGAAGACAAGGGGATCATGGTTGTTGTACAATTTGGCTCGGTCCCGTCGGAGCCCTCTGTAGCAGTCGGCAAACATGACACTGACGGTGGCCCCCGTGTCTACCAGGGCTCTATGGCACCTGTAATGATCCACCTGCATGTTTATTATGAATGGTTCATTGTGGTGGCAGTTGATTGTATCCTCCCCTTTGCGAAATGTCACTTGATCCCACGCTGATGGGGTGATCGTGACACCTCGCTGGATGTCAAAGACTTCAAAGGGGGTTGTGCATTGCCTTTTTGTAGAAGGCTGGCGAGGGGGGGGGCCGCGGGGCTCCGCTGTGTAGGGTTAGGATTTGGCCATGCACCTCGATGACATTAGCTCCTGTTGCAGGAGTGCAATATTGGTGGAGTTGTCCATTCCGGACCAGATGTTCTATGGCATTGCGGAGGCCATGGCACTGCTCTATTGTATGGCCATTATCATCATGATAAGCACAGTATTTATTGTCTGTTGCCCGCCGAGGCTTTTTTGGATATTTGCTCTTAGGAGGTGGAGGAATGAGGTCTTTGTGCTTGGCCCATATGTCAGTGTATGTGGTGGTTAGAGTAGTGTGGACCTCGTAACAAGGTGGCAGGGAGGAACGGCGCTGGTGTTGCGGAGGGCTCTGGTCCTGTAATCGGTAAGGGTGGTCGTGGTTCCGCTGTCCCCCGTGACGACGGTCTAAACCGCGTCCCTGGTCCTGCGAGGAGCCATGCTGTTTACTTTTATCTGGCCCTCTGTCAAATTGCTCATACTTCTGCTGAGGTTGCTGCTTTGGGGGAGGAGCGGGGAGTGCTAATGTGGCTGGGGCAGAATGCCCAAAGGTGGCAAACTCAGCGCGTGCCCATCGGACAGCCAGGTCCAACAACGCATCATAGGAAGCTAGAGGGTTCCTGTTGATCTCCATTAAGAAATTGCCAGGGAGCAGGGCTTGGCGGAAAGCTTGCTCGGCCACCCGAGGCTCTAAGTTGTGGCATCGCGCGGTGGCGGATTGCCACCTGGACAGTAACTCGTGGAGGCCTTCACCATTCTTCTGCTTGAAGTGGAACAGGGCGTCCACGCTGCGATAAATGCTGGCATGAAGTATAAAGCGGTTGAGGAAGCGTTCCGAGAGTTGGTCAAAGTTGTCGATGGAGTTGGGTGGTAGGTTGAGGAACCAGCTGAGTGCGTCGTCAGAGAGGGTCTCTTGGAAGGCGTGGCAGGCCATGGCGTCTGTGTAGCGAGTGGAGCTACATAGTGAGAGAAATGTCTCAAGATGGAGATGAGGGTCCCCAGTGCCCTTATACTTGTCCACTTTGAAGGGCTTGGCCTCGGGGGGGGGCGTTTCTCCACTTGTACCCGTGGTGTGTAGGGACTTGGGCGATGTCCATAGCCAGAGAATAAAGGTCGCGGGTTCCCGCGACTCTCGACCCTGTCAATCTGCGAAGTCAACTGAGTGACAGATTGGCTGAGCTGGAGCAGTAGGCGGGTTTGCTTGTCGAGAGGTGGGTTGGAGGCGTTGGCAGGGGTAGGAGTGGGGACATGCGGAGCAGATGGGTCTGGTTGATTTAGCAAGAGGGTGGGGATTGTAGATGGTTGAGGGGCTAGTAGTGGAAAAGATGGATTTGTAAGTGGGTGGGTGAAGTGGACGATCTGGTTAGGGTCTCCCGGGATCACTGAACTGCTTGGGCCTTGGTTAGGGAAAGATGTAGTTGCGAGATCTGGGGTACCAGCGATCCGTGCCGCGCAGTCCAAGCTGTCATTGTACACGTTACGATTGTCTAACGTGGCGCGGAGCAAGAATTGTTCCTTCTCCAACTCGGCAATGCGTACCCGGTATGCTTCAGCCTCTGCCCTTTCACTGGCCGCTTGCTCGCGAAACGAATGGAAGTCGCGCCTTAGAATTTCGAGGGCGGTGGCGAGGTCGGGATGGTTAATGGAGGTTGCATTGCTGGTTTGGGGAAGGGATGCATCTCCAAATTGGAAAACTTCTTTCTCTATCTAAGTGCTAGGGTCATTGGGGTCATCTGCGGTGTCCATTGTTTCGAGCTAAACGCGAGTTCCACAAGGTTGAGCTAAATGCGAGTTCCACAAGGTCGGAGGTTCTTTGCCCTCCTTCTAGCGCCAATTGTTTCTACCTGTCCCGAGGTCAAGGAATGGGAGGTCGAATTCTTGGAACCGAGTCTTGCACCTGCACAAGTAGAGATGCGTCAGGAGTCGGGACTGGGGTGGCCCATTCTTCGACTCTCCGATGCTTAAGTTAGCGCTTAGTTGCTACTTGCCGAGTACGGAAGTGTTTAGAAGGAGTTTTGTGGACTTACCTCTTGTGGGAGTTTGTGCCTGTTTTATAGGCCAATGTTAGGCGCTGCGGCCTCAGTCCTCGATGTGGGACTGTTTGTGGTCATCTGCGTCCCCTCTCCTTTGGGGGGTGTTTTGCTGCTGGAGAGCGGATCTGGCAGGTGGATTGCTGCCGGACCTTCGACCTCTGGGTACCCGTGAAGGGCTCGCCGGTGCTGTCTTGCCCGGAATGATCTTCGGCGACCGGGAAATGGTGTCACATTCTCGGCTGGGCCAAGTATTTTTGGCTATGTACTAACAGTACGTAAGAGACATGCTAAACGACTCCACTATTTATCTTCATGTTGTGTTTATGAAAGGACTGATTTGTAAGCAGGCAAAAATTTCATTTCAAGTTCGAAACTAAAATTGGGTGAACCTATTTCTTGTTTCAATATGATATCATAGCATAAATGTACCCGAACAGACTTAAGATTAATCTATTTATATGCAACATTAGAAACATATACATTATATATCCACATTGTAATCAGGTATGAAACATATACATTATCTACATTGTAATCAGGTATGAAGTATAAGGTGTTGGAGGAAGTTAAATATATGTTTAGAAGAGTGGATTCAGTGCACCATGGTGCACTTGAGCCACTCACCGATAAGCAAACGATGTTAGTGACCAAAAAATTTGAACTACAGTAAAAACTTCATCGGAAAAAAAAACCCAGAATACTCCAAGTTCGACCCCTCTTAGCCCGAGCACGACCCATCAGCTCGTCCAGGTCTGCTTCCGCATCACCGGAGGCGATGACGGCCGGCACCGCACGTTCCAGACCATCCTCGTCTTCCCCTCCGCCAGCGTGGCCTCGACATTGAGGTCCTCTGAGCCCAAGTGCGACCCATCTGCGAAAGTTTCAAACCCAATCAATCCCATTAGATCGAGCGGATCGCAGATCGAGTTAAATGAAGGACATCAAGGTGGAGAGAGATGAGCTGAATCGGGTCAGAATTCGGGGCCGGGTTTTCGACGAGAGAAAAGTACTGAAGAACGATTGGGAGGTTGAGTCCATGAGGGAAGGTGTGGAATGACAGGTTTAATAAGATGTGGAAACCTATCGGAAGGAGATGAGGTTTGGTGGTGTTTAAATATGGTGGACTCATAGTGTAGAAAAACAGAGAGGGTAGAGAGAGAAGGTCTCCCTTCTCTCTAGACTTTCTCTTCCTGGAGGTTTCTTTGAGCATCGGCGGCGTGCTCCTTCCCTTGGCGGCTTCGTCCGCCTGCTTGATGGCGTTGTGTGGTGGCAGTTACGGTGGCGACGGCGGGTGGCAGTATGTTGTCCCTCTCTGATCTGCCTTAGTCTCTCTGTAGGGTTTGCTTCTGATTTGTGCCTTTTTAGGTTTCTTTTGTTGTCTTTGTTGGGTCTGTAATTTGTTTTTCTTTTATGGGCTTGTATTTGCTACCCTTGTATGGGTTTTAATGAAATGCCTATTTATCCAAATAATAATAATAATAATATGGTTGACGTATTAATTGAAATCTCGCTTTTGGGTGTGGCTGGGATTCTCAAATTTTTTTTCTACTTATTAATTGATCGACCCGATTCAGCTTTAGCAAAAACAAGAGGAACCCCTTTTATTGTGTTTGAGCGAAAATGAATGACCACAAGAGGAAATGAAATTTAGACTTTGGAGTGCATGGTAAGATAGTCGTGATCTTAAAATATGAGTAAACAAGATGATAAAAATATATTAACATGGTGGACAAAAAAGAAATCATTATATATACGTACCAATATTCAATTTGATGATCTAGATATTATGTGCATATGATAAAATTCTTGGCCGTTGTTGTTTTTTTTTTATCTTGAATTCTTAGCTGTTGTCGTTCTTTTTTCAATCTTGATTTACTAGATTAATTGTATTTACATTGATATTATTATATTTATCCATCACAATTTTCTAAAGAGTAAATTAATTGAGAGCTGATATGCGGGGTTGAAAACGTTTAATTACATGGTGTAGATAGGGCTTAGCTACATGAGAACGTACACGTGATGACGAGTAAACAAAGTAACAAACCATATATGTAATTATTGGTGTTCTATGTATATGAAGAAAAATATAAGGTCGAGCATTGTAAGAAAAATACAAGGCCGAGAGTGGAATCATATGTCTTAATATTACTGCATAACTTTTTATTTAGATAATGCAGCTCATTAAAAAAAATAACAATAGAATGAAAATATTCAAAGTTATAAAATTTTCATAAAGATAATTTTTTTCTTTTGATCAATCAAATAACTCAAATGCTACAACGAGTCTTTTATGAGTCGAATTCATGACATCTCCCTTATGAAGGGAATAATATGTCACTAGACCAAATGATTCTTGACCATTAGACCAAATTTTCATATAGATATTTTTTTTTTTAGATCAAAGAGGGGTTTCATTTCGATTAATAAGATAGAAACATACATTAAGGAGTTTATAGTGACCTCATGAAACCCAAAACATAATGGGAAGAGTACCGCACTCCATTTAACACACTTACAAACTCGATTCATCACTAACTATAGAGACTAACCACTCTAACAACATCTGTCACCAATAGGTAGCATTGGCATGATATGGAGCTCATTAGGTTATATCAACATTCTGAGATATCATGATTCCAATAGTGTATTTTCAGTTCATTTTGAATTTTTAAACATCATAAATTTTTACGAAAATATCATCTACCATGCCAGTGGTATAAATAAAACAACAAATATATTCCCATCTAAAAACTAATTACATGCATTTGCTCTTGACTAAAAGAAAAAGAGTTACATGCACATCCATTCCAAGTTCCCAACTATGCTTCCTATCCTCAACTAATTAAATTGTTTGCAACGAGAAGAAAAAGATTACATTAATAGATAGAAACCCTTTCTATACATAAATTATATGAATCATGAAACCCAAACGTACACCCATGTATATCGCAAGTAAATCTTTGACAGAAAAAAAGAAGAAGATATATTGCCATGTCAATCAAGTAAGCGGGATATGATTATTTATTTTTGAAGTTCATTGAGAAAATAAAAAGAGTGCGGCTATTGGGAACTCCAAATTTACTCACTAGACCTCACTTTATTGTGAATTATTAAATGACATATATATCCTCATACACAATGACTCTTAAGGACAATAATTATACAAAATGAAATATTATATTTATTCTCTCTAAACTTTCCAATTCAATAATAATTGTATACGTACATTCTTTATTATTTTCTTTATATATTTTCGTTTTCCAATTTCTTTTCATTAAAGCATATATATATATATATATATAACTTTAAAGGATCTCCAACCCCAGGTGGCGGACTACCGCCTAGGAGTGGTTCTGGAGTTCATCTTTAGTTATTCTGTTTAAAACACCTCAATCCCCAGGTGGCGGACTACCGCCTAGGAGTGGATCTTGAGTTGATCTATCTGTTTTACTTATTTTATTAAATGTCTTGTTAATTGTTCCTTAATTTTAAGATTTTGGGTTCTATTTTCCTTTCCTTATCTTCTTCTAAGCCTATTATTCTCTCCAAACCAAACATTAAGTCCAGGTCCAAACACTAAGTCCCAGGTGAGGCATGAGCGGATGCGGCATGAGCGGTGTAGAGTGAGTCTTAGCCTTTAGGATTTTAAGCCTAGGTTCTTAAAACCTCTTATCTTTTTCTTACGGTCCAGTTTTCTTTTCATTTCTCAAAATGAGTCGACTTTTTAGATCCAACTCAGTCACTTCTAGTTCGTCTAGGTCCTCCCTCAATAGGATTCCAGATATAGTTAACGAGGAACAAATAGAGTATCAGTCAAACGATAACATAGATATAAATGACTGGAATATTCCCAGAGTTCCTAGTCATGAAATTTATAAGAAAAAATGGAGTCTAGCTTCATTCAAAAGTGAACACCATATTAAATCAGTAGAACAAGTTTATGCCCTTAGTAAACAACATGAAACTTGCCAACTTTTTAGTTCAGAATCAATTAAAAAACATAAAAAAGATGGTCATAATTTCCTTTAGTTCAAATTGGTGTCAAGCCTTTAACTAGAAAAGGTCTTAATGCCTCCATTCTTTTATGTTTAAGAGATGCAAGATTTACTGATTTTAATGATAGTACCCTTGGATTAATTGAGTCAAGTCTGTTTAATGGTCCAGTTCATTTTAATTGCTACCCAGATTTTACTATTAGCCTCAGTGATCCTCATATCTTAAAAGCTTTAACTCTCAACATTAAAACTTCAGGATTCCATGTCCTTGAAGGAACCCAACCTTTAGCCTTAATTTATAGGATCCATTATAAAGTCACCGGCACAAACATGAATTTCCAAGCCATTAGTAAAAGTCCCAAAAATCATACTCTCTTGATTCAAAGTAGTCAAGAAAACGCCAATATTACTGTCCCTCACACTATCAGATGGTCAGATGTCCATCTTCCCTCTGAATGGTCTCTCACTAGTGAGAATCAACTATCTAATGCACAACATAGTCTTTCTGATTTAGACTGTATTCAACAATTTAATGATGGCACAGTAAGAATTAATTTTCAAAACTCTCGAATAAAACAAAACCCAAGAATTCAAGAGGTAGGAAACTCCTCGCGACATTCTTTTGCTACTGCTAGACATTCATTTGCTGGTTCCACTACAGCTGAAACAATGTCTAGACGAGATTCTGATCTCGATAAAGAAATTAAAAATATCAGGATCAGAGAACTAGAAGAAGAATTGCAAAAGCTTAAAATTAAAAACATCAAAACTACTTCTCAAGTTAGTTACCCAAATTATACAGAAAATGAACTTCAAAACAATTCAGTAACAGATGAAGATCAAACTTCTCCTACTGCTTCTGATTTTTTAGTTACTCCCCCACTAAATCCGCAATTAAGCACACTTAACCAACCTTTCGTAATCAACTATTTTAAATTAGATAAACATCTTGAATCAAACGAAAATCTCCTTAGGAGAAACCTTTACAGGATGAAATTTCCTTTCATGGATCAACGAAAGCAATTATTTCGTGATTGGCAAGCATTTATGCTTGAAACTAGATCTGAAATATTCTTTCTTGATTTTATCGATCAACTAAACAACCAAAAAATTCAAACATTAACAAAAGCACGTTGGAAAACTTCCACTAGCTCAGTCATTTCCAGTCATCCCCCTGTTGAAACAATAATAATTGATCATCTAAACAGTCCAATCACAGCTTCACCTTTTAAAATTGCCATAGAAGATCCAGAAACTAAGAAAATTAACCCAGATACTAAAAAAATTATTGAACAAAATAATTATACAAACCAAAGCCTAGTAACCATAGGAGCCCAGTTAGATAAAATAGAAATAAAGGTTGACAACATATCCTCTAAAACTAATATCCTACCACAACCGAAACCAGAAACTCCTTTAGTTCATTTTAGTGAATTAAATAAACCTACCCTAAATCCTACTTCTATTCAAAAGATTGAACGCATGTTAGAAAAATTAAAAACTGAAACACCTGAACCCAGTAGAATTGCTGTAATTCATACCCAAGAAAACTCTTTTTCCGATAGCGATTCTAGTAACGCTAGCCAAATTAAAGAATTAAACCAAATGTTTCAAACTTTCAATCTAGATAGGATAATCCATCCAAAGAAGCATCCTTCTAAAACTTGGACAGAACGTCCTCTCCCTTTAGATATACAACCCACTAATCACCTTAATAATCAATTCTCAGTTTCTTCTGATAAAACTTATGAATGGAACATTGATAATTTATCAGAACAAGAAATCCTAAATAAATTACACCATATGTCTATGGCAGCTAATAGCTATGTCACAAATCATAATTTCACCCAGCCTGAAATCATTGACATACTTTCCACAGGATTTACAGGAATGCTTCATTCCTGGTGGGAAAAACATCTCACTCCTGATTCTAGATCATCTATTAAACATGTCATTAAACGAGATGAAGATGGGACTACCATCTTCGACGAACGCACAGGAATGGGAATTTCTGATGCTGTTAATACCTTATTTTACACAATTATTCAATATTTCATAGGAACCCCTAGCCACATCACATCCAGAATTCATGATCAACTTAGTAACCTTAGGTGTCCTACCCTAAGTGACTTCAAATGGTATAAAGATGTTTTCATTTCTCGAGTTATGCTTAGAGACGATAGTAACCAACCATTTTGGAAAGAAAAATTCATAAACGGTCTTCCAAAATTATTTGCTCATAAAATCAGACAAGTTCTTAGTAATGAAACAGGTCACATAAACTATGATTCTTTAACTTATGGAAACATAATTACAGTTATCCAAAAAGAAGGATTAAGAATGTGTATAGATATGAAATTGAATGCTCAGATGAAATCAGATAAGAAAATAGCTAAATACGAATTAGGAAATTTTTGTGAGCAATATGGCCTACCTCCCTTACCTCCTTCAAGAAGAAAAAAGGCAAGCAATAAATTTATTCCTTACCATTCAAAAAGAAAATTCACACCCTACAAAAATAACTTTGAGCCAAACAAATTTTATTCCAAAAACAGATTTCGCAAAAATTGGTCTAAAAAACCAAATCCCCAACTAAAAAGTAAACCTTTCGATAAAAGTAAAACTAAATGTTTTAAATGTAATAAGACTGGTCACTTTGCAAACAATTGTCTAGTTAAAAGTACTATTAATCAACTCAAAATTAGTCAAGAAGAAAAAGAAAAACTTATACAAACTTTAGAATTACGAAACACTGATTCAGAAAATGAATTGAGTGAAGATGACATCACAATGATGGAATCTTCTTCCTCTGAATCCAATGAACATTCTTCCCCAGATATTACTTTTGGGTGTAAGGACGCTTGTAATTGTAAAACAATAAATGTTCTTTCCAAACAGGAAGAACAAGAAGAACTCTTAATCGATTTAATAGGTAAAATAGACAACCCTGAACTTAAAGCAGAATACCTCAAAAAATTAAAAAAATTAATTACCCAAGAAAATATAGTTAATCCTCCCTCACAAAAAATTAGCCTTACTACAACTTTCGATAAATTCTCCACTAGTAAAAAAGAAATAACGATCCAAGATCTCCAACATGAAGTAAAAACAATCAAAAGTCAAATACATGATTTACAACAAACACATCTAGAACTTACGAATGACAATAAAGAGATTAAACAAGAATTAAAATTACTAAAAATAAATAACCAATTTCTTAAATTACAAGATCCACTTGAAAATCTTTTCCCAGAAAATAATGAAGCTGAAAATTCTGAAAATAATACTATTAGTACCATACGCCAGATCCAACTTAAAAAATGGTACACTACTGTCCAACTCAAAATAAAAGATTTCCAAATAACAATAACAGCCCTTATTGACTCTGGTGCGGATCTTAACTGCATCCAAGAAGGCTTAATACCCTCCAAATATTTTGAAAAAACGAAAGAATCTTTACGATCAGCTAATGGAACAAAAATGGATATTAAATACGAAATCCCTAAAGCCCATATCTGCCAAAACAATGTTTGTTTCAAAACTTCGTTTGTCTTGGTAAAAAATCTAACTGATAAAGTAATTTTAGGATTACCTTTCATAACTTTAATTTACCCTTTCAAAACTGAATATGATGATATTATTACCTACCCTTTTGATGAGCCAGTTAAATTTACTTTTCTTTCAAACCCCGAAATCCATACTTTAAAAGCATTTCAAGAAAATAATATTTCAAAAACTCTCGGTTGCATTCAAGCAAAAATCAAACAAATAACTTTTCTCCAAGAAGAAATTAATTTCAAAAGAATTGAAAATCAACTCCAGAACTCTTTTCTTCAGCAGAAGATCAAAACTTTTGAAGAAAAGATAATCAAAGAAATATGTTCTGATATCCCTACTGCCTTTTGGCATAGGAAAAAACATATTGTCTCACTACCCTACATCAAAGAATTCAATGAGAAAAACATCCCCACTAAAGCTCGTCCAATTCAAATGAGTCACGAGATCATGGATTTTTGTAAAAAAGAAATTAATGATTTACTCAACAAAGATATTATCCGCCCTAGTAAATCCCCTTGGTCTTGCCCAGCGTTCTATGTTCAGAAAAATGCTGAACTCAAATGAGGAACCCCCCGTCTGGTTATAAATTACAAACCTCTTAACACAGTTTTAGAATGGATCAGGTATCCCATTCCCAATAAACGAGACCTCATTAACAGATTAAACAAATCTGTTATCTTTAGTAAATTTGATATGAAATCAGGATTTTGGCAAATTCAAATTAGTGAAGCTGACAAATACAAAACTGCATTTGTCACGCCTTTTGGACATTATGAATGGAATGTTATGCCCTTCGGATTAAAAAATGCACCTAGCGAATTCCAAAACATAATGAACGATATATTCAATCCTTATAGTCACTTCTCCATTGTCTACATCGATGATGTCCTAATCTTTTCTCAATCAATTGACCAACATTGGAAACATCTTCACCAATTCTTTTCCATAATAAAGAATAATGGTCTAGTTATTTCTGCCTCAAAAATCAAATTATTCCAAACCAACATTCGTTTTCTTGGATTTAACATTCACCAACTCCAAATTAAACCTATTGATAGAGCAATACAATTCGCTGACAAATTTCCAGACGTCATTTTAGATAAAAATCAATGACAAAGATTCCTAGGATCTTTAAATTATGTGGCAGATTTTTACAAAAACCTTAGGAAACACTGTAAACCTCTGTTCGATAGATTACAAAAAAATCCTTCCCCTTGGACTTCCGTACATACATCCTTAGTCAAAGAAATTAAGAGTCATGTCAAAACCTTACCATGCTTAGGAATCCCTCTTCCCGATTCCTATAAAATAGTAGAAACTGATGCCTCTGAAATAGGTTATGGAGGTATTCTCAAACAACAACTTTCTCCTACTCATCCTGAGCAAATTGTCCGTTTTCATTCTGGAATTTGGAATCCAGCCCAAGCAAATTATAGTACTATTAAGAAAGAAATTTTATCAATTGTTTTATGTATCAGTAAATTTCAAGATGATTTATTAAATCAAAAATTTTTAGTCCGCGTCGATTGTAAAAGTGCTAAAGATGTTTTAGAAAAAGATGTTCAAAACATTGCTAGTAAACAGATCTTTGCCCGTTGGCAAGCAATTTTAAGTATCTTTGATTTTGAAATTGCATTCATTAAAGGCAGTGACAATCATATCCCCGACTTCCTAACTCGTGAATTCCTACAGGGCGCCACAGCATAATGTCCAGCTCATCCAAAGGGAGAAATCCCGGAAAAACAAAAGTTACAGCATCCTCTCCAGTCAAGCCTGAATCACCTGAGTCAAAATCAAACATAGTTCCTTTTACAGGTTCTTCTCATGTTCCTTTAGTCAATCATTATAGTGCGCTTGGTAGTACTCTCAGTCCAAATATGCCCAGTTACCAATCAGCTTTAGTCAACCAGTTTGACCCTTACAAATCAAGCTCCTTGATAAGACGTATTTGCACACGCATCAATTAACCCTGTCAACAAATCAGTTGTAGTATAAAGCAAGCAGGGATCGTTCTAAACCGGGGATCCAACTACAGGGTAGATCCATCTAATCTAATGTAAATGTCGAAATAAGCATAAAGGGTTTAAGGTTTTATAATTTCGGAACAACATTAATAATAAATCCTAAATTACTTCTATACATATATACATGTGATCAACCAACAATCATGCAAACTCAACCAAACAACCATGTAAGAATAAAGAAGACAATCTCTAATCTCATTTAAGTCTACACCGTGAGCAAATATACAACCTAAATTTGATATGCACATAAGTTCCTACGTGGTTCCTATGACATAGACCAACTTAGAATTAGACTACGGGTTTCATTCAACATCGCGACACAACAAACTCGGCTACGTGCTCTACTTATAGGTCACACACATAAACTAATCATGCAATTACGTATCACATAAAGAATCGATGTGTTTAAGCACAAGTCCAAATCAAACATAGGTAGAAAATCGATGAAAAACAAAGACAATGCAACTTATCAACTACGAGTATCAAAGTCGAACTTTGGATGATTAACACATGCAATATCAACTACTTGTATCAACTTCACATGATAATGTAATATAGCACCGAAAATCTTAAAGTATTTAGACATTAAACTCACGGCATAATACCTAAAATCATTGATTAAAAATTGAAAACTTTAATTCAAAACATGGTTCAAAAGTACTTCTATCTCATAGACAAGAATCGAAGTATACTTAAGCAAAAACTTAAAACAAACATAAACGAAAACAAACATATAGCAATCCGAAAATAGAAGATGGAATTCACTCTCAAAATATCCCTACGTGTTCTATTCTTCGAGTGAACGGAGTCCTAGGCTACGTGCTTTGGACAAATGCTGAAGGTGGGATCGGATTGTGGTATTTGGAGGTTGATGGAGTTTCGGCAAAGGCTTTGGTGTTATTTGTACGGGTTGATGATCCTCTTCTGTCCTTGAAGTCGTGCTTTATATAGAGGAAAAACCCTAGAGAAGTCAGCCACAAAGCCTAAACCAAGTTGGTTTAGGATTCCTAGTTCTTCTCAATTTCGGCAGAATGACCTCCGTCTGAAGATTACGTCATAACTTCCTCTAGAAAATAGATATTGAGATGATTCCAATTGATTTGGAAACTAGACTCCCGTAGCTTTCTATCCATATATGGCACGTTTTCTGATTCATTGTGAGCTGTCCTGGAGAGTCCGTTGAAGTTGGCAGACGTGCACAGGAATTCTCCCGATTTGATCCGGATTCTGCTGAATTTAAATCTTCTTCTCCATATTGGACTTGGTTTGGGCCTTTCCTTCATGGACTCGGCTTCGAGGAAAGATGGAATCCTGATTAAGACATGAATCCTGAGTAAACAAGGATTTCAAATACTTAGCACAATTTTAACACCAAATTCTTCAATTCCGAAATTACTATGTGTTTTAACACTCAAACCTACATATTTCTACTTTAAGCAATTATTCTACACTAAACACAAATATAAAGCTAAATCAACTAAATAAGAGTTAACAAAGGGAAAATAAAGGGTATAAACATATTAAGAACGTCACACTTTGTGCTCCTATCACTCCTCATCTAACCGTCCAATTACTTATAAAAAATCCTCCCCTTACATCATCAGAGTTACTCATGGCCTATTTTACATTGAACCTAACTTGAGTCATCTAAAAAACCCTGTTTCCCTAGTAAAAAGTCATTTTGGTCCAACCTCTCATTATCCTCCAGGAAAACCCCCATTATCATTTTATAAGGACATCCTATATAAAACCGAGTCAATTTTCATTAAGCCAATCCTTGATCCTAAAGACCAATCCAAGATATTATATCATTCCCTTTATATAATCCGAATCATGTCGCTAGCCCAATGGGGTGATCCCCCCTTTACCCCCCACACATTAGACACAATCACATTCACGTATCATGACTACATGGAAGCATGGGATAAAATATTCCTCCATCAAACCAAGGATTTTAGTCATTCATGGTTCCTCAATTTCGACAGAAAATTCAATCGCCAGTTCCCTATGTGGTTTTGCAATTGGTGGGATGACCATGGTTGCTCTTATGATCTTCTCCCTCCACAACTTCAGAATGCAGTCACAAAATTTACTACAGTCATGACCTTTTCAGATTATGAGAAAAGATTTTCTCCCACTCTTCAATTTATGGCAAAGTATAAAATTCCTTGGATTCTGAAATGACAATACAACATTGATACTGAAGAACACATGGTTACAAGACAAATCCTAGTAAAATGGTGGGATAAGTTCGACCCTGAGAGAGTTTTAACTCAATTCAGTGAAGAATTCACAGTTATTCCCTCGAGTTCAAAAGCTCCGGTTTCCATTCAGCCGGCCCCTCCAATCTTGCAGTTAACATCTCCAACTCCTCAGTCACCATCTTCTTCCAAGAAGACAAAGCAGTCACCATCCTCTTCCCAGAAGAAAAAGGCCTCCAGTTCATCTTCATCTTCTAAAGCAGAAGAGTTAAAAGCATTAGCAAAGCAGTTACTACAAGAAGCAGCAATTTTATCTACAGATGATGACGAAGAACATTCTCCATCAGATTCATCATCTCACAGTCATCAAAGTTCTCCCAATCAACCAAAACGATGGGCAGATTATGAAGATAGTCAAGACCCTTATGCCGATTTTGATTAATTCCAGTCAAGACCGTCTCAGTCATCTTTTCCACCGAAATCACCAGTTATCCACGTGACAGACAATCCACTATTCATCAACAGTAATTCACATGACCAGCAGTTACTCAGTGGCAGACAAGTTACTATTCACCTACAGTTACTTTTTACTATTCATTACTTTTGTAATCTCTATTTATAGAAGCCTCCGGCTTCATTTGTAGAGGCTTCAGATTTTTCTCTTCTTCTCCTCTCCTCTCTTCCCATTCTCTCTCCAGTAAAATACTCGTGTAAACAGAGCCCTTGCTCTTGCATATGCATTAAACATTTATTTGTAAGTTTGTAATTCTATTATATTCAGTTAATACAATATATATATATATATAGTTCATAAGAGCTAAAACAATGATCAAATATCGATCATGTGACATAAAATTTTGTATTATCATATATGTTGAACGCATATACTTGCAAGGTGCATAAATATTTTTTGCAAAATAAATAAATATATATATATATATTGATTATAGAAAATATATATTTATTAAAATAATTTATTATGAGGTATAAAATAGAGATCAAATTATTCAAAATAGAAACACATAGAAAAAATGACACGTACAAAAGAGAAAAACAAAAGTTAAAAAGATATATAGAATAGTTCATGATAAAACATTAACTTGCATGAAAAAAAATAATCAAAAAATGAAGGTAGGGATAATGGATGTTCAAAAACAAAAAGGTAAAAAAACAAAGAATGAGAGGTCTATTGAGTGAATAAGAGGTAAAGTAAGTAATTAATTGATCGAAATATATAACAATAAATAACTAAGGTTATGTTAGGAATTTGAAATGAGGTATAGTGAGAAAATGCTTATATTGAAAAGTAAAAATGAGATATAGAGAAAATGAGAGGTATATTGAGCAAATTTAGAGGTCTCAAGCATTCAAATAAAAAGACATTAAAAAGAGGATCTAGCTAAAACAATTAAAATATGAGCTCGCAAGTTTTGGAATTAATTGCCCATTAAATATTTACCCTAGCCTTAAATGCATGTTTTTATCATGTTGATTAGATTTTTTTTGTTTCAGTTTATATTTAACGGTGTTAACATCGGTGTTAGTGTCATGTAGTTGACTGTATTAAATAAATGATTTTGATTGGCTAACAACTATTGATTCACATGCACCTTTGTGCATACAAGAAGTTTCGTTAGAAGACTAAAGTAATTAATCTATTCCAAAAGAAACAAAGTAGATCGAAGACTATTGCCGACGGCGTCATCAGCTCATTGTGAACCATGTTCTGAGTAGCTAGACCTAAAAAGAATGCCAAAGGTGCCCTAATTAATCTGGCTTTGGAAGTGTGAACCATCAATGTTGTATTCTAGCTTGTGAACATTTATGAACACAACGAAGCAAAACAAGAAAGCGTAATCAATACTTGGAATATACAAAGGTATTTATACATGCTTAAAGCCACAAACTAAGTTTATGTATAACAAATAGCCTTTCAACGATGTTTTTTATGAAACTTAATCACATATTGTATAATTAATCCAATTGGGTCGATGGTTGGTTTCAGGGTCTCCCCGTGTGACCTAGTACTATGTTTTCCCTAATTGGCCCGAGATCGAAAATGTGATCTCATTTTTCTCTTTTAATTTGGTGGTAGAAGTTTATGAATCAAATCTCATGACATCCGCATGCATGAAGCAAGGACTAAAATTTTGATGATCATAGAAATTTCGACCTTTCAAAGAGTGGATATTTTGAAAGAAATATCGGAAAATATCGGAAAATATCGGAAACAATCAAATTTCGAAAGAGCTGAGGTGAAGAATGTGAAATGTATATTATGTATTTAGTGTGTATATATAGAAGAATTTGCATTATTCAACTATAGTGCCTCTTCAGCAGTGTTGGTTAAGGTGTTATTACGTGGAATTGACAACCAAGGTTTGACTCCCTATGTGGAGAGGATTAATTTTTGTTTATAATTTTTTAATATGGGACGAATTGGAGAGAGTACATCATCAATTTCTCGAAATTATCAAAAATTTCCTTAAATATCGCGATATGTCATATGTTTCGGACGATATTACTGTGGTATGTTGAGAAACTATCGGAACATGAAAAATATAACGCCGAAAATATCAATTTTTACTGTACTTTAGTCCTTGGCATGAAGTATGTCATAGGATAGGATGGTCAATACTGGCGCTCTATATCGATCAGTGCATGTTGGGAAATGGTTCGTCGAATAAAACATGTCAGCAAATGGAGGCTAGGAGCTCCTAATTTGTATGCAACACGTACATGCTACTAACTTGCATGTATAACGGAACTTAATATAGCAACATTAAGCTCAAATTAATTTCCACAATACGTAATGTATGATCCAAATTACTAGGTTTCTAATTATGTAATATGATGAGTAGGATCAGAATATGACAAATTGGAACCAGACAGTACTAGCAAATCAAACTTAGAAATTCTGGAAAAGAATCGAAATCTTTTGTTATTGAACAGTAGTTTAATTACCTACTGCATATATATAGTGAGGCATTTTCTCACTTGTCTTGATCTTGATGAAAGATACCGTCGATCATATACTACTCTTCTGAGTTGGACGTGCACACGTGCTTCCATGTGCTCGATCTTGTGTGCATGGAACAAAATGAAGGTTGAAACTACCTACTGACAAGTGCGACAACAACACAAACCCTAAACTAGATCGATTACGTTGGGAGCCATGACACGCGCTTCACGCGCCCCTCTTCCTAATGCTCCCTTAGGGCTTGTTCGATTCCGATCCAAAGCTATCGTAGACACCGGGTGGTGGCCGCCGTGGCCAAACTTAGGTCTAGCCACCGAGCTTCCCCTCTTCCCTAATAAGCAAATCGATGATAGTTTCGATCCTTTAGAGAGAAACCCAAAGAAAACCCTCAATATGACCATTTCTCACCTGACCAAAACACATCCAATGACCTAACCAGTTTTAGACCAAAGTGGAATCGATTGATCACCGATAACATCCAAAGATGGTATCTCTGTTCCGTGCTTCTCAAAAGATGGTTGTTTGGTTGTGCATGTGATGATGGAAGCCTCGCTATTACACCGAATCCAGAAGATTTATCAACAAGAGGTGGGTTCGGGCATGGGGTTGCCGGTCATCTATATCTGCTCCAGGCTCGCTCCAAGATCATGGGCGTTAGTTCCCATTGTGGGTATTTAGATTACCTAATCAATGTCAAGTATGAACACTCTGATTGTCAATGTTATACCTCTCCTCCTAATCGTAGTGTGAATTAGATAGGTACTGTTGACCAGGTACATTCCATCTCTACTCTCTATCTTATGATAGAAGACTTTGTTGTACTCTTATATGTCCTGAAGAGGTGTTCACTATTCCCTTAAGTGATGTTATTATTGTTACCAATACTACTGCTATGACAAATACCAGGTTTGGTGAAAAGGTCTACAACTACTTTAGATATTCTCCTCTTGATAGTTCTATAAATAGTTTGTCTAGAGAAAAAACCATAGTGTTTGATAACAATGTTGTGGCTGAAGAAGCCAAAACTGGGAGTGGCATCCCAAACTCTGTGAAATACTGATGAAGCTCTTATCTTGGAACAGTAGGGGAAGTGTTTGGGATGGTTTCCAAGCACAAGCCCATTTCTATGTTGCTAGCAGGGATCCTGATGTGTTTTGTATCTTAGATACAAAAACATCGATTAATGTTTTCAATAATACAAATAGTAATTATTCGTTTGATCAAGCTTTTGTAGTCCCTTCACAGGGACAAGTTGGAGGTTTACTCCTTTTATGGAAATCTAGAATGGTAACGTTAAATATAATAGTGTCTCATGAACGTTTTATACATTGCTCTTTAACTGATATGAATACAAAGTTTTCCTGGTTCTCAACTTTTGTCCATGCTTATTCCCAAAAACATAAACAAGCTGCTTTCTGGGAAGATTTGATAAAATTAAGACCTCCAAATAATGAACCCTGGTGTTGATGGGTGATTTTAATAGTATTACCTATCTAGAGGAAAAGCTTGGTGGAATCCAAAATTTCAATAATCATATGCTAAACTTTTGTTCTTTTCTTAACGTACAATGCATGAATTTTTTCAGTTAATGCTTCTGGAATTCCTTATACCTGGACAAATAAACAGCAGAATGATGACTTAATCTTTGAAAGATTGGACAGGGCTTGTGTTAATGCAAGCTGCTTGAATATGTTTCCTTTGCTTGAGTTAGAAAATTTGCCTATCATTACTTCTGATCATGGCCCAATTTGCCTAACTCTTTCTCATAAAAAGAACTTATGGCAAAAACCTTTCAGGTTTGAAGCCATATGGTTATCACACAAAGGCTTTAAGCAGCTAGTTGAGAATACCTGGAATAAACGGGTGAATCAGGACCCTCTTAAGAATTATCTGGTTATTAAAAGCCAATTTACAGGCATCATAAAAAATTAGAATAAAAATGTTTTTGGTGATTTGTTTCAAAGGAAGAAAAATCTACAAGAGAAACTTGAGGACATTCAGAAACAACTTATGACTAACCTGTTCTTCTGACAAGAGAATAACTTTCTCAATTGTTCAAAGATGAAGAACTTTTTTGGGCACAAAAAACTAAGGCAAATTGGCTTGCTCTTGGAGATAAAAATACCATATTCTTTTAGACAAAAGTAAATATAAGAAGGAAAACCAATTTTATATCTGGTATCAAGGATAGTAATGGTTTCTGGATTGATGATCCAAGCTTATTTACACCAATATTTATACAAGATTTTAAGAAAAGATTTAGTGGTGGAGACACCCTTTTGGACAGGGAAGTTAATAGCTTTTTGAATAATGTTTCTCCTATAATATCAGATAATGATAACCTTTCTTTATTGGAATAGGTAAGAGAAGAGGAGATTTATGAAGCAATTTGTTGTATTGGAGCTCTTAAAGCCCTCGGTCCAGATGGGTTTCATGCAATTCTCTACCAAAAGCACTGGAATGAGGTAAAAAATATCATCATACCCGTTATCAAAAGCTTCTTTCATGATGAGTTAGATTTGAGCTATATTAATCATACAAACATTGCTCTTATATCTAAAGTTGAAAAACTTGTAGAGGTGTCCCATTTTAGACCAATAAGTCTGTGTAATATTATTTACAAGATTATCACTAAGATCTTAATTAAAAGATTAAAACCTCTGCTAGGTAAATGCATCTCGAATAACCAAGGGGCTTTTGCCCCAGGAAGAGTTATTCAGGATAACATACTCATAGCACACGAACTCTTCTCTGATTTCCAAAACAGGAAAGGAAGAACTAGCTCTATGGTTGTTAAGCTTGATTTAGAAAAAGCTTACGACTTCCTTGATTAGAAGTACATTGAAAAATGATTGCATAAATTTGGCTTTCATGAAAGCCGGATCAATAAAGTTATGAATTGCATAACTACAACTTATTTTTCTATTCTAATAAATGGAAAACCAGAAGGCTGGTTTAAACCAAATAGAGGAATAAGACAAGGAGATCCTATGTCTCCTTATATCTTTATACTTTGCATGGAACCTTTATTTAGGAATCTAAATTCTCTAACCAAAAACTCGAAAACAAATGTTGGTCTTCTTTCCTCCCCCTGTGGCTTTAGAATCTCAAACCTAGTGTTTGCGGATGACTGTTTGATCTTTGCTAAAGCTACTAACAAAGCTGCTAAAAACATTCTACATAGCCTAGATCTTTTTGCTAAAGTTTCAGGTCAAAAAATCAACTTTCATAAGTCCTCCCTTTTCTTTTCTAATAATACTAACAACTCTATTAGAACCAATATCTCAAGTATACTTGGTATCCAACAGAAAAAAAACTATAGGGAAGTATTTAGGAATTCATAATATAGTTTTTTGGAAAGACCCAGTTAACTCTAGAGAACTCTTATCCAAAATAAATGGTAAGCTCGCAGGCTGGAAAAAGGGCACCTTATCGAGAGCTGGAATGCCAAACCATGTTCTTTCAGTTTTCAAATGCAATAAGAAGCTCTCAAAATCTATAGATAAAGAAGCTAGAAATTTTCTTTGGGGTTCAAATGCTAAAACTCCCCCAGTTGCTTGGGATAAAGTCTGCACCCCAAAAAAAGTTGGGGGACTTGGTGTGAGACCAACTGCCTTCTATAACAATGCTGCAATTGCTAAACTAGCTTGGAAAATAATTACGGAGCCTAATAATTGGTGGGTACAGATTATTAAAAGAAAGTACATGCGAAAAAAATCCTTCTTTCAAGCTACCAAGAAAGCTAAAGCCTCTTATGCATGGAAAGACATTCAAGATAGTAGAGAGCTGGTAAATCAAGGTATGCGATGGACAATTGAAAATGGGAAAAACATTAAGTTTTGGACCTTCAATTCGATATTCCCATTCCCTCTTGCTAATCTCATTCCCATTAACCAAAGAAATAATATCAATTGGGAGGCTACTCTCAAGGATTTTATTACAGGTCACAAGTGGGATAAAGTTAAACTCCTCAGTGTTTTAGACTGGGAAATAGTTAAACAGATTATTGGAATTCCTATCCCTTCAGGGAATCAGGAAGACCAATTTGTCTGGGGCCCTGCAGCTAACGGTAAGTTCTCCATAAAAACTGCTACTTGGATGCAATGCAGTGATACTGAAAAACACCCCCAAGCTAGGCTTATGAACAAGATGTGGAAACTAAATATTCCACCCAAAGTGAAATTTTTTTGTTGGCTTCTTATGAGAGGCAAACTTAAAACAAAAGATAGGTTAACAAGATTTGGTTATTTGAATGACAACACTTGCAATCTTTGCAATTCTGATAATGAAACTGCAGAACACCTTTTTGGGAACTACCCTTTTTCTATAGAAGTTTGGAGAAAATCCAATTTACACCATTATCTTCTTTCTTATAACTATATTGAAAATCTAAATAAACTCTCTTCAGGAAAAAATATTGAAACATATCTCTTTGCTAAATATATTATTCTTTGTTGGCAAATATGGAAGGCAAGAAATGACTTGTCCTTTAGAAATATCAATGCAAGACCACAAGCAGTAATTTCTACTGCTGCTGCTGCCATTAAAAAAAGCTACAGTCTTCATAACCAGGTTTATCATGGAGGGACTTCTCAAAACCCTACTGAAGCTATTAGATGGCTTCCCCCTCCTGATAGGACTTTGAAGATCAACTTTGACGGTTCTGTTTCAAACACCTCTGCTGCTTTGGGAGTAATTTTCAGAGATTCAGAAGGGAACCCAGTTTTTGCAAGTTCAAGAAACCTGAGCATCACTTCAGTTCCAATAGCAGAAGCTACTGCCTTACGAGACAGCCTAATCAACGCTAAAGCAAAAGGTTACACTGACATCCAAGTAGAAGGGGATTCAAAAATGGTCATTGATGCAGTTAATGAGAAGATCAGTCCACCTAGGAGGATTCAGCAAATTGTCCAAGACATCAAGAAAATTGCACAAGGTTTCAGCACCATCTCTTTTCAACACATTTATAGAGAAGCAAACTTTGCGGCAGATGCAATTGCAAGCACAGGCCACCAAACCACAGAAGAAAGAGTATGGGAAAACAACCTTCCGAGAAGAGTCACCCGATGTATTCAATTTGATAATTTAGGAACCGGTTGTTTGAGAGGCAACTGTCTGTAATGTATTGTATTTGATTTACTTTCGTATTAAAAAAAAAGACAAGTGTGACATGCACATCGTAACACATTACACGTCTCGGATGATATCTATAAAACACAAATAGTCACTGCCAATGAATAGGTAGCCGTTTCCGACCATCTAAAGTGATCAGAAATTTAGGTGTGGTCAGAAATGGAGAGTAGAATCCATAGTGGTCGGGAATTAATGAAGTTTTGTTGTGCAGTGAAGGGAAATAGAATCCTGAGTCGAGAGGGGTGTCAATTACAAAGACAGACCTAATTAAGGCCTTGGGAACATGTGTGTGTGTATATATATAGGGTCATTCTACTAAGGGATCCCTTTTATTGACATATATGAGAGATGGGGGATTACACCAATTTTTCGATTACAAAATCACATCTCCACCGTTCAATATGTAGTTCTATATGAATAGATCACTTCTGCAAATTTTTAGAAATTTTAGTGATCGTTAAGGCATTCAAAACTACGATTTATAATTATAAGCATGAACGGTTCAGGTTTGGCAGATTTGGTTCGTTCATTGATTTAATCTTGTTCGACACCTTAACGATCACCAAATTGGTTGAAAATTTGCATAATTGATCTATATATAAGGACCAACAAACTGAACGGTGGAGATTCAAAAATATAATCGAAAAGTTGGTGTAATCCTTCATCCCTCATATATGTAAAAAAAAAGGATCCCTTGGTGGAATAACCATATATGCAGAATAGACCAGTTGGGGACATATGATGGCTTTATTGATGATGCACACCTTGATTCCATCAAACCAAAAAAAGAAAAACTTTCATTCCATCCAATTAAGTAATTAACCCATTGATTATATGATATTGGGCTGTATGTATTGCACATATAAGACCAAATTAAAACTAGAGCATGAGTTTGTATAAAGTATAAACCTTGCAATTCTGCTCAAAACACACAGATAATCACATCTAATCAATCTAATTGGGTGGTTTGAAGGTGTGAACTCATATTTCCCCAATTGACCAACAGTAGGTGACCTCATTTCCCTTGATCACTACGGTGGAGGGGAGCTAATTTGCCTCTGATTCATAAAACTATTCCATACAAAGTTAAAAACCAATGGTCTTTGGTTCACATTCTAGTGTTAATTGTTATAGGAGCAAAGCTCTTCACCACATCCAAAGGAGATTGGAGCTTGGAAATCAAACATATATATATATATGCATGTTATCATTTCCTTTTTCTTTATAATGTAGTTAAGTTCCTTCAAGTTAAAAGTTAAAACCCATGATTACCTTTCACACAATAATATCTTATAGTTCTTACAAGCTGCAAAAGTCAAAGAAGTAGAAATATGCAAATCAAATTATGAAGTCATTGGATTGGAGGGTCAAGATCAAACTCATCACTCATCACTCATCACTCATCAACATACTTGATAGTTGAAACTAGCAACTACTACAACTCTAAATCTATGACAATGAAACCCCAAGTAACATAAACAAAACATTAACATCCAAAATTCCACTAAGCCATACTGAAACACAAGTGCCAAAGAATCCAAAAGATGAGAAAGCAAAGGGCATGTCATTTTCAAAGACATCTCATCTCACCCCTCTCTCTCTCTCTCCCACAAACCTACCTTTTCCCCTTTTTAACACATCCTCAAAAGAGTTAAAAATCCTCAAATTCTTCCTCCCCTTGTCACCACTAACCTCACCGGGTCACCACACCGCACCCCGTCACCAACCAATCATATCACTCCAACTCCACCACCTCGCCACCACAGCCCAACCAAAATCACCCGAAGGGCCCGAAGGGTCCAGATGTCACTTTTCCAGGTGATCTTATCACAAACCCAAAAATTATAAAAACTTAGAGAGAGAAAGAGAAAGAGAGAAGAGAGAGAGAATTTGAGAGAGAAGAGAGAGAAGTGTCTCCGAAACCAGAGAGAACTATTTGCTCAGTCATTTTAATCAATCTCTCCCCAAAAAAAAAAAAAAAAATTTAATCTTTGGATTAAAAATCCAATCTTTCACCTTCTAGAGAGAGAGGAAGCTCCCCCTGTACTAGATAGAGAGATACAGAGAGAGAAAGAGAGAGGCTTTATTGTGCTTCCGATGCTCAAATGGTTGAATTGGAAAATCAGCACACACCGTATTGCCGATTGTGAATCTTGTTCTCAGTTTCGGAGATGGGTTTTTGAGTAGCACCCGTGATCTTGTAAACCCAGAAAGCGATCTTCGATGCAGTGATTGGATTCGTCGGATTTTTCTTCCATCTGGGCTCTGTTTAGATTTGGGTTCTTTTTGTTTTTGGGTTTGATAAGGAAAAATTAGTGGAGAAATGAACGGTGCCGATGAGGTCGTCGCAGCTCCGGGGGGCCCGCCACCGGCTCTGGATTGGAAATTCTCTCAGGTCTTCGGCGAGCGGACCGCCGGAGAAGAAGTTCAGGAAGGTAATTGGAATATCATTCATGTGAATTTTATTGGATCCAATTGGTTTGTGCAAGTGTTGCATTCAAGTTTTGATTTTTAATTGGATTTTGATCCGGTTTAGATCGTGTGATTTTCGTGTTTTCGCATCTGGGTTGTGTAGTAATGAGTGTTTTGGTGGTGGGTTTTTTTGGTTTGATTTGTGGGAAGTAGTGGGTTTTTGGGTGTGGTTGATGAAGGAGAAAGAGTGTGGAACTTGTGCTCTGTTTGGAGTAGTTTGGAACTGAGCTTGGTGACTTTAGTGGTGGTTTGGGGTTGTGATTACAGTTTAAGGTTCACTGGTTAGGTGTTATTACTGGTTCTGGTGAGTAGTTGCTAGGTCAGTTTCTGCATTATAGTTTTGCATTGCACATTATGTCTATCCTTGGTTTCGTGGTTGATTTTTGGATTTGATCGAGGTCATTGTGTTGATGTGGTTTCACTAGTGGATAGAGATAGCTTTAGACATTTTTCTGTATGTTTATATATCCTGTATGTATCTGTGATGGTGAAAAGTATAATCACATTATACTAATTTGTGTGTTCATGAATAGAGTTCTCGTGTTTCTTGGTTATTAATACTTGATACAATAGTTACCCAAGGGGGAGTGAAACTCAGATTATTTGAATGGCTAACCAGTAACCACTAGGTCACTGATATTAGGCGATCAATATCGTAGTCTGGAAAACCCAATTGTCTTAAAAGGATAATTGTTTAAGTGAATCTAAACTATAACCTTCTGAGATATGATATTACATTGAATGGAAATATAATGGATGCCTAGGTCAGCACTGTAATTGCACTTTGGAAAAGTTCCCAAAGGGGTTATTTTTAGTTGAATTGAAGGTTCAATGGTAAGAACTTAGATGGTGATTTGAGATGGTCAGCAATTTGAATGGTTGTTGACAAGGATGGATGTAAGACGGGTTTTATATAGCTTACCCAAACTTTTTAGCGCTCATGACTGATAGTCAACTAACTAGCAGTAGGTAGGCATGTTAGAAATGTATTCGTGCTTCTATTTGGAAAAGGGGAATTTACCTGTAAAAGATTGAAAGTGGTAAGAGCTTAATTTTTCAGAGTAGTTTTCCACAAAAGCTGGCATTATAATGCAATCAAGAGCTTAATTGAGGTTTTATCGTTTTGTTTTGCAGTTGACATTATATCTGCTATTGAATTCGATAAAACTGGTGACCATCTTGCTACTGGCGACAGAGGGGGCCGGGTGGTTCTTTTTGAGAGGACAGATACAAAAGATGTGTGTTTCTTCTCCCCTTACATGCCTTTTGTACTATTTCAATTGTTTTATTATGCCCTATTGTTTCTTGTTTGTGGCAATACTGAGTTGTGTTTGAATGCTGTAATGTGTAGAATGGTGGCTCCAGAAGGGATTTAGAGAGGATGGATTATTCAATTAGGCACCCTGAGTTCCGTTACAAAACAGAGTTTCAGAGCCATGAGCCTGAGGTATTCTTTTCCCACGAGTCACTATTGCATCACCATACTGTGTATAAGTGTGCTCTCTGTGTTCAGTTGTTTAGTTTGATAATTTACATTTTACTTTTTTCAGTTTGACTATCTGAAAAGTTTGGAAATAGAGGAGAAAATCAACAAAATCAGGTGGTGCCAAACAGCAAATGGGGCCCTTTTTCTCCTATCTACTAATGACAAGACAATTAAATTTTGGAAGGTAGGAGAGCAGAATTTTCTTGTAGCAGTTTAAAATTTGTCGTTATAATTCTGGATAGCAAAACAAGTGGAAGTACACCACGGTATTTATGACTGCCCACCCTGTAACTTTCGTACATGCATATTGTATTATAGTATAAACTCAACCTAATTGATGCAACTATTCTACTTGACATTTGTTTTGAGTGCTTTGAATAGGATTGCAACTTTTGAACTTCTCTGTTTAAGTTGCATATTTTAAAAGGCATAATTATCGTATCTCTGCTCATGCATTTCCTTATGCAAAGACGTTATAGCATGATAGTAGATAGCTGTATGCATTGTAGTTATAGCCTTGTACGTTCCAAATTGGATTTTGCAACTGCCTGTACGGTGTGAGGATGATCGTTTCAAATTAGGCATATAAATAGTTGCTAATGTGATGCTACAAATGACTATATAAATAAGCATCAAATGGCATGGTGCTTACAACTTTGGACCATATATATTTATTAGTTTGTTCCAAAGCGTGAAAGAAAATATAATGATTGTTATATCTTGTTTGCAAGTGCATCCTACAAGCACTCATTTCTTTTGCTGTATCCGGTTTGTTAAACAGGTCCAAGAAAAGAAGGTGAAGAAAGTTTCTGAGATGAATGTGGATCCTTCAAAAACTATAGCAAATGGAAGTGTTGCTAGTTCAAGCAGTTTGAGTAGCCCTAAAACGCATCTTGCAAATGGGGCATGCCAGTCTTTCAGTTCTCTTAGCAATGACATTTCATTTCCACCAGGGGGGATTCCTTCGCTGCGACTACCCCAGGTAGTAGTACTTGGCCCATTTTACACTTTCTCGTTGTTTCTTTTATGCATCTGCTTCTTTTATCCACTTCTTAGTATTTGGTCACCCAGCAGCCCACTTCTTGGACATGAGCTCAAAACTGGGGCTGCCCCTGCTGTTCTTCTACCTATCAACTTCCTTCAGTGCTTATAGATTTTTATACATAAGATATATGATATGCATGTACATGTTTGTGTGTGTTTATTGTATGAGTGAGTCTTGATTCATTTGAGTTCTTCATTTGACACTCGAATTGTTTATGTCAATCTTGTCATTTCACATGGTAATTAGAGAGATCTCTAGCCCTTTTTCCTGGGACCCCTAAGTAGTCGTTTTATCTATTTTTTTCTTTTTTTGCTTCCTATTTCAGTATTTCATTACTACTGGTAAGTTTCTGAACTAATTCTGGAACTGACTTCTAAAACTTCATTATGTAGGTAACAAGCCATGAGACTAGCTTGGTCGCTAGATGTCGAAGAGTATATGCTCATGCTCATGATTATCATATCAATTCAATTTCAAACAACAGGTGGCTCTTTTTCTTTGTTGAACTTGTATTTGTATATGTCATGTGCAACACCATCAGTAGTACATGCTATGGACTTTGCGGTTTATGTCAGGCTTTTGTTAAACTTGTAATTGCATGTCATTTGCAACACTGTCATTAGTTCATAGTCTTTAACTCTTTCTGGGGTTTATTGGGCTTGTTGTGAAATTGCTAACAAATCAAGTATAGCTAATTCATATTTTGATGTTGACCAAGCACACATCATCCATCCCTACTACTGGGTTGCTTGGTCGGGTTGATTATTAGTCATTGAGACATGGAACATCTAAAGAAAGTTATCTATTATTGAAAATCCAAGAATCATTATCAAGTTTCCCAATTATGATACTTTGTCTATTTCTGAATTCCTTTTGCAAATACTTACTGAGTCTCTTTTGCGCTTTTCCTAGTGATGGTGAAACTTTTATATCGGCTGATGATCTGCGAATAAATCTTTGGAATTTGGAAATTAGCAGTCAAAGTTTCAATATTGTTGATGTGAAGCCTACAAACATGGAAGATTTAACTGGTAAGCTTCTTTGTGTAATAAGACGCAGGGTATTACTGTTTATTCTTTTGGCCTTTTACACTACAAACTTGAAGAATTTTGGTGGATAGTTAAAAAAGTACATCTGATGGTTGATGAGGGACTCTTGAGAAATCCCAAATCGTCAGTTTTGGACTGTATGGGAGTGCAAAATGTAAATAAAGTTTCTTATACATAGTATGCATTGCATTTTTCATATTCTTGAGGTATGGGTTTCTACTGCTACCCCATCTTTGAACAACCAAGATGGTCACATCTATATATGTAAATCTACAGACAAACTCGCATTAGCTTGTTTGATTGTTTTTTTCCCCTGATGACTGCCAAAATACTGTTCATAGAATATTGTCTGACTTATTTGATATACATTTTACTTGCAGAGGTGATAACTTCAGCAGAGTTCCACCCCACCCATTGCAATACGTTAGCCTATAGCAGCTCCAAAGGCTCAATTCGACTAATTGATTTGCGGCAGTCTGCTTTATGTGATTCTCATGCTAAATTGTAAGATTGGGCTTGTCATTTGACTGTTATTACCTTGTAGTTTATCAATCACACAAAAATGGGAGAGAAAATGAGGAAGATTAGTGCAAACTAGATAGAAGAGCAATATGTGCTGACTACCTTTATCCTGTAGATGCATGGGCTAAAAGAGATGGAAAATTATTCCTTTCAATTTATGCTCTCCTCTATCATGTCTGAAAATATTGGTGAACATAGCACCGCTCATGATGCCAAATCTTTTGGTTCAAATATCTGGTATACAGGTTTGAGGAACAAGAGGCACCTGGTGCTAGATCATTCTTCACAGAGATTATTGCTTCAATCTCCGATATTAAGTTTGCAAAGGATGGTAGATATATACTTAGCCGCGATTACATGACTCTTAAGGTTCGTCTCTTTTATTTGCACTTTTGCTTCATGTTATGTTATTATATCTAGAACATAACGTCAAGAATGCTACGCACAACCTTACGAATGAAGTACTTAAGCATTGACTTGACAAGTATATGCAACTTCTTTTGATATATGAATGAACAATTTCTACATACAATGAGATGTTGAGAGGATGCTAGCAGAGACATAGGACGCCGAAACACAAACACACACATGCAGATGCTAATAGGTGTATATTCTTTCTGGGTGCCTGTGGAATGTTGACTAAATTGAAGATGCTTGCCACAGCTCTTGTTGTCTATTCCCCATTTGTAAAGGATGATTGTTGATTTATCTTTGGTGGGGAAACTCATGTCTTTAGTGCTGACAATAAATACTTCAATCGTCACACCGCATCGTTTGCAGTTACAGATTATTATGAATCTTATAATATTTGTCAAATGCTACTATTCAAGCTTCATGTCTTGCTCTGCCAAAGTGACATGAAGTTGTTTCATTTCTCAGTTATGGGACATCAATATGGATTCAGGTCCAGTCACAACCTTCCAGGTTCATGAATATTTAAGACCTAAGGTGAGGTTACTGAAATGTGACTAACGGGTGAAACATGTTACTTTGTTGGATTAGAGCCTCATTATATTCCTTAAATGTGAATGTTTTCAGCTGTGTGATTTATATGAGAACGATTCTATCTTCGATAAATTCGAGTGTTGTCTTAGTGGTGACGGATTGCGAGTAGCAACGGGCTCTTATAGGTTTGTTTTCGTTCCTTGCATTTGATTGCTGTGTTATTGTAATAAAAGTCATGGCATTTATGCTAATGTGTTATAGTGTTGTCCCAGCAATCTATTCCGTGTATTTGGTTGTGGCCCTGGTAGTACTGAGGCTACAACTTTGGAAGCGAGTAAAAATCCAATGAGGTAATATTAGCAGACATAAGGAAGATTGACAAAGCATTAATTTTGTGAACAAGATTGGGGATTATATAATATGTTATGCTCTGTTTCAGGCGACAAGTTCAGACTCCTTCCAGACCTTCCAGGTCACTCAGCAGTAGTATAACACGAGTTGTCAGACGAGGTAAGTGCTTAGTCTTAAGCATTTACCATCAAATCAATTCTATTGTTATGTTAACTTGGACAAAACTGATCACAGGAGCTGAAAGCCCCGGGGTTGATGCCAATGGAAACTGTTTTGACTTCACAACGAAGTTGCTGCACTTAGCATGGCATCCAACTGAAAACTCTATAGCCTGTGCTGCTGCTAACAGCTTGTACATGTACTATGCGTAAAGATGGTCCAAGAAGAATTGTATTTTCTTGGTTAGCTTTTTGTGGGTTGCTGCTGGAGAAGGCTTCCATTCCTTTCCCACCAACCAGTCTATTGGAGGCCACATTAATTTTCACATTTCACAGTGCCCTTTGAACCTGTTGCACATGGTCTTTAGACGTCTCAAGGTCCAGAAGTGGCTGTCATAGAATCTACAACGAAGCAACCTGATTTTGTTCCTCGGTGGGCGGCATCTCTTTTTCTTCCTCCCCAAACCCCCAAATTTCTCTTTCCGTTCTTTTTCATCTTTTACTTTTTTTCCTACATCTTCCTTAAAAGAGAAGATGTAATTCAAATCTTACAGGTTGTGTTGGATTGAAATAGAGAAGAGAATGTGATTGTAGCTCTCCTACAACAAATACTAAAGGATGTTCGATATTTGCCACTAGGTTTTAGATATAATGTAGTTGCTTCACACTAAAAAGATCTTGGTGGGATAGAGCTGTTGAAACCTGCAGTTCATCATTTTTTTATTGATTCTTTGTCATGGTTGAAATTTCATTAAGGATGTTATATTATTCAATGTAGCTTTTCAACTTATGTAAAAAGCAACGCAATAATCCTTGCTTCATATCCTGTGTCTTGTGTCAGGCCTTGTGCACCATTCCAGTGCAGCAAATTTTCCGGAGGTCATTTGCAGTTTAATTCATACTTAGCTGTGTATGGAACCAAGTTACAGGTTGCTGTTACTTTGAATGGTTAGGCCTAGGGAAGTATCAGGTAATTGAAAAGAATGAAAACTGCGTTATAGCTTAAAAATTTAGAGAAATTCGTCCGAACTTTTTCTTCTTATAATTTTTTATATATTAAGTTTTAAAAATATCATATTGGTATCTTATGTTTTTATCCTGATTAAAATGACTAATTTACTCTCATGACACAAAAAAAATGACAAATTTACTCTTAAATTTTTTTTTTTCCTTAGTTTTTCTTCTTTGTATTCATATTCCAGTTTTTTTTTTTTTTTTTTTTGCTTTTTAAATATTTTTGGGAACGTAGAGAAAAAATTCATCGTCACTTTCTTCTTATTAATAATCAGTTCTTCATCTCAATCATTCTTGAATGTTAACGGCAACAACAAGTTCTTTGAGTGTGAGCAGAAACAATAAGGATTGAACTTCTGTATGTTTTCTCTCTTCAATCTTCTTCAAGTTTATAAAGACCAACCCAAAACTAAGAAAAAAAAAAGAACTTAAAATTGGTCATCTTAATGGCTATATATACCAATTTTAGGTTATGATAGAAACATGAGATACTGTTCTGATATTTTCAAAATTTAATATACCAAAGTTTATAAGGAGTAAAAGTTCGTATATCATTCAGACGAATTTCTCATATATTTTCATCTATGTACACCCCTGATGCGGATCTGCAATTCCTCAAAATAGTGAAGCATTCTCGACAACTTAAATAAACTTTTAGATTTTTCAAAAAAAAAAAAAAAAAAAAAAAAAACTTTTAGTTTGACCATAAGCTAATGCATTTCATGGAATAGTGAACATCATTATATTCCCAAGCGATTTTGGAATGCTAAGTTTGCTTCATGTTCTTAAAACCAGGCAAGGAATATTTTCAAATCAAATGTGCAGAATGAACACAAATCACTTTCTCCATTACAAATCCATATGAAAGTTTACATTACAAATCCATAAGAAAGTTCTCTCCCTGTACTGCATATAACCCCATTGTTTGAAAAGGGATCAGAATCAGCAAACTGAAAATAAACTCAAGTTACTCAACAAACTACTAAACAACGAATTGAAAATGAAATCATTTGTAACTGTAACATCAATTGACTGAATCAATGTATAACTTTATACGTTAATATAATTGAACAAGTTTTAGATATGATCATTCCCGGGGTGACTCCAAGAGGGGTAATAAATCCTCCAGCAAACGCTCAGGTTGAACCATTTGATTCCAACTATGCAGGTTTTGGCCTGTGATGGGGTCAATGATGAGCACCACAGGCATACGTTCTAACTTGTAGTACGTGCAAACATTCCTGCCTTCATCTGTATCATCATACTCCTGCCAAAAAATAAAATTAGAGGAAATAATTTGAGAAACAGCTTCGTTAGCCCATGTGTCTCGATTAAGCAAATGTGAACTGAACTCTTTCAGAGATTGCAAGTTCACTAGGAGCCATTTGTGTTGAATAGAAGCAGCATGTTTGGCCTCTTCAAAGGAACCCTGGAACATTAGCTTCAACGGAGGACAGTATAAGGAAGCAAGATTAGTAGGAGACTTGTCAATGTCATTCGCACTCGGTTCAGAACCTACTTTGTCTGATTTCCATACCTGAAGATGTTCCATCTCCTCCGTAAAGGTCCAGAGGACAAGAGTCGGGATCCCGGGGGCTGGAGGTCTAATCTTCTCTATATTATCCGAACCAACTTTAGCAAGGTCCTCAGCATTGGTAGCGGACAAAACTAGTACTTCTTCAACATCAATTAGTTCCCTGATCAAGTCTAAGTTCTCTTGAAGGACCTCTATCTCTCCAAATGGCATTTTGAAATCCAAGGCCTGAGCCCCAAGTTTAACTGCCATCATTTTCTTTCTCTGCAGGAAATCCCGGAATATCATAGAGTTAAGTTTCCTATCTTCAGGTTGATCATCACTGATAGAACGGCTCCTACTTAGTAGTGCCTTTAATATCACATTATCATCCAGCTGATCAGAAAAAGTACTAGAGTCTGAGTCAAAGTTTTCTTGCAGCATCCTCAAGCACTCTGCCTCCCAGCCAACATATTCCTCACGGACATATATCAAGCCTACTAGTCTCCGCTTCTTGTTGTTGGCATTCAACGATGAAGAAGCTGAAAGATGAATAAGGTGGCTAAGGCCAATGTCGGATTCTACTAACCTTCTGAGTGTGAATGTGTTATAATATCCAGACCAAAATAAATAAAATAGTAATGAAAATAATATGAAAGGTTTCATGAGTTATACAAAGGTTACATAAGTTATATAAATGTTACATGAGTTACATAAAGGTTACATGAGTTACACAAGGTTACATGGATGGTTTTGGAGTTATAGTCAAGGCATAAGTTACAAGAATTTATTGGGAGAGTACTAATGAGAGGTCTAGATGGTTCCTCTTTAGCCTATAAAAGGAGAGTCATTTGCTCATTCCATGCATCTCATCCATCTCAAGCATTTCTTCCAAGAGAGAAACATCCATCTTCCAAGTAGAGAAGAGTGTCCACTCCAAGTTGAAAGTGTAGAGTAGTTGATAGCAAAACAAGTGTGAGAGAGGGTTTCCTTCAAGTACTGTTCTTGAAGTTGTGTATCTCGTGTACCCATTATTTCATAGTGGAAGTTCTTGTTATTGTTGCCCCGTGGACGTAGGCACATCGCCGAACCACGTTATATCTGGTGTTCCCTTTCCTCTATCTTTTACATCTTTGCATATTTATCCTTTGTGTGTTTTTTGAGTTGTTACTTCCATTATATTATTTTCCCAACAGTGGTATCAGAGCTCTTGGTTCGTAGGGCGTGGGTGTTACAATGGAAGGTTCAAGGAGTACCATGGTGTGACTCAACCACTCAAATTGGATTACATGGAAGCCGCGAATGGAGGACATCCTCTATTGCAAAGATTTGCATGAGCCCATCGAAGGAGTCGAGGCTAAGCCGGAAGGGACTTCGGATGCTAATTGGAAGAAGATGAACCGCAAGGCGATCGGTCATATTCGGGAGTGGGTGGATGATAGTGTGTTCCACCATGTAGCCAACGAAACCGATGCGCACGAGTTATGGAAGAAGTTGGAGTCCTTGTTCGAGAAGAAGACCGCCGCCAAGAAAGCCTTTTTAATCAAAGAGCTTGTCAACATGAAGTATAGTGATGGCGTGAGGGTCACCAAGCATCTAAACAACTTCCAAAGTACAATTAATCAATTGACAACCATGGGGATGGCGATCGATGATGAATTACAAGCACTGTTGTTGTTGGGGTCGTTGCCGGACAATTAGGAGACTTTTGTCATCACTGTAAGTAACTCTGCTCCTGATGGTAAATTGACTATGGATAATGTCAAAAGTAACTTGTTGAATGAAGAGACAAGGAGAAAAGCCTCAGGCTCCGACAATAGCCAAGTCTTCGTGGTGGAGAACAGAGGAAGAAGCGGGAGTAGAGGACCCAAAGGTCATGGAAGGAGTGTAAGCCGATCCAGAATGAGGTTCAACGGAAAGTGTCATCATTGTGGCATTTTTGGGCACATGAAGAAAAATTGTCACAAGTTGAAAAAGGATCCAAGGGAGGTGCAAGAAGGCAGTTCTCAACCAAAGGATGACACAAGGAACACAACCGCTGCCGTGTGCAATGATGTGTATGAGTTCCTTTGCCTTGAAGGAGAATACCTACATGTTCATGACAATACTCCCGGTGTTCCATGGGTCGTTAATTCCGGAGCCTCTTTCCATGCCACTCCAAATAAGGAGTTCTTCTCTACATATAGAGGTGGAGAATTTGGGATTGTAAAGATGGGCAACGAAGGCTACTCCAAGATTACAGGAGTTGGAGATGTTTGCCTTGAGACTGATTTGGGGAACAAGCTTATGTTTAAAGATGTTCGACATGTTCCTGGCTTACGTCTCAATTTGATGTCAACCGGCGTGCTTGATCGGGAAGGATATCATCATCACGGAGGAGACCAAAAGTGGAAGCTTACCAGAGGATCACTAGTGGTGGCTAGAGAGAAGCTGTGTTGTACCCTCTACAAGACATACGGCAAGATATGTAAAGGGGAGTTGAACGTTGGAGAAGATTCTTCCCCAAGTCTATGGCATAAGCGGCTGGGCCACATGAGCGAGAAGGGATTGCAAGTTCTGGCAAAGAAGTCTCTTATTCCGTTTGCCAAAGGTACCTCTCTTGACTCTTGTGATCAATGTTTGTTTGGTAAGCAGCAGAAAGTCAGCTTTTCTAATACATTCGCCAAGAAGGAGAATCTTTTAGACCTAGTACATACTGATGTATGTGGCCCCATGGAAGTTGACTCACTAGATCATAACAAGTATTTTGTTACTTTTATTAATGATGCTTCACGGAAGGTTTGGGTGTATTTGTTGAAATCAAAAGACTAGGTGTTCCAAACCTTCAAGGAGTACCATGCCATGGTGGAGAGGGAAACGGGGCAAACCCTTAAGTGTCTCCGCAGTGATAATGGTGGAGAGTATACTTCGAACGAGTTCAGAGGTTATTGTTCGAAGCATGGCATTAGACACATAAAGACAGTACCTGGCACCCCACAGCATAATGGTGTAGCAGAGAGGATGAACCGCACCATCTTGGAGAAAGTGAGAAGCATGCTAAAGACAGCTAACCTGGCGAAAGAGTTTTGGGGCGCAGCAGTAACAACCGCGTGTTACCTCATCAACCGAACACCATGTGTACCGTTGGGCTTGGAGACTCTAGAGAGTGTGTGGACCGGTAGAAGCACTTCATATTCTCACTTGAAGGTATTTGGGTGCAAAGCATTTGCACATGTTCCAAAGGAGAAAAGATCGAAGCTAGATGACAAGGCCGTGCCGTGCATCTTTCTTGGGTACGGTAATGAAGAGATGGGCTACCGGTTGTGGAATCCAATAACCAAGAAGTTATTCAGAAGCAGAGATGTGGTGTTCCATGAGGATCAGACTGTTACAAATTTTGACAAGAACATACTAGAAAATGCAGAGCGTCTCACTTATGACTCGTCTCCGCTCCAAGAAGAGTCTAACAAACCTCAAGAAATGGTTAATGAAGACGTTTCTGATACGGCAGAACCAGAAGCTGCAGGTGCTGCAAATGATGACCAGGAGAATCAGGTTCAGGATGATCATGATCAAGGGGAGCCTAATCAAGAGCAGCAACAAGAAAATGCCCAAGCACCAGTTCGAAGATCTCATAGAGTGCTGAAGCCAAGTACCAAGTATCATTCTTCTTAATATATTTTGCTCACTAGTGATGGAGATAATCCATATTCCAAATATATTTTGTTGACTGGTGATGGAGAGCCTAAATGTTTTGAGGAGGCGAAGACTCATGCAGACGGCGACAAGTGGATATTAGCTATGAAGTCTGAGATGGAGTCCTTGTTGAAAAATGGCACCTACGAGTTGGTGGAGCTTCCTAAAGGTAGAAAAGCACTAAAAAAACAAATGGGTGTTTAAGTTGAAGAGGGATGAGAATGAACAGTTGACAAAGTTCAAGGCTCGCTTGGTTGTCAAAGGTTTCGAGCAGAAGGAAGGAGTAGATTTTGATGAGATCTTCTCACCAGTTGTCAAAATGACATCTATCAGAGTTATTTTGGGCATGGCAGCTAGCATGAATCTTGAGGTGGAGCAGTTAGATGTAAAAACGGCATTCCTACATGGTGATTTGGAGGAAGAAATATACATGGAGGAACCAGAAGGTTTTGAGGTCGAGGGCAAGGAGCACATGGTTTGCAAGCTAAAGAAAAGTTTGTATTGGCTGAAGCAAGCGCCAAGACAATGGTACAAGAAGTTTGACTCATTCATGGTGGGTCATGGATACAAAAGAACTGATGCAGACCCATGTGTGTACATTCAACGGTTCACTGGAGGTAAATTTATAATTTTGTTGCTTTATGTTGATGATATGTTGATAGTGGGGCAAGACGTTTCTATGATCCACAAGTTGAAGACAGATTTATCAAAGTCTTTTGATATGAAAGACTTAGGTCCAGCTAAGCAGATTTTGGGCATGGAGATTACCCGTGACAGGAAGGCAAATAAATTATGGTTGTCACAGGAGAGGTATGTTGAACGGGTGCTTGAAAGGTTCAACATGAAAGAAGCCAAGTCAGTGGGCTCACCTCTAGGTAATCACTTCAAGTTAAGCAGATTATTATGCCCAACTACACAAAAGGAGAAGGACAAGATGACAGGTATCCCTTACTCATCAGCTGTTGGTAGTCTTATGTATGCCATGATATGTACTCGTCCAGATATTGCTCATGCAGTTGGAGTTGTTAGTAGATATTTATCTAACCCTGGCAGAGAGCATTGGGAAGCTGTTAAGTGGATACTCAAATATTTGAGAGGTACCTCAAAGTTGTGCTTGTCTTTTGGTGGATCCGAACCAGTTTTGGAGGGTTTCACAGATGCAGATTTAGCTGGGGACCTTGATAACAGAAAGTCCACTTCTGGGTACTTATTTACATTTTGTGGGGGAGCTGTATCATGGCAGTCTAAGTTACAGAAGTGTGTTGCCTTATCCACCACTGAGTCCGAGTACATAGCGGTGAATGAAGCAGGCAAGGAAATGTTATGGCTACAAAGGTTCATTCGCGAGTTGGGTGTGAAGCAAGAAAGGTATGTGGTGCATTGTGATTGTCAGAGTGCAATTCACTTGAGTAAAAATTCAGTTTATCACCCTCGCACTAAGCACATTGATCTACGTTATCATTGGATACGAGATATAGTGTCAAAGAAGCTTTTGCAGTTGAGGAAAATTCACACCAACAAGAATACTTCAGATATGTTGACTAAGGCTGTGCCACAACAGAAGTTGGAGTATTGCAGCAAGTCCGCTGGGATGGACTTCAAGTAGAAGTCTTGCCGCGTATGTCCCTGGGTTGGTTTGGAGGGGGAGATTGTTATAATATCCAGACCAAAATAAATAAAATAGTAATGAAAATAATATGAAAGGTTTCATGAGTTACACAAAGGTTACATAAGTTATAAAAATGTTACATGAGTTACAAAAAGGTTACATGAGTTACACAAGGTTACATGGATGGTTTTGGAGTTATAGTCAAGGCATAAGTTACAAGAATTTATTGGGAGAGCACTAATGAGAGGTCTAGATGGTTCCTCCTTAGCCTATAAAAGGAGAGTCATTTGCTCATTCCATGCATCTCATCCATCTCAAGCATTTCTTCCAAGAGAGAAACATCCATCTTCCAAGTAGAGAAGAGTGCCCACTCCAAGTTGAGAGTGTAGAGTAGTTGATAGCAAAACAAGTGTGAGAGAGGGTTTCCTTCAAGTACTGTTCTTGAAGTTGTGTATCTTGTGTACCCATTATTTCATAGTGGAAGTTCTTGTTATTGCTGCCCCGTGGACGTAGGCACATCGCCGAACCACGTTATATCTGGTGTTCCCTTTCCTCTATCTTTTACATCTTTGCATATTTATCCTTTGTGTGTTTTTTGAGTTGTTATTTCCATTATATTATTTTCTCAACAGAATGAGGTCTCTTAAATAATTATTGACACTCTAGAGGATTGGATCATCCGGAGCATCACGAGTAGGCCACCCTGCAGTGACTGCAAACCCTTCCTTGTTCAAAAGCTCCCTCCACACGTACTCGGCATAATGTGGACATATTGGAGCAATTAGCCGTATCTTCACCTCCATGAAACGCCACAACAAATCGCGATTCATGCCCTGATCACCACAACATTCACTGTACCAATCCCTGGCATCATCAAGGTGAGAGGTGCTTAAAATTACATGCAAGCCAGGTAACTCTGCTTCGTCCTGTTCACCGTTATATTGATCTCATTTGCAAACGCCCTGTCTGCAAAACAAGAAGGGGGCCCTGTTCTGAAACAAGGATTCGACTCTTGTGCACCAACAACATGTGTACTAATCCACGATATCTCCCTATTGATCATCAGGTTGGCACTACCTGCTGTATGATACAGTAAACCAGGATCAACAACACTGCCGTCACAAGCATCAGCCAAAGCGAAACGCAAGGCATCAGCGGAATATTCCTCAATTGCTTGTGCAATTGATGTTGGTGATTCTCTAAAGCATTGAGAGGATGGACACATAAGTGGTTCAGCACCAGACTTTAAGATGGCACTGTCCCCTGCTAAGTCTATTATAATCTGCACAAAACTCTTTCTTTGAGTGTGATACTAAACGTTCAAGATCCAAACTATCATCCATTTTTATTTCAGGAACTGGAAAATTCCGAAACAACACCCCTGGCTCGGGATCGTCCCCGAAGACACAGTAATTTTCCCACAACTTTTGAGACATGGCCTCGATTTCCTTGATCAACTTGTTATCCATATCCATGCATGTATATGTCATCGTACCAATCGATCTCTTTCTACTTTGAATTTTAATCACTACGTATATCTGCAATTTATATTAGCCTCAACTTCTCCCACATACACGAGGAGTTACGATTGTTATTGGATGAGACTTTTATATTAAATTCAATAATCACAAGAAACAAAGTCCAATAATCCAAGTATGTTTCCTTGTTTGATTAGGATACTATTGGGCCTACGGGGTTTTCTATGAACATTAGCAAAAGGATCCTTAGCAAAACCAAGTTCGAAAATGTATGTCGGAAAGAGGACCAACCAGATAATAGAACTGACCGGGGAGATGTGCCGCCGTTCAGAGTTGAAGCCAAAGCGATGGACTTGCGTCTTTGCCAATTGACTTCGCTGGATTCTAGGTAAGAAACCAACCCTGGATCTTATTGGGAAGACAACCAAGTTTCTGAAATTGGAACTGGAACTGAAACTAAAACTGAACTCAAACTGAAACTTCCTCAATCCGAGTCCTTAAATAAACAACACCGGAAGGGCTCTATGCTCTCAATGGCTGGCAGGTTGTAGTTAATCAAGTCTACAATTTATAGTATGTTAATTCACTCCTTTCAGGTTTATCAATAGCCAATATCTTTGTTGCAACGTTTGGAGGTCTGGTGTCGTAACTTTTTATGGTCTGGTTCAATTGACGCTCGTGGTGTTCCTCTCGTTGCTTGGAAGCAATGTTGTTCACCATTGGATGAAGGTGGTGTCGGTCTAAAGCAGCTAAGGGTTTTAAATTCCTCTTTGCTTCTGAAGAAAGCATGGGATGTATTTACTTCAGTCTCAGATGGATGCACTTTACTTCGTACTCGCTTTTGGCGAAATGGAAAATTGAGGCGATCTTATGCTACTTCTTCAATCTGGCCTAAAGTGAAGCACCTATGGGCTCATATATTAGAAAATGGCAAGTGGTTAATTGGTAATGGCAGGAGAGTTTTATTCTGGAAAGATAACTTCATTGGCAGGCCCTTGTATGAGTTGTTTGGCTTGCATGGTAGGGAGGAAAACCAACTTAATATATTGGTGGCAGATTATATCTCTAATGGTGCATGGAATTTTCCCACAATATTACAATTGCATTTTCTTGGCCTCTGTGACTTTGTGAAGCAAAATGTTTCTATCTCATTAACTGATCATGAGGACGACCAGTTCATATGGACTCCATCTGCTTCAGGTGTGCTTTCTGCTCGTGTTGCTTATAAGTTTTTACGTCCTAAATTTGATGTTGTTCGTTGGGGAAAATTGCTTTGGAAGAATTTTATTCCTCCACGCATGTCTCTGTTGGCTTGGAAAATTTTAAAGGGTCGAGTTCTTCCGAAGAGTTCCTTCAAAAACGAGGCATTTCCATTGCATCTCAGTGTTCTCTTTATCATAGTCATGGGGAGTCTCTTGAGCACATATTCCTTTCCTGCTTTTTTGCATCGTCAGTTTGGCAATGCTTAGTAGCAATGTTTCAGTTGGGTGCTCATCATGGTTCTCTATTAGACATGTTGCATGCAGGCTTGGTTCATAGTCGTAGCCCTTAATTGCGTGAGTTATGGCTCACTGCTTTTGTTGCTACGTTGTGGTGCATTTGGAAGTTCAGGAACCAAGCAAGGTTTGATGGAGTTCAACCTAATGTCAGTAAGGTTTGTAATCTGATTTTTGGGCAAGTGGTTGCTTCTAATAAAGTCAGTTCTGGCTGCATGAATAATGGGGTTTTTGATCTGTACGTTCTGAAGAAGGTTGGTGTCCCTTGCAAGCCTAGTAAAGCTCCGTGCATTGTGGAAGTCAATTGGCATCCTCCAATATTTGGTTGGATTAAAGTCAACACTGATGGTGTTTGGCGTAGCTCTTCGGGCGAAGCGGGTTATGGAGGCATATTTCAGGATTTTAGAGGTGAAGTTCTTGGTGTTTTTTGCTCCAATTTTAATATGCCGAGTTCGGTGGCAGCAGAGGTTATGGCAGTCATAAAAGCTATTGAGTTAGCATGGGTGCGAGACTAGAAACATATATGGTTAGAGGTTGATTCTTCCTTAGTTATTACTTTTCTTCGCTCGCTGCATTTAGTGCCTTGGCAGCTAAAGGTTGAGTGGAGGAATTGTTTACATCGGATATCACAGATGCATTTTCGTTCTTCTCATATTTTTCGTGAAGTTAATCAAGCAGTAGATGCTCTTGCTAACTGCGGCCTTTCTTCAAATGGTTTGATTTGGTGGGATTTGCCTCCGCATTTCATTCTTTCTCATTACCGTAGAGACTATATGAGACTCCCTAACTTTCGTTTTCGATAGTTTACTTTATTGTTGCATATTGGTTTTGTTTATCTGTCTGTTAGAGCTTCATATCATTTTGGTAACTTTTCTTATTAAGGAGTTAGACTTAATGTCCCCTCCTTACTTTTGTATTTTTTTTTTTTAGAAAATGACATCCCAGTATCCTAAACAGTTGCATAAAACAGAAAAATCACATTTCAACAGATTTAAACAAATAAGGACATAAGCTCAGGCCCACAGTGCATAGTACCACGCCATGTCAGCAAATTTTTACGCAAAATACCTAAAAAACCAATCTTTTCTGAAATATCTACAAAACTGTCATTGCCTCAACCAAAAATACCTTAACCAAAAATATCTTCTCTCTTTCTCTGATCTGTCATATTCTCTCTCTCTCTCTCTCTCTCTCTCTCTCTCTCTCTCTCTCTCTCTCTCTCTCTCTCTCTCTCTCTCTCTCTCTCTCTCTCTCTCTCTCTCTCTCCACCACACGACGCCGATCGACTTTGTCGTTGCTAGATCAACCTCGCCGATCGACTTTGCCACCTGCTAGATCAACTCCGTCGCATGTTAGATTGACCTCGCCAATCGACTCCGCCGCTGCTAGATCGACCTCGCCGCTCGATCGACGCCGCTATCTACACCCTTGAAATCATCAAGTTCTGATCGCTCCACTTGATCGGTTTTAGCATCTGGTTTCGTCCTTGGGAGGGGATGCTGCTAGCTCGGCTTCATTGTTGAATGTCTAGGTTTTGCTGGCTTGGTTTTCGTCGGAATCGAAGCAGGAGGAGTTAGGTATCAGAGCCGTCAGAATTGGTTTTAGCGTCCAGATCTGATGACGAGGAGTTGGTTTGTATTAATCTGTGGAAAGTTGAGGTGAAGGGAGTTGTGCTACTTTGATTTTCATAATGTTGCTTTCTTCCTGATCTAAAATTTGGGCGACGAGTTTTTGCAAATTGAGTGTGATTAGTGTTGTATACCTCATTATGCATAAAGATTGGATGACTAAGCAGTAGCAGGAAGATTGGACGACCAGTGTAGTAGCAGAAAGATTGGACGACCAGAGAGTGTAGTAGCAGGAAGATTGGACGACGAGGCAGTAGCAGGAAGATTTGACGACCAGTGTAGTAGCAGGAAGATTGGACGACCAAATAGTGTAGTAGCCGGAAGATTGGACAACTACACAATGTAGTAGCATGAAGATTAGATGACCATGTAGTAGCAAAACATGCTACTACATTAGCTGAGCCACTAAAAACCTGCTACTGCATTTACTGAAGCTGCTACTACACTAGCTGAACCACTAAAACCCTGCTACTACATCTATTGGAAATGTAGCTTTCCAGCAAAACATGCTACTACATTAACTGAGCCACTGAAAACCTGTTACTACTTCTACTGAGATGTTAACCTCTGCTACTACTTTCTACTGAAATGTTAACCTCTGCTACTACTTCTACTGTAATTAATTGCTAGTACTACTGGGATGTTAACCCCTGCTACTACTTCTACTGGAATGTTAACATTTACTACTACTTATACTGGAATTAATTACTACTACATTAAGTTATTGAAAACCTGCTACTGTACCATTTACTGAAAAATCTCAAAAGGAAATATTTTTCTCTTCTAAAAACATATTTAATTAGTGTAGGGTTAGTTTGGTAAATTAAAACATGACACATGACATGCAGAAAAAAAAAATTGTCCTTAATTGTTAAAAACTATCCTTATTTGTTTAACAACACAAGTAGATTTATTTGTGTTTCAAATCCTTTTAGAAGATTTATATATGATTTATTTATTTTTTTTTTTAAATAAAACTCAATAAAGATTTAGACATTTACCCCGTACTCCACTCCTCCGTTAAAAAAAAAAAACAAAACAAAAAAATCCCTTTTCCCAAGCAAAGCCAAATTCAAGTCCCTCTGTTAATAGGGTTTAGGAGGGTCAGGTCGGGTCGGGTTGGTGCTGATCCTATCAAGTAGAACCAGCTTGACTTGGTAAAAGATAAAAAACATTGGAAGATAATTCTTTCTACCACGTGGACGATGAAGCCAACATATTTACAAGCCAAGTGAATCAGTTAGTGTACTTGTAACTCTCTCTCTCTGTCCAAGGCTTCTTCTGTGTGTCTTACCTTCTGGTTCCAAATCTCGTTCCAAATCTCAAGGACATATCAAGGTGCTTTTTCTTTTGTATCCCAGTTTGTTTCTCAATAATCATTTTAGTTTTGGGAATCCTAATGCTTTGTTTGGCTCTTATTTTCTTTTAGGGTTGAGATCACGCTTTGTTAATCTTAGTTTGTGAATGTTTCCTTGCTTGCATTGACTGAATTGAACTATTGAAGTGTGTCTTTTGGAAGAATGTTGATGGTGTGGTTTTGGTTGGTGTCTGAACCTGATCAAAATCTGGATGATGGGCGAGTAGTTTTTGCTAATTGAGCTGTGGCTGAAAATGGGTTCTTTCCATTGATGATGGCGATTCATAGATTTGTCTTGAAACCATATAAATAGCTGATGCCTGATGATCAGATCATTCATGTGATCCTGTTATCGCCAAATCTTAACAAGCATTCATAATGCTACTTGTCATTTTCAATCTTCCAGTGAAGTTTGATTTGTATACTGAATGAAGCATGGTTCTCATGAAATGAATCCCTTGTACCATCGGCATTATATATTTTGATTTTTAGAGAATTTTGAAGTTTTAGTTCTTGTGTGGCTAAAATTCAGGAACCATTCAGATTATACTGTGACGAGTGTTGTTGCAATGGTGTGGTTCAATATCCTTGTACTGCGACTCTGCGAGTATATCAATGTGGTTCCATGAGCAAATGGTTATGAATTGAAGAATGTATTTGGAGAAGTAGACAGAATTGAAGGAATGTGTAGTTTGAAATGATGTGTTTCTTTCAGTAGTATGCCCCCTCTTTTTCTTGCATCGATGTCAATATATTTGGTTTTTTCCTTTTACCATAGTTTTAAGTGTAGACAAACAATTTGGGAAATCAAAGCTTTGTCGAGAAACTTAAGTGACAGAAATTACAGAAAATTAATGAGCCAAAGGATGCTATTGATCTTTGTTCAATTACGAGAAAGTTGGTTTTTGTAGCCTAGCTATTCTCTGAACTGGTGGAATGGCAGTGTAAGTTTATGATTACCTCGCTTCTTGTTCATGCTCTTGGAAGCCAATCAGAAAGCCATTTGGCTGTTTATGTTGAACAAAAAAAATCATGCTTTATTGGATTTTATATTGTAGTTTTGCTCTGCTAGAGAGTGACTCAATGTGTTGAGGTAACTATCTTGAGTTGAATTATGTGTTTGACGTAGTAGACCGGATAAAAGAGTTTATGTACCTTGGAATAATGTGTCTTTCTCAGTCATATGCAAATTAGATATTATCATCCCTACATTGTCATGCATCTAGATGATTTGGATGTTGTCAATGTAATTCTGTTGCTTAAATACACTCTTTATTATTAGGTTCATTTAGGGAGTTCATGGCATCAAAGTTACCTCAGTTGCAGACAAAGCTGGTCCAGGCGTCAAACTTATTAGCCAAGAATGGAAATACTTATTACAAGCAGATGATGGAGAAGAACAAAGGCTATATCCAGGAGCCTCCCACCATCGAGAACTGTCAAATATTAGCAAAGCAACTGTTCTATACTCGTCTTGCCAGGTTTTTCATTTGCTTCTTTCCTATTGAACATTTTATGACTTAAGGCACCACAGTCATCTCGAAAAGAATTCATATGAGTATAAAATCTTTGTTCCAACAAGCCAGTCGTTGATAATACCCTCTTCCTAAAGATCTTGTGTAGGAACATGAAAGCCTATTTTCTTTCTTGCTCTAATTTCCTACAGCTGTGCTATGTGCTTTCCCTTACTAAGATTGCTGTATTTCTGTTAGGTCACATCTTACAGTCTTTCTATATTCACAGTGGGTGTAGTACCAATTCGTAGATCAATAACATTAAGATTCTCACCAAAGTGAGTTGCATTGTGCCCTTCAACTTCTCAAGCTGCTGCAATGTCAAATTTTTTACCTTTATTAGCAACCTTCAAAACCTTTTTTCTGCATATTTTGTCTATACTTGCCCCAGTGTATCTGCAGTGTCGGGTGGTAATAGTCTTACATAAGATCATAACGTTAAGTCAACATGGGATTTCCAGAGATAACCACTATGCTTCTTGGATTTAATTATAAATAGGTGTTTTCCAACAAGAACTTCGTCAAGGTTCAACTTATGATGTTGAATCATCTACTTAGTTGTAGGTATATGAACTTCTACAATTTAGAGGTTGGAGTTTTATACTCTTCGGGGATGGGGGGTTAGAATGAAAACATATGAGAAAACAACCGTGCTGAGGCTGATAATGATGAATATTGGATAATGTGTAAGTACATCCTTCATGGTAATCCAACCTCATCATTTGAAAATAATAATCAGTGGAGCTGTAGACTAAATATAGGTCATTGCCTTTTTTGCCTTGATTATTACATGACATTTAAGCTGAGCAATTTATCAGTGTAAAGGCATTGATCAAAGGTAAAAGTCTGTCCTTATTGTAAAATTGATGAATCACTGCATAAACAATGCCTGCTTTGTTTTCACCATTTGGCTAACTTGCTTCTCGTATTTTATCTACAGTATTCCTAGTCGTTACGAAGCATTCTGGAAGGAACTGGATGGTCTCAAGGACGTTATAAAAACTACACGAGATCTGAATGTGGAGAAAGCTGGCATTGTTGCTCTGTTTGGGGTTGAATGCTTTGCTTGGTTCTGGACTGGTGAGGTTGTCGGAAGGGGTGGTACAATCACAGGCTACTATGTTTAAGCAGCACTGCATTAGGACTAAATCTATTAGTTTAGTTGTTGGAGATTACTACATGCATGTGGCCTGAGTCACAATTTTGCTTTCACAATAGAAGTTCAGTTTCTCTGGAGATTTTAGTTGAAGCTGGCTAGTCAGCATAAACATTGGTTACAAAATAATTGGTATGGTTTTCTTTTTGCTTCTGAATTCATATATCAGCATAAACTGCATGCGGCTGGTCATCATGTCTCGTGTGTTCTGGTTTTTGGCTGTAGCATTTTCGTGCAGTCATTCGGTATGGAATATAATCGTTAACAGATATATTTGTTTTAATTTCCAATGGATTATAATCTGTTTATTGTTTATGAGGACCCTGAGGAATCGAATCCATATTATGTGAGCATATATATGTGTAACACTGCAATGCATTTATATCATAGTCAAATGATCGTGAAGATTGAAGAATGTCAACTTCACTTCTTTCTGGATTCCCCCTCACATCCTCAAGGAACAATCTATAAATGCAATTTCGGTAGTATTTTTAGAGAAGAAGAAACACAAACGTGACATTTTATATTTACAAATTTAAGAAACTGAACTACTATACTGGAATGAGGGAGAACCAATTTGGTGAACGAACAAATTAAACTGTGTAGATGCTTGTGTTGCAAATATTAGTTCAATTGAACTACAAAATATGATGATATGAGTTCAATCACTAGAGGCTCGATTTTTTCATATATGGTGCACGGTACAGTTTAATAACATAACATATTGTTATGCTAGATGCTGTAAACCTATGCAAGTATCAACTACTGTACACTAAATCTAATTTTGGCGTAAGTATCAACTACCTATGATGGTCACTTTTACTCATATTCGGCGTGAAGCTAATTTTCTTGCAGATTCCATAGCGAACATTGATCACTCTACTCTTGTTGCTGGCTGGTAGAACGGACTCTCTCTATCTTCAGTCAATGTTTTTAATTTTGATTTTCATGGTTTAGGCTGTACTAGGGGTTTTTCGTTGTAATATTTCTTTCTGTTTTCGTTTGTATTTTGTTTCTTCATCAAAAAAAAAAAAAAAAAAACTATTGTACACTGAGAAACCAAAGGAGGCATGAACAGCTAGTTGCAAGTCTATTTGTCGCACCAAGGAATGCTACTAAAGATTTCATTTCAATTGGAATTTGGTTACATACATTTCATTTCATCACTAAAAGACTCGATTGTTGTTTTTATGGGTGGTGTAAGATTGTAAGATTCACATTTCAATAACATACCATGTCATGCTAGATAGTGTTTCCTATTATGGATCGACTAATGTACTCATGACTAAGCACCAATACACCAAAAGAGGCATGAATCAAGGAAAGAAAGCGCCTCAAAAGGAGCTTGTTGCCCACCAAGGAATGCTACTCACATTTCCTTTCATCATTATTCATAATAATTTTTCATCTCACGGTATAGTTTTACAACTACAATATCTCTTTCCAATCTTCTTCCAAAATTATCTTTGTGTAAACTGAACTAACTCAATTGGAAACACATTAACCGTTTAATTAACACATTGATATGCTACATTGTTATATATGAACAGGTTGAAACATATAGAAGAATGGAAACGAAGAAGATGACTAGTGAAGTCCAACTTGGATTGATGGATCGAGCTAATAACGAAGCCGATCGACATCCCACAAAAGATGGTATAGAATAAAAACAAAGGACATTATGCAGAGGACCAAGTCAACTGCTCCCCTTACCTCCATGACTTGTCAAATCCCAACAGAAATAAAAACCGAACGAATCACAAAAACAGTGAAGATGATCGATTAGGCGTGGCTGGGTGGAATGAGTAGAGAGAGAGAGAGAGAGAGAGAGAGAGAGAGTCGGTGCGTTTTTGCAGGTGTTGATAGACTGATGGGGTTGGAAGGAGCCGAGGAGGAGGAGAGGGGGGGTCAAATTAAGGCTCTCATATAGAAGGGCACGCCATCTTAGCCGTGTCTGGCTCTGGAAGGACAGAGAGAGGACAAGACGATCACTTTCTCTTGTATATGTGAGTGTGTTAAGTTGAAAAATGATGAAAACTGTTTGGGATTGGAAGTTGGAACCAGTCGACCTCTCGTACGTCGATCATCACCGACCTCACTAGCAGCTACTCATGCATGGCCCGACTCCCTCTTTCTTTTCTCCACTTCACCCCCTGATATCATGCTCCCAATTGCTAATGCTCGCCTGCTCTATTCATCATACATCGCTATAAAACCTCGGTTAGGTTACTTGCATCATTGCTCTTCTATTTTTCGAGAGAGTTTAGACTTATTCCAATATCATGTTTTACAAGTTGTGAGTTGTGACTGTTTTTCTTTTCTTTTCTTTTATAATAGAAGAAGAAACAACGAAAGATCTGTGACGTAACAAAAGAAAAAAGAGATCTTGTAACCAAAAAAAAAAGAACAAAGAGATCTACAACATAAAAGTGATAGAACTCATAAACACTCATTTTCCCAGCTGTTACAACATAAAAGTTATTTTTTAAGAATCAAAATGAAACGAGATTTTTGTTTTTTTTTGTTTGGTTTTAGATCAGTCCAATTACACTCAAAATCTCGAACTCTAATATAATCCTGTCATTTAATAACTAAAATACTACCTTACACTTAATGTATTAAAATCTGGTATTTTTATCGTGAAGAAAATAGTGTAGCCTATAGATTGGCACACACTTTGCTTAGCTGAGGTTCCTGTGTGTATTCCAATGTCCTCTATGAGGACAAGTGCAAAGCTCTTTGTGTGACTCCAGAGAGGTTTCATGTCTCCCTCTGTGTCATACAACTCTATCATTATAAATAATAGGTATGGGGCTGAACCTCCAAGGTAGTATGTGTTCCGAACCCTTATTCAAAAAAAATGTTACATGACACTTAATGTATTGATATATACTTCGTTTTACATGACATCATCTTAGTCTAATTATTTAACATGTTACTTAGGTTATGATTTTTGACATAAAATACAAAGCTGTTTATTTGTTGTCAAGGGTGAAATCCACACTTCCGGTTTTACAATCTACGTTTTTTTTTTTTGTTGTTGTTGAAATTAATAAGTTACTAAACAGAAAATAAGAAATGTGTATTACAAAATTGAGAGCTTAAATTCAATCCTCACGATCAACTAGCTATAAGACATGTCCCAAAACAAAATTCTCCAAGACCATGTGTTTTCATCTATCTAATCTCTCAAATAAACTTCTAGTTAAAATGCATATGAGAATCTAACAGCCTCTCGAAGTCTCCAAGAAACAAACAGTTCGACGAAAACTTGAACGGTAATTTTGGTTGTTCAGCTCAGTCGTCAGTGTTTTGATCATTCACACTCGACTTGCACGGTCCAGATGCCACCGGAAGAAAACGCGGCAACGATTAGGTGATGAAATGGCAATATGCCATTCACTCAGTCACTCATGCTTGCTTTGCTTTATTTGCACGCAACCTTTAATACCTAGCTAGATGCTTCTCTCTACTAAACCTCAACCTTAAGCTTGGCTTTTTTTTTCTTTCATTTTTCTTTCATCTTTCTTTTCATCTAATATATTGGATACTATATACAAAACAAACAAAAAATAATCAGTTTAATAGGTTTGATGTACATGAAAAACAAACTCCAATGCCTCTCTCTCTCTCTCCCTGCTAGATCATCCGTACATAATTTTGTTCCTCAGGCAAATTGTTCTTGTACTAGCTCCATTGAAAACAATACTTTATACACACATTACACATTTTTTTTCCTAAAGTTACACTATATTTTAAGGCCTAATCATACCCACTTTTTATTTTATTCATATGTTTAAGGTTTGATGAAACACACTTAGTCATGAAGGTTGACTTGTGTCAACTTTTGCTTAAATCTAAACAACTCCAAGTTATTGACCATTACCAGAAGCTTGTGGCTAATCCTTCTAGAGGTGCTAGAGAACAAGAACAATAACCTTTGGGGAGAGTACAAGAGTATTTTAATTGAAGAAAGAATTAGTTTTGTAATTAAGTACTTAATTTGTGATTAGTGGAAGTAGTGGCTGGGGTACTCTGCAGGGAAGAACATATAGAAGGGGATGGCCACTGTGTGCTAGAGCAGTGCCTCCTGTCTCTCTTATTTGAGCTCTCGTCAGTCTCACGCAGACATACAGATAGATATTATTCATCTCCATAAAATCAAACAAAATCAGACCCAAATATTCTTGCTTCTTCTACACCTTTCACTCCTATGATTCCACTCGCCACAACCCCATGTGAACAACTCTCAGTTGGGTTTTTGGTTCTGAGTTTTTAGGAACAAGAATTTCCAGAAAAATCCAATCTTTCTGCTGTTTTTCTTTGGTTGTGTGACATCTTCACTGCTTGAAGATTGAAACTTTGTAGTTTTGCGTTGTGTTTGCGACTGGTTTCAATGAGAGTTCATATCTGGGTCTGAATAAATATCCCACCTTTTTGTCATCTTTCAATTTTCTTGTTTTCCTCTGTGCCTCTTCAAAGTTTCAAAAGCTCACAGTCAAGGTCTTAAAACAGACCCATCTCAGATCCTAACAAAACTACTCGTTTTCTCCACCCCAAATGATCCAAACCCCACAACTTCTAGAGTTTGCATCTTTTGGTTATTAGTACCATTCAGTATTCACGCTTGATCAAGCAAGTTTCTCAAAAAGTGAGGCTCTTTTGCTCTTTTAAGGTTTCTGCAAATCAAACCCACTTTCACCAAATCAAACACAAGCTGTTCTGTCTCGCCCTGTTCAGAAATGCAAGACCCAACAACGTTCCAACCCATCAAACCCCAATTCCCAGAGCAAGAGCAGCTCAAATGTCCACGCTGTGATTCCTCAAACACCAAGTTCTGCTACTACAACAACTACAACCTCTCGCAGCCTCGCCACTTTTGCAAGAACTGCAAGAGGTACTGGACCAAAGGTGGTTCCCTCAGAAACATTCCAATAGGTGGAGGAAGCAGAAAGAGCACCAAGAGATCTTCTTCGGGTTCGAAACGATCTTCATCGGCTACTAATTCATCATCATCAACACTCTCAAGCTCTGCAGCTGCAGCAGCAGCAGGAGCTCAGAACCAAATGGGTCAGAAAATCGATCAAGAAAATCCGATGGTGGGTATCTCAGGGAGCTTCAGCTCAATGTTAACTTCTAACGATCAATTCGGGTCTCTTATGGAGGGTCTGAATCCAAATGGGCCGGGTTTGAAGCTGATGCAAATGGGTGATTTTGGAGAGAATGTGGTGGATTCATCAGGACATGGGTTGAATTTGGATCCGGGTTTGGAGGTCCAGAGCAATGGGAATCCAGAGAGCTACATGAGTTTGCAAAATGGTGATTGGAATGGGAGCAGTGGCTGGCCTAACCTTGCCATTTACACCCCAGGTTCAAGTTTTCAGTAGATATATAATTAGATAAATGCTTTCCATATATTTATATTAGTCTATGATATAATGTTTCACACTTGAGAAACTATGATTGTGAAGAGAAATGGAGTATGAATGACTCTTTAGGCTTAATGCTAAGCAGCTTTAAGCTTTTAATTTTAGCGTTTTATGAGGTTATAGAGAGGGTGAGAAACACCAAAGTCCACAGAGCCTTACCAATAGAGTGTTCCATATGTAATGGTTTGTTTTGTTCTCCTTTGTGTGGTTTTTGGTTGTATCTAATATAACTTAAATATGAATGACCTTTTCTTGTTCTCTTTCACCTTTTGAGACCCCCCCCTCCCCCCCCCCCCCCCCCCCCCCCCCCCCCCCTCTTATTGACTGTTCTTCAACTATCATTCTCAATTATATTACGGTTTTTTATCTCAAAATTTGAAGCTTGTGCTTGTTAGAGTGCAAAGGGTGACAATTAGCCTACAATGTCTCTAACTCTCTATAGTATGATATCTTCTGCTTTGATCTTGCAAACCTTCTTTGATCTGGCTATGCATGTGGTGGTGACTGTGTGACAAGTATGCACTGTTTAGTGTTTGGTATGCATGTTTTTTTTTTTTTCGTAGATTGTGAGTTGAATATGGGATTTGAGATTGTGTTAATTAAGAGTTGGATATGATTTGATATACCCACTAGTATATATAAATAGATGAAAAACACTGTTTAAGAATCTGTTTATTGTTTATCAAATGTATTATTGAAACAATAAGATTGTGTGAGCAATAATAGAAGAAAATGGAAAGGATAGAGAGTTGATGGAGTGGAGATGAAATGGCCAAATGGGGGGGTGGGGGAGGGGGAGAGCAGAAGTGCATAGTTCAAGTTGTATGTTTCAACTTTGTCTTTATAGGGCTAGACAGAGTTCAACTTCTCTCATACTGGGATATCATTTCTTATTCTTAGTTCTCTGCCTTGGGTCTCATTCTTCACCACTTGCCAAGGAATACCTTGATTATTCTAAACTTTTTTCTTGTTGTCCATATCTTCCACAATCAAATATAACATACATGTGTTGGTGCTTTCTCAATTACATTGGAAGAGATCAAACTCTTGACGCATTTGAAGCTTGAGTAGGTATTTGCATCACTCTTTCAACCTCTTATAAATGCTCTGGATCAAAGTGAGAATTCAAGGACCCGATAGACGAATTCAAATCTGATTTGGCAAGGTTAGTTCAATGCAATTGAATTGGTAGTTGATGGATGTAATCCAAATCGTTTAAGAAGTTGAATCATCTAGCAGTCTCTCTCACATATGACCCTACACAACGTTGGTAGGTGATAGTCTAAATGGATAACCATTTCCTCATAATACTGAGAACTAGACTCACTTTGTTTCATTTTGCATTTTGTGGTCCTATCTGGATTTATTCAATTTGGATCTTGTAGGAGTCATATCCCATTACTTTTCTTATGATTGGAGATATATGACTCGAACGACGATACAGAAAAAAAAAACAAGTTCTACCGCTAATGGTGGGTTCGTTCGTCGGAAAAACATAGGTTTTTCTGATAATAGATTTGTTGTAAAATGATCGAATTGTATGTAACGATTTTCTTTCCTTCTTATATGATGAAGAATGAATGGTTGATTGATGTAAGACTGTTTGTTTACCAATTCATCTTTGCACATCGCTGCCGACTATTACTAGCATAGGCGCTATGCTAACTTTGATGGGAAGAAATGATGTAGTTTGTTTTGGTCCACATCCTTAAATGAAGATGACATTAGATGTGCACTCCAAGCTAGTCTCCAATATAATTGTGAATCAGTTTTGGGGGTCCTTGACTTTGAGTTTGGCTTCTACCGTCATGTCAAATTGCCAACCAAGGTGGAAGAGAAAGGAAGCCAATACTTCTCTTCCCTTGCCATACTCATTTAATGTTTTTCAATATCAACTCCAAGGAGAACATACACATATGGTGACCAGACAGGTGTGTTGGCCTTGACGACTAGTCCATCACTCCATTTTGTAATTGAGGAAAATAAAATTGTGTTGTAAAATGAAACTGAAAAGATTGAAAAAGGAGAGAAACAACTAAGAGAATGAGGGAATGTGTATCTTATCGAGTATGGAACTATCTTTTATATAGATATGTAATCAGTATGTAAATTACATGAATATTCCTAGTAAGCTTATTACAAGAATACTCATTAAATAAACTATTTACAACACTCCACTTTGGGTATTCTCTGTTATTAGCTTCCTCTGATATGTGCTCCAGTGTTGCCTCGTCAAAACCTTGTCAGGTAATAAAAATCCTATGGGACAAAAACAATCCTGGTCGAAGGAGAAAAGAGTACAACGCACACGTAGCGGTGGTAGTCAGAACCCTTGATTTCTGTGAAGCGGTTTAGTATGGATCATAAGATGTGAGTCTGTGGGAGATAGATGCATAACAGTTGCTATACCAAAACCTTGCCCGGTAAACCCAGTGGGACAAACCCATGGTCAAAGAGAAAAGATGAGCAAATGCATATATTTCAAATAAAGGCATCTTTAAGATGAAGTATGAGTAGGGTGACCAATTTAATGTGTGTCTCGTTAAAACCTTGCCAGGTAACAAAACCCAGTGAGACAAAATAACCCTGGACGAAGGACAAAAGAGTACACAATGGTTAAGAGTATGCTTCAGGATACTCCTCTTAATATTGACTCCCCCTGAAAACTACACACTAGGTAAAACTACTATATTGATCATGTTTCTTGATTAACTTAATAGTCAACATGATTTAAAAAGGTTTTTGTTTCATATACCTCTAAGATTATTGTATTCCATATAGTAAAGACATAATTAACTAGTCGGGAATAAGCCTTGTGTCGGTTCACATAACTCATGTCAGCATATTTAACAAGCCAAACATCATTCCAAGGATCATAGGCGGTTGATCCATTCCATGATGCCTAGGGATAGAATGAGCCATTTTCCGTCATACATTTAAAGTAACGGAAAATTATCTTTTATGTCATTTACGAAGGCGGCGTGTTGTCGCAGAGCTATATCTAGCTAACAAATTCACATCAGATGAGATGTCCGGTCAAGGGCATTTAACCAAGTACAATAATACGCCTATTGTACTTAGATATGAGTCTTTTGGCCTCAATATCTCTTCGTTATTATCTGCACGACAATACAAGTGTCTTTAGACCTCGGACGACTATAGGTGTGCTTAAATACTTTGTTTTATCCTCATCAAAGTATCTTAATATCTTCTAGATTTAATTTGATTAATGGACCACGACTTCAGGTCGACAAAATAATATTTGGTCTCCCAAAGTCATTAATCTCAAACTCTGATTTCAGATGTTTTGCAGTTTCCTTGATCTCTTCAAGAGTATTAGTTAAATTCATGTCATTGACATAAATTACCACAAATTACAAACCTGGAATTTGTTTCCTTAAAACATGCATGGGCATAGTCCATTGTTCATATATTTAGACGGTTATACCAACTCTGTCTGGATTGTTTCAATCCATAAAGTGAACTACTCTGACAAAAGGAGAGCATGTTCCGTGGTCTAGAACTATTTGCATCGGCTGTCATAAATCCTTCAGGAACTTTCAAGTATATCTATGTATTCAAATCCTCATTGAGATAAGTTGTTACCACATTCACAAGCTGTTATTCAGTTTTTTATGGAAACTACCAAACTGATATGGTAGTGGAACGTTATGACGTCCATTACGGAAAAGTATGTCTCCTCGTAATCAATCACAGGGCGTTGAGAAAATCCTTGCGCCACTAAACGAGACTTATATCATAATCTCGTTTTTCTCATCATGCTTCCTTACAAATACCCATCCAAACAATACAGGTTTAACATGGAGAGGTGTGGGAACAACATACCCATAACACCTTTCTCTTAGTTAAGGAATCTGATTTGACCTGGATTGTTTCTTTCCTTTTTAGCCAGTCCTCTCTTCGTTGAGATCCATTAACGAAGCAATGTTCGACATCATCGCTTATTATAATTTCGGTGGCCACCGCAAATACAAACATATCATCGATGAACTCTCATTCTGATTCAATATCTCACTAAATTTACCGAGATTTTCTATTCTCGGGAGTGGGTTTAAATGTTGGAGCGTTCCCCAACTTCGTCTCTTCAAGGACGAACCCATAATCCGGATTAATCTCGTGAGTTGAATTGGTTTGAGATTGTGATAGCAAGAATATTCATTTGTGCCAAGTTTACCCTCTTCTAGGGATAAGAATTGTTCGAACCTAATGGTCTACCTCGCTTCTGGGCAGGGACATATGATTGGTTAGCCGCTATGGCCGTACCTCGTCCAACAAGGACGATACGTCCTACGGGGATGTTTATCCTTGCAGGTTTGCAGCAGGTATATATGATCTCGTCACTTTAACTAGATCTAATGAAGTGTCTGACATAATATGGGCTACACTACGTAGATCTAGAATTCTTTGTACTTCAATTGGAAGTAGAATTCTTCACACTTCAATATCACATGTGCGGTTTGGGGATCAAGATGAGACATTCTACATGTCGTTTATCAGGAACGGTGACATTCTTATCTCCCCCTAATGGCGGGAAGATTGTCTCATCAAAGTGACGACCACAAATCTAGCGGTATAGAGATCTCCTGTCAAGGGCTCCAAGGAGCACATAAATGGATAGGGTTCATAATCGACATATATGCCCATCCTTTGTTGAGGACCCGATTGTGTACGTTGTGGCGGCACAATTGGCACGGAGACTGCAAACTCAAATGCGTGTAAGCGCAAAAACAACAGGATCGCACCCAGTCACCAACTATAACACGAAGTAAGACGGGTAGCAGTGGGCCTCAACCGGACCGAAATGGCTGCATGCAAGATTGCATAGCCCGACGCAAACTGTAGAAGCTTGGTACGCATTACCAAGGTTCTATATGCGAGACCATCTTGGGTTTGAACATAGGAAACTATATGTTTTACAAATCCCAAGGGATATGCAATAATCATCGAAAACTTTCGATGTAAACTCTCCGGCATTATCAAGTCTTATAGACTTTATGGGATAATCCGAGTGGTGTACCCTCTATTTCATGAGTTGTGGGAGAGTTTAGCAAAAGCAGCATGTTCTAATGTTCTAATGGACAGTAAAGTGATATCTGATCACTTTTGTCGATGCATCAACAACTACCTATAATTTCTAATTGGTCTGTTATGTAGTTGGATATGTCCAAAAACGTTGCATTCTGTGCAGAAATAGATAGTATATACTAGTCTTTGCATATGACGGTCTAGTATTCAACATTCTTAACGAGCAGCTTAACATAATGTGTCATTAAAGACAATACCCTTATTCTGAGGGGGATGCCGATGTGATAATTGACTTGAGGATACAGTGCATCATATGTTTGTCCCGGGTGCATCAAACACTAATACTATAGCTAGTATTCGCTCGAATCATTTAGCTTCTAGCTAATAAATTTTAATATGTTCAATGTACGCTTTTGGCCGCACATTCGAAGGTTATGCAAAGATATTATACCATTTTTTTGGTGGTTTCAACGTTTTCAACAATGGTTTCAATGAATTTACCTTTCGATAACGTTCTTCTGAAACGTAGAGGTATTTTACCTTGTCAGCCATAGGAGAACGCTCAATTCCTTAATATTGATAACACATATCAATTTTGATTTAGATTCTTGGGCAACAAGCCATTTCATTTCAATATTCTCTAATTGTGTTTTGCTTCAGGCAAGGAAGATGTCTACTTCAAATTGTTTATTCTGGAGACTACCAATTAACATGATAAAAGCTATCGATTTTATCATGTTTGATGAATTTTGGAATGAAACTTCAAGTTTCTTAAGGGGGTTATTATCGAAACTACAAGTTCGATTTATATATAAACTACAGGTTTATTTCTGAACTACCGGTTCATTAGGTACATGTATTTTCAAATTATAATCATGTAATAATTTATGATATTAATTCCACGCTACTAATTTAGCATAGTGAATATGTCCCGTAATTATATGTAAATGCTTTTGGCAATTAACTACACATTAAATATGGTGAATATATTAACAACAGTCATTATGAGAAAGTATTTGGAGTACCTTATAGTCATACATAATGAGTAGGTATGAAAAATCAGTGTCATTAGATTATTTTCCTTTTGTTTGATTATGCTGGGCCAAAGGAATTGACTTTAATTAAAGTGAAAGAAATAAACCTCTACTTACTTTACAAGCCTACGGGGCACAATATGAAAGGTATGTTGGGCTTCTAGGTCCTGTATAAGGAGAGTGGGCCTACTGAGCTCAGAATGGTCTGCCAAGAAATGCAATGTTATTAGTCAACCCCAACCCTTTCGGTAACTCCAATTGAATACGACCAGGTAAGACATGATGAGGTGGTAGAGCGAGGCTCACTTAAGTACACATCCTCAAAAGAACTTGCCTAAACATCGCATCCAACTGGGTGAGCATAGTTTGAGAAGAGTTATAATCATTGTCATGGACTCATGGCAACACATGACGAGCTTTTGTGCTAGCCTTGCAGCTTAGGTTGAGCTTCTGTCTCAATTTCATATATATTCAGCCTTGATTTAAGCTTCTGACTTAACATCATTAATATTCACCAGTATAACATAAACCAATGCAATATATGTTATTAAATCATAACAGACAAACTTAATGTGAAAGTAATCATATGAAACCGAAATAAATTAAATTATAACTGAAACAATTTAATTCTCATTGACATAATGTATATGCAATAAAATTGGTATTTACTGAACCAATAAATGTCAATAACGTAGCGGTTACTTGCACAACTAACTCATTTGCATCGCCAATTGCTTCTGGCATTAATGTGTCATTACATACTCATAATAATTATCGATATAAAGTTATAAACAATAACATAATTGAGAACTAATTGAATAAAACTTACGCGAATTGAATTTGGTAACCGACATTAAATATATGACATAAATTACTAAATAAATATCATTAGTGCAGCGGTTAAGTACCAAATGCAATGAGTTCAAATCTCATTAATGCTTCTAGCATTACACATAAGTATTAAATTAGATAAATGCTTCAGGCATAACGTTTATGTAACAATCACGTAATTAAAACTCAAAATTCATGCTTCTAGCATAACGGATTATAATGACATTATTCAAATTAGTGTAACCATAACGTTTCTATCATAAATTGTGCAATAATTTGGCCCATAATGTTTGTACCATAATGTATGGGTTATAACTTGGTAAATGCTTCTGGCATTAATTACATGTCCTTAAATGACATTGAATTTGACACAATTCAAATCAGTAACTGACAAAACGTATATGTTAATTTATACGTAAATAATATAATCAGTGCTATGCTTCATTATTCAAATGACGTTACATTTCTAAACGGATTTTATTCAAACCCCATTAAGAGCAATATTAATTCATTTGTATTACTAAATGACATTAAATGCTTCGAGCATAATGGATATTCCATACTTGTAACATTTCTTACCAATTACCAAATTAATGGTATTATCATGATGGTTACGAGCATTACTTCCAGAATGCATGAGGATTATAGTTTAGATATCATGACTCATGAGCGACAAAATTTTGTGATGATTAACTTATTCTAATTTGTGATGATTATTTTTTGCAGGGCATTCCAGAGCAAAAATATGGAAAGACTTATGCATATTTGGTCATGCGTTACATGAAGGATATTATTGCAGACAAAGATTTGGAGTTTGCTACTACTGTATGTGCTTTTGATGCTAAAGTATTTATATTAAACTTCATTTACATGTTTGACTTCAAGTTTTTCGTACCATAAGCTTAGTGGTTGCTTTATATTTGCAGTGGAAAACTAAGCAGGGTCTGCGTTACACACCGGAGCAAATTGATAAAGTTCGGGCTGAATGGGCAAAACAAGTTCTGATGTTTAAGGTTTAGGGTATGTAACTATAATTGCTAGGAGCAGACTCATTGATTTTTTGTGCAAGTTGAACTCATTGTATATGCATGCATATATAGGGCTGCTAGTTAGGTAGGCGGTTTTCAACTAACAATATATGATCGACTTTTGGTTTTTATATATGATCGATCATTTTAGCACTCTAGCTGGCTATCATGTTAGTTACTTTGTAGCTAGGTTTCTGATACCTGTTTTAGTTAGCTTGTTGTAAACAATATGGAACTATAGCTGTGATCACTGTGGCTTTTGTTGTGAACAATATGGAACTAGCTGTGGTTCTGCTATGATTTGAAGGATGATGTTGAATTGGTTACCATGATAATATTATATATGTGGCTTTAATTTGTTGGTTTCCAGGTTTTCTTGTATGGTTTTTTGTGCTCATGAATAGGTTTATATAAATAAAATTTGAAAGAAATGTCTATATGTAATATCAGCATCACAGATGACAGCTAAAACCAAATCAAATTTGTTGTCGTCATGCAGAAGAAGAGTCGATCATAATGTGTCATTGTTCACAACATCAGACTACATAGTATTGTCGTTCATAACAATTCAAACGACAGACAAAATAACTTGTTACACAATTAATCGACATATAATTGTCTTCTGATATTGATACGGACGATAGACGAGTAAACACATCTGTCGTATTAACGTATACAAAAAAGAGCTATCTGTCGTCTGAATCGTCAAACCCCACAAATTAAATATTTGTACGACAAAAATGTGACTTATGATCTGATCTCAAATGAGAGACATGTGCAGAGTTTTGAGGTTTTAAACTATTATAACGGCAGAAAAGCATACTAGTACTAGAATACAGACGACGGATAAATTAAGAGGGTAGATAAAAAAGCCATTTCAACGTCATATAAGTGACATTAGAATAAATTGGAGACAACAGACGAATACAATTATTTGCTGATTAATTCTTCTTTCAATGATAGGGAACTGTCGTTGTAACGATTTCTAACGACAGATTCATTTTTTGTGTTACGAACCTGGATTCATAAAGACGACATACAGTATGTCGTATAACCTTCCTTAGATGACAGATTATGCCTATCGACTGAATCGTCATTAGATGACAGCTCGATAGATGACACGCAAAAAAGTAATCAGACAACGGGCATTGCCGGTCATCTGAAGGCAAAATTGGCGTAGTGAAACTTTTGCGTTGATCGATTTTGCCTTCTCGTCTGCACTACTAGGCAGGTGGCGATGACTAATTCTAATAGCTACTGGCCGCTCCAGTGATTTACGATGTCTACGTTATCACTCACAAAATATGAACAAGTTTATATTAGAGATCTATATGTATCAACCAAATAGACTAATAAAATAAATTTGGTGTTCAAGCGTCGTATGCAGATTTTTCAATATGCAACCAAAGACAATGGGTTCATGCTACATGGTGATTTGTTCATCATATAATCAAGGCAAGCAAATATGAATTAGAATTAAGATAAGAAAACGTTACTCATTGCAGAACGGATAATCTCCATCTTTTATGTGTAGAACTATGAAGGCCATTTGTGGAGCTACTCAGCCAATCCAAGAATTTGGTTAAATAATGATCCTCATATGGTTGATCATCGATTTCAGAACTTTTCATGTCAACGTAGAGCGAATTCGATGAATCAAATTGAAAGATCATCCTTTTCTTTTATAGCTTCACATGCAACAAAAAACAAGATAATGTTAGAACTATTCGTGCTAATAACGTGTTGTAAAATGAAAGTGAAAGGATTGAGAAAGGAGAGAAACAACCAAGAGAATGAGGGAATGTGTATCTTATTAAGTAGGGAATCATCTCTTATATAGAGATGTAATCAGTATGCAAATTACATAAATATCCCTAGTAAGCTAATTACAAGAATGCCTATTAAATAAACTATTTACAACAAATTGAGATTTATTATAAACTAGAGTTGATACCCGAGCCTTGGTGCGGTATAGTATCCACATTATACATATTTCATATATGTATAAGAGTTATCACAAAAACAACATTTATATAACAAAACATCTAGTCTTGTGTTATACACTTCTACCAAAAATATAAATGCCAATTGTTTTGATTTGTATGTATACAAAGCAGAAGAGAAAATGACAGAAATAGTTTCGTAAAACAGCGGGGTAATAGATTAAAGGGTATTGCTATTAATCCGTCTATTTTCCTATCCACACATTTTTATTTTATTTACAAACATGTCACTTGAATTTAATAGTTGATTGGTTCTCACTATATATAGGGTGTGTTAATAGCAAAAATGAGTGTGTTAATAGCATCACACATAAATTATCGCGGTAATATATTAATATCTTTAAACTCTTCTGCTTTGTGAGAAATGTTGGAGCTATTTCGAGAAGAGTCTAGAGAGTGAGAAAAATGGAAAAATGTTGGGCGAGAGAGAGTGAGAAGTGGTGAAAAAGAAAAAAAATTTATATCTATAGTTGAAAGGAAGGGTAAATAGAGAATTACACAGCCCATCAGCAGGGTAAAAAGCTCTGCACACTGTTCAAGGTGCAAACATTGGTACCCAAATCGTTCTCGATCCTTCACAATGAAATCGTACTAATATATATATATATATATATATATATATATATATATATATATATATATATCTAGGGTTAATGGCAGTATTGTGGTTTTCTAAAAACAATAGGGGCAAAATGGTCAGCACACAAAAAAGCCATGTTCACTTACAACACACAAAATCACTGTTCACAAAATCATTGTTCACTTGCTTGTGAACAGTTAACCGTCCTTTAGTTTATTATAAATTTTATGAAAATTTTAAAATTAATGAAATTGACGAAATTTTAAAATTAAGTTTGTTTAGACGAAAGTAGTATTAAAATGGCCAACTTTAGAAGAATGAACGGGTATAGGAAGTCATAGTGTTGAAGTTTAAATAAAAGGTAAGATATTGTATAGTTCTTGTTGTTTGAAGTCGACATCCGTTTAGTCCTTATGGTTTTATTTTAATCTAAATAGTTCTTAAAGTCACGATTTTTCATCCAAATAGTCCTTATGGTTTTGTTTTAATCTGAATAGTCATTTAGGTCATGATTTTTCATCCAAATAGTCCTTATGGCCTTTAATTGAGAAAATTGTCGGAATGACTATTTGGATGAAAAATCATGACTTTAAGGATTATTCAGATTAAAATAAAACCATAAGGACTATTTGAGTGAAAAATTGTGACTTTAAGGACTATTCAGATTAAAATAAAACCACAATGACTAAACAGATGTCGATTTCCAACCAGAAGGACTAAACAAATTTCAATTCTTAAATAAAAGAGTCTTTATATGGGACTTTTCTACTATACATATGTGTCAGGACTCACCTCGAATTTCACCTTGAAACCCGAGGTAAATCCTGCGGGGTCCACCTCAACGGAAAATTTACCTAAAATTCGGCATAATCTACCTTGAAAATAGACAACACTTACCTGAAAAATTCAACTTACATTTCTATAACTAAACAAACCAGCCTCAACACCTGGAGCCCCTCCCCAAGTTCATCACATCTCCCAAAATATCAAATATTAACTTCTAGAATTCCACAACCAACAACAAAGACAACATTAATTCACTAACTGGTTATCAGAGCATATCTAATAAAGAAAGAATAACAATGAATAAAGATTAAGCGGAAGCAGCCTCTGACTATGCCTTGACTCCATGTACGCTCGACTTCAATTAAACTTAGCCTGCAAATTGGGCATTTAAAACCAAAGGGCCCAGGGGAAAGTAATTTAAAAACTTTAGAGTGAATGGACAAAAATAAATTAAATAATTTAACAAAAACACAATTTAAATACTTTCTCACGTTTCAACTTTTAAAACATATCTGCACGCAACTTTAATAATCCAAATAACTTTAAATCTAGAATTCCATAAAAATAGACAAACCAGCCCCGCTGGTTAATCAAATACAGAAATCTCGTAAGAAGAAATAAATCAGCCCCGCTGGTTAATCAAATACATAACTGAGAAAAATAGAATAAGGAGAAGAGTTATCACCATGTAAAAGGAGCCTCCAAGGCTCGGGTCGGTGCCTCCCAAGCTATGGTAGCGTCCCACGCTAAGTGCTCAACTCACCTATGGTTAGGACCGTTAATAAGGCTAACTAGCAATAAATAATAATATCTGATCGGTGCCTCCCAGGCTATAGTAGTGTCCCACGCTAAGCGCTAGACTCACATATGGTGAGGACCGCTAATAAAGTTAGCTAGTAATGAAATATAAGCGACCCTATATTATGGTGAATAAAAACATAAGAAATCACTTAAATCCATTAAACTTCCCCAAGATCATACGAATGGTACGGTTCCCAACCGTACTTGAAAATCATCATAAGAAATTATATTAAGACTCAATGACGTGTCTCACACGTCTAAATATTCTTAAATCTATAATTAAAAGCGAGATTTAATTATCAAGTATAAATTATAAATAATTTCTCAATCCGAAAATACTCGCTAAAAATATTCTCAATGTCAAGATCGATAATCCTCAAATCCACGAGAAAGATATAAAAAGAGAATTACCGAAAATCTCATTTTCGGTAGTAGTCTTTAATAAATTTCAAAGTCAACAATAAAGCCGATAATAATTAAATCTGGAAATCATAAATGATATCCAAACTCAAATACCAAATTAATGATCCGAGCTCAAATCCATAAATCATGGTCAACAATTAATCTATGCCTCAAACTCAAAATAATTTCCAAGATCATTTCATAAGCCGAAATATTAATATATGCTCGGAAAATAAAATTATAAATTATAAAATCTTGCATGCATATTTATTAAAAACCAAAGTGTCCACTCACAAATTTAGGCATAAACCCGACGATATCCGCATCACCACTCAAGCGAGGTTCCCTTTGTATCTTGGCATAATAAATATGTTTAGGTCCACTCTTCAATTCCGGAAAATAAATACTTGAATATAAACACTCAAATCTCTTCCACTTAATCCACTACTCTTACTAGGGTTAAGCTTACCGAATTCACACCAAACTCCACCACAATCTTAACTCATCAATTCTAACATCCTAGAATAAATACCAAGGAAATCCAACGCCCGGATTTTCATTCTAACAACCGTCAGCATTCTCAATCTTTGAAAAATCTCAAATCTAACCAAAACTCCTCAAAAAATCTAAACTTCACATCATTAAACTCCCCTTAATATAACACATTTAAACCCCTGAAAAGCCCCCTTACAGCGGCGGCCGGCGGCCGACTCCGGCGATCCCCAAAGCCTACCAAAATTTGACAGCATCTTCCTCTCAATCCGCTCTACAACTTTTCTAACTAGCACAAAGCCCAATTTCAAGCTTCACTAGGTCAATCGAACAAAAACACAATAAGTAACCCTAGAAATTCAAACACCTGATTCTCCTTACCTAGACCAAGAATGAGTGAATCATTTTGAGGGATTGATGCACGGGAGGACAACTTTCTATTGAGCACAGGAGGAGAGCTTCCTATTGAGCCAAGTAGCTCCGATTATGGCGGCCGGAGGAGGGAGTTCCGGCGACGGAACACCACGGGACCGTCGGAGTTTTCGGGCAACATTTCTCCCTCACGGTGGCGTTAGGGCGGCTCCCACCGGTCCAGGAAGAAAGCTAGGTCGATGGCCGACAGTTTGGGACCGGTGCGGCAGTCTGTGGTGGCCGGACAGGACAGCGGCGAACGGAAGTGAAGGGTCCGGCAGGTCGGGGGAGTTCGGGGGAGAGGAGAGAGAAGGGAGAGAGAAGGGAGAGAGAGAGAGAGAGAGTTTGGGCTTCTCTTACCCAGTCCAAACTTTAATACCCAACAAAAATAATGCCTACTAAAATTTACCCCCTTTTTACCAACTAAAAATTTACCCTTTTATCTGATAACTTTTTCATGCTAACTCCGATTTTAACGTATAGCATATCTATGAATTCGTATTAACGTCCTCTACGACCTCCTTTAGGAAATTTTCCCAAAATAATTTTCCTAAAAAAAGTCAACTCTAGGGTCCTTAAGTAGTAAACGGTTACTCAAAGCGGTAAAAGACCAAAATAATACCAAAAGTAAATAACCGTAAAATAACTTAAGAACCTGGATGTGACAATATGTGTATAGCATACATCAAGCCCTGAGTCATCTGATCGTCTTGAATTTTGAATTGCTAAACGATCGGACGGTTCACGGTTTGATGTATGTCATACAAATGTGCATAGCAGCCAAACCCCTTTATATGTAGCAAACTTCTAAAGTGCACGAGCTGATTATTTCTGTAATAAAATAGTAAATATACTCTCATCTTACAAAATAAACATGGACATACCCCCAACTTCTTCTTCATGTTCTTTTCTCATCAAGTTAGATCTAATTTTGGGTTTTGAGATACATGTTCTGCCGGGAATGGGTCATTAGAGTAGTTCTACTCTGTTTACTTGCTTCAGTTTCATAGATACGTAAGTAACCAAGTCCACTGTTTTTATGTTAGTCCTGACGCATTTGATCAGTGAACCACTGAGCCAAAATTCTTGACACTGATCATGGTGGGTTTTCAGCTGATGTAATTAGGGTTCGGGTTACCCTACATATGGTGACTATGTGTCCCTTAGCCATATAAGATTGTGTGTCCTCTGTCCATCCTTGTAACTCCACCTCAACTCCCATTTAAGCCTAGGTTTGTGATGCTACACCAATTAGAGGACTGCATTGCGATGACTACGTCGGCCGCAACTCTAAGGGGGAACCTTCCCGGCGAAGACTGAGATCGAGGAGGAGGGAGATCAGGTGGTCAAGAAAGTTCGCCATGCATTTGCCCTCGTTCCAGTTAGAATCGCCATGCATTCTCTGTGGCTTAACTCTACAACAACACTCAATGGTGCCGTTCACCGGTGCAGCCAGCTCTACTTGCACCGAAGGGAAAACGATATCGTCCACCGGTTGCGAACAAGGACATTTTACCTCCTTCGTCCACAGGTGAAGCGAAAACGAGCTAGCTCTACTTAAAATTGTCCTTGCGATCTAGTGAATGATATTCAATATTCCATTTAGAGTTAATATCATTTACCTCCTTGAACTTTACATCTAAAATCGTATGTCTCGGAATTTTGAACTACATTGCATGTTGCCATCACATAGTCTAATTAGTCCGGCCTTCTTTCAAAGATAAAATCATTTTCCTCAAGCTTCACACCTGAAAATCGTTTTTGCCTCCCTCTTATGTGCCATTGTACTCTCTAATTGCATGAATTACAGCCAATCTTGAACTAATTCATCAGTTTCTTCATATGATGTTGCTCACCCAATCTTGCTTTTGGCCTTCAATCATGCAAGAAAAACACCGTTTACTGATCAAGAATTGTTCCCCGGTGTGGACATATGAAAAAAGTTGATGACTTCGTTTATTAGATGGCTATGGTTTATCGTATTGTACAATATAAGGCCATATCTGATAAAATTAGAAGATTGGGAACACAAACGATATGTAAGTACCATACTTTTGTGAGTTCTAATAAAACCACCCAGATCTGATGAAACGAATTATTATATAAAAGTTGTCGGACTAAAAAGTAAAAACTAATTTATCCCACAATTTGCACGTCTGGAGTACAAAATTGAAAAATTCTGTGGAAGCACCAATTGAATGGGGAAATAATTGCTGCATTTGGGGAGATGTGAGCTTAGAAAAGGTCACGTTTTGCGGTCAACAAAAGACTGCGATTATCCTCGTTCGGGTTCTTTGGTTACTAGTTCCGGTAGTTGAGTGCAACTTCTACTGGATGAAGCAATTACAACTGCAACATCATCGGAGATTAACCTGGCAATTCAGCTCATTACCTGTTAACCGCCCGTTAACAGCCCGTTAACCGCCCGCTAAAAACCCGTCCATTAACCGCCCAATTTCATAACGTGTTAATGGGCTGTAAACCCGTTAACAACCCGCCAGCTAGCGGACGGAAACGGGTTATACGTTGGAACCCGGCGGAACCCGCTAAGGAAATAAAAAATCAGAAAGAAAAAAAAGAAGAGAAAACCTTTGGAACCCTATTTGACTCTCTCAGACTCTCGCTTCGTTCTTTCTCACTTCATCAAGAAAGCCGACTCAGCCGGCTACAAAATCGTCGACGAGATTGACTCCAATTTAGCTTCCAATTTATCCTCTCTAATCTCAGTAATTCAACTTATACCTTTATTTTTCGTTTCTGATTTCTGGGTAAGTTTTGTTTTGGGAAATAACTTTTTTTGTTACGTTTTGGAATTGGGATTTCACTTTGATTGTTTTTCTGTGTTCTGTATCCAAAGGATTGAGGAATGGTGAATTGAGTTGATTTGGGATTAAAGTTTTGAGTTTTGCTTTCATTTGGTGCGTTTTCATCGATATGTGAGTGGGGAAATTGAGAAAAAATTGTATGGCAGATCAAATGGCTTAGTTTCGATTTTAAAAATATTCAATCTTATTTTAGCAGGTTCGGAAACAAATTTAAAGAAGAAAAAAGAAGTACAAATGTAGTTTCGGTTTTTGTTTCCTTACTCTTCTAGATTTATTGTTTTTGGTCAAAATCTGAACTGGGTCTGGGATTGTTGTATGAAATTGGTCTTTGTTGAATTATTGACTGCTGGTGTTCTGTGGGTTCTTAATTTTGTGCATTTGGTGTTTGTGAGTTTGCTGTGTGTGGTTTGCTTTTTGGGCAATATCAATTCATGGATTATTTGTAAATTGTGTGTATTATTTGCAAACTGTGGTGAGAATGGATGATGATGATAGTGTATTTGTTTTGTTTTCAGAGTAGTGGTGAGAATGGATGATGATGATATATCAATATCATTAGAACTAGAGGAACCCGCTGTGGTAGAAAGAGGAACAATAGAGGTTTCTGCTCATAAGCGAAAGAAGACTTCTCGTTGTTGGTTGTCTTTTAAACAGTTACATGTGGGTGATGATCAGATAGAGCGTGCAAAATGCACCAAGTGTGGAGCCATGTATAAGTGTGACAAAGCGACAGGAACATGTAGCCTTATACGCCATCATGACCTATGTTAAAATAAGGATATTGTAGTGTAACCTCAGTATTCTACACGTTCTTCAAAGTTTTTGCATGAAAAATTTCGTGAATTAGTTATTGAGGCTATTGTACGACATGATTTGCCATTTCGTTTTGTGGAGTATGAGGGGATTAGAGCTGTGTTTCATTATATTTCTCCTACTCTTAAGTTGCCTTGTAGAAACACCGTTAAATCGCATATTACAAAGCTTTTTGAAAGTGAAAAGTTGAAGCTTCATAGTATTGTAAGTTCTGTTCAAGGGAGGATTTGTTTGACTTCTGATTTATGGAGTTCTCAACAACTTATGGTTATTTGACACTCACGACACATTGGATTGATTTGGAATGGAAATTGCATAAGAAGATAATTAGCTTTTGTCGTTTTCCTCCACCACATAATGGTATTGCTTTGGCTGAAAAGATTAATTCTTTGATATGTGAGTGGGAAATTGAGAAGAAACTGTTTTTGATTACATTGGATAATGCATCTGCTAATGATTCATTTGTTGAGAAGTTGAGAACTCAATTGAATTTTAGAGGGGTACTCTTGTTAAATGGGAAATTTTTCATGTTCGATGTTGTGCACATATCTTGAACTTAATTGTTCAAGATGGGTTGAAATCTATTGATCAGTCAGTGATAAAGATACGTGAGTGTCTCAAGTACGTCAAGGGTTCAATGGCAAGAAAGGAAAGATTTTTGGGATGTATTGATCAAGTTGGAATGGGAGGTAGTAGGAGAGCTTTGCGACAAGACGTGCTTACTAGATGGAACTCCACCTATCTTATGCTAGATAGTGCGCACTCTTCTATCGTCGTGCTTTGATCAACTTTGAATTATGTGACACAGATTTCAAGTGTTGTCCTTCTTTTGATGAATGGATCAAGGTTGAACAGACCTCCTGGTTCCTAGGATATTTTTATGATGTCACTTGCCTATTTTCTGGAACCAAGTATCCAACTTCGAACTTGTTTTTCCCCAAGGTATTTATGATTCAACAAAGCATTCAACAAGCATGAAAGACAAAGATCCGTTCATGAGACAAATGGCGAATGACATGAACATCAAGTTTGAGAAATATTGGTCTGATTATAGCTTGGCCCTTGGTATAGCCGTTGTGTTAGATCCTCGATACAAGATGGATTTTGTAGAGTGGGCCTATAAAAGTCTCTACGGTGCAGACTCTATGGAGTTGAAGGCTTTCAAGGACATTTTGTCATCTCTCTTCAATGTCTACGTGGATAAGTGGTCACCCGACAATGCAAGTGAATTTATGGGTGAGAGTTGTTCTCAAACAGAAGGTGAAGACGCCTTTTTTCAGGTACACTACTTTTGTTCTTCAATTGGTTATGCATTTGTGATCATATGATTTGTTTTCATTTGAGTATCATTTCAGTTCTTTTTTTTTTTGCTAATAGTTTTGGATTTTAGAGATATAGCTATAATCATTTGGTATTCTAGAATTCAGATGTCCCTTTCCTAAACATTTTTATCAGTGTCGATAGCGATATTGCTTTTCTGAGTTGTAATAAGAATAAAGCAAAAGTCTTAGGCATGGTATTGTCGTATTGGCTGCAATAGTCATAGTCTGCAGCTATTTTCTTTCTTGTAATGGCAAGAATGTTTTAACATTATTCCTGTTAAAACATAATCTCCAACAGGTAAAAATAAAAAGGAATATTAGAAGAGAAGAAAAAAAATATAGGTATCTGATTTGATTAGAAAAAGAAAGATTAAAAAAAAAAAAAAAGGAAAAAAACGTCTTAACGGTTTCCGACGGGCGTAGCGTGTTGAACCCGTGCCACAGCCCACCCGCAAACCGCCCAACCCGCCCATTTGCCAAGTTGAATCGGAGATATCCACATTTCTGACATACAACTACAACTTTCCAAACGAATTTGATCACAACAGATGCGGTTGATGCGAGTAGAGGATAGTCGTTAGAACCATCAGCTCATCTACAACCCCAGGGGTTGAAGTCCGATTTGCCGCTCATCTACAACCCCAGGGGTTGAAGTCCGATTTGCCACTACCCCAAGCTATGTTCACAGAGAGCTGGTGATGGGCCCTTGCTTTCACACAAAATCACGACTATAAGTAATCTACCTTCATCACCACCACTTGCTAGCATCACCCAATACAGAAAAAGAAAAAAAAAGAAAAAAAAAAAAAAGGAAATAATGGGCTAACCAAAATTCACTTGTCATAAAAAGCATCTAATAACAACGAATTTTCTTTCTACCACACATTTGACAAACTTCAATGTAAGCAAAGATTCACTTTCATAGCTATCACATCTAAATCATGACAAGTTTTTTTCAGGCACCCAGGTGGGACAAACTCCAATAGCAAAAGTACAATTGTATAGAATCTAATTCATTTGAAATGCAGACATGCACAAGATTTCAAATTTTGGTTTAGATATCACATTGGAAGTACACGAGCCTTGTACAAGCAGATATATGCCATATGCCAATCACCTGAAACAAGCAGCAGCAGATGATTGATTAGCATGATGGACAATTTGCAGAGTGAACACAAAATGCCACAGCCAAAGTCATGTAAAAACCATCACAACAGGCATAAGCAATGACAATCCCATTCCAAAGTGACAAATGAATTATTGAGTTACACAGTTGTTATATGACAATGAATGGCGTATATCTATATATTGTATGGGTCAGAGAAGTATATAGTAGTCTCGGTCAAGACTCAAGAGTATGCATTTAAGAAGGAATGAGCAGCAATCTTACCTCCTCCAGAGAGTTTTGTGATATCTTCCTCCCGCTGTGGAATGGGATTGTCATCATCATACTCGATCCATTTACCTAGAACCAACAAGAGAAGTCAATGAGTTAAGAGTTTGAATAGTAGCATGCTAACAAAGTACAAGTTGTTCCAGAAAGCTAACCACTTTCTTGCTTGACCCAAGCAACATAATGCCCCGAGTCAGCACTGCGACCCTTGTGTGTCAGCACAGCAACCAAATCATAAACTCCGGTCATCTGTGGTTCCTTCTCAGGTTGAACACCTGCAACTATATGACAGTCAAACGATGCAACAATTCAAGCCAGACATGTAATGAACCTGAGTAAAGCTAAAAACCCAGTAAGTAAATAGGTTTACTGACAATTACCTTCAACAGACATAGCATTAGAGGTTTCTCCACTTCCATTTGAGGCGCCCTGTATGCAAACAAGATACTTGAGATGCATTCAACATAATCATAGTCATTCATGTCATATTTGAATATGTATAGCAAGGTTGAGCACTCGCCTCCGCATCAGACATCGTGATATCATTGTCTTTTGAACTAGAGCTCTTTTCACTGGGTTTCAAACCAAGTTTTTTACCTTCCTCATCCCTCAAAGTCTGTCAGTTTCAAGTCGGAAGTAATTAAGACAACAGAAAGGAAATGAGAATCACTATATTCTCATTAAAGCAAAAGTGAAATAAATACCTTGCGAGGCACTTCCAATTTTTTGCGCAGATCCTCTGAACACAGATCATAAACATCCAATTCCAAAGGATAATCCACTTTCTGAGAAAAGTGAAAACAGCTTAATAGTCAGTACTGCTAACAAAATTCAGGCACGCTACACCATCCAACTCTGAAACTGTAGAGACCCTTCCACAAATATTTTCTTTTAAAATATGGTAAATCTGATTTCCGGATATAAGAAAACAGGAATTACCCGCAAAATCTTGGCCTTCTGATTTGATTCCCTCTTCCAGAAAAAGCGGACAAACTGAATGGTCAAATACCTAGAGAAAAATAAAAAATTAGGAACGGCCACCCAGCAAATAAATGAGGAAGGGGTCCAGATGCACAAACTTAATCAAGTGATCTACAGAATACAATATATGATGGCACAAGTCAATCACTTGATCCATAATAATGAGACCCATACAGTTAGATACTGCAAAATTTAAGACCAGTGACAAAATATTATATCAAGAATAATACAGATCTGTACCTTGGCAGGCCATTGATACGAGACTCCTTCACGTAGACTGCACTACGCCCCAAAGCAGGAGAATTTTTTTCCAACTCAGATTTTAAACCCTACATCAATCATTGCAACAATCAGATTGTTGTGAGTTTATCCTGTGCCCGCATGGCATCATTCCAAGTTATGGTAAACAAAAAGTAAGAACATCAGTAGAGAAGTGATTACACTTACATGTTTTAACCCTTCATGCAAATGGTTCACCTCATGTGATATGTGGCATTTAAGGGAATGAACTGACTCTGTTTCTGTGCTTTCTTCCCCACTTTCTACGCAGTGCACCCTAGCCACCACATCATGACATTACTCACAAATCATGACAGTTCTCCAAAAAAAAACAAAACCCAGAGATCATGCAATGCTGCTTCTGAAACAATACTATATATTAAAATTTATGGAACAGTAACCAAAATATCCCCTAGGAATGGCATAATTTTCAACAGTTTTTTCCCTAGTTTTCAATTTATCCAATCAACAACTAACCTCAAAGCAAAGTGCCATATCAATGACCCACAATGATGATTCTGCTAGTAAGCATCATCATTTCAACTAAAGACTGGACTATACACAGTGACCGCCTGCCACATTTGAACTATTTGGGTCAAACTATACTGCTGTCATGCGTCTTCTAGAAAAGCTCCTAATACAAAAGCACAAAAACACCTTAGGTATGGCTTTGATTGTAGTTCAGCCATATTGGAACTTGTATGCATGCTCAAAAGTTTTCCTGATATTAGTAGTCCTGTAGTATGTCAATTATCCCAAGACAACATCATACAGCTTCCCATTGGTTCTTCAACCAACTGAGCATCACAATGAGTCATTCTCAGTGTCCTTTCAGACCATGCTGGAATATTTATACCTAATCTACTGGAAGCCCACCGATTTGGGTCAAGAAGAAGCCAACCCATCTCACCTTGAGAAACACAATGGGATCCTTCACCTGTCAGGGTCCAAGTATGGACACGGATCTCTTCATGAAGCTTCTCGAAAGTGAAGAACAAGCAAAGGAATATTTACTTTCCTGTTCAAGGAAATTGCGATCTATGTAGACTTGTCTGCAAGACTCGAAACAAAACACTCTCATTGGACACTCCCTCCCAGTTCTATCACAATTGGATCATGTACCGATCACTCACCCTCCCATTGGACATCCCTTGGCCTCGCAATCCCTTCGTTTCACAGCAGGATTAAGGGTTGTGAATAAAGGGTCATTACTGCAGGGGCTGCAGATTTTGTTCTCAATGTTTTTTATAAAGGTTTGTCCCTGTTTTTCTTCCTATATTTTGTGTTTTACACCCTGTTGCTTCCCACTTCCCAGGAACTCCTTGCTCACTATCTTTCTTAACCTTCCTCACATTCCTCTTGGCTATTCACCCTCATCCATAAAACCAAGATCAAAACATTCCCCTTTTTTTTTGTTCTCGAGCAAACGTTCCCCACTTCAGTCAACATCTTTATTCATCATTCCATTATAAAAGATAATGAAACTAAGCTGCGTTAAAAACATTTAAAAAGTATAACCTAGAGGTATCTTGGGAATTTCACTATTCCTAAGCGGGTACTTTGTCAATGAAGTCATAGAAATGCCAAGCAGGAAGAAAGGAAACTTCAAAATTTGATAAAAACAGCATTGGCATAAAAGATTGATAGTAATTCTTCAGCGCAAAAGCCATACATTATGCAGAAACAAACCACATTTCAAACATTTATTTCATTTATTTTCAAGCACAAATCATCTAGAACTGTCGAATACATTGTTATGTTTTATCAACAAAGAAAAATGTCAACAGTGAGTCTCAGCATGCTCAGTGGAGGTCATCTCTACTAATATAACAATGATATCTAACCTGCTAACTAGGTCGACACCGAAAAGGGCCTTTACTGTATCTGGATTGGCACTGCAAGAGAACATTGTTCAACCCAACAATCATTATAAATTCCAATATGATAAACTCAAACACATGAACTTGCAAATAAAACAGAGAGTAGAAATAATGCCAGTAGGGCTAAAAGAATTTAGGGTTAGCACAAAGAGCTGTTTGAAAAGGCACTAGCTACAAAACTTAGCATATAGAAGGTTGTGCAATCTCATATTGTGGGGCGGGGAGAAAATTATAACAATAAACTACCTCGAACCAGACGATTTCAAGGACTGAGAAAGGGTGTATAGAAGTTGTGTCCAACATTCTTCAGCATCCTGTTAAACATTTAAAAAAGGATCAATAACAACCGGTAACAAGTGAAGCAGAAGCAGCGGTACAATTAGCTGACAGATGGAAACCTGTTGCATGAAGGAATTGTTATGGAGCTGACCAAATTGAGGATACTTTTTACGCAGCACCTGCAAATATAATATAGTAAATCGTCTCATACTTTTTCCCACCAGTAACAAAATATAGGTACAGGAGTCTATTGTGTTTTGACTGACATAGTTTCTACTTAGATTGGTCAGCTATGATCCCCAATAAAGAAAATAAAAATAATAAGAAAACATGACTTGATAGTTGAAACGCAAGGAAATCAAGATTATGGCTCCATTTGGGAGTGCTTCTAAAATTAGCAAACACGCTTTTAGACTATCAAAGGGGCTTTTGTATGTGTCTGGCAGAAATTGTTAAAAAGTGCTTTTGAAGTTATAAAAGCAAATTTTGGTAGCCTTTGAAGAAAACAATTTTACAAAAAAAAAAAAAAAAAATTACAAAACCCATTGGCAGTGCTTAAAACAATCTTACCAAAAACTAAAAAAAAAAAAAAAAAAACACTGGAAATTTTTATGGAGAAAGCTCTGTGCTTCTAACAAAACAGTTACCAGTAGGTGATAAAAGCACACTCCTGAAGAGCAATCCCAAAGATCCTATAATCCTACGAGTCTCTCAAGTTTGATAAGGAGATGGAAAGAGTTCTAGAAGTTGACCCACAGTAAAATAAGAAGACAAACCATCCAAAATTGCATGGGTGCCACAGGCTTCACACTTTTATCCAGTTCAGTGAATAATTCCCGGGTTGCAACAGTCAATGTGTGAGAAGTCTGATCCACGTCATCGCTTCTTCCCGAGTAGCTAAAGAAAATAATACATTTTGATCACTGGTTCTTGGCTAAATAAAGAGCAAGTAATTTATCAACAGAAGCTAACTCACTTGATCAAAGCTGACTTCAACTCTGGAACAGAATGCAGACATTGCACGGTGGAATTCATATAACACGTGTTTCCCAGATTAAAAAGACCAGCACTATGACCCTGAAAGGATGAGCCAAAAGGAAACTGATAACATCAATGTAAAATTCAAAAGTAAATATATAGGAGAAGTTTGCAAGTGGCTATCACAGGCACAAAGCAATGAGAGCAGAAGGTCGATCCAAAAAAGTTAAACTTCATATTTTCATACAACCACATAGAACAAGCTCACTCAACCGAAAAAGAAATAAACGTCTAGATAAATTCATAGGGCACATAATCATACCAAGTTGATAGCTTGTTCTTCTTCTGGTAGATCTTCTACAAAAACAGTACCCTTCTCCGGAGCATTGACAATCTCATCTGCAGTCCCCATCATCATCAATTTTTGACCCTATAAAATATACATTATAACCATTTCATCTTACTTTTCTCGATATGGAGAATTTTATGATAAAATAACCAAAAATAAGAAGCAAGGGAAATAATGTGCTCCAAAACAGCCCACCTGTTTTACTCCTAATGTTGACCAATCCGCATCATCCTGCACACAGACAAGTCAGGGACACATTAACCGCATGGCGTGCAAGCAACTTTTGATGAGTCGTGCGTAAAAGGATTCCACTGCTATTTATAGTATAAGCCAAGGATTTCTTAAGGTGTGGACAATTGCAAACCACTCACCTTCAACAAACCACCTTTAACCATTATCTTCTGCCTTTCAGGAGGCACCCCTGTTAAGTCGAATAATTGGCACTTGAACACATAAGGAGGCTGAGTCGTGTCGATTTCCACAGCTTTGAAAAGCTCCTTCTGCCATTTCACGCTCACTACAAGAAAATAATAGACAATAGCTGTCAACCCATAAATCCAAACTACCAAACGCAAACCCTCAATAACACATCCAACACCATGTCAAACGCATTTCTTATCCGCAGCTTAAGCAAACCGCATACAGAACAAATCTCATTTCGTAGAACATCTTTAGATATCACTCTCAGCACTGCAACATTGCCTAGCAAGCTAAATACAGCGCAAGAAACCCTAAACTAACTGACAACTCTACTCTCCTCTACACCGAAAACACGAAAACCAAAACCAGTCGCCAAAAGACCAAAAACCCTACATTCCAAACACCCAGATCCTATATCCAATTATAACCCACACAAATATCAAACATCAAGAACCCTAATTTCGCCGCCAAGATCAAACTAATTCGAACGATAAACCCTAACTGCGCCACAAATTGAAACACTCAAGAAAAACAAAATGCTCGAAACGAAATTTGGAAGGGGTAAAAAAGCCAAGAAATAAAATCGATCGTAAGAAATGATAGTATTGAGATGAGAGTAACGTGGAGAGGTTGGGCTCACCGTTAATCATGGCCGGAAAAGCTTTGGCGGTGGTGTAAAGATCGACGAAGGGAGTATAGCTTGGAGAACAGGAAACAAGAAACGTGCTTTCCAGAGCTCTACCTCTTCGCTTTATAGAGAGCCACTCCGAGTCCGATAACCCGAACCCGGAACTGGACCCGGACCCGTAACACAAATAAAAAATCACTTGAAAAATATTAACCGTTATAAGTTTACGATAGTTAATTATCACAATATGGATGCAATGATGCATTACTGATGCAATGATAGGTAGTAAGAGACTATTAAATGAGTTTTGAATAGATGATAGTACACTTGATAATATTCAGATGTCCTATTAAAAGATGGTTATATAGCATTATGAGGTAAATGCAATATGTCCTTCTCGGTGTTCTATCCAAATGATTTCAATAATACAACAGGTGTGAGTATCAATCCGACCTAACAGGATACACGCCCGTTTTCAAAAACAAAAACATAAAGGATTATTTCTTGGGAGCTGAAATTTACACTCACTTAATGCTCTTAGATGGGCCTGCTCAAGTTTAATCAAGACCTTCTTGAGCTTTAGGTCGCATTATTGGTCCTGAAAATAAATCAAGACATATGTTTTATTTTGTTTGATATTTATTTTGCTATTGTCGACATTGGTTACTGTTAATACATAACCAAGAACACTTGGCTGCGCCGAGAAGCAACACAATTACCCGGTGGCCGGAAGCCATTCTGGACAAGGCACCACCGCCAAAATCTCTACTGATGTCTAGTGTGAAGGTCCGGCAGCAATTTGCCTACCGGAGCCACTTAGCAACAGCTAAAGACCCCCGAAAGGGGAGACGCTGAACATGACCATTGAAACGGTCCCATATCGAAAACACACGACACAGCTCTCAACGTCAGCCTATTAGGTACAAACTTCCAAAAGAGGTAAGTCCACTATTCACCCATTTACTCATGTACTATACAAGTAGTCATCGCTTGCTAACTTAAACATCGGAGAGTTGACAACTAGGTCTACCCAGTCTCGACTTCTGACACAGTGTTACTTGTGCAGTTGCAGGAGCCGGAACCAAGAATTCGATCTCCTTTCCAGTGATCTCAGAAGGAGGTAGAAACGATTACTTTCTCCTTTCATGGATTAATATTATGAATCAATGTTTTCCTTAAGTTTATCCTTTAAAAAAAATGTTTTCCCTAAGTTTGCTTATCATAGCTCATGTTTTTTTTTTGGGTCTGATATCATAGCTCATGTTTGAGAAGCAAGGTAACGTTTGCTTCACATTAAAGAGGAATTGACACCCCATTATTTAAAAATAAGGTAAAATACTGTATAGTTATTCTGGTTTGAAGTTGACATCTGTTTAGTCCTTGTGGTTTTATTTTAATATGAATGGTCCTTAAAGTCACTATTTTTCATCTAAATAGTTAATTTTCTCTGTAAAATTGCTGACGTGGCTGTTAAATTACCATAAGAACTAAACAAATTTCAATTCTTAAAAATAATGCATGAATTAATGAAAAAAGAAATTTTACTTATTAATTTAAAAAACTTAATTCGGGGGTGCGCTCTGTTTGTTACTCAAGCAGAGACGGAGCAAAAATCCCCATATTCCCCTCTCTCTCTCTCTGACCCCAATGTACGGCGGCTCATCCAAGCACGGCCGATTAGGCGGCAGCGCCGGCCGGGGAGCCGGGGTCACCAAGCTCAACCGAGCCTCCTTCCCTCCGCCGCATCGCTCCTCCACCCCCGCGGCCAACCGCCTCTCCCTCGGCGGCTCCAACAACCGTCGAGGAGGCCGTAACTCCGCCCCTGGCACCTCAGCCTCGGCCGCTGCCCCGGCCGTGGAGGAGAAGTTCAGCCTCGTCGCCGGCAACAATCCGGTGGCGTTCTCCATGATCATTCGGCTGGTGCCGGACCTGGTCGAAGAGATCAAGCGCGTCGAGGCCCAAGGTGGGACCCCCCGCATCAAATTTGATTCCCTCTCTAATAATCCCAACGGCAATGTGAGTTTCATCGCCATATTTGAACTTAGCTTTTTAATTTTTTTGCTAATTTTATTGGATTTTTTATTTGTTGAGATATATGGTTTTGGAGTTGGCATTGCTCAATTTGTTTTTTTTTTTTTGTTGAATTCTGTATAGGTAATTTGATTGAGGAGATAAAAATGTTATCTTGGTACCTAGTTTTGAGTTCTTCTGGATTAGTTTCTTCAATTTTGTACCAGGTGATTGTTTTGTTTGTGAAGTAACACTTCTGGTGGGACTGTTGTTTTCTAGATGTTTGGGGTGGTTTTGGTACTGCTCGGATACTATGTTTTTGATGATTTCAAAGTCTTTGCAATTTGGTATTACCTTCAAAGTAGCTTTCTTTTCACTGTGAATGCGGACATAAGTGTTCATTGCTGTGAATTGTCCTGCATTCGATCAGGTTATTGATGTGGGAGGGAAGGAGTTCAGATTTACATGGTCTCGGGATGGTGACCTTTGCGACATATATGAAGAACGTAAGACTGGTGAAGATGGGAATGGTTTGCTTGTTGAATCAGGATGTGCATGGCGCAAAGTGAATGTTCAGCGCATATTGGATGAATCAACTAAGAATCATGTGAAGAGGATGTCAGAGGAAGCGGAACGCATGCATAAATCACGGAAGTATGTCATCTGATTGTTAACTAGCAGTTTCTTCACTATTCAGTAACAATGTGCATATAGTTATAATTGTTTTCTTTTACATAACCACAACAATACCCTTTAAAGTTCAAATGACAATAACCTTGTTGTATTTATTTAATTTTCTTTTTGTTGGTGAAATCAGAGCCATTGTGCTAGAACAAAATCCAGCTATGAAGAATCAACTAGCGCAATATGATACCACGGGTAAGGTCTTTAAACCCTGAAAAGTTTGAAGATCATTAATGCAAGCTCATGTCAGAATTTGAAGTGGTTTTCTTATTTAGACTGGTTGTATATGTAGTTAACTTTTCAGTGGAATATGTATTTTTAACTATTATATGTTTCTGATACCTCACTATTATCCAGCAAATGGTTCATGGAGAAATTTCAAACAGAAGAAAGAGCCTCCCTCTAAAAAGCAGAGAGTGGAACCACCTCAAGGTGAGTAGAGCCATTTAATGACTTCAATTTACCCAACTTCTGTTAAGAAAGAGCAAGATAGTTTGTGAATATGTTATACATTTTCTATGCATAGGTCTATATGACCACTTGAAAGAAAATATATGTATGCATTTACCTTTTCACTTATTTATTTATGTATTTTATGTATGTATATATGGATATCTATTAAAAATAGGGCAAGAAGCAACCGAAATATGAACAAATTATACAATTGCAACTCAAGAGTCTGTGAACACGCAGTAGCAACCTATACGTCTTAAATGTCTGGCATTCAACCAGTCAAAGTACTGCACAACAGTAATTGCTTTTCCTAATTTTCGCCCCTATTCCTTTTTTTCTAAGAGGGAGTTGTGTGTGGGATGAATTACAAAATCAGTGTTTAAGTTTTATTAGGGCAGTAGTCACTGAACATGCAGTTGCTACTGCATACCAAAGAGGCAAAGACCAAATAGCAAGTAGCAACATGAGAAAATATGATTCACTTTTTGGTCAGCTTTCTTAGGTATGATTTAGCTATTCAGTACTGCCACACTTAACTAAATGTCACCCAGTAGACACTAAATGCTACTATCCTGAAATGAAATCCATATTACAGATGGAACCAATTTAAGCAGCTAGGCATTAACTTCTACTTCTGCCAATCAGCTGCTCATCATATACCTTTCTGAAAGTCTCACACGCACTCTCTCCCACCCATTCATTGGAATGTTACCAATTTTTCGGATATCTCAGTGGATATGTCCAAAATTTGGTGCCCCATCAAGAATCGTGGGGTTGACAAATGTCTTCACTCATTTGGGTCAGTTATTCATTCATTGGAATGTTGCCAATTTTTCGGATATCTCAGTGGAGATGTCCGAAATTTGGTGCCCCATCAAGAATCGTGGGGTTGACAAATGTCTTCACTCATTTGGGTCAGTTATTGGAATCTTGGCCATATATTGATGAGTTTACTGAAGAGACGTGAGGTTACTAGACATCTATTCTTAGTCGGGGTCGGGGAAGTGATGCATGGAATTGCAGAGGTATAAGGGCCTCATGAAAGAAGGAGATGATGCTGAAAGCTTCTTTCTTTTTTCAGACAAAGTAGCAGTTTGGGTTTGAGATCGCCTTGTTTTAATTTTAATACTCCTGTTTTCAACCATTGTATTCTTTGAATTGTTTTCCTATCAGTTATTTATATTCGGATTCGTTTTTTAGACAAAGTGGCAGTCTGGTTTTCAGAGCATCTTTTTTTTTTTTTTTTTTTTTTTTCTTGACTCCTGTTTTCAACCAATGTATTGCTTGAATTGTTTTCCTATTAGTTATTTATATTTGGATTTCAACTAAATTGTCTCGTCTTCTTTTGAAGTTTCAGCTCCTCCAAAGTCTGCATTTAAATCCGGGGTATCATCAGTAACTACTGCAAAGGGTAGACCGTCATCATCACCTCTTCCGTCTACACCTGAGAAGTCTGCATCTCCATTTGGAATGCTAAATATATCTAAGACTCGTGCAAGTGCAGATGAAACTATACCCTCCAAGGTCATTATTAAGGACAAACCTACTCCTAGCTTGGATAAAGAAACCTCAATCAGGACTAGTGCAGCAACGGAAACTGCTGGCAAAGGCAGTGGTCGAGCTAAGCCGACAGATTTGCAGAGTTTGCTGATTACACTGCTCATGGACAATCCCAAGGGGATGAGCTTAAAGGTAGGCACTAAAAGATGATGAACACTAATAAAAATATTAAGCATTAGGTTTGTGTTTGCAGTAAAAATTGTTAAATTTGAAACGGATTATCAATATAAAAAATCACCATTACTTTCAGGAAGATGATATAGACCATGTATAGATTTCCAAATTCTGCTGAAACAGTATCCAATATTCACCATTACTTGAAGGGGACAAAATGACTAACGCCATTCCCTTTGGACATATTTCTAAAAGTGGACAATGCCTCAGGCCTTCCTCAAGTTCTGAGTTATCTCAGGATTATGTAACTATGTATATCATGATATTGGGCTTGGGGGTGGTCTTTGTACAATGGTTTATTCCTTAAACTACCTTTTTTTATTAAAATAAAAACTCTAATTTAAATGCTTATCAGATCTTGTATATAACATACGCTATTCCTCCCTCCTCCTCAAAATAACATATGACTAGGCATACAATTTGAGACCAAAATATATATATATATATATATTAGTCCGGATCAGGAGTGGACGTCCGCACAACCCTTAAAGTGCTGACGTCCCTCCGTTCTCCACTGTCCGGCGCCGACGACGGCTCTCCTCCACCCGAGCGGACACCAGAGGCATCCCCGATGAAGTTCTCTTGCCGGTGGACTTGTCGAATACCAGTTTGCAGCCGAGATCGATCTTGTCTGAAGTTTTGGGTGGAGGTTGCTGCCCAGACCTTCAAATCTGATCTCCATGGGCGCTCCTCCACCCAAGCGGAGACCAGAGGCATCCCCGATCACTTTCTCTCCCCGGCGAGTCCGCCGAATTCCAGTTTTCCGGCGAGATTGATCTTGTCTGAAGTTTTGGGTGGAGGTTGCTGCCCAGACCTTCAAATCGATTTCGCCAGGAAGAGAAAGTGATCAGGGACGCCGCTGGTGTCCTCTCAGGTGGAGGCGCGCCATCGTCGGCGCCGGACGGTGGAGAACGGAGGGACGTCCGCACTTTAAGCCCAATGCGGACGTCCGCTTCTGAACTGCTCCGTGTGTGTGTGTGTATATATATATATATATATTACTAGTCATAAATCTTTAATGATACGAAATCTTGAATGCATTAGTTGAACTATCCTATATAGGTGAACTGTGAAAGATATGAGTGTTGCTACAGCTGTTCAGAGACGGGTCATAAAATTCTTAAGTTCCTTTCTTCCCTTCCCCTTATCTTTATCTATCTTGATTGTTTGTAGGCTTTGGAGAAAGGTATTGGAGATTCATTTCCCAACTCTGCAAAGAAAATCGAGTCCATTCTTAAGAAGGTAAGTGGTGGAGACCCCTGGTGCTCTTATTTTTTAATTTAAGAACACTGACTGACACTATATCTACTCTTTCATTTTTGACATCAGATTGCAAATTGCCAAGCTCCAGGGAAGTATCTCTTGAAACCAGGAGTGGAGTTAGAAAGCTTCAAGAAACCCTTGTTTGAATCTGGAAGGTAATTACTTGAGTAAGCCTATACTCAGCTTGATTGGAGTCACTTAGACTTATTCCCTGCTATTCTTTGTGTTTTCATTTTTCATTTATTGTTGTTCTTGGGTCCTTTACACATCAAATGGCATAAACTATAGTAAGAAACAAAAGCACCTAAGCTCTTAAGTATTTGGTATTACTGTGGGCTCACATTATGCAGTATATGTTTAATGCATAACAATGTCAAAATAAATGTTAGAAGAAGGAAAATGGATCCAAATTCCTCAAATCAGAGTGCCATTTTAGTTTAGTGTGTTTGTTGTTGGTTTTGCAGCTTTTGCTAGTACATTTCAGCTGTTTTTTTGGTGGTTGAGTGGAGTGCTTATCCTCACTCCCTATACTATATATCCCTCTCATTTCCAATTAAAAAAAAAAAAAAGGGTTTCCTTTCATACTTGAGCTTGCTTAATATGTTCAGAGATGGTCTATGAGATCCCCTTTGAGTCAATAAGTTTACTTGGAATTTATGTGACCCTGAATTTATTATATGCTGCTTGCAGGCTAACTGACTCTTTCAAATATTGAATGATGCATATAGTTATTGTATGTGAATTTTTTGATAGCTTTTGGCACTCATTTATGACTTTTTGTATCCTTAAGCAACACCACTTTTTACTCGATTAAAATTATTATTCCACCTTCAGGTTTGGGTCATATATATATATGTAGAGGCCGGATATGAAGCGCACGTGCGTAAGTGCGCACGGAGCTCCGTTTGCCACCGTCCGGCGCCGACGACGGTGCGCCTCCACCCCAGCAGACTCCAGCAGCGTCCCCGATCACTTTCCCTCCCCGGCGAATCTGCCGAATTCCAGTTTTCCGGCGAGATCACCCAAAACTTCAAATAAAGTCGATCTTGCCGGAAACTGAAATTCAGCGGCCTCGCCGGGGAGGGAAAGTGATCGGGGACGCTGCTGGAGTCTGCTGGGGTGGAGGCGCTCCGTCGTCGGCGCCGGAGGGTGGCGAACGGAGCTTCGTGCGCACTGCGAACGTGCGCTCCATATCCTTTCCATATATATATATATATAGGCCCGATCAGAGGCGCACATCCGCACCGGCCTTAAAGTGTGGACGTCCCTCCGTTCTCCACCCTCTGGCGCCGACGGCGCGCCTCCACCCCAGAAGACTCCAGCAGCGTCCCCGACCACTTTCCCTCCCCGGCAAGTCCGTTCTTTTCCAGTTTTCCGGCGAGATCACCCAAAACTTCAAACAAGATCGATCTCGCTGGAAAAGAACGGACTCGCCGGTGAGGGAAAGTGGTCGGGGACGTTGCTGGAGTCTTCTGGGGTGGAGACGCGTCGGCGCCGGAGGGTGAAGAACGAAGGGACGTCCGCACTTTAAGGACCGTGCGGACGTCCGCCTCTGAACGGCTCCGTGTATATATATATATATATATATATATTCATCTCCAACTACTTTAAAAATGTCCTCTGGGTGTCAAAAGTTACAAGATGATAGCTGTATCATCTTTATTAGTTAAGTTGGAAGCTCTTTTGGTAGTTTTTCAAAAACCCTTCAGTTTGCTAAACCAAAGCAACTGCATTTATGTTGTAGCCCCTTGATATGTGGTTTGCACGTGCCTATTGACATTTTCTACATTTAGAAAATATACTGAGATGAGGATATTGCGGCCAATTAAATAAAGTAGAGGAGAAGTGCCACTTGTCCATTCAAGAAAAGCCATGTCGAAAATCCAACGCACAAACTCCAATCTCAGGAATCTAATAGTTACAACCCACATATTAGCTCTCATTTATCTTTATCCCATTCTATCAATGCTCTGTTTTCGTTCATCTCTTCTGTGAGAGAATGACCGAGAACAATGTGATTTTGAAATGTTGGTTCCACCAGCAGCAGTGGTTTCTTAAACTGATATCCAAATTCAATTCCATTCTTGCATTACAAGATCAAAAACTTTTTGTCTTCTCGGAAAAGAAACTTTTCTACTTTGTAGGTCTTAGTGGTTTAAACTTTAAGCTGATGAGGAAGGTTATCATAAGTGATGCATTAATCTGTATCTTATGTTCACAGCTTTTAATTTGAACATTCATGTAGGGTTACCAGGTTACTCTCACAATGTGTGTGTATTTCTTTTATGAATAATCCTTTGCATGCGCCAAGAGGCTGGTTTGCTTATGCCCTATAATTTAGGAAAAAAGGATCCAACTGGACTATTGTTTTTGCTTTTAAGTTTATCATTGTGTTCTGAATCAGTAATTGCTGTATATGCTTGTATTGTCCAGTTCCCCAGAAGAGAGCCTTCGCCAGACTCCTGCAGCAGATGACATCTGTGATCAAAGGCCTGCTCAAGAACCAGAGATTAAGGAGAAGGTTTCTTCTATTGAAATGGAGGAACAGGGCCAAGGACACTTGAATGCTACAGTTGGAGAAGGATTACAGGCATTCCAAAAAATTGATAACCAACAGCAGTCACCTGATCTTTTTGGTGAAAAAAGAGCCTCTGACAACAGTGAAGCCCAAGTAGCAAGTTCTACTTCTAGTGACAGTGACAGTGAAAGTGACAGCAGTGATTCCGGAAGTGACAGTGGAAGTCCTAGCAGAAGTAGAAGCAGAAGTAAAAGCCCAATAGGAAGTGGGAGTGGGAGTAGTAGTGATAGTGACAGTGACGTGTCTTCTAATAGCAAGGAGGTTTCTGATGAGGATGTGAACATTATGAGTGATGATGATAAAGAGCCCAAACATCAAACACAAGCCTCCGAAGCTGCTCTGCCCGTTCAATGGGGAACTCCTGATGGCAGGCCTGCCCAGAGTGGGAATGATGACAAGCAAGATGATCTTGATTCTGACGCAATTGATATTGAAACTGTGGAACAGGATGCTGAATTGGCTTTTGTTAGTAGCTCCTTGCCTAGTGAACAACCTGTCAATGAAACAAAATCCTCTCCACCCGAGCATGTTGAGCATCATGACCGCCAAAATCTTGTAGACAGTTTGTTTGGAAAGACTACAGATAAGGATGACTTCAGGTATGAGCAGTCTGATAGCTCTGAGAGGATGTATAAAGGTAATTTAAAAAGAGGTTTGGCGAAGCACTCTGATGAAAAATCTGAACGCAGGAAAAGGTCAAAAATGGAAAACTCATCACAACCTTCTGCTTCTCTGGGTAAGGGTGTTCAATTTTCAGAAGATTCTCATAACTTGTCTCCTGATAGACTCATTGAAGGCTCTTATAAGGGCCCTGTATCTCAAAGGCTGAATAAAGCTGATAGGGATGGAAATACTGAGCTTGGCTCTCAAAAGGGCTATACTCAAGCAGTTTCTGGAAGATATACCTCAGAGTCTAAACAATCAAGTCGGAAGTCTTATGATCATAGTGCACAAGCCAAGGCTCCTGAGCAAGGAGAAAGACCTGATAGATATTCCGAGAGCTTGGGCCTTGGTCTGCAGTACTCTGAAAAGAGCTCTCATGTGCATGAAGGGTTTCCCATGCGTAAAGATAATGTTCATAGTAGTAGTCAAAAGGACAGTTATGCTAATGAAAAGAAGGTTCCAAGAAATTCCAAGGAAGGTGGTTCACGAGGCAAACAATCAATACCCTTGGACTCCCACTACCAGAAACATGGTGACGTGGCTGGAAAAATCAAGGAAGATAGACAGGTTTCAAGCGTGCTCTTCAGTTCTTCGCCGAGGGGAAATAGGAATGGAGCCGACAGATCCCCAGTTGTTAATGGTAGAGCTAGTAAACTCCAAAGAGAGGTTTCAGAATTGGAGTTGGGCGAACTTCGTGAGGCTGTAGCTGAGGAAACACCAGTTAAGAAGCAATTTGAGAGAAAAAGTTCATTTAAGCAGTCAGAAACCAAACTGGGCACTAGGGATAACTGGGCTTCGGACTTCAGTAAAGCGAAACCCGCAGGAAAGACAAGTTTAGAATTGGGTAAGCCATCCTCACCAGATTTAAACTTGAAGTTTCCTAGTAATGCAGAAGGCTTAGTTAAAAAAAGGAAGTATGAAGATCGTATTGAGGATTTAACGGGGTCTCAACAGAGAGCTATGCAATCTCAGTCACAGCACCTTTCACGAGTAGATCATTCTGATGTGGTGCGCCCATTCAGCAGATCAGCAGATAATGGTAGTAAATCCACACATAATGAAGTTGGGGGCAGACAAGGGATCAGTTTGGATGGCTATGGAGAAAGCAATAAGAAAGCATCTCTTAGTGCTTCTCAGCACCATGACTCTAAAAGAGGGTCACTGACCCACACCAACAAAGAAAGTAAAAGACCTGCATCTAGTATGGTGATGGAACAGACTGATGTACGTAAGGATTCAATGTTGGCAGAGGGCACCGACAGTGATAGAAAAAGAAGGGATTCTTCTTCTGATGAAAATAGTTGTTCTTATACAAAGTATGAGAAGGATGAGCCTGAGCTCAAGGGACCAATAAAAGATTTTTCTCAGTAAGTCAACATATCAAAGATTTTACACAGATTTCAATTTTATTTTTTTTGGAAAAGGGGTTTGGAACCCAGAATTTCAGTTTGATTCTGGCCATGATATATGATTTTTTGGCATCTGAATTACATTATTTTTCTGGTCTCAGATACAAGGAGTATGTGCAAGAATATCGTGACAAGTATGATAGCTACTGCTCCTTGAACAAGATCTTAGAGAGTTACAGGTATAGCTCAGATTCCTTTGATTTTATATGACATAACATTGCTTTTTTACTGGTGTTATTATCTAATTAGTTGCTTCATATAAATGCCGTTTAAGATCTGTGCATCTGAAAACAATTTATTTTTGTTCCTATAGGAATGAGTTCCTAAAGCTAGGGAAGGACCTTGAATTTGCTACAGGCACAGAGAGATATTATAACATCTTGGACCAGCTGAAGGAATCCTATCGCCAGTGTGGATCGGTATGCACCTTTTGCTTTACTGTTTCGAATTTAATGCTTCAACTTTGACTTAACTAATAATGTTTCAACTTTCAAAAACTAATAATGTTTCTTGCAGAGACATAAGAGGCTCAAGAAAATATTTGTGGTGCTTCATGAGGAACTAAAGGTGATTCATCCAAAAGCATTCAATCTCCATATTTGTGCTTTCTTTTTTATTATTGTTATTTTGTTTTAAACAACTCTTCATTTATATCCTGTCTCTTTTCAGCACCTTAAGCAAAGGATTAAAGACTTTGCACTCCCATACACGAAGGACTGAAGAGAGAAGAGAGAATCACATCACAAGAAATTGAAGCCACTTCTGGAGGAAAGTTGATGAAGGCATAATCTTTTTTTGAAGATAATACCCAGGTTGAGGTAGAGTCTGGGTTTTGGCCATCCCCATTATACCCATAAATCTGTATATTTCACTTTTGTGTATATCCCTACTCAGGTCAGGCCTTTTGTTATTGATTTGCCTAACCTACTTTGGCCTATCAGTGCTTTTAGGGCACTTGATGTTTTGCCCTTAAAATTTTGTGCATATCTGTATATCATACAGTGGGAAAGATGAAGAACTCAGATATATAATCAAACAAGAGTGAAGTATTGGTAGGATGCAATTCATGTATCAGCGTACTATGAAATCGATAAGTTTTATGGTGCCTTTTTCTTATGGTTGTTCTGTTAATCTTATATTCAAGTCTCATGCCTTTGAAAATTACTACTCCAAGCTCTAGCCAGTGAGGCAGTGAAGTAGAGGAACAAAAGGAAAAAGAAGGAAACACCTTTTCACTGTCTTGGTGCAAATCGGTAGCGAACAAATGATTTGTCACTTTGATGAATCTTTAACTAGTCTTTTAATTAAGGCCTTAATTGAACCCATTTTCACTTTCTAGTTTCAACAAAATACTCTTAAGAGCAAAAACTGGTATTTCGTTCTAGTGAATAACACGTTTTAAGGTTGATTTTCCTGCCTTTTTTTTTTTTTTTTTCCATCAAGAATAAGCAGACGTTTTTTGATTTTTCAGCCCCTTTCATGAAAGGTAAGTATATTCAAGTTGTTTTGCTATCCTGAAAAGAACAAGTGAAGCAGAGAAAATAGAAAGAAAAACAAGTAGAGAACAAATCAAGGACTAAAATATTCATAATATCTTCGATATTTCTGTTTTTTACGAACACTGTTGTTAATTTTTATATCTTTTTGATATTTTATACTTAGTTTATTTTTGTCTAATATACAAGTTTTATATAAAATTTTGATAAAATTTCTATCAATATAGTCATCGATATTTCATTTTTTCGAAGCACCTATATTTCTTTAATGGTCGATATTTTAGTTTTTGGAAAAAATACACATGGAGCGTGGCTTCACGCGCGCATAGAGAGACCAAAGATAATAACACTGAGCACAGATAGAGAAACTCACTAATACCAAAACTTTCTTCTTTTTTCTTCTTTTATTATAATTGTAACTGCTTTCTTCCATTTACATACACACCCCAATCTCTCTCTCAACAATCTGATCGAACCGTTTGAACCCAACTCTCCCAACGTGTGTTTGATCTCACTCCCCAACAATTCCCACGACCCTTTTGTTCAAAGTTCTAAGCTTTTGAGCAACAAGTGACTCAAGAACCCAGTTTGGGACTGCAACTTGGACCCTTCAAGCTCCCAGCTTTCTCTTCCACACGCTAAGTGATTGAGGATCCTTTTTGTTTTTGGCTTCTGGGTATGCTTCTTCATTCAAATTCAGCTTCTGGGTGGTGTTCAATTTTGAGAAAATGACTTCTTGGATGTTAGAAATGAAATGCCCCACTTTGCGTTTCTGTTGGGTTTGGTGTATTAATTCTCCATGACTTGATTACTTGTGTTTTGTGGTGTGTATTTTAGGTGTAACTTGATGATTAATTTTGGATGATTAGGGTGTTTTATCTTGGTTTAGAGAGTTGTTGATGATGATTGAGAAAATTGAGGTTGCTGATTGGTTCTACTATCCTCTTGTGTTAGGCTTAGTGGAGTGCAGATTTTAGTTTGCTAGGTAGTGGAAACTATAGGTTTAGAATTGCTTTGGAATTTTATTAGATGTTATCGGCTAAGCTAGCCACTTGGTTTTTGCAATTTCATGTGCAAAGCCTGGCTCGGAATTCATATATGTGTGGCAGATTATCTTTGATTTTTGGTTTTGTTAGTGTTGAAGATTTGTGCATACTTATACTCTCCTATTGGTTCAAGATAATGTAGGATTAGTGAAAGATTTTAAATACAAGATTTCCCTGTTATACATTGATTCATATCTTATGATATGTAACACGAAAGTGTGTGGCTACAAGTGTCATAAGGCTTGCTACTTAAAAGGTTTGCCAGTGATTGCAGTGTTCTAGATCCGTAATGTATTTAGGTTTTCTCGCTTTCAGGATATTAGTTTATCATTCAATTTAATAACTTAATAAGGTGTATAATGAGTTTACAAAATTCTCCCTCATGACAAATGGTTAATGCAGGATTTAAGGTTTTGGTTAAGACCTGTCATGCTGAATGTTTCTACCAGTCAGTGGAGCAGTGATGAATACCATGATGGATGATATGAACTTGATTCAGCAAGCACAGAGACATCATTTAGTGGTTAGGGAGCTTGGAGAAGAAATTGATTTAGAAATTGGGCCGGGGGATGATGATCCATCATTTTCAAACACCCCACTCATTGGTGGTCCACCACGTGAACCTTCTGTTGAGGACAACGATGAGAGCAAAAATATGGTAATGATTTCTCAACTCCGCGGTCATGATCAAGATATGTCAAAGGCACAACCGGCGAAAAGGAAGAAAAAGGTTGTGAAAAGATGGAGAGAGGAATGGGCCGATACCTACAAATGGGCTTATGTTGATGTCAAAGAAGGGACAGCTAGGATTTTTTGCTCTATATGTAGAGAGTATGGTAGGAAGCATAGAAGAAATCCCTACGGGAATGAGGGTAGCAGAAATATGCAGATGAGTGCACTTGAGGAGCACAATAATAGTTTGCTTCACAAAGAGGCACTGCGTCTTCAATTGGCCTCCAAGGATAAGATTATTGTTGACAAACCCATCTATGTCAAAGGTTAGTAGATTCTGCTCTGTTTCTTGGGCATCCTTTGACAGCTTTAAATCATCAATATATGCTCCAGATTCTCCATTATTCTTTTTGCATCCTTTTGCTCTATTGATGGTTTTTCTTTTTCTTTTTGCATCCTTTTGCTCTATTGTTTGTTTTCTTTTTCCATTAATCATTTTGCGGTGTTACTCTATTGTTTTTTTTTCCCTGTTTTATAGAAATTGTCTTGCTGAGGTTGAATTTGTAGATTTCCTTTTTAAACTTCAAGCTAGTTGCTAATGAAACTTTGGTTATTCTATATCTTTAGCATTCTGCAATTCTGTTAAGTTGTCCGTGAGTGAAATTGTATGATAGCAGGACACTAAATAGTTCTAGTGAAATTATTAAAAGTTACACATCCTTTTATGTTTGATGCCTCAAAACTTGGAGGAAAGACTCAAATTAGATGATTAAATTTAATATATTGAATTCTGCTCATGCTTTACGGTTTCCTCATCTTTTCAAGGTTGTTTAGTTTTATTAATTGCTCAACCCTTTTCATGTATGTTTGGGGTTACTCCTAAATTGTAGCTCTTATGTCAAAAACGGCTGGATCAATTGTTGAAGCTGCACTGAAAAGGGATCCTAATGAGGTTGAGTTCATACAATCGGTGCAGGAAGTAGTTCATGCTTTAGAAAGAGTGATCGCAAAAAATTCTCAGTGAGTTGCCTTGGGGTAGAGTTTAAGTTAATTTAACTGAAAAAACAAAAGTTATCTTTTTGGTTAATGTAAAATCTTAAAATCTTATGAAGCCTCTAAAATGTTTCAGTTATGTAAACATCATGGAGCGATTGTTAGAGCCTGAGAGAATGATTGTATTCCGAGTTCCATGGGTGGATGACAGAGGTGAGACACATGTTAACCGAGGATTTCGGGTACAATTTAACCAGGCTCTGGGTCCCTGTAGGGGTGGTTTCAGATTTCATCCTTCTATGAGCTTAAGCGTTGCCAAGTTTCTTGCATTTGAACAGGTATTAGTTGTTTTTGAAGATGTTGAACGTGTCTTCCTAGTTCAGAGTCAAGTTTTGTTATAGTTTCTTTTGATTTCTATTGTCTGTCGATTTTCATATCTGAGTTATTGGTATTCATGACAAGTTTAAGCTAAATAATTAATACTGCCGATGAGGTTAAACACTTGACTTCCAATTGGAAGTGACTTAAGTTTTGTGACTGCTTTACAATGCTCTATTTCCCTTCTCTACAGACTTTAAGGAATGCTCTATCACCATACAAAATTGGAGGGGCAGCAGGTGGCAGTGATTTTGATCCAAAGGGAAAAAGTGATAATGAGGTTAGTTTTTCATTTTAATATATGATGACCTCTATATTATTTTCTTTTTACCTTACAGATGTTCTGAATCATTTTCTTCTGAACTGGCAGGTGATGCGTTTTTGTCAAAGTTTTATGAATGAGATCTATCGCTATTTGGGTATTGACAAGGTAACTTGAGGAAGATTCCATTCCAATAAATATCGACTTCATTCTTATATGGATCAATGCTTTATCCTACATGTCTAGTTTTAATACTGTGCACACTTTAGGACCTTCCTTCAGAGGAGATGGGTGTTGGAACTCGGGAAATGGGATATCTTTTCGGACAATATAGACGTCTAGCTGGTCATTTTCAGGTACCAGAAACACTGGTAACAAGCTATATATTTTTTTTTCTTGGCTTTGTGTGGAAACTAATTGATACGTGGACGCTATTTACAAAGCAATATTCTAGTGCTATGAAAAAGAAAAAGAAAAAGACAATAGATAGAGAAGAGAGTGAAAAGTAGAAAAATAGGAAGGACACTAACAGAGTTACAAAGAAGAAGAGGAGGAATTTAGGGTTCATTTTTATATTTGTAGTATTCATACTTCGAGTCAGCTAAACTAGGTTACAAACTTATGATGATAACTTCTTATGTAAGTAGTCCAAATACAATAATGAAATTCATCTAGGTAAGAGTGCTTGCTTATTCATATGCATTTTAGAACTTTGTTCTGGGCTAGTATCAACTGCCAGCTCTTGGCGTCCATCCTGTAAAATGTTTCTTTAGGCAACCTAGGGTTTTGGTTTATGTAATTTTACTCTTGGAACTCCATATGAGGGCTGACATATCTCTGGTTTGGAGACCAGAGAAAGATGTTTCTAAATTTTTTTTGGATGAGAAAAGACGTTCGGTTGTGAGGATTTTGCTCTCGCTTACCTTTTTTTGATTGATGTTTTCCTGGTAGTTTTAGCTAATCAATATTGGGATTTAAGTTTTTCGATTGTAGGATTTAAAAAGGAAGGAACCAAAGAAGTTGGATATTATTACTTGTGTCCTTACGTTTGATATCTGTTAACGTCTGAGATCTAATTTTATTGTTCTTCTCTATTCTCCGTAGTCAAATTCTGCTTATATTTTTATCATGGGAAGAAAAATTATTTATTATTCTTTTCTGCTTACAAAAGTCAGATTTTTGCTTTTGTGTTCATATGATCGAAGTAGGTAATGATGTCTTAATGTTTTCATGTTATGCAGGGAAGTTTTACGGGGCCAAGGATATTTTGGTCTGGTTCTAGCCTTCGCACTGAAGCTACTGGATATGGTCTGGTATAGCACAACTCTCCCTTGAATGTGTGTAGGGGTGTTGTTCCTTTTCTCAAATTTCTTTTTGGGGGTAGGGATGAGGACCTCTGGTAGAGTATGTCCTCTGTGTGAGAATGTTTTTTTTTTCTTTTTCATCCTTAATGTTAGCCCCATCTTCTGCAGGTTTTCTTTGCACAGCTCTTGCTTGCAGACCTGAATAAAGATTTCAAAGGAATAAGGTGCTTACTTGATTTTAATAATATAGTATTACTAGGATTTCTTGGAATACAACACGCCAGTTGCTTCTGTTTATGTATCCATATGGAGGCTCCAGTTCTTATTTTCAATTTATCATCTTCAAATGTTGCTGACCCAATTTTGTGAAAAATGATAAAATATGCAAATCTATGATATAGTTCTATCTGTGATTATTACGGTTGACTAGCAAATCTATGATTTTGAACATATTTCTGTATGATTTTTCCTTTAGATGTGTTGTAAGCGGCTGTGGAAAGATTGCATTGCATGTCCTGGAGAAGCTTATTGCATATGGTGCTCTTCCTGTTACAGTTTCTGGTATGTTCTTAACAGTAGTCGTCAAACTTCTTGAGTTATGTCATGAGATGGAATATTTTAGTAAGATCCATACCAGCTCACTTAATTTCCCACCAATAATTCTATTTTGATGATTACACACACGCACACGCACACGCACACGCACAAACACGCACAAACACGCACTTATATTATGTTTATAGTAATGTTTTATTTAAAAGAAAGACTTGAGTAAATTACAAGTAAAATGGATAGCCAGTGCATGAAGCAGAAGACACACCCAAGCACCACAAGGCCCAGTAGGCCTTAAGCACAAGATGCCCCATCCTCAGTTAGGAATATATTATGCTCATACGAATTAAAATGTTTGACAAAGAGAGGCAGGGAGTAAACTCTAGCTGCACTCAAATAGAAAGCGATAAAGTTTGATTTTTTACTTCCAACATTTTACTAGTGGTTTTAAGCCTACACATGTTTTTTTTTAATTAAATAGTACCTAAGCTATTTAATTTTATATTCACTAAGGTTCAGTTAGATTTACTTGAACTTTTTGTCAGGGGGTAAGCATTGCCAAAACTTTACTACACCCTGTAGCATTTAAAACATTCTTATGACTTGCACAGATTCAAAGGGTTATTTGGTGGATGAAGAGGGATTTGATTATGACAAAATAGCACTTCTCAGAGAGATAAAAACTCAACAGAGAAGTTTGAGGTTTGTGCTTATGGCCATATGTATTGAACCTGTTGACCAAATTGCTCTGTATAGTTGTGTAGTTACTTTCAATTTGATTCTTTTTACATGTGATATGTGCAGAGACTATTCAAAAACGTATGCTCGAGCTAAGTATTATGATGAAGCGAAACCTTGGAATGAAAGATGCGATGTCGCATTTCCTTGTGCTACCCAGAATGAAATTGATCAGTCTGATGCCATGAATCTGGTCAATTCCGGTTGTCGTATACTAGTAGAAGGTATTGTTTACTGGTGACGTGTATTTTCTGGCATTCGCATCTGCTTTCTTTTTAAATATTTGAGTAATGATAACCAATTCTTTTTGTTATTATTGTTCTCCTTTTGTATCTAGGTTCAAATATGCCATGTACACCCGAGGCTGTTGATGTTCTAAGAAAATCTAACGTTCTAATTGCTCCTGCAGTGGCGGCTGGTGCTGGTGGGGTAAGATTGCTATCTTTGTAATTCATGCATTTTAGATATGCTAAAATAATGATATTTTGAAATTGATAGTTCAAAATTTGCTCCGGTGTCATGCTTTTATATGGTCCAGACTTTAAAGTTAAGCCGAAATAAACCCAAGCTGGTTTACTTATATAACATTACTGAATTTAGTGTCCCATGGAACCATCATTCAACATCAATGGTTTTTGTAGAATATAAATCTTTACTAGAAGCTTGCCTTTTACCTGAATATACGAAGTTGTTGGCGTTTCACCCACTAAAAGTTGGCTGTGAGTTGAAGCTCTAATTGAAACATATTATATCTGACTAATAAACGTGTTAGGTCCTACTGGGTTCTAAGTTTTCAATGACGCTCCTTTTGAGAATATAAAAATCTCATATGGGTGTTGAACTTATATATAATCCTTGACCTTTTACATTTGATGGACTAATTTAACAAATTGGAGTTAAAAAAATGGCATTGGAAGGGGTAGTATCTTGAATTAATTACACTGATACTGATCTGTATATCGCTTCTAGTTATCTTACCTTTTCTCCCCCTTTGAACTAGTGTTCTCTATCTGTTGTATGCTTTGCTTCAGGTGGTTGCTGGAGAATTTGAATTGAACCATGAGTGTAATTCAGTGAACTGGTCACCGCAGGACTTTGAGTCTAAGCTACAGGTGAGGCTCTCAATATTTTACCTTGCTAGTATAAGACTTTACTGTAAGTAGTTTCAGTATGCAAATCATCAATTTTCTTTTATCATATTTTGAGTAGAGGAACAGCATTAATTTTCTTGCTAGTAAAGCTAAACTGTGAACCCCCTTCCAAGCATCAACTTAATGTTTTCTTGAAGGTCTTGAGGTGGTTTCTTTTATGATGTCTGATTTCCATTTATATCATTACTCTCAGGAAGCAATAAAACAAACTTACCAGAGATCCCTTAAAGCAGCACTTGATTTTGGCTACTCAAAAGAAAGTCCTGAGTGAGTATTTTATGATATTGACAATGTTCTTTTCCCTTGTGATAATTGGTTATGATCAGTGTCTTACAATTTTCGTATAACTGAAATATTGGCTGATAGTTTGGTATTTTCCTCCCTTCTGACACCAGAAGGTGGGTGGAGCGAATCCTTGACCTTTATTTTCAGTATTGGGCTTCCTGCAACGAATTCAATGAATATTTCAGTATTCTATTCTCCGTCCTTCATTTATGTAGTATCCCTTTTATTTTCATGATGAGACTTCAACTAGTTGACATATTTCTGTCACAAGATACTGTACACTATTTTATGAACTGAAGAAGTCTTGCTGCTGTGTTTATTGAAAAAAAGGAAAGCAATGATTTGTATCATTATATCGTGTTTAAGTGCCTAGAGGGATGTTTGGTTCACATTGTATTGCTCCAGAAAGATCAAATTCTCATATATCAAGTCATTTATCTGTTTGACAGGTATTTGGCTCATGGAGCGGTGATTTCTGCTTTTCTGACTCTTGCTCAAGCTATGACTGATCAGGGTTGTGTATAGAACTTGAGGATATTATATACTTATTGGCATTGCTCCCCAAGCTGATCTGTGTTATCAACTTTGAATGATTTTGCAACAAAGAGGTCGTTGGCAGCAAACTGTAGATCTTTACCAGCAGATCCCTCAATACTTTTTTTTGAGTTGATGGTGGCATCAAAGATGGAGCATATTCCTCTGTAACATTTTGTAACCTGTATGTAATGTAACTGCTGTAACTTGGAAAGTTGGAAAATCGTAATTGTGAAGAATAAACTATAATACTAAGAATGAAAGTGAAATTGTGTAGTAGTTGAGGGATAGGATAATTCGTAGGAGGAAGGGTTTGTTATTTGGCTGGATGAGCTTGGGTTCATTATTTACTAGTTGCTTGTATTACTGGATATTTGGATAATGACTGAGATTGGAAATAAATATAATGATTTGTTGTACTTAGTAGTACATGAATATTAGGCTTAATCCGATTTAATTCTAAGGTGGTCTCTTGTGAGCGCTTTCAATCCTGTAGGAGGTAAAATCCGTTCGTTCTTTTGATCAGGAGCATTCTTCTGTCACTCAAGCGGGGGAACATGTATTCCTATATATAAGGGGGGAATTTTTTTTTCTGAATTCAAAGAGTGATAATATGACATATGAGATTAAGGGATTTGGGTTACAGACTTTGCTGTAGAGTATCTAGAATACGCTCTGGGGGATTCTGAAACCAAACAAAACCATGCCATGAGCTTCATAAGCCAAGTTTGCGAGCCTATGTGCTACGTTATAGGGGAGGAATGTGAACATTAATGTGAAAAGTATATATCAGAGAAAGAAATAGTATCTAAGAGAAGTAAATATAGAACTAAAGCAATTAACAAAACTCAGAGTAGTCAAGTACTTAAGTAACAGCACGTCTGTATTAGAGGTCGGAAGTTGCCCCTCCGCTGGTTATTTTTCTCACTGGTTGCTGGCAGCAATTACAAAGGGATTTTTACTTGAAGTCCAAGTAGGAGGAGCCTTCAAAGTATATATTTCATATTTAAATGTTATTATAACAATACTCGTCTTCTCGATCAACACAAGCATACTTCTTCTCAACATTCCTGATGAATGCTTTTAAGAAATTGCATAAGAGTGATAAGATAGTTGAAGATTTTTTTTTTTTTTTTTTCCCTTTTTTGGGTCTGAGGATTGGTTCTGAACTTATGAAGCTATGATCCGGTATGTCATTCAGATGTAATGCATTATTAGTTGCCGGCCGTTCTGTAAATTAAGAAGGCATATAGTTACAAAATGTGAAGGTGAAAACGATGGTGAAGGCATAATTTCTCAAGGTCAAGTAAGGACAGAGTCAGTGATCTTAGTGAAAATGATGGTGAAGGTATATGTTGAGATATCAATCCCACGTCGAAAATATGAGATTTTGTCTGTGGGTTTATAAAGGTTTGGGTTACTCTATCAATTGTCAATTAGTCTTGCATGTGAATTTCAGGCTACTTTATCATGGTAATTACACGCATATCTTCCCCTCATCTATCTTCTCCTTTGCTTCCTATCTTTACATCGGGTGAGTTAAATATCTATTTTATTTACTACTTCTTTGCATTTTTGTGTGTGCATAATGTAAGTAATATGCAATGAAACTGAGGTCTAGGTCCTCTCAGTTTCATTCTGAATTTTGTGATTGATCGCACGGTCATATACAGTTAATATCAATGTAATTCTTTGCATAGGGAGACTTCAGCCTATTGTGTTATTCTTTCTATTACCTTAAATGGGTTTTGTGATATTGGCAGGGTGATCAAGTCGAAGGCTTTCAGCCAATTTGTGTGGTTCAAAGTTCAAACTGACAAAGCAAGCATTGAGATGAAGGCAAAAAAAGAAGACAAACAAAAAGCATAGATTGTCAGAGTAACAAGACCTCATCCCTTCTTATCCCTCCTTTTCATTTTCAGTAACTTCTTTAAAGTTGTTTTGCAAGGTCTATGTAACTAAGTGTTGTTGTTAAATCGCAGACTATAAATACCTTAAACTTCTACACGGGTACAACCTATGGAACTGCTTTTCTATGAATTCCCTATTGTTTCATATGAGAAAGCACTGTATGCTATTAGTTCAAGGTTCATATATAATACTTACTACGTCCCAATAACTCGATTTGTTTGTATTTGCAAGTCATAAATTGGAGATGTTTGAGGCCTAAAATAAAAGAACATATACTCAATTTGTATTGATGATATAGCGACGGCGACTATAAAATGTATTAGTACTGATGCGCGCGTAAGAGAAACGTCATACAATGTATTGCTGCTGTGTTGTATTACAAAACTTCAGACATATAGCCTCAAATAACCGTTCAAAGTTATATGTTAACCATGATGAGTATGATTCCACCGTTTATATGCTAAATGTGTGGCAGTTTTCATGTCACCTTTTTGGTTATGTCAAAGAGAGAATATCCCACGATCTACAGATTGGCTGGTGCGTTAAGAAAACCACCAGTATCAAAATTACTCACAGTTCTTGACATGTATACAAATTAGGGTGGTGCGTTACATTTAAGTGATTTAACCCTATTATTAACACAATATCTTATATTCTAAGTTACATTTTAATAACGGCTTTCAAGTTTCCTATTGCCAAATAAGGGCTCTTCGTGTGTTAGGGTCTAAGAGGTTTGCTAGGAAGAAACATAGGGTTCCATCTGTTAACATAGCTTATGTTGTAAATACTTACCAGCCTTCCTGCACGGAGCAGCTTATTATATAAACAGAGATTTCATGAAAAAAAAAATTTAAACACATTTGTTATAATCTTCGTTGCAGGAACAAACGACTTTTGGTATTTTAGCTAGCCAAAATGACTTTTTAGCTATTTTGGTTAAAATTTGACTACAAAATGGCTAGTATTGTTAAAGATGATCTAACCATGATGTAATTTCAGTTAAAACCTAAACTATACTAGTTTCCATTAGGGGAAACTAAAAATGATTCTTTGCTGATTATCTGTAATCAGTCTCCGTTAAATCATGGGTAAAGCCTCTTCCAAGGCCTCTTCTACGGAGATCGATCACCCCCATCAACACCTCAATGCTTTCTGAAAACACTAAGGTGAGCTCTCTTTAAGAACCCATATTTACCAATTTTGTTTAAATAAAGTTTACCCTGCTTTGCTTAAAATTGTTAACGCTTTTGCTTGTACTCTGAATAAAGAAATTGTATATTTTTCCACTATGTTTTCAACAATTCAAACCAGTAGGTTTACCGAGCAAGAAATTGGTGCATGTTTTACTGAGTTTGCAGTTTCTAACAATTTGTGCTGTGCAACTTTCATATGAATTATCAGCCATCCAAACTCGCTGATATGGACCAGTAAGGGTTTGACATCTGTGTTTTTCATTTTAAGACTTTATTGTTTAAAACAATTGATAGTCGCATATATAACAATTGACTTCTGGGAATTACGCGTCTACCTTCTTATACCTGTTAGCGTGAGTCATGAAGTTAATTTAGGAATGTAAATTAATTTGTTATTGCTTTCCTATTTTATACGTGTAGTACATGTAGTACATAGTACGTAGGGTTTGTACATCTTGTATCTCTTTATATAGCCTCTTCTGTGAGATGAATAGAAATCAGAAAATTTATTCTCCAAACCTCGTTATATTTGACTTGGTATCGGAGCAAAGATCCGAAAGGACTTTGTCTCTTTGTTTTTCCGCTGCGATTTCGTTGACGTTTTCCCAACGATTTTTTTTTCCTGACGACGTTTTTCCGTTCGGGTGTTTTTTTTTTCTATCACGGGTTACTGTTCACGTTCTCCAAACAAGGCAGCCTCTCCGGTCTCCAACTGTCGCCGCCGTCTGTGCCCAGAAGCTGCGGCCACCGTCTCTGCCCAGGTCGACGTGTAGCCTGACGCGATTTGTTCAGAAGTCCCAAAGAGTAACCGCTGCCGTGCCTAGTAGTCGACGTCGATCCGACCTGTGTCGTTTGTTTCAGATCCGATTCGGTTCTCGGTTCTCTTCCTACCCGGCTCAGTGTGATCCGACCCAACTTCAGCTTGACCCACTTGCTCAACCCGACCCGGTTCGTCTGTTGTGACCCGACCCGGTTTCAGTTGCTGTTGACTGGTAGTGCAAGGGCGCTGACAGTGCAAGTGCACCCAAAGCAGGTTTTCTCATCCTTGCTTTATTGTTGTCACTGCATAAACTACTGATTTGACATTTGTGTTACAATGGGTTCTAGAGAAGAAAGTTCTCAGGTCAATGATGTTCAGAAGTTTGAAGTATCAGTCAAGAATTCTGAAAGTGGTTCCTTTGGGGGGACCAAACTCAATGGAACCAATTTTCGAAAATGGAAGAAAATCATGACGGCTCATCTCCGAGGGATGCACAAGATGGGACATGTAACTGGGGTGATTGAGGCCCCTAGTGCAAGTAATGTTGCTGCTTACACTAAGTGGGAAGATGATGATGGTCTTGTGATGTCAGTTTTGTACAAGGCCATGAATGAGGAAATAGTTGACCTGGTGGAGCAATGTGATACTGCGCAGGCAATTTGGAAGACATTAGAAGATTTATATACTAATGAGTCTGACTTCATACAGGTTCATGAGTTGATGTGTACTGCTGCAGCAATGCAACAGAATGGGCAGCCAGTGGCGCAGTATTTCACCAAGCTGAAGAACATTTGGGCTGAAATTGATGTGAAGCGTCCTTGCAAGATCAAGAATCAGGAGGATCTTGTTTGGTACCTGAAGGAAAAGGAGCTTGAGCGAGTTCATCACTTCTTGAGAGGCCTTGATGCAAAACATAACAGTGCCAAAGGAGAGCTGCTCAGAATGACAGAACCTCCTAGCTTGACTACAGCTTTCACATATATCCGTAAGGATGAGTCTCAGCAGGAAAGCCTTACTCAAGCACAACTTAAAGTCTCTAGTCTCACTATTCAGGCAAGAGCACCAGCACCACTCCTTCAGCAATCAAGTTCCGTTCCACTCCACAGGCAAGGACCACCACCAAGCTTTGGGAATCAACCTCGTTCTCCTTGCTCTTACTGTAATGGTGACCATGCTCGTGAATCTTGTTGGAAGTTGTACCCGCATCTTAGGCCTAAAAGGCCTACATATCGTCCCAAGGCGAAAGCAGCTATCCAGTTGGTCCAGGAACCAGACATCTATGGGGTGGTCGGACGTGATCATCATACAGCAGGAGGTGCCACACCCTCAGCATCTGTCACTAGTCGTGGCAAGATAGGTATGGCCTTAAATATTTCTCACTTTGTTGGTGGTGATACATGGATTATTGATTCAGGTGCTTCCGATCATATGACTTATGACAAATCTTTTTTTAATGAATTATCATCTCCACCTGTACCTTATGTTACTAATGCCAACGGTGAGGCCTTCCCTGTTTTAGGAAAGGGGTCAGTTCGTATCACTCCCACAATAGTGCTAAAGAATGTGCTATATGTACCTGCTTTATCTCATCATTTGATATCTGTCCCACAGTTGAATGTTGAATCCAAATGCTCTGTGACCTTTTTACCTATGTATGTGATTTTTCAGGATCTTCTCACTGGGGAGTTACTAGGTCGGGGGTATCTGAAAGGCAGGTTGTTTCATCTGGATCAGACGTACGTAGGGGAGAAACCAGGAGCACAGTCCCTGACGGCTTTAATGTCCAATTCTGACAAGCTAAGTGAAGTTTGGTTATGGCACCGTCGCTTAGGGCATCCATCTTTTAGTGTTATGAAAAAATCCATGCCTTCTTTGTTTTTTGGTGTGGATGAGTCAGTCTTACATTGTGAAACATGTGTTTTGGGCAAGAGTCATCGCTCCACTTATTCATCTCGTATTTCTAATAAAAGTGTCATTCCTTTTGAATTAATTCATTCTGATGTTTGGGGACCTTCAAAGGAATCCACTGTGTCTGGTATGCGATACTATGTGTCATTTATTGATGATTGTACACGTCTTACTTGGGTTGTTCTTCTTAAAACTAAGGATGAGGTTTTTCCGGCTTTTCAAGCCTTCCTTTCTGAAGTCCAAACGCAATACAATGCCCAAATTAGAATTCTTCGCTCTGATAATGGGGGGGGGGGGGGAATATGTCAATCGTGTCTTTCAGTCTTTCTTACAAACACATGGGATTATCCACCAAAAAACGTGCCCTTACACACCTGAACAAAATGGGGTATCCGAAAGGAAAAATCGTCATTTACTTGATATGGCTCGTTGTATTCTCCTTAGTGCCCATTGTCCCAAGAATCTATGGGGTGATGCTATCTCCGCATCTACCCATCTCATTAATCGTCTTCCTTCTACTGTCCTCCAGGGAAAAGTACCATTTGAGGTACTAGCTTCTTATATCTCTTTATCTTCCTTTCATAATCTCTCAGCTCGTGTTTTTGGTTGTGTTGCATTTGTTTATATCCCAAAGAGTCAAAGGTCAAGTAAATTGGATGCCCGGGCGATTAAGTGTGTGTTTGTTGGCTATGGGGACCATCAGAAAGGGTACAAGTGCTATCATCCACCTACTAGGAAGTATTATGTCACTATGGATGTTACTTTCTTTGAGGATATGAGCTATTACACCTCTTCTGATACTGCTCTTCAGGGGGAGAACTCATATTTTGAAGAGCTGTATCATGGAGAGGGGGAGACAGGTCATTCAGTTGAGGTTACAGATACATCAGAGGTTCAGGGACAAGAAGATGACAGACAGGCACCACCAGATGATTCTGGTATAATTGCTCCAGAGATTCAAGAGTCAGACACTGCAAGTGTTCCTGCTGCAACCGTTAGTGTTCCTACTGCAACCGTTACTGCCCCTCCTTCCTTGCCTGATGTTACTAATACCCCTGACTCATGTCTCCCTGGTACAGAAGATCTTCCATCTGAGGTTAGTAATTCTATTGGGGTTAATACTAGTGATGCTAATAGTAGACAATATGTGTTACCAAATAGGTCTACTCGGGGTAAACCAGCAAAAAAGTATGAACCTACCCTTCAAGCCAAAACTAAGTATCCTGTGACAAATTTTATGTCTACCAAGAGATTGTCTAAGTCATATGAATCATTTGTGAATCAAATATCTGCTGTATCAGTACCTAACAAAGTGCAGGATGCATTGGGAGATCCAAAATGGAGAAAAGCAATGGATGAGGAAATGGAAGCATTACAGAAGAACAATATTTGGGAGCTTGTATCTCCACCACATGGAAAGAAGGCTGTGGGATGTCGCTGGGTGTTTACAGTGAAGCATAATCCAAATGGGCCAGTGAGTCGATATAAAGCACGTCTGGTAGCAAAGGGATTCACCCAGACATATGGCATTGACTATGATGAGACATTTGCACCAGTTGCAAAGATGAACACTATTCGGGTATTGCTCTCTCTTGCTGCTAACTTAAATTGGCCTCTTAAACAGTTTGATGTCAAGAATGCTTTTCTTCATGGAGAATTTATAGAGGAAGTGTATATGGATCTGCCACCTGGATATAAAACTGCTCCTTCAGGTAACTTTGTGTGCAGATTGAGAAAATCTTTGTATGGTCTTAAATAATCACCTCGTGCTTGGTTTGGAAGGTTTTCACAGTTCATGAGGAAGATTGGTTATAAGCAGAGTAACTCAGACCACACATTGTTTCTCAGACATCAACAAGGGAAGGTAACAGTTCTGATCATATATGTTGATGATATGGTTGTTACTGGTAATGATACTGTTGAGATGGATAGATTGCAAAAACAGCTAGCCACAGAGTTTGAGATGAAGGACTTAGGTACACTCAAGTACTTCTTGGGCATTGAGGTAGCCAGGGGGAGTGAAGGCATCTATCTGTGTCAGAGGAAGTATATACTTGATCTATTAACAGAGACAGGTATGTTGGATTGTACTCCAATTGATACTCCTATTGAGCAGAATCATCGATTAGCAGAGTATCCTGATCAGGTACCTACCGACAAGCCTCGATATCAGAGGTTAGTTGGACGTCTGATTTATTTAGCACACACCAGACCTGATGTTGCATACGCAGTAAGTGTGGTGAGCCAGTTCATGCATAATCCCAGTGTAGATCATATGGATGCCGTTGTAAGGATTTTGAGGTACTTGAAGTCCGCTCCAGGGAGAGGAGTAATGTTTTCTAGGCACAGCAATATTCTTGAGGTATGCGGTTTTACAGATGCAGACTGGGCTGGAAATATTACAGACCGGAGGTCTACATCAGGATACTTTACCTTTGTGGGAGGTAATCTTGTTACTTGGAAGAGTAAGAAGCAAAAGGTTGTGGCTCGGTCTAGTGCTGAAGCAGAGTATAGAGGTATGGCTCATGGAGTGTGCGAGTTGTTGTGGCTGAGGAGTGTGTTACGAGATTTGGGTGTTAAACCCAAATGTGCTATGCAGCTGTATTGTGACAACAAGGCAGCTATCGATATCTCACAGAATCCTGTGCAACATGATCGTACTAAGCATGTGGAAGTTGATCGTCACTTCATAAAGGAGAAGCTAGATGCTAAAATCATTAGCTTTCCTTTTGTCCCTACAGAAGAGCAACTTGCAGATATACTCACAAAATGAGTTTCTAAGAAGGCCTTTTATGACTCACTTAGCAAGTTGGGCATGGTTGATGTATATGCGCCAACTTGAGGGGGAGTGTTAGCGTGAGTCATGAAGTTAATTTAGGAATGTAAATTAATTTGTTATTGCTTTCCTATTTTATACGTGTAGTACATGTAGTACATAGTACGTAAGGTTTGTACATCTTGTATCTCTTTATATAGCCTCTTCTGTGAGATGAATAGAAATCAGAAAATTTATTCTCCAAACCTCGTTATATTTGACTATACCCTCTATAGGTCAACACAAGCAGAGGATTTAAGAACAATACCATTAACGCATCCATATATGAAGCAATAGAAATGGATCCCAATATTGCTCTTTTATCTACATCCTCATGCATGAGAATTGAAAGACTATGGCTTGTATTGCGGTGTTCGATCGAGAGCGGTAGAGGAATTGAAGGAGCACATGGGTTAATTCATTGCGCGTCTTGTTCATTAAGTCATTCTAGCCTTGTACAATTACCAGAGACATATTATTGAGTAATTTTTGTTCTTATAAAATTAGCTTTCTTCTTCAATCATCTCTACCCCCTTCTTCTTCATTTTTTCATTACCATAAAAAACCTAGCACTGAAGAGATGTGGAAAGAGTTGCAGGATTATCTATATATAGTTCGTGGTTAAATTAAATGAATATTCGATGTTTGACGCACACACACGACGAATAAGACCGGTCGTCACCATGCTTTACAAACTCTTATTTCATGTTGATATAGACGACTGTGAATTCTGCTTCATTTCTATTGAGCTAGCTAGCAGGCCTGGCCGTGGGGCAAGATGGACCAGGCCTGGGTCGAGGGCCTCAAAATTTGGAGGCCTCAAAAAAATTTTATATAGGCCTATAAAAAAAAAATTAAAATAAGAGTATATATAAGACATGCCGTCTCTTAGTCTCTTACTCTTTCTTTAATTCTTTTCAATTTCCAAATCAATACATAAGAAGATCGTGACTGTTCCGTCCAAAAGCCAAAAAAAAAAAAAAAGGAAAGAAGAAGATTGCGTCTCAGTAGAAATCAAAGAAAAAAGAAGACAAACCTCCAAATCTTTGATTGAAAGGAATGAAGGAAAACATCCATTCTTAAGCTAAAAAGGTACGTTCTTTTACCCTTTCATCTTTATTCTTTAAACATCCATCCTCTTTGAATTTTTTGTATATGTTTGGACGTATGATATCTAGATATTGAAAAACACATACTCTTTGATTTCGTATTGATGTCCAGGCAAAAACTGATGCTGATGCTTTAGCAAAATATAATTTTCAGAATTTTGAGTTCTTGTTGGGAATGATTATATGGTATGAGTTGTTATATGCGGTTAACAATGTCAGCAAAGTTTTGCAAACTGAAGATATGCATATTGATATAGCCATCAAAGAATTGGAACGTCTTCTTTCTTTTCTTCAAAAGTTCAGAGAAACCGGGTTTGAGGAGTCTTTGATTGAAGCTAAAGAGATTGCAAGTGAGATGGAGATTGAACCGATATTCATGGAAAAACGGACAATTCACACAAAAAGACAATTTGATGAAAGCTCTACTGAAGCAGTGATACAATCAGCTACAGAATCCTTCAAAACCAACTACTTTCTCTACATAGTTGATCAAACTATTTCTTCATTCAAAACCAGGTTAGAACTATATACATTATATTTAATTTTTAGTTAAGGAGCATGATATATATTTATTAAGTTATTGATTTTTTTTTAACCAGGTTTGAACAATTTAAGACATATGAAGAAAATTTTGGACTTTTGTTTGATTTGGATAAGTTAAGGTCTGCTGATAGAGATACATTGAAGAGCTTTTGTGCGAACCTCACAGATATATTGAAGCATGGCGAGATTTCTGATCTTAATGAGGATGATTTATTTCATGACTTGCGAATGTTGTGTCAAGATTTACCCATTGAAACAAAAAGAGGAATAGATGTGTTGAATTATATAAAAGATGTGGATGGCTGCTATCTACATGCTTCGATTGCTTATAGGATTCTGCTAACCATATCAGTCACAGTTGCCTCTGCAGAAAGAAGTTTTTCCAAGTTGAAATTGATCAAAACTTACCTTTGGTCTACTATGTCACAAGAAAGATTGAGTGATTTGGCTATGATATTTATAGAAAAAGACATAGTTGAAAAACTTGATTATGCAAATTTGATTAGTACATTTGGATCTAAAAATGAAAGGCCAGCTATATTTCAATGATACATTTATATTTTGATATGATTTTTTTGTAATATTTTGAGTTTTTTTTTTTTTTGGGGCCTCAAATTTTTTCTTGCCTGGGCATTTATGGACACAGGGCCGGCCCTGCTAGCTAGCTAGGCCTCAGAGATGTACTGCTTCATTTCTAAAGCTTGTTACTGTTAGTGATCGCAGAAGATCTGTTAGTACGTATAGGGTTTTGAGAAAGTTTGTTTTTTAGATATGTTTGAGAAAGTTTGATGGCAAAGCTAGCTCACAGTTATTGATCATAAGGGCATCATGATGTTTATTATCAACAGGTTTCTGTACTATGTTGTTTATTATGAGGGGCCTGGAATTTGGTGCTCGCTGTACGTACATACATGGACCAGTGGCGCAGAGCCAAAGTTTAGAATTGAGGGGGGCCACTATATACAATCTTCATACTCGTGAATTGAATAGCTAAGTTCAAATGATAAATTAAATGTAGATGATAGAGCTTGGGGTGTCATGGCCACTCTTCGCCTGTGAATAGCTCCGCCCCATGGACCCTAGTTAGAAGATTAGCAAGATTACTGTTTCTAGCGTGCGGATTGGCTAGCTAGTGGCTACCGGAATATTGTGTTTGGCGGTCTGTGAGACTTTGATCGATCGTGCTTTTTGCTGGTTAAGGAGTGAAAGACAGTCGAATCGAAGGAGGAACCGGAATCTCATTGGGGAAAGAGCATTTGAGTAGTGTTAGTCAGTGAGCAAGGTAGGGCTAAAACAAAATAAAAACACAAATAAAACCTGGTCGAGAGCCGTTATTTTATTATTGATAAATGAATAAATTATTTATTTATCGATAAATCATTATTTATATTACTTTAGAGAATATTCTTTGTGATTAAAATTTTATTATATAACATTATATCTTGATCAGGTTATCTAAGATAATCAAGATCTGAATTGTAATTACTCGATCCTAGATGTTTCTTCGAGAAAGACATTTCAAAGTAGTGATCGATAGCTATGAACTACTTGCTATAAAAAGAAAAATAATCTATATGGTGTATGCATTGCATTAAATATGTATCAAGCTCAATTCTGTTAAGATCGATATAGGAAAACTAAGGAATTATAACGTGGATATTTAAGGAAATATATAGTTAATTGGAAAAAGTAAAAAAAACAAAAAAAACTATTTTTTTAAGCTAGTTGACAAATTTTTATTAAATTAGAATAAAGTCTATAACGGTTACCGTAAGTAAAATACAACGTTACATAATTAAAATACCTAAAGGTTTCTAAATGGAGAGCCATCAAGTTGGCTTGAATTAAAGCTGGGGCAGAATATGAAATGATCCTGTGTGGAATGACGCCATGCTCGGTAAGATTTGTGAAACCTAAAAGGTAGTAGAAAAATAAAACTAAAGGTAAAAAAGTTGTAAAAGGGCCTAAAAAGCCCAACTTCTTGAATCGGCCTAGAACGACCAAGGCCAACTGCAAATCTTGCTTGGGTCCCAGACCTGACCCGAGGCCCAACCCAACCCCATACCCCACCGGATCATTGAGTGGGAGTTTGAAACGCGCGCACACGAACCAAACCACAATTGATGCCAGAGTGCTCAATTAATTTGGACTACAAGCCTGATAGTCTCCCCAACCAGACGTGTTGTTGTAGCCGTCGTGAGAGCCGCCGCCAAATCTTGTATTTCAACCCAAAGACTAAAAAATCAAGAGGCACAACCATCATAATCATTTAGAAGGATCATAGCCCTCTGGTAACCCCATGGTCCTCCTTTCTTAACCCATATCTCATCTTCATTGGTGAATCGAAGGTGAATGAGATGAAGCGGTCGCCTCTTGCATTGACCCTCACCGGATTCGAGAGACGCCACATAGAGCACACAACACTCTTGAAAGAATTGAATGTTACTACCCTTGCAGTATTGAGCCTGCCAAAGAGAGATAGACCTTCGGTGCTACGAAACCCTTATCATGAGGGCACCGAAGGTTACCAAGGTACACTGGTTCTTCTTGGTTGCTGAGAGATAACTTTGAGATGAGTACTCTTGTTGTCATAGAGGTAGTAGAGGCCACCTGGAAACCGCCATGGATTTGGAACGATGCCGCACGACTGTGAAATAACCCTAACCCTAGAGAGAGAGAGAGAGAGAGAGAGAGAGAGAGTCAGGGTTCCAAACTGAAAGAATGTTATAGGTAAACTTCGTTTAAAATGATGTGGTAGAAAGCAACGTGCAACTTGAAGGACATGATATGCGGCCGGTATATAAAATTTTTGTTATTATTTAAACAGAATAACAAGTAATGTTAAAACTAAAGTTAATATTTGTTTTTCCTTTACAATATTAATATATAGAGAAATTTTATATACACACAAAATCTTAATACACATCAATTTCATAATACATCACTTATTTAATTTCTCATTCTAATATTTACTGAATACACAACCCAAAGTACCTAAATTACCCTTAATATAAAAATCCATGAAATATCTTATTATGTGACTATATTAAGACTATTATTATTGTATAATTAGTATATATTTATATAAATTAACATTTTATAGATGTTCATATCTATTACTTGTGTTAGATTCATTGTTCATTTAAAATCTTAAACATGAAAATGATAAAAAAGGATGAAAAATACATTTGTGAATAGTAATATAACGAAATAGGTGTTTATATGTATTATGTATAAGAATTACATCGTTTCACACTTTGACACTCTAAACTTGGAAATTATGAATCTTTTAAGGACAAAAAAGAAATTAATTGATTATCTAAATTTCCTTAAAAATGTTTTGTTTACTTTAATAGTTTCCCCAAATAAGTTCTCGGTTTTAAAAATTTAATTTGTTCCCTTCCATGCCAGAGTTAAAAATTTAACTTGTTCAATAGTTCACTTTATAAGTTTCCAAAAATAAGTTTTCGTTTTTAATTTGTTTAATATTTCATATTATTATTTTTCAAATATAAAGTTCTTTGTTTTTAATATTTTAAGGGTGTATTACACATGTCTTTTTTCATCATTTAACATTTAACATACCAATCAAATCTGATTTGAAATATCAAATATTAGGGATGTGTATTAACGTTATGGGAAATTCTATGGTACTTACCCGTATGTGATACCTACATTTACAAATGTGACAACATATTTGTAGTCAAAGTGGTAATGCTGAGTCGTATTGTTTGTAATCTTGTTCTAATAATTGTAATTACAAAATGTACAACTATTTTACAATTTTTTGAACAAATTGTTCTCATAGTTGTAATTTTGTTTCTTCATGTAAATAGTGTAAATAAATTTGGTAAATTTGTTCTCAATGTTGTAATTTGATTCATAACATTGTAATTTTTGTTCAAGTACATGTAAAATAAAAGTATGATATATATCTCAGTACCATAACTTGTCTATTAAGTTATTTTGAGTGTGTATTTAAAACTTCTCTAAGATATATTGTAGAACCTGCGTAAGTGGCTAATTTAGAGAGAACTACGAACAAGCAAGTTAGAGCAAACGTACAATGCGACTAGCTTTAATTAGATCCAAAATAATTGTACCCTATAGCCTGTCAACAATTACCTGCGTGATCAATTTCAACTTGCAAGAGACATAAAGAGAATCAAATCTCCTTAGAAATTGTGTATTTTTGTTACCCCGCAAGAGAAATATCTGCTTGGCCATAAATGAACTCGGGTTTCATATATGTTCATTCTTTAATTAGTAGATGCTGTTAAGAGAGTAAGACTAGTTTAGTCATTGTCTATTAAACCCCTACATATATATGCTATGAGGTGTAACTGTCCCAATTAATGCAATATACAAGATGTAGTCTCAAGTTTTCCCTGCGTTTCTTTACTTTCCTGCTCTGCATCTTTTCAATTCAATAAACTTAGAATCCTTTTAGATGTGACTCTGAGTCTCTGAGAGACCAACAGATGGAGAAAGTCGAGTAAACTAACTAACATATGTATCTGAGAAAATACAAATGTGTTTTTCTCAAATAATAATTTCATTATTGGGAACCTTAAGGTCGGCTATATATATGATCGAGCCCGTGCACTTGCAAATGGGGCAAAATAAATAACAACAGTAGCAGAGAGAGACACAGAGAGAGATGGGGAGAAGCAGTACTTACTATGATAAGCATCAAGGACTGAAGAAAGGAGTCTGGGATCCAAAAGAAGACCAGATTGTCAAAGACTACGTCAAAAAACACGGTGTCGGAAAATGGAGCAAATTATCTAGGGAAACAGGCAATACATTAAGTATAAATTTTAGTTTCCATTCATATATGTATGGCACAATATATATGCTTAATCTGACTTGCTGAACTCTTTTATAAATTTAATGATGGCCATCTTGTTTCGTTTATAAGAACCCTACTGCATGTATTTGCTGTGTGCAGGTTTAAAGAGATGTGGGAAGAGTGTGAGGCTCAGGTGGTTAAATTACCTGAGGCCTGATATCGTTAGAGGCAACATTACCGAAGATGAAGAAGAGCTCATTGTCAGGCTTCACAAACTCTTGGGCAACAGGTGCTAATAATCCCTTATTTTACTTCACTGTATAATGCGATAGTATAGAGCTAACCTATTGTACCCAGACAACCAATAATTAAGCCTTGTATGCTGCCTGAGTTGAGAATGCGGCCTGAGATACACATGTATATCTTTACCAATTAAGCAACCTCTTTTTAGGGCAAAAGTTTGAGGTTGCCGCCTGAAATTAGGGTTTGTGCTTTGGTTCCCTTGTGGTTATAAGCGCCATGTAGCTAGGTTTGATGAAATTATATCGAAAAATGAACGAATCAGGCTTGCAAGCCTTAAACTAATTTGCCAGGAGAATTGTTATGGAAAAACACCGTGCACAGCTTTGTCAGCAGCAGGATGGGCAATGAAACTGATTAGGGCATTTTGTTTTGGTCCCTGGATGTGCCTAATAAAATTAGGAGTTCAGTTGGATATAGTGCTGGAAACTTTAGCTTTCCAAAAAAGGAAATTGATCAATTGAAATCGTACTAAACTAATTATGCAGGAGGTAATTAATTAGTACCCACGTACATGATTCCTTATTAGGGTTCCTCTTTATTAACTTTTGGTTCAATGTACACTTGTTGTAGATGGTCATTGATAGCCGGAAGAATACCAGGGCGAACAGATAATGAAATTAAAAACTACTGGAATTCCTTCGTAAAGAGGAAGCTGCAACCAGAAAACCCCTTGGAAGTGCCGAGAAATGAGAAGATCAGGGAGGACTTGCCATCCTCCGCCGCGGTTGCCGCTGCCGCTGAGGACAGCCCACATTTGACAGAAAACAATGTTAATGAAGAGGAAGACGATCATCATCAGTATCATGATTTTGACGTTGGAGTTGGCGTTGAAGTTGAGTCTGATGCGATTAATGATAACGGTTCTGGTGATGATGAACATCTGAGGGATGACCTTTGGTGGAACAATTTCATGATGGATCTGAATGGTACCGAATGCAACGTATCGGAATTTCAAACTGACTTCACCGAGATTTGGGAATCTAAGGAGAACGTTATCGATCCCCGTCGGAGATTGCAGCACCGATCATCATGACATGCCGACTAATAATTGATTCACTCCCAGCTCATTTGGACCTTGATTGTTCTATAAATTAATTTCTGAAATGTTGCTGTACGAGCTAATGTATTAATAATAATGTCATCCCCATTGTGTTATATATGATTATACTTCAATTTATCTGTTTCTTCAAATTAGGGTATATCTGATCTGAAAGACTTCATTTTCCCTCTTGAAGTGAGAAATTTCATCGTATTTGTTAAGAACATCGCTAAAAATGTCATCCCCATTTGTTAGTGACTTCATTTTACTCGCTAAAAAAAAACATCGCAACAACAAAATAGTAATTGAATAAGTGAATTCATGATGACATTAAGTGAGTACCCTAGTTATAAAAATAAATAATTTTGATTAAAGTCTGAGTTACTAATAAAAAGTTGCAGATCGATATCGTATTAATTACAGAATCCAGAGAACTATCTTGTTAATTATTGTAGATTCTTTCATCCTTCAAACAGTGAAACAGACAACAACAATCGTATTATTAAGAACATGAATAGACGGAGAACTGTTGGAGTTAACTTTTCAATTCGGTAAAAAACCAAGAGCGGCTTTATATGCCATATTCATATTCTCTGTTTCATTAAACAATTGCAATAGTGACATAAATCTAGAATATTAGGCCACGCATTATAGCTTTCTTCTTCGTCTTTGGTCGGGTATTTAGTTTGCAGGTGCATAGTGTAAATCAACAAACTTCTAATCCACCTAGCTAGGGCTAGCTAACGCAGTGAAAGCTATAGGTAGAAAGGTGAGATCGGTAGACAAGCGTTGAACCGAATTTGAAGGTGATAAGTGAGATAAATCTCTGAGTTTTCTGAAATATTATTGAATTGTTAAATGCCTAATACAACATAGAGGGTGTCTTATATAAGCTCTAACCCAAGACTAAATCATATTTAGAATAGAACTAGGAAATAACAAAACCTATTGGAACTAGAAATCCTTAATGAATCATAAATCATAATCCTAAGAATAATAGGAAACTTAAACTAGCTTACGACGTTGATGTTCCAGCTGCTCCTCGAACTCTTCTGCAAGTCGGTCTACATCAGTCTCCTCCACTTGAGAAGAACTCGTCCTCGAGTTGATATTAGGATAGGAAGCATGGTCAACTGCCTGAAATTCATGGATATCACTTACATTGAAGGTCTTCGAAATTCCCATTGATTCAGGCAAGTCAATGACGTAGGCATTATCATTGATCTTTCGTAGCACTTTGTATGGACCATATTTGCGAGGTTGAAGCTTGTTATAGGTGCCAGCGGGAAACCTTTCTTTGCGCAAGTAGATCATAACATAATCTCCTTCTTTGAACACCTTCTCTAGCCTATGAGAATTTGCATGTGCTTTATATTTTGCATTGCTTGCCTCTAGCTTCATTTTGACTTCTTCTTGAACTCCATGCACGTCCTTAGCCATAGACTCGACTGCCACACTAAAGCCTTTGTCTCTTGGTATATTGGTAAGATCAACAACATGCTTCGGTGGGGAGACATACACCACAGAGAACAGAGTCTTTCCAATTGAACGATGTATGGAATTGTTGTATGCAAACTCAACTTGCGGTAAGACGTAATCCCATTGTTTTGGTTTATCTCCACAAGTACTCCGTATCATATTTCCCAATGTTCGATTCGTAACCTCGGTTTGACCATTAGTTTGCGGATGAGCGGTGCTACTACGATTAAGAGCAGTCACAAACATCTTCCACAATGTAATCCAAAAGTGACTTAGGAACTTAGTATCTCGATCAGAAGTGATGCTACGAGGTACCCCATGCAGACGAACAACTTCTCGAAAGAACAACTTGGCAATGTGAGAAGCATCAGAGGTCTTTCGGCAAGGAATGAAATGTGCCATTTTAGAAAACCTATCAACCACCACAAAGACAGAGTCGACCCCACGTTGTGTTCGAGGTAACCCCAGAATGAAATCCATGCTAAGATCTTCCCAAATGCCGTCAGGAACCGGTAGAGGCATATAAAAGCCGGTGTTTTGTGATTGTCCTTTCGAAGCTTGACATATATAGCACTTCCGGATAATGTTGCCAACATCTTTCTTTAATTGAGGCCAATAGTATCTCTCTTCCAGACTTGCAATTGTTTTGTCTCTACCAAGATGACCACTTAACCCACCACCATGCAAATCACGTACCCACATCTCTCTTAATGAAGATTGGGGTATGCATAGTTTGTTGCCACAGAAGAGATAACCTTCATTTAAAAAGAAGTCACTGCATGGTTCATGCTTTATGCACTTGCTCCAAATCTCTCTGAAGTCGTCATCATCCTCATATAGTTCCTTTAAAAATTCGAACCCTATAACTTCTTATGACAACGTCACTAATAATTAGCTCCTTCGACTTAATGCATCGGCCACTTGATTTAAGTTCCGGACTTGTGCTTAATTACGAAAGGAAACTTCTGTAAGAATGTAGCCCAACGAACATGCATCTTGCTCACATTCTTTTGGCTATTAATATACTTCAAAGCTTGATGATCGGTGTAGAGAACAAATTCGCGTTGCACCAAGTAATGCTCCCATTGCTTTAATGCCCGAACCACGGCATAAAATTCTTGATCATAGGTACTCTACTTTTGTTGAGGTTCGCTAAGCTTTTCACTAAAATATGCAATCGACTTCCTTTCTTGAGATAAAACTGCACCAACTCCTACGCCACATGCATCACACTCCACCTCAAAAACCTTATCAAAATTTGGTAAGGCTAATATTGGAGCTGTGCACAATTTATGCTTGATCAAGGCAAAACTCTTCTCTTGCTCTTCTCCCCATTGAAATTTTCCTTTCTTGAGGCATTTGGTAAGAGGTGCGGTAATGACACTGAAATTTGGAACAAACCGCCGATAAAACGTTGCTAAACCATGAAAACTTCGCACTTCGCTAACGGTTTTCGGAGTAGGCCATTCCTTAATTGCCTTCACTTTATCTTCATCCACATGTATTCCTTCGGAGCTCACTACATACCCCAAGAATAACAATTTTTCGGTGAGGAAAGAACACTTCTTCAGGTTGATGTATAACTGATTATCTTGAAGAACCTCAAGGACTTGTCTAATATGCTCGAGGTGCTCTTCTTCAGACCTGCTATAGATGAGAATGTCATTGAAGTAGACAACCACAGACTTTCCAATATATGGGCGCAATACTTGGTTCATGAGATGCATAAAAGTGCTCGGGGCTTTGGAAAGTCCAAACGGCATCACCAACCATTCATATAAGCCATCTTTGCTCTTAAAAGCTGTTTTCCATTCATCTCTGGGTCAAATTCGAATTTGGTGGTATCCGCTCCGCAAATCAATTTTAGAGAAGAACTTTGATCCTCCAAGAACATCGAGCATGTCTTCCAAACGTGGAATTGGAAACCTGTACCGAATGGTGATTTTATTGATGGCGCGACTATCAACACACATACGCCAGCTGCTGTCTTTCTTTGGTACCAGTAACACAAGAATTGCACAAGGACTTATGCTTTCGCGAATGAACCCTTTTTGTAACAAGTCTTCGATTTTCTCCCTCAAAATTTCATTCTCTTTCGGACTCATGCGGTAGTGAGGAAGATTAGGCAAGCTAGCTCCCGGAATTAAATCAATTCGATGTTGAATATTTCTCATCGGTGGTAGCTCATCCGGTAAATCTTCTGACATCAACTTCTGGAAATCACTAATTATATGCTTCACCTTTTCTGGAACTTGTGCCTCCATTACTTCTTGTTCGGTGGTGTAGAGACCTTTCATCACAATAGGACAACAAACAAGTGCTTCCTTAATTCCATCTTCAAGCTCTCGTTTAAAACTTGATAAAGTGAGAAAGTTTGTTGTCTTCATCTTTCCATCATAATTAATTTCATGCGGGATACTAGGCTTCAAGACAATCTTGTTTTTTTCCCACAAAAAGTTGTAGGTATTCATGTACCCATCAAATGCCACTCTTACGTCATACTGCCACGGCCTTCCAAGCAGAATATGAGAGGCGTCCATGTCTACAACATCACACACCACCTCGTCCTTATATGGTCCTATAGTTATGGGAACTTTGCAAGTTTCTGTCATAGGCTCCATAGGTCCCTTTTTAATCCAACCAACGGAATAAGGTGTCAGATGTTTTGTTGTAGGAAGCTTGAAACGGTTGATCACTCTCTTGCACACGAAGTTCTCACAACTACCGGTGTCAATTATTAGATTGCATGCCATGCCACCAATGATACACTTAGTGCGAAATATGTTATGCCTTTGAGTGTCGGGTCCTTGCTTTGCTAATAGAAGTCGTTGGCAAACTAGGAAATGCGGGATGTCATCAAAATCTTGGCCTTCGATTTCAGTAGTTGCAATCTCAACCTGCTCTTCATCATCTTCATGTTCTTCCACATAATGCAATCTCTATGGGTTGGGACACTTGTTGGAAGTATGACCAGGCATAAAACATCGATTACACTTTTCTCCCATCGGTTTGGCATAGTCCCCTAAGCTGCCAGGTTGCTCTTGTTTTCGAAACGGAACAATAGCTTTTCCTCGGTCTCCACTACTTGTTTCTGTTCTAACTTGCTGCTCTCTTGTAGGCTCTTTAATTTGCAATCCTTTTGAAGTAGATGGTTCAAGCCAATTTTTGCGATAACTCATGGTAGTCTGCTGCTTAACTTTACTACTTGCTAGTAGAGTTTCTGCTTTTAGAGCTAAGTTCATGGTTTCCGCTAGAGTCCATATTGTCTGCAACCCTATCTTTTCTCGAATTTCCGACTTCAAACCATGTAGATACCTTGCAACTTTCTGAGTCTCTCGTTCTTCAAGTTTGTTTCGCTCGCTAAGTCGCATAAACTCATGGTTATAATCAAACACAGACCGATTATTCTGAGCGCAGTCATAATATTTTTCAAACAAAGTCTGCTCATAATCTCGAGGTAGGAAACGTCCCCTGAGAAGGGCTTTCATCTTTCGCCATGTTTTGACAGGTTGTTTTCCTTGTCGAACGCGAGACTCCTGCAAATCATCCCACCAACAGGCGGCTGTGCTTTTTAACTTCCAGGCAACCGTCTTCACTTGCTTATTTTCTGGAACATCCATTAAACTGAAGAACCTATCCACTTCTGAAAGTCAATCAAGAAACTTTTCAATTTGTAAGTTTCCATAGAAGAAAGATATGTCTGCTTTCATTCGGTAATTTTCTGCATGGCGATTTTGTTGTCGATTGTTTGGTGGGCCCCTTTCTTCTTCTTCCTCAGAATCATAGTTTTGTTCTTGACGACGGCGTTGGCCTCGGGCAAATCCTCCGGCTCGCACCTCCATCGTAAGCTGCTACACAAGAGTTGTTAAATTTGCCAAAGCATTGTTGGTGTCTTGACGAAATTTCTCAATATCTTGTTTCATAGCAGTAATCTCCCGACCAGCGTCGGCGAGTGTTGTGACAGGAACCTCCGCTTCGTCGTTTGACATCGATCCAGGCGAGACCAGGCTCTGATGCCACCTAACGCAGTGAAAGCTATAGGTAGAAAGGTGAGATCGGTAGACAAGCGTCGAACCGAATTTGAAGGTGATAAGTGAGATAAATCTCTAAATTTTCTGAAATATTATTGAATTGTTGAATGCCTAATACAACATAGAGGGTGCTTTATATAGGCTCTAACCCAAGACTAAATCCTATTTAGAATAGAACTAGGAAATAACAAAACCTATTGGAACTAGAAATCCTTAATGAATCATAAATCATAATTCTAAGAATAATAGGAAACTTAAACTAGGTTACGACGTTGATGTTCCAGCTGCTCCTCGAACTTTTCTGCAAATCGTTATACATCACTAGCTCGAGCAGAAAATCGAAGACCCAAACCCAGTAGCTTTAGACATCTGCTGTTTTCTTGATTTTCATCTGTTATATAACTGTATAACGAGCTACACAACCCCGATCGAGCCTCGAATAAGTTCGGAGCTGAGTGGCAAAAAAGAGACCTATCTCCGATGATCAATAGGTTGTTTCCGATCCACGTTTGGACGTACATTTTCGAACAAGTGGTAGTTTCAGGCTTTCAGCTGTAACTGTCTCTTCCCTTCTCTGCATTAGTTACTGCATATATGCGTTTATGGTTCCGGTGTGAATGGCCCCATTAGGTAATTACTCCCTTCTCGATCAAATTTGAGAGGCCCCCCAATGTGAGATTTTTGCAGTGCCAGAAATCCAGATTAAGAATCGGTCAGTGCATGACTCCACTCCCAACTGTAAACGTGCAATATGTATTTTTGAATCTAGCTAGCTATGAGAGGGACGCGTCATACATAGATGTTCAGAGACCAAAATAAAGAGATTGGGTTGAGTTGGATGGATATCACTCTCTGTGGATGTGATTCAATCCATCTCATCTTAAAATTATGTGTCATAATCTGATTGGATCGCCTCTGTGTCATTTGATTATTGTCGGGAAGCTCGACACCTAAAAATTGTGGGAAGTTGGTTCCATAGTCTTTTGCCTTTTCGATCGATCTCTTGAGGTTTTATATAAATGCGCTCTCCTATTAATAAATTTGTGAAAACGATGTGGCTAAGTGGTAGCTAGGTTGCATCATTTCCTTTTGTTATATCATGTCGACATTTGCTTGAAGTGACTTCCATCCCTTCTATAAATTATTGTGTTTGTCGTACTAGCTACTTAAGTCCAGAAGTAGATATATGGAATTAACGTTATATTTCCGGCCGGCCATGAGGGGGTATATGTAGCTGAGTAGATCCACAAGCAATCCTGCAGGTTCTACATAAGCACGTATTCGGGTTCCACTACTTGTGTTCAATCTTTACCTCTAATTACCAGTGTTAATACATAGCCAAGAACATTTGGCAATGCCGAGAATGTGATGCGATCACCCAGTCGCGGGAGACCATTCCGGGCAAGACCTTCACAGGCACCTAAAGAGTGAAGGTCCAGCAATAATATACTTGCTGGAACCACTTCACAACTGGTAAACACCCCCGAAAAGAGAGAGGCTGAACAACACTATGAAAACAGTCTCATATCGGAAACTAAAGGTAGAACTCCCAATACTAGCCTATAAAGCAGGCATGAATTCCCAAAAGAGGTAAGTTCACTATCTTCTTCCCATACTCCCACACTATACAAGTAGCGACCAAACGCTGACTTAAGCCTCGGAGATTCGAAGATTGGGCCACCACAGTCTCAACTCCTGACGCGTTGCTACTTGTGCAGCCATAGGAGCAGGAACTAAGGATTCGACCTCCCGTCCCGAGAACTCGGTAGGAGGTAGAAACAACCAGAAACATTAACTCCGAGAGAGTGCACACAAAGATTAATTAGGAGAAGAAAAACAAAAAACAAAACTCAGGGTGCATTATTGAAACATGCAATATCATTGAAAATACAAAGAGAGCTTATATAGCATGATCGAGTTGAGACTATGATAAGAACGAGGGACTGAAAGGAGCCTGGAATGCAATATTGAAAGCCAGATTGTCAAAGACGACATCAGAAAACGCCGTGTAGGACAATGGGGAAAATAATTATCTAGCTAGGGAAACAAGCAATTCAGATTTAATTTATTGTTTTCATTTGTAGATTGTAAATTAATTTGTAATTGTCTTTTTGACCTCTCTGGTGGAAATAGTGCATCCATCTAGATCCCAAACAAGGCTGTACCTAAGATTTAAAGATTTGAGGCGAGTTCCAAGAATGGGGTGTTATGATGGTCATAGGAGAAAAGAAAAAAATCTAATATTCTGATAAGAAGGTCTGGACTTTGCAGCTTGGTTCTCTGAAAACAAAATTCATGAAGCAACTATGGGCGGCGGCATGCAGTTTGCACAGGTATCAATGAATCACATTCCGGCGACATGAAATGTTGATGTCCTCTTTAACGTACTGGCAGGAGAAGATTTGGAAACCATCATCACCATTTTACCGTCCAACTTGACAGATAAGGTTTCGGCATCCCTGAGACTAGACTGGGAATTGAGCCGCTTTGTCTATGCTTCAGTGTGTGCCACGTCAAACCGGGGTCCGGAGAAATTTCCCGGCCAGAGGCACTGTAAGGGAGAGATCAATGTGCAATGGAGGGAGAGCCAGAGGCAATGCAACCATTCGAATACCTCGAGTGACACACTGGGAGAGTAATATTCATATAACATAACTGCTACCACCAATGCCAATATGCCATAACCATGGATGAACGAATCCATAGAGTTTGTCGTCCTCCCTAAACCCTAAACGGGCATCCGGAATATTAATTATTTGGTTTACTGATTGGGGAAGAGTAGGGGATCGAGAGCAATCATGGCGTGTGATCTAATGTCATCACTCGAACTCTCTAATTTGATTAATTTCCTGATACATCTAGTCTCCTGTTCCTTTGGAACTGTGTCTGACCAGCAGCCATAAAATCGAGTGTTAATTGGAGCCGAAGACACTTCTAACACACCCGAGTCCAGGCGGGTTCTAGCTAAAAGCCACTACTTCCTCGATCTTGCTCAACTGCTAGCTGCTGCTGGTGGTGGTGGTGGTGGTGGTGATAAATCAATAACTTAAAAAGCATCAAGGACAGTAGCAAATTAAACTAGTAGTCGTTGCTTCTAATTAACACACTGCTAAATCCGATAGTCTGAATGCAATGATGAAGTTAGGGCTGTTAGGCCAATCTGCAGCCTAGAAGAAACATATCTAGCTAGATGGACTTGTTGTTTTCGAGCTTCCTACTGGCGGTGGTAGCTGCTGCTGCTGTGTGAAATGCCCTTTTACCATTGCACCATGGTATCAACTAATCGACTTTAGGAATGGTCATGGACTGGGGTGGATTCACCACCAAGGCTCACGTCAATGCTCCGATGGAGATGCATGAAATAAGTTTATGTATGGTGTAATACCTACCCCATTTATCTTCCTATGATTCACTTGTAGATTAATCAAGTTTTTAATGAGGCAAGTTTTTATATATCCCCTCTTTGATTGGATTCAGTTTGTCATGACTGAATTCACCACCCTATTTCAGTATTTCTGGCAGAAAGATATATTGCAACTGAGCTTGTGAATAAGAATATGAAAGACTCGGCTTACGTCGCAAAGTCATCAGCATTGAAGACTCGGCTTGTCTTTTCTGCATGGGTCAAGTAGAAACAGGTACTCATGTTTTCAAAAATTGTCCCTCTATTTCTTGTTTCAGGTTGTTTGGACCACTAACTCTGCATGCAAGACACAAGAGAGCACCCAACAAAAACAGTAGTTGAATGGATCTTATACATGTTGGATGTTTTGTCGGTGGACATGAGGATCATTTTTTTTGGGCTTGTAGGCTATATGGTGTGAGAGAAATAATGTGTTATGGCAGAAGTCTCATTTCAAGCCCATGAATTTGATTCAACGGGGTGGAAAAATTATGGAGGATTATCAAAAATAGCATCCCAAAGGCAGTGAAGAAAAAAGCTAGGCCTCGTGTTAGGTGGGAATGCCCACCTAGGGGAAGGCTGAAAATAAATGTCAATGGAGCATTTTGCTCGGACAATGGATATGGGGGAATTGGGGTTGTAGTGAGGGATAATGTTGGCATGGGTATTGCTGCAGTAGCAAGGCCTTTTCTACATGCACATTCGGTTCTTAATATGGAAGCGGAGGACCAAGTGTGAATGTAGGGTTGGTTATCTTCTTGGTATTCACCAAGGTTGGACGAACATTGACATTGAAAGTGACTCTACCACCCTTGTGGCTGCTCTTAAAAGTAAGGAGAAAGATCTCTCGGGGGTAAGCCGGGTTATAAATGATTGTAAAAGTTATTTTAGTGCTTTTTAGTCTATTAGAATTCGGCATATTTACTGTAAAGCAAATGGTGTTACTAATAGACTTGCGTACCTTGTTAGTAATTGTTCCATTGATAATGTGTGGTTAGAGGAGACTCCTGACATCATTCATGATGTTCTCTCGGGGGTAAGCCGGGTTATAAATGATTGTAAGAGTTACTTTAGTGCATTTTCAGTCTATTAGAATTCAGCATATTTACCGTGAAGCAAATGGTGTTGCTAATAGACTTGCGTACCTTGTTAGTAATTCTTCCATTGATAATGTGTGGTTAGAGGAGACTCCTGACAGTATTCAGGATGTTCTCTCGGGGGTAAGCCGGGATATAAATGATTGTAAAAGTTACTTTAATGCCTTTTCAATCTATTAGAATTCGGCATATTTACCGTGAAGCAAATGGTGTTGCTAATAGACTTGCGTACCTTGTTAGTAATTGTTCTATTGATAATGTGTGGTTAGAGGAGACTCCTGACAGTATTCAGGATGTTCTCTACAAAAATCATAGCTATTATTTATCTGTAGTGTGGGGTTTAAGTACTACGTGTCCCGTCGCCAAAATTTGATATTATTATAATAAATAGAACTGGGCGTCGGGTGGGGATGAGGCTCCCAGCTAGGCTGGGTTCCAAAACCCTTTAAAAAAAAAAAATTAATTGCAACTTTTTTATATTTATTTTTTTATTTTTTTAAAATAATCAGTTACGATTTTTATAAATTTGGATAAAGCCTTGATTACTCTACGAAGAAAGTAAGCTAATAAAAAAATTAAAGATGTTCGGCAAATTTCAATGAAAAAAAGCTGTTCGTCAAATGGATCATCATGATATCATGATAACAGATTTTGGGCATATACAGAATTACTGAAAGCGTTGAATTTGTTGAACGAATTTATAATCCAATCCTTGATGTTGTGTCTTGACTGAATCTTTTTCTTATTAGACTAGAATATCTGTTAGATATCAAACCCTGATTTACAGAGATTCTTTATGTAATGTCTATATAAAGGCCAATCTATCAATGAATGAGTAGACTTTTTTTCTCTCGTATTCTCATATTCTACAACACGTTATCAGACTTAGTGCCCTAACCATGAGATAATAGGCCAACCATCCCGAAAAACCCAAAAACCTTCGAAAACCCTAATTTGCCCGTTTCGTTTTTCCCGATTTTCGGTCGGATTTTCCTCTATCCACGGCCGGAATTTCATATCCACAGAAAACCCTCGACGTCCCGATTCCAACCCCACCGGTCTCACCCCGAGAACCGGCCGGAAGGTTCCTGAACCGGCCACCGAAAGTTTCCATACCGCCGCCCCCTCCAACCACCGGTTCACCACCTTCCAGTGATGCTCCTCCTGTCAAAATTTCAGCTCCAAACTCGAAGCAGAAGCAGGAGAAAAGTTGTTTCTCCTCTCGGCAACCTCTAAAAATCAAAGATTTCAAGATTGCTCGTCTTCCAAGGAAAGCCAGAAAGGTTCCCAACCCTCGGTCGAAGCCTGCAATCGACTCAAACTCATCAGAGGTAAATTTTTAATTAAGGTTATTGCTTTCCGAATTTCAATTCATAGTTCAGGCTTAGTAGCATTTCCATCTATCCCCTCTTTATGACGGGATTGGTTTTTTTTAGGGGGGGGGGAATAGGGTTTGGGAGTTTTGGTCGGGGCTCCCATCCTCTATTAAACTTTGTGACTGCAACATACGCGTCACCATATATTTATGACTGTGATTACGCGTCGCTGCGACAGCTGTGAGCGTCGCCTACAAGGGAAGAATCGATTATGACTGCGATTACGTGTCCCCTGCTTTTATTTGCATCGATTTTATGACCACATCATTGGTTCACTAATTCCAATCCCCTTGTCTTTTGTAGATGACTTTGCCTCCAAGGCCTGAGTTTGAGATCCTCGATGTACAAGGCAATAATTACCTTCAATGGGCATCCGATGTTACATGATTGTTCGTCGGAAAAGGATTTACTTCCACTATTTTTCCTCCTAATGGTCCAGATGCAGTTCCCAGTGAGATGATCAAAGCCCAAGTCCTCAATCCATAAGGAATTGAAGATGCAATATCTGATGATAATGGATCTCAAAGAACTGTGGGACGACTTGAAGCTCCACTTTGATTAAGTACATGATGTACAGTTTCCAGCGTTGCCGGCAGGATGGCAAACCATCCGCCAACTTCTATTGCATTCAACTCAGCTCAATGGCCTTCCTTGCTTTCATTGCGGCTCAAATGCCCATATGCACGAAGATTGTCGTGCCAGCGAACATGCTAGAGATACCTATAGAAGACACAAGCAGTACTTGGCTCAAGAAGCTAACTTTACTGGGGGAGATGACATTGGTGCTGAGTCTTCCACCAATCTCACCATAGCAGATTTCGTAGGTAAAAAGCAAGCTAGTCCTGCGCACATGGATGCTGTAGATTTTGATTAAACTCTTTTGATTAGATGTTTTTTCTCTGCTATTTTCTGTTTGACACTTGTTTAGCCACAGTTATTTTTGACTTTTTAGTCAGTTTTTATGAAATTAGACATCCTTTGATGTATTTCAGTTGGCATTAATAAAATTTCTCCTTTATGTTCAAATGTGTTGAATGGATTGAGAATTTTACTCCCTTATGATCAGTTTGAATTGCACAAAGCTAAAAGCTTCATTACATGGCAAACATGCTAAATCCACATGTGTTTGTGGTCCTTGACTTGGTTATGGCATAAAGAATGGCAAAACATGAGAACAATTGCAAAAAATCGGCGAAAATACACCAAGGCAGCAAGATGTCGTGTATTGAGAGTGTTGCAGCGCCCCCTAAGGTGCCCCTGAGTGTCCCTGTTGTGCGCTGGGCAGCTGCCTCAGCCCCTAGAGGGCCCCTGCCGCAGGGGACCCTGCCGCACGTCTATGTCGGCAGCGCGCCCCTAACGAGCCCCTGCCACGGCCCTGCGCGTTGTTAGGTGCCACTGAGCTTCGCTGAGCCTTGGCCGCGCCCCTACCGCACCCCTATGCGCTGCAGCGCGCCGACCGAGCCCCGGACAAGCCCCTGTCATGCCGCGCCGTAATACTGCGCCCCAGCATGTCCTACATGTGGACAGGCCCTCGGCCACGCCATGCCGCGCCTCTACACACGCTCTTCCATGCGAGCTAAGCGCGCTACCAAGCCCTTGTGTGCCCCTGTGAGCCCCTACAGGGCCCTTGCCGTCTGCCAGCACTGCAAGTGCACTGCTAGCGCACTTTTGGTGCTGCAGCCAAGCCTCTAGGCCGGCCACATGCTATGACTTCATGAAAGTGAATTTCATGCCATGTAGTTGCACTCTTTTGGGTTCCAACTTGGTTTAAATTCCCGATTAACCCCTCTATGTTTAATTAGAGTGTTCGCCTTGTCTTGATCCAAGACTAATTAATTTCATATATTTGTGTAGATGTCTCATGGCAATATTGAGTGTCTAGCTGACAGTGGGACTACCCACACTATTCTGAGGAATAGGCTATTATTTACGGGTTTTGTGCCTCACGTATCCTCAGTGACAACCATGATTGGTTCCTCGCCTTTGATTCAAGGCAGAGACAATGCGCAGTTCTTGTTGCGAAATGACACAATGATGCATGTCACTAACGCGCTTTACACGCCTAAGGGTAATCGAACCTTGATATCATTTAAGGACATTCGTGCGAACGGATTTCACCTGGAAACGTTTGAAGAGAATGGACAAGAGTTTATGTTTATTACCTCTAATGATTGCGGCCGTAAACGCATCTTAGAGAAGCTGAAGAGTCAATCAAGTGGTTTGTATCTTACAACCATCAGGATCATCAAATCCTATGTCGTTTCTCGTAAGTTCTGTGACTCTGACTCATATGAGTTTTGGCATGATCGTTTGGAACATCCCGGACATAACATGATGATCCGAATTCTTAAGAATTCACATGGACATCCATTTTTCCAAGCACTGAAGCGTGTTGGAGCTCCTCCTTCTACCGAAATAAGTGATGCGGCCGTGCATGATACACCTGCCATAGGCTCGGCCTCCAAGGCCATTGCCGAGACTCCAAATGCCTTTATGGCTATCTCTAATGCTCACCGCTCGTTCTAGTGATTCTAAACAAAACATTTCATTCCTACAAAGAATCCAAGGTGATATTTGTGGACCTATCAAACCAGAGTGCGGACCATTTCGATATTTTATGGTTCTGGTTGATGCATCAACGCGTTGGTCACACGTTGCTTTGCTATCCATAAGAAAACGCTGCATTTGCTAAACTCCTAACTCAAATTATTAAGCTTCGGGCCCACCACCCTGATCATCCAATCAAGTCTATTCGATTGGACAATGCTGGAGAGTTTACGACTAAGTCTTTTGACGACTATTGCATGTCTATCGGGATTGAAGTAGAACATCCTGTACCCCATGTGCATTCACAAAACGGTCTTGCAGAAGCTACAATTAAGCGCTTACAATTGATAGCACGGGCCTTGGTGATACGTACCAACTTGCATGTTTCTGCCTGGGGTTATGCAATTTTGCATGCAGCTGCACTTATTCGTTTTAGACCCACTACAACCCAACCATTTAGTGCGTACTAGTTGGTAACTGGATATGAACTTGACATTTCACACTTACGCATATTTGGTTACGCGGTTTATGTGCCTATTACGCCTCCACTGCTTACTAAGATGGGTCCTCAAGGACGATTAGGTATTTATGTTGGCTATCAACATCCTACGATTGTCCGCTATTTAGAACCTTTGACAGGAGATCTATTTACTGCGATATTCGCAGATTGTCGCTTTGACGAGACATTCTTCCCGCCGTTATGGGGAGACATGACCGTTTATGTTCCAATTGAACGTCGAGAATTAACGTGGTTTGACCCCACTATGTCTCGTTATGATCCCCGCACTTCTGACAGTGATTTAGAAATTCAGCGTATTCTCGATCTTGGTAGAGTTACAGATTCGATACCTGACTCATTTACCGATATCGCGAAAGTGACAAGATCAATTATACCTGCTGCAAATGTTCCTGCAAGGTTAGAAGTCCCCACAAGAGGGACTTTACCGGCCGCACCCGGGCTCGGCAATGGCTTCTTGGACGCACCAGACGCTCATGGTGGCGGTGTGGCCATGGCCTCGGCTCCTACCAAGAAGAGGGGGAGACCTGTTGGTTCAGTAGATATTGTGCCACGCAAAAGGCGTGACAGTAAGACACTAAATGATCCACTCATCATCAACTCTATGAATCCTTCACATGAGATTGTCTTTGACTATAGTTATGTCCAAGAATCAACGTTAGCGTATCTAGGGGACGCCTCGGATCCAATGTTGATGTTAGAGAACAAAGAAATCTCACTAATGTTTACTGATGCGCACGGTATGATGGAAAGAAGTTTCATGACTATTGATGATGCTTTTGCTTATTCCGTCGCTCAAGTGATTATCGACAACGATGAGATTAAACCACGCTCCGTTGCAGAATGTCAATGTCGAGTAGATTGGCCAAAATGGAAGGAAGCAATCCAGACTGAACTAGACTCTCTAGTGAAAAGGCAAGTTTTCGGTCCGGTAGTGGTATGCCCACCGAATGTGAAGCCTGCTAGACATAAATGGGTCTTTGTTCGAAAGCAGAATGAGAAACATGAAGTCATGCTCTATAAAGCGCGACTCGTGGCGCAAGGATTTTCTCAACGCCCTGAAGTTGACTACAAGGAGACATATTCTCCTGTAATGGACGTTATTACCTTTCGCTACTTAGTCAATTTGGTAGTGTCCAAAAAACTGAGCATGCAGCTTATGGATGTGGTTACTGCATATCTCTATGGGGATCTTGATTCAGAGATATATATGAAAGTGCCTGATGGACTTTCACTACCCAAATCAAGTGACTCTAAACCACGGAGTGCCTATGCAATAAAGTTGCGGCTTTCACTATATGGATTGAAACAATCTGGACGAATGTGGTATAATCGTCTAAGTGACTACTTGATTGGGAAGGGATATAAGAATGACAATCTTTGCCCATGCGTGTTCATTAAAAGAACAAGTACCAAATTTGCTATAGTAGCTGTCTATGTTGATGACATGAATATCATCGGTAATCTCAAGGAAATTGATGAGACCGTGACCTACTTGAAATTCGAGTTTAAGATGAAGGATCTTGGGAAAACTCGATTTTGCCTAGGCTTAGAGCTAGGCATCGAGAGACTGAAATATTGATTCACCGGTCAGCTTATGTCCAAAAGATGCTCAAGCGCTTTAATATGGACAAAGCTCACCCACTTGGGACTCTCATAGTCACGCGAAGTCTGGATATCAAAAAGGACTCATTCCGTCCTACAGAGGAGGATGAGGAAGTCCTTGGAGCAGAAATTCTGTACCTAAGCGCTATCGGAGCTCTCATATACTTGGTACAATGCACAAGACCAAACATTGCATTCTCAGTAAACTTGTTAGCTAGGTTTAGCTCTGCGCCAACGCAATGTCATTGGACTGGTGTTAAGCACATCTTCAGGTACTTGAAGGGTTCAATTGATTTGGGCTGGTTTTTCCCTTACAAAATAACAGTTGAGAACATGAATGTTGATGTTTCAATTGAAGATTGCATTGCAGACAGTTTGGCCGAGCCCCTAAGGGCCCCTGCCATATCGGGCAGCAGCTTGGCAGCACAAGGCAGCTCCCAGCACGCTCCTGTCGAGCCCCTGCTGCAGTTTGCCTACGCGGGCAGCGTGCAGGGCTCCCCTGCCGCACGCCACCGCGCCCCTACCGCCCCCCTGAGTGCATCTGCCACACCCCTGCGCGCATCTGCCGACGCTGTTGTGCAGCAGCCGAGCCCCTGCCGCGTACGGCTGAGCCCCTATAGGGCCCCTACGCGTCCTCGAGGGCTTTCAATGCCGCAATTGAGCAGATTTTGGCTCCCAACCAAAATCAAATTTCCAAAGCTCCTTCCAGCTCAAAATTGACGTAATGTGGCATTGTCCCCTATGCTGAGACACCGAATGATGTGTTTGTCGGTTTTGCTGATGCTGAGTATTTGTCAGATCCACACAAAAGACGTTCCCAAACTGGTTATGTGTTCACGATTGGGACTACGGTGATTTCTTGGAGATCTACCAAGCAAACCCTTGTTGCTTCTTCCTCGAATCATTCAGAGATTATTGCACTACATGAAGCAGTCAAAGAAAGTGTTTGGCTTCGCTCTGTGGTAGCTCATATTCGAGAGTCAAGTGGGTTGACATTTACCACTGATGCACCAACTTGTATCTATGAAGACAATGCGGCATGCATTGAACAAATGAAGTTAGGATTCATCAAGGGTGATAATACTAAGCATATCTCGCCTAAGTTCTTCTACAATCAGCAACAACAACAGCTTTTGAATATCCAAGTGAACCAAGTGAGTTCCGAGGATAATGTAGCAGATTTGTTTACCAAGCTCTACCCAAATCTACTCTTGAGAAGCATGTGCGAAGTATTGGTATGCGTCGCTTATCTGAACTCCATGATTGATTGATTATCAGGGGGAGTTGATTATGTAGACATCAGAGGGAGTCTACGACACATGTTTTACATTTCAAGTTGTAGTTGGCGCGTTGTGTTTTTTTCCCCTTCAACCAAGTCTTTTGTTTTTACCCAAGAGATTTTTGTTTTACTTGGCAAGGTTTTTACCGAGGCAACGTTCATGCGTCATGTGATTCTGGTACGCGACACAAGGGGGAGTGTTGAAGGAATTTACATTTCTATCCTTGATGATATGTCTTGACCAAATCTTCTCCTTATTAGACTGGAATATCTGTTAGATATCAAACCCTGATTTACAGGGATTCTCTATGTAATGTCTATATAAAGACCATTCTATCAATGAATAAGGTTTTTACGCAAGAGGTTTTTGTTTTACTTGGCAAGGTTTTTACCGAGGCAACGTTCATGCGTCATGTGATTCTGGTACGCGACACAAGGGGGAGTATTGAAGGAATTTACATTTCTATCCTTGATGATGTGTCTTGACCGAATCTTCTCCTTGTTAGACTGGAATATTCGTTAGATATCAAACCCTGATTTACAGGGATTCTCTATGTAATGCCTATGTAAAGACCAATCTATCAATGAATAAGTAGACCTTTTTTCTCTCGTATACTTTACAACATAATTTTATTTTTTTGATGTGTTAGGCAAATATATAGTTTCATTAGTAAAGGTGATCGAATTGCCAAAAAAATCATCTACAGCATTCCTGAAAGCGTTGATGAAAGTCTTAAATGTTGTAGGTATTATATATGTAGTGAAGAATTCTATTGACTCTATCAAAAATAAAAATCATGTTCAGGAATAACAGGATACCCTAAAGCATTGATGAAAATCATAACTGTATTGGTATTATATATATCTAGTCAATACTCCGCACCAAAAAGGCAAAAACTACATGCTTCTCAGTTCTCAATTATAAAGCAATTGTTTTCTGATATCAAAATCCACTCTGTGGGCTATCTATGACGAATAACAGTCACAGACCTACATCTCCTCTTTCAATTGAGGATAAAGATAAGGCACCGGATAAACACCAAGACAAAGCAAAAGTGAGTACATTCTTCATCAACGCTATTGTTTCAAGACTTCAATTAGCTGCTCTCCTGGAAGAGTGGGAGGATGAGTCGGATTTTTCAGCTGCCAAATAGTGCTCAAGCATATCATCTTCATCATCTGCCATTAACAATAAGACATGATGATTTCTTCATTAGAATAAAGATTACTCATTGGCCAAGCCAGAAAAAAAAAATCAAAAATTATGTTATCTAGCTACGGTTGGCATCATCAATGGGATAAGCCGCGAAGATTTTACCTTCAAAGTCCTCATCATCGAAGTCAATATCTTCATCATCTTCTTCATCAGAGCCTTCTGCGGCTGTGGCTGCACCTCTCTGTGGAAGTAAGAAAAGGCACGTATTAATATATTGCCTTTGTAAACCAAGAAGAATATACAATTATATTACATATTATTTTAATGGTGCGGCTGTGCCTGTATTTGCTTGGATTTTTTAGTAATTCTGTCCGTATGTGTGTTTGGTGCAAAACTCAACTTCTACAGTTTATTAGGAGTCCAAATATATGCAAGTAAATAAATAATGAAATACCGCTGCAGCTCTTCCAGTTTCAAACCACTGTCTGCCTGTGAGCCTCTTTTCCTTGGGAGCTGAAAGTGCAGACTCGGGCATTAACCTGGAGGCCAATCAAATTTATAAGTAATAATAAAGGCCTGAAGCAAAGGAGATATATATATAATCAGAGGCGGACGTCCGCACGGGCGTTAAAGTGCGGACGTCCCTCCGTTCTCCACCGGACGGCGCCGACGACGGCGCACCTCCACCCCAGCAGCGTCCCCGACTACTTTCCCTCCCCGGCGAGTCCGCCGAATTCCAGTTTTCTGGTGAGATCGATCTTGTTTGAAGTTTTGGGTGATCTCGCCGGAAAACTAGAATTCGGCGGGGAGGGAAAGTGATCGGGGGGACGCTGCTGGAGTCCGCTCGGATGGAGGCGCGCCGTCGTCGGCGCCGGACGGTGGCGAATGGAGGGACATTCGCACTTTAAGGACTGTGCGGACGTCCGCCTCTGAACGGATCCGTAGATATATATATATATATATATACAGGCCCGTTCTGGTGCGGACGTCCGCACTCGGCTTAAAGTGCGGACGTCCCTCCGTTCTCCTCCGTCCGGCGCCGACGATGGCGCGCCTCCACCCCAGCGGACTCCAGCAGCGTCCCCGACCACTTTCCCTCCCCGGCGAGTCCGCCGAATTCCAATTTTCCGGTAAGATCACCCAAAACTTCAAATAAGATCGATCTCGCCAGAAAACTGGAATTCGGCGGACTCGTCGGGAGGAAAAGTGGTCGGGGACGCTGCTGGAGTCCGCTGGGGTGGAGGCGCGCCGTCATCGGCACCATTCGGTGGCGAACGGAGGGACGTCCGCACTTTAAGCCAAGTGCGGACGTCGGCTTTGGAACGTTTCTGTATATATATATATAGCCATTTGACTTTGAATATCTTCTTTCCTTTTGATCATTGTTATCCTTTATTTCTTGTCTTTTGGTTTTTTTTTCCCAATACCAATTATTTGTTTGAACTGGACACTAATTACCAAAGAAAAGGAATTTGAAGGCAAAACAAACTCAACTGTCCCATTATATTGCCAGCTAAAGCAAGACCCAGGTACTATGTATACTCTTTTATCTCAAATGTCTTATCTATCCAAATGAGAAGTAAAAAGCATAACAAATGAAGTTAATTTTTTTTAGAACGTTTTTGGATGAAAGAAATGAGGGTAATCAGTCATATGCATCTGAAGGCTTGACTAAATATTCTTCTCCAAACTGCATGGAATCTGTTGGTGAACATATATCAGAAAGGAAAAGAAAACTGTATGTTATATAATCAGCACTTTCAGTTTCAGATGCTTTCTACCACAATATATTCGGAGTTAGCAAACAAAACCATTATGAATTGATATAGTAACAACACTTACTTGGCTCGTTCAAGTGCCAACTCTGCTTCAAACATTTCTCTCCATGCCAGAAAAGTTTCATAAGTAACCGGTTCTCCATGAGGCACAATTATCTAACAGAGGAAAAGAATACAACAGTGTGAACCAGCTGCTATAGGCAATGCTTTTGAATGTCATCTATGCAATAAGACACTTTTTTAACACTAACAGATGCAAAATTCCAAATGGAAGAAATAAGTCCCATAAAAAAGTGTACTCCTAGTCATGCAATTTTCACTAATATCTAGGACCAAGTTCAGCGGAAATTGCAAGGAAAATGAAGGATGCAGAAGTGACGAAATAAAGAAATCTGAAAAAACAATTATTATCTTCTACAAGTTATATCATTACAGATAGAAAACTACCAAGTATGTAAAACGATTAACCTAAACCCTAATAACAAGCAAGTCAGAAACTTTTAGCTTATGCCCTGCATCATTTGTCATGTCACTTGAAATCTTGAATGGAGAAAATAATTAGAAAACTGTTTTAACATGCCTGATTAGTTTCATGCCGCAATTCCCTAGCTATATTTAATACATAATACTTGGATTTTAATTAATTACAGACATGTAACACAGAGCATAACTTATAACCATAAAACAATCAAATACATATCAATGCAATGTTCTCTGATATTGCATGGATAATTCTCACTAGATTATTGAAGCCAAATTCAACGTTGCTAGACACTTAGAGAACAAATCAAGAAGTATGACATGAAACATACGTCATCCTTTGCTGCTTCTTCTGCTGCTATAGCATCCTCAATACTAGTGTCTTGACCATATTGCTCAGAAAGCCATTCTTTAGCTGATGTAACTAGCGTATAGATCATAGCCATACCAAGATTTTCAGATGCCTGTAGATGACAAAATCAGGATTATTCATAATTCCAGATAACTTCAGATCACCAACTATGTTACAATTTATCACACAATTATAGTTATCCATAGACTGACCAAACGGACAAACAGAAAAGTGGACTAAAACCCCCCAACAAACTCCTGAGTAAAAGGATGTGAGCATTTCCTTTTGCAATCGGAAGTCTCACTAGCATGATCCGGAAGTATCAGATATTTCAGAAACTAAACCTCATATAGAATAGAGTGTCTCCAAGATTACCTCTTGCTGAAGCTTTTCTCTCAAAATTCTGATAGGTTCACCTTGTATGCCTCGTATACTGGAAGTGAAAACAAAACGCACAATCATTTAAAATCTCAAACAAGCATGCATTCAACAGATTTCCAACTTTCCAGCAACCTAACCCAGTAATGGGAACACTGATAGAACTAACCTAGCTGAACAATACTATCACGCCAAAAAGAAAAATGGTGAGCAGATACCATCGAAATGAATTATTTAAAGTCCTGAGCAATTGATTTTGTTAAATTGATTTTGAATATCCAGAAAAATATGGCAATAAAGAACACACAGATCTTTTTCATCCATACTAAAGATAGTACAATACTGAGTAGAGATTAGCATGGTGCTAGGTTGCAGTGTTGTGGGACTGACATACCTTCTCAGGTTCAAGAGTGGAGGCTCGTCTGGATATTTTTCCGTGTGTGAGAAGATCAAACCCAGCTGAACTGAAACAAAAATTTCGAAAACAGCTTGAGCCCTAATGAAATGTAAAGTCCAATTATACAAAAAACCAGGGAAAAAAAAGTACTCATGAAGATAAAGTGAAAGCAACAAAGAGAATCTTCAGAACATCACATAGTAAAAGAATCACCTGGAGCCGTAGTTAACTCATCTGCCTCATCATCCTGTTGAGAAGACAGTGAAATACGTATAAAAAAATTCTATGTCAAATCACACTTGTATAGTAAAGAGATGAAGAAGCATGACATGCATATAGAAGTTCTATGGCAGGGAGGATGTGGATTCCTAGAACAGATGCAAGCTCAATAATTCTTCTTTTTTTTTTTTTGGAGAAAAACAGTTTTTATTGAAAACACAAAAAATAAAACAGAGACCACCAAACTGGACACGAGAAAGATAAAGCTAGAAAACCAACCTAGATAACCATCCAAGATTGCGGCTGCTTTCCAATCAAACATAATATATGATAAAGTATAATTCTTAAACTCCCCAGAAACAGCCCCTAAGAGACGACCAAGACATTTTCTTCAGTGTATAATATCAGTATATTTCTCATGTTCCTAATTGCACACAGCCCTCAACAGAATCAAGTAGAAGCCAGGCCAGGGTGTGCAGGATACTGACTACCATAGAAATCACTATAATGGTGGAAAGATATTGGGTAAGAAACAAGCTCTTTACCCAACAGATAATTTAAAACTCCATGCTCTGCTGAGTACTGTAAAGTCTCTCAGCTTAAATTCAGATCATGTGTCAACACATTAACAAAGAAGCTATTTGAATGGTACAACTTCCGTAGAATACTCGTTACGCAAAATTTTGATCCAAATAACAGCATATAATGCAAATGATTACGTACTGCATTCTCCTTCTACTCAATCGAATAGAGTATGAACCACATAAATTATCTTAACAGTGAGGCTATTGTATATATGCCATTTAGAATGAAAGATCATAACAAAAGTTAATGAAACTACATACCAGCGGAGATAGTGTTATCTGAAAACATTTCTTGGTAGCATTTAACCCACTCTCACCCGAGTGAATTTCTAGCATTATCAAAACACAAAAGTTTCCAATCAAATGTCAATGAATATAACAAAACCCAAATTCCACTACAACTTAAAATCTGCAAAAGCATCACTTACCTTTGAAATCATCCATGAGTATTGCCTCCAATGCCTCAATTTCCATCTCCTGTTCTTGTTCATAATCTGCAACTCCAAAATGAAGTAAATTCTCACAGCAGCAACCATATAATGAGTTAAAGTACATATATTTCTGATAAAATTACCAAACCCAAATCCCTAACAAGCTGTAAATTCGTAATTGCCTTAAAATTCAGAACAAGAAGGACTATAACTAAGTAATGAAGCATGAACAGAGACCCCTGTAGTGAATCAAATCGATAAAGATCAAAACTTTATTGAAGGAAGGATCGAATTGGAAGTAATTACCCGTCATGGTTTTGATTGAGGGGTCTTGTTTGTTTCTCAGAGTTGTCTCTGAAACCGAATAAACCACCCACACACTAAGCGAGCTTAGCTGAAGAAAACCTACGACTGCAGGCAAAACACTGTCGTTTTGTTCGTCCTTTTTTTTTTTTTTTTTATTTATATAATTTCTAGTTTGGTGCTTATCAGTTTAATATAATTTCTAGTTTATTGAAACGATATCGCGGCCGTTCCGTTTATTTTTATTTTTTATCTTTCTTTTTTTTTTTTTAACTGAGGGCCGATTTTTGTAAGAAAGACCGGTATGGTTGTTCTTAAACTTTAATTAACAGAATCATATAATACATGGGAGATATAGAGCCTTAACTCTCCAAATTACAAAAATTAACGTATTTTAACATACACTGGTTAGCAAAGAATGCATTATTTGCTACTTTATTTGCTTTAACAAAACAGTAACTTAACAGAAAGATAATTGTAGTAAAGACAAGTGTCATAACAAATAATGCAGTTTTCTTACTATATTGCAACACGGAATCATATCTGACGACCCTCTGTTTCATCCTGCTATTAGAAGGTTGCGATCATTTAACAAAGTAAGAAACACTCGCAACATATTTAGGACACACAAGACACACAAGGTGCTCATACCGGGAGAATGCCCCACGTCTTCTTATTGAAAGTAGTAAATGATTAAAAACTAGAAAAACATAAAATGAAAAAGATAAGTGTCGTTTGGGCTTAAAGGTAGGACCCAAACCCAATCCTTAACCTTAGAAAACAAGAGATCGCAAGCCGCCATTAGAATTTGCTCGAACCTCACCACAGCCACCGGTAACGGAAACCATATATCGTGCACCGCTTAGCCTAGTGCTCCAATCCGTTTGCATCCTCGTTTCTTCAATGTCACGCAACCATGGAAGTGCACGTACAACCTCTTCCAAATGACGACCTCTCATGAGTCGTGGTCGTCTCCAAAAGACCTGATCCATATCAGAGCCATTTGTTCGAAGTTGCGCTAGCCGACACTATGGTCGTTCAGTGTATTCCATTTGCATGGGTGGCAAGTGCACAAACGTTAACATATACCACGCCGTGGAATATATGACCACCTTGCGACTTAGACTTCTCAACTAGACTAAATCACTACATCAAATACAAACATATGGTTGTTCATGTAATTCTTTTGGGGTCAATATGTATAACGCGGTAGCTAGCTAGAGTTCATTATATAAGAAAACTTAATATTGATCACCAAATAACTTGTGAGTGATCACCAAATCATATATGAGTGGATTCAATGAACACCAATGACACATTTACTTACTTGAAATGAAATTCATCAGGAATGAGAGATCGACGGAAGGAATGGGAGATGGAATGGAATAGTATGTGGAGATTTCAATTCCATTGAGTTATTTACTTATCACATGGAATTGGAATATGAATGAAACTAATTACGATTGATTTTGTTTACTTACAAGTGGGAAATTGGATTAAACTAGTATGATTATTAAATTACCTTTTAAAAAGTTGAGGTTATTTTAATTATGTGAGAATATTTTAGGTACAAAAAGTTCATTCCGGATGATATCATTCCTAAACCCACCTCCCCTCTTAGTATTACAAATTCGGGTTATCAAGGAATCAATTCCAGGTTTGGAGGTGGGTCCCATAACAATTCTCATTCCACCATGGACAAGTAAACACATGAATTTTCTTATTCCGTAATCATTCCCACATATCTCAATTACATTCCAGGTGAGTAAACGTGCCACAAGTTTCTATGACAGTGATCACTAAGTTAATGTGATCATCAAGAAAATTTATCTCTATTTAAATGGAACTAATGAGAATGAGTAGACAATCTTCTAAAAAAAAGAGTAGACACATATTTATATGTTCTTCTTTCTTAATACTTTTTACTTTTAAGCAAGCAAGTTATCTCATTATATAACACAAATAGAATTTACATCTCTTTTCTATTAGAGTAAAACCATGTTCTGTTTGGTTAAGACCAGTTTACAATTATTTGTTTCGATTACAAAAGAAAACTAGAACATAAATTAACAGTAAAAACCTTGTCTATAGCCAGACTACAAATGTCAAAGTGTAAAGTAGGAATAGCTTTTTGATGTAGAAAGTGATGTCAGCTACCAAAAAGCTGCTTCTGTCCCAAGTTTGTCATTGCATCTGTTAGAAAAATTGGCCTCTCTGCAAATGGGAGTAAATTGAATATAAGTGAAGAATGTAGCTAAACTTGAATATGTTGAACAATGTGTATAGATCCTTCAAAAACCACGGATCTTGTTGTTTAAGCAACCAATTGGAATCACCTTCAAATTTTCTCATGGGTATGTATAGACTAGATTTTGGATGTGCTTCATAGATTTTAAAAGGTTGAATTGCGTTTGTAATGGCTTTTTCTGACAGCCCCACTGTAGCAAGTCATTATGTACGTAGTTCATTGAAATATCAATAGAGTTGACAGCTGATTAGCCTGGTTTCAAAAATATCGTTTTATAATCTTTCACTTTTCCTTGTATCTTTTTCCTTTATTGAGTTTTGAAACCCAACCTAGGTCGGAGGCTCAGCTCTACGCACGGTTCTATTTATTTTATTAATAATACATTTTTGTATGGGGGAAGGGGAAGGGACATAAAACTTGCATCCCAGTTACATTAGTGATACAGTCAATCCTCGATAAATGAATGATTCGGTAAATTAGTAATCTCGATTGAATAATAAATTTCACTGGTTCCTGAATTGAGACCAGTGTATACTACCAAGAACCTTGAGTCCCAACATTATTCATTAATACACCTTGTTTTGTGGTTATCAACATCTTTAGATCTCTTTCTTGAATTTTAAAAAGCATAAGTTGGAACCATACTCCATCATAAAATTATCTAGATCATCTTGGCGCCAAAAAGTGATGGTTTAAACTCCTCATTATCTTGAGGTCCAGACTGTTGAATATTTGATCAAGCATTATTGTCAATGATCATAGAGATGCCCTGAAATTCATTAATATGAAGACGACCAAGATGATGAGGGTTAGAACAAGCGAGATCATATTGAAGAAACTTAACTAGATCACTTCTAATGCAATAACAAAGTCACCATAATTTAAGGGCTGGAAAAGAATCAAGTCATATTCAGCTCTTTTGCATCTTGTAAAATTTTCGGCAATATTAAAGAGAGTTAACATTAAAACATCAAGAGAATGAACCAGAGTCAATTCATCATCAGAGTCAGATAAGATGGCTGCATCATATTTAAAAAAAAAACTGTATCATCAATCTGTGGCTCATTTGTATATATCATACTGAAAATGTAGACTAGTTCTTAGTAAAGAGGCAATATCCGAGGTTACATCATTGGTGCTTCTTTGAAAATAACTCCATCTCTGAGACTAGTAGAGGTTGGTGTGGATCCATTTTGGTATGTTTTTCCTATTATTTATGCTAGCAACTCTCTGCTACCATCCAAATCTAGAAATTTTTAATTAGGATCAGCAATATCATTTGAGTATAGTCTCATAGTATTGGTTGATAGGAATAACATTCTTAGAGTGCGAATTAGCTAGAACATGAAGAATTCTAGGTCAAGACACAAGAAGAAACATCCTAACACAAGCACGACCAAATATAAATTTCTTGCGGTTGAGAGTTTCTTCATCAAGACATTCAAACACTCTCAGCTGATTTGCAATTTTCTTGATATCGTATCAATACAAACATAAAATGGCATACCGAGCAGCTTGGGTGACCTATAGACAATCGACTAATCCAACACATTTTGAGAAGGACTTAAAGTGAGATAACTAAGATCCTAACGACGAACGCAAAAAACTGACTTTACACAAACCATGGCGTATTTTGCACAACATGTTGAAAATTATGAACCGAGTATAACTAAATCTTAAACCACTGAAATCATGCCATGTAAAGTCACCTAAATCTTGAACCACTGAATCCTAAGCTAAGTACCCAAAAAGAGAGGCATGTAGCCTCATATCGGAGTAGAACTCCTAGAAAAACCGGCCAAGACGGCTGGTGGATAGATCTTAAAAGGGATGGCGTTGATAGCAAAAACATAAAGCTACGAAAGGGAAAGAGGAAATCAGTTGGTTTACTTTTTAATCTGTCCATGTTGATCTCAACTCACTTTAATCCATATTTATCCATATTCTTCCTCTCAAACTAATTACTTTTGGCTAGCGGGTCTTAATCAATTTTATTTCACCGAATCTGCAGCTATTTGGAGCTCAAATCAATACAGGGTTTGCCCGTTAGCGAATCACCTTGTGATGCTACAAGTCTGAACACCCTTTGGGTGTTTGTCTCTTCGATCCTGTGGATCCCACTACCCTTTATGATCCATCTAGTTTTTCTAGTTGAATTTGTGGTGGACGAGGCTCCGAATCGGAGAAAGTTTGAGTTATGGGTTTTCTGAAATTGCATCTGGAGATCTATTGATTGAGATATCTATGTTTGAAACTGTTATGGGAACTCTTAATGATCAATGGATAAGGTCGGATCGTGTGCTTGGTTGCTTCAGTTTTCACGGCGGTGCAACGATCTGTTTTGGTCAGCAAAGAGCTGCTGCTAAGGTTTCTCCCTTGCTATTATGAGGGATTTGGGATGGTTTGGACTCGCTTGGTTTGAGTCTTGTTATTGTGTCTGTTTTTGCTTTTGTTGTTCTAGGTCTAGGTTCTTACCCACCCTGCTTTTTAGCTTTGTTGTTCTTGTTAGTTGTTCGCTTGTTCTAACCTAGTTTTTTGGGTTTTGTAACATCTGTTTGTCTTAATGTTATTTGATATTGTTTCGCCCAAAAAAAAATCATGCTATGTAAATTTCAAACCTTGCTTCAAGGTAGGCCCATTACCTAGCAAGCACAAAAGCGTTGCACGATGCTCTATGGCGAGACATGGTCGCCAAAAACCTTGCTATCTAGCACCAAGTTGGTGTTTTAAGAAATGCGAGTTCAAATAAGAGGGTTATCTAGCCGGATTATTCTAGAGACATTGGTAAAATAGATTTGTAAATGGTTTTGATGCCTAAGTGAAGAGGTGAGATTCTGACCAGCTTGTTCAACGTAGGGAGCAACAAAGTATTGACGAGGATATGAGCTAGCTTACTCCCCAAAAGACACAGTACTATGAGATGGAAGATTGTTGATATAAGAAGAGGTAATGTCTTGCTCAACAAGGTTTTAAATGTTGTTGTTACACTTGATGGAAGCATGGTGAAGCAAAAAAAAGAAAAAGAAAAAAAGAAGTATGGAGAACAAAAGAGCGAAAATCAAAATATATGAGGGAAGAAGGAATGACAACATTGTGAATTGAAGTCGTCGATCGTACGCTTGCAGAGAATCAAGAGGCTAAACCTATTTAAAAGACAATATGCAATTAATATGATGTGAGAAATGTTTTATGTTGTATGTAATGTGAGAACACCAATTGTCTCGAACGCAGAACAAAGAAAAGCCTACACTAAGAGACAATACTCAAATTTGGGGTATAGATCAATTTCCCTCATAATTTTCCCTTAATCATTTAGGACTAAACTATCCATGCTAAAATCATTATATTCCACTTGTATACCTATTTGCCATATAGTCTAACTAAATTCTTGGGTCTTTCCAAACACCAGAAATGAAAGTTGATGGGAATTGTAATTTCCCATGCCCATGGAAAATACGAAGAAATTTCATTTTCTTTCCTTTCAATGAAACAAACATGGTATAAAAGGATTAAGTTTCATTTCCCATGCAAAGTTTAATTTTCTCAACTAAACAAGGCATGTACCTAGAAAAATCATTTCCCTTTTTTTTTTCTAGCATTTATTACTCACATTCAATTATTTATTGCTTGAATTGCAAATGTTATAACAAAATTCTTGATAATCTTGCGTACATACATTTTTGAAAAAGTCAATCACAACTTAATAAATTAAAATAAAAATACATACAAAGGCTAGTAGCAGCCATCTACTGGTAAAAACATACTCTACTGCTATCATCTACAGATATATAAGTAGTTATGAGCCTAAGCTCACACTAGTACATAGGATAGACTACAAATTAATTGTATTCGCTCACTTATTTTGTAAGCTTAATTTTCTATTAAATCATAGCAAAGATATATGCTAAAAATTGACTAGCAAACATAATATTCAAAAAGTCCAGAAGGACCCATCCCAGACTGCTAAGGCTAAAGAAGAAACCCTAACACAATTGATCCGAACCCAACTGAACACATGAGCAAACCTAGGCCGTTGTTGAAGCACTCAACGCTACAGCCACCGTCGTCGCCGCCGCTACCCTTGCTGACACCGCTATCCGGGCCACCGCCGCCATTGACACAAGCGTCACCACCACTATCCAAGATTTTGGTTTCTCAATCCATGGCTTCATACCAATAACACCAATCCAACCTGTTGATGTCTTGGTTGTAGATCTAGGTGGGAACCCAGATAAGAAAACACCATTAATGCTTCCGATATAAGAGAAAATTAGCCTTTGATAAGAAATTTACCGAAGGCATGCTTTCTAGCTATGATGAGGTGAGAGACACCAAAGTTTGATTTGCTTGGAGATGGCCAATGATCGATTGCCTAGTGGAGATAGCAAGATGCAGAGGATGCTGATCTGCATGGTGATGGTGATTCACACCATTGATAGAGACCCAAGCCTTGACGACTAAGGTTTGGTTGCGAGAGAGAGAGAGAGAAGAAGAGAGTCATGTTTGTAACAAAAAATATTATTCCGTATGTACATTCACTAAACACCAAAATGAAAAATTCATGGGAAATTCAATTTCTCATCACATGAGAAAGATAAAATTACTTTCATTTTCACAAACCAAAATAGGACTTCCTGGTGAGTTTCCAAAAACTTTAAATGAAGATATGACCCAAATTTTTTAACAAAAATGAAGATATTTTATGATTCCTTATAAATAATGTTTGCAAACACATCCAAAAAGCAATGAATGAACATAAGAGGGTTGACGTTGATACAAGGATGCGGCTATTGCCACCCTACTAATTTATTACTTCACCCTACATTTGAATTTTACCCCATTATTTCCACTTTTATCCTAAGTTTTTTTTATTAACCTTGAGTTAAATGAAACAATAAATAAGAAAAGGTGACAAGGTAAAAAAAAAAATAATAAAACCAACCCAAACCGACCCAACAACCGTTCCAAATCCCTCTCTCATCTTCTGTCACACCCCGGTCCCAACGTCGGTGGGTTTTAAGCACCGGGCGCCGATCTCGAGGCGTGAGCGAGTGTTACAAAGCGAAATAAAACAAGAACACTTTCTTCTAGGCTCGTCGGCTACCTTTTTCTGGCTCGGTCAAATCGAAGTACTTCTCTGCAAAAAATATTAGAGATGGGTGGGTGAGCATAACCACGCGCTCAGTGAGTAGACCAATGTAATATGCCTGCAAAGCCATATCATTTTACACACGCTACAAAATATGTATATCGTATACACATCACTTCAAACAATTCATCACATCACACAATCCCTTCTTATTAGATATCCTTTAATTTAGTGATCCCCACGAGAACCTAATGAGCTTCAAGTCCTATACCTCCGTGTGTTACATCCTTACTTCAACATAACCAATCAAGAAGTTCACATGTTCCATGACTAGTCAAACAATAGATCTAACACATAAATATATATAAACTCCACATATTCGCAAATCGACATGATTCACTATGAAAATAGAGAGATATTTCATAAATAGATAAAAATCATGCTTTTCGACTACTTTGATAACAAATAAGAATATTTGAAACATATTACACAAAACCACTAACCTCGACAAAGCGAAACCCCACCACGAATACCGATCGTAAACCGAGCCTCCTAAAACGAGTCATCTAGAAATTACCGTTGGATCTAGCCCAAACTTCAAGGATAGGAAGAGGGCATCGATACGAACCTGTAACACTTCGCGGATCAGAAATCAGAGTTACAGATCAAAAGTTATGATCCGCCGAAGTTCAGTCGTAAAAATCCTAGAGTGAGAAAGAGAAAAACGGAAGAAAATGGAGAGAGTGAGAGACTTTATGCCGAAATGAAGAACAAGCAGCCGAGCAGCCTTTTTATAGGCAAGAACCTGCCATGTGTCAACCAAGGATTGGTCACTTGGTGACACATGTCAGCAACACACAAAGCCGAAGCCACCTTTTGTCTCCATGTGACAAGTGTCACAATGACTAAGGCTGTTGCTGACGTCATCATGACATCAGCATCAGCTGGACACCTCTTCTTCTACCACGTGTCGCCACATAGCCAATCGGAACGTGCCACATGACATCCGATCCAATCTTTAAAAAAATTGTTAAAATAGCTCGGGACTCTGAAAAATTTACCGAAAAATACGGCGAAAAATTCAAATGTGCACAGTAATGTTAACAAAGTCGTAAAAGAATTGCAAGACTGGAGTGGTGGGATATCTAATCTGTTGCTGCTAATGCAAATTAGTTGAAGTATGTTTTCCAGTTTTTGACAATATACACACCTAATAGTTAATATAGCCAATTTGCAAAGAATCAAAATGAAGAGTAGTAAGAGCTTGCATAGGAAAAATGTACATCCAAATCTTGGTACTAAGGAGCGAGTGACTAATAGAAGCAGAAAGGAAGTTCACTTCTCTAAGAACATGGGTGAAGGAAATGGAAATGAAACAATGAGCAAGATCATGAATATCTCAAACAATTGACTTCAGCCTCTAAAGACTTCACATGAACCATTGATGCAGTTGATAACTATATAGGAGTCACCTTCCACAATCATGTGAGTAAAACCAAATCTCTTTGACGAAGATAAGTTGTCCTTGAGAGTATACAAGAAAGAGGGCAAGCCCCAATAATGACAGGGTAACCATTGGAGACTCTGATAGTAAAGCTAGCAGCAACAAAATCAACATTAATTGAGCCATCAAAATTCATATTCAACGTTAGGAGGAGGATTCATTTGATGACTTCAACAACTTTAAGAGGGTCTTTTATCTTGGAAACGTTTAATTGCTTTTGTTTTTTTTCATCTGAATTATAAGAATTTTCACTATGTAGTGTGTGGACCACATTGTTTGTTTAACTAATACCGATAATTATACCGTATCTCGGCTAGCCATATCTAACATGATCCGAGTTATCTTTCACAACGTTAACTAACACGTCACGACTCGTTTCTTTCCTCATAAAATCTATAATTTATCTTTTTTACTTTTAATTTTCATCCCCGGCAAAATCATCTATTGTATGTGTTCGTCATAAACCGCCAAAGCTATGTAAATGTTGGGTCGTTGCAGTGCGGAGTGGCGGTGTCCTTCTAATTTTCTTTCTTCTTTATTTTTTTCTCTGTATTTTCTTTGTTTTCACTTTGCCTCCCTCTCTCTCTCTCTCTCTCTCTCTCTCTCATATCTGAAACCTCTCTCTCTCTGTTTTGGCACACAGGACTGCAAAAGCTACTGTATTTCATCTAAGCACCGACCCTATTTCACTCTACTGCTTTCGTAAAACCCATATGAGCCCAGCTTCAATTCACTAATATTTCAAACCAAAAAAATCCAGCGGCCTAAAACCAGAAATTCACACCCTGGAAACAAACAAAACAGAAAATTGAAAAAGAAAAAAAAAATCAATAACCGTGTTCTTAGATCTTCTGTGTTCCTCTCCCCCATAAACCCTTGTTCTCAGGTCATTGCTCTCTCCCTTCTCTTTAGTTTTCTCTTAAATTTTTCATCTTGGGGTTTTCTGATGCATGCAGGGCAACAAAAGCAATCTAATTTTTGTTGGGTTTTTTTGAATTTTTTCAGGTTGAGGAGTGTATGCGTTTTCCGGCGAGAGTGAAGCTCCGGGACGTGTCCAGGCTGGAGTGTGCTGAGAATGGACGGCGGAGATTGAAAGTTTTGTGCTTTTCAGATCAGAGTTTTATTGGGTTTTGATTTTCGTGTCGGTTTGTGGTGGAGATGGGGAGTTCCGGCGAGTCCGGTAATAACGGCATTGATGCGTCGGTGGGGTCCTTGGTTTGGGTCCGGCGCCGAAACGGGTCGTGGTGGCCGGGCCGGATTGTGGGGCTGGACGAGTTGTCTGAGGACTTTGTGGTTTCGCCTAGGTCCGGTACTCCGGTGAAGCTTCTCGGCCGGGATGACGCAAGCGTGTGAGTTTTTTTTTAACCTTGCGCTAGTTTTTTTGATACTTGTTTTAGCTTGAATGAACTAGGTTACAATTTGCTTACTCATGTTTGTGGAATTGGAATGCTTTCGATTTGCTAGGGGGAGTTGGCTTATGGATTGTTGTTGCTTTTGGTGTGTTGAGGACTATTATGTTACTTCATCATGGTTTTTTGCACCATGATGTGCAGAATATTATAAGTTCGAGTTTATTACTTGGTTTGTTAGTGAGTATTGCTCCCTTCTATATAGCTGCGTCGTTGAAGCAATACATAGTGGGTGAAGATGCATATCATCTGCAATGAGATTTGATTAGATGACAATTTAGTGTCTTTTACTAAAATGATTAGTTCTGTAGCTTGTGGAGACAGAGAGGTTTGTTTTCAGAGAATAGCAGATCTGGAGAAGCTTTGATGAATGAATAACCATTATTGGCACTGCTTTTTTAGAGAACAAATATATGTGTAAGGTTGGGAGGTCATGTAGTTTTGACGATAAAAGTTTCACTGGCCAGGAACAAAATTGGTTAGGTGCTTAATGGTTATATGGTTCTGAGGCATGGTAGGAAAGGAACAAATTTTGCGTGGCAAGAATACTGTGAGTAAGTAGTTAATGGCTTTGTTTCTGCTGTAAACATCCTTACCTCTCTTGAGCCAGCCCTAGTTTAGTGTAGAGCATAGGGTCTTAATATGTGATTAAACTTTCCGATCTTATAGTCGGACAGGGAAAGGTGTACCATGAGTTCTAGCTTCTCCATACAAAAATGGCACTATGTTATCAGTTGTTATGCGGGCTGGTCTTAGATGATTGATTCACGAAGTGATGTTATGTGCGGAATTCAAAATAGGGGTCTGCAGGATTGGTTGACTATTTCCTTTGCGTACTGCCATAGACATGTATAGAGTTTGGCTTTTGAGTGAAGAACACTAGATTTTGAGGTGGTCATGAAACACGCTGCTCGAGCTGCTATCTGTATTAGTTGGGTACTTCACAAGTGCAAAAATTACCTTGGGAAGAGTCCTTGTCTTCTTTGGATGGTTTAGAATTAATAGAATAGTAGATCTTTGCTATGACTATTAAGTTGTAACCTTTTGATACAGCTTTTAGTTCTCCACATAAGAAACTTCAAAATGAACTTGTGATTTCTTGACATTCTCAAGCTAGAGGTTCGTTATGCTTGTAGTATCAGTGATATTTCATTTCAGCATGTTCATGGTTGTGGTTCAGGACCATGTCCATGTTCATGGTTGAGGACCATGACCTTCAATGCAAGGATACTGTTTTTCATTTTCTTCTGTGGTAAATACAAATTGTATAACTCCTGGTCTAGGGTATGAGGTGTTTAGCTTTCAATAAACATATGAATATATGATTGTGGTCTGATCTTGATTCCATTGATTTTAGGGACTGGTATAATCTTGAAAAATCCAAGAGGGTGAAACCTTTTCGTTGTGGGGAGTATGACGAATGCATTGCAAAAGCAAAGGCTGCTGCAGCTAACCCCAACAAGAAGGCAGTGAAATATGCACGGAGGGAAGATGCCATTATTCATGCTCTTGAGATTGAGAATGAGCGCTTAGCCAAGGATAATGTAAATATCAGCTCTCGAATGAGTAATTCTGGTGGTGACCATGATTGCTCAGCCAGGGAATCACCTGCCACGTCTCACTCTGGCGAGGAGAATGGAGATATGACTGATGATGTGAGTCCTTCTGAAGCAAATTCAGACTCAGCTCTGGAATTATCTCAATCTGGTATATCTTTTGAGGAGCCAAATCATATAAGTTCTTCTAAGTTGCAAAGTGTGCAGGGAAGGAGAAAAAGAACACCAAATGATTCAGAGGATGATGGAACAGAAGGAGTTAAGCGCATGAGAGGACTTCAGGACCTGGGAATGGGTGTGGTATCAAAAAGGTCAGTCCAGACGGAAGGGCTTCTTGAAATAGTTCAGCACGACAATTCTTCACTCTTACATACAAACACTCAGAATGGCATGCCCAATGGAAGTCTTGCAAATGGAAGCAAAAATTCCTCATCCTTGAGAAGAAAGAGATCTCTAGTGGCAACCGCTAATGAATTCCTGAAAAGAAAAAGTCGTAGCCGACCTCTGACCAAGGTTTTGGAGAGTACTGAAATGGTGTCTATTCCAGTTACAGGTGACCAACTTCCAAATTCAAGTGGTTCATCTCTTCAATTATCTGACGGCAAGGTTCCTGAATTAGAACTAAACGAGTCAAAAAGGAGTTTATCTATGGATCACACTGGAGTTTCATGTGATAATGATGCTTCAACAGATGCTCCTGAACAAGCTACAGTGTCTTCCTCTATTAATCAGATGAAAGAGAATGAAAAATCTGAGTTATTGGAGAATGGTTCTTCTAAAAGAATCTTTGATGTGCGGCTTGTTGGAGAAGAAAAACGCTCTTCAGGTGATTTGGATATTTACACTCACAGTTTAGGTTCAGTCATTACGCCTATTCATTTAAAACTACTTGGAGTCATATGGTATGTATGCACTATTCATTAATTGATTTCAGTTACATCGGTATTGCTATCTTGTTGTATGTGTCTTGTATTATTTGAATATGCCTCCAACATAGAGGTAACCCTGCAACTCCATGACTCCTATCCCTTTGTCCTTTGGTCTTGCTAATCAATTGTAGCAAGTTGATTAGCTTAGTCATTCTTTTGTGCTTGTGAGTCTTAGAAAAATTGGTCTGGTTCTCCTTTAGCTGATTTGCCATCTTTTTTACCAGGTAATTCTGCTGTACTTGCTCCTTGTTCATCTGGAAGGCCTGAAATTGGTGCAGCGGCAAGGCAATCTAATCGAATTAGTCAAGCTGTAGCTGAATCTTTGAGAAATGGGAGACTTAATGAATCTGGTCCTACAAGTTCTGCAGCCGTGCATGATATTTGCCATAGTATAGAAAGAGGTGGCTCAAAGTGGCAGTCAAAAGGAAAGAGAAACTCAAGACAAACAAGTAGAGATAGGAAACATAACTCGAGGAAATATATGAACGTTGATGACTTATCCAATGCTAGTTTGGCAGGCATAGGGCGTTCTGGTATGCTATGTCACGTTTCGGACGTGAAAAGTAATTGCAATGGTAGTAGTGGTTCTGCTACATTTGATTACACATTACAAGGAAAGTCCAAACAGGTTGCGGAATTGTCTGATGGACCGACTCAAAGGTCACTTCCTTATCGGCAGTCTCGCTTCATGGTACCTGCAAGATATCAGACATCTGATTCTATTGCCCGCAATACTTCATTATATGATGTCAAAGTTGAGATTAAAGCAAAGTACCGGCCACAGCATGTTCCGCTGGTTTCTTTAACAAGTAAATTGAATGGTAAAGCCATTGTTGGTCACCCGGTCACAGTTAAGGCTTTGGATGATGGTTATAGTGACAGACTGTTTGGCAGTATGGAATGTGATCTTAGAGGCGGCAAACTTGGTTACGCAGTTCAACAAACTGCAGAAATCGGAAAAATCTCAGCCAAGCATTTCGGCTCGCCAAATTCTCCAAAAACAAAGAAATCCGGACTACTGCAAAAAAAGACCAGGAAGTTATCTTCACTGACTGGTCACAGGCAATCTGAAGAGAGGAAGCTACCGGTAGAGAAGTCAAGCGGTCCGGTAATAGCTTGTATCCCCCTTAAGTTAGTTTTCAGTAGGATAAATGAAGCAGTGAATGGTTTAGCGCGACCAACACATCGTGTGTTAAAATCAAGTGAGACTTGAATTTGTTTTTTGGCTAAAGTTGCAGTGAATAGTTTCTTCATGTGAAGTTAGCTCTATATCCTGTGTTTGAGTTCAATTCTGCAGCCTCATCACTGTTTCTCATTAATTTGGCCTCTCTAAGTGGGCAGCATCTTTAAACTTGCTGTCCTCATGTTCAAATCCTTCTTGCAATTCCTTGACGCTGCATTGTTGTGGGAAGAGCAGTTGGTCAATGGATTCCGCATTCCTCTGTGTATAATAGTGTTAACATTAGTTGAGTTGTAACTCACATTAGGTATTTTGATGACCTAATATCTGGTTACTTAATCTATGAATTCAGGTTGAATCAGATAGTAACTTTTTTCCCCAACCTACTTCTGGTGTTGGACAGATGCTCAACTCCTTGTTACTGAGATACCCATTGTTATATTGCTTAAAATCAATGAAGTGAAGTTTCTCCTTTTTACTGAGATACTCTTTGATTGTGATGTGACAAGTTCTAATACAGCATCTTTGAAACTTTCTGTGTGCTTCTACGAATCACTTTATGCTACCCCTTTGCTGTTGCTGCACTGCTGCTGCTTTCATTGTGCTTTTGCTGGTTCTTTCTGTCTGGATTTGTTTGAGCTTTTGGTTTAGGCATGCATGATAGGTCAGTCCTCTTTGGAAACTTGATCATGAAACTGGAAAACAGTTATTGCTTAGGACTGCCCTGTGTTTAGATGTACTGTTGGATATATGATCTCTCTAGTTAGTTAGCAGTGTTGGTAGCTATGGGCTGGATCAAACATATGGTGCAATGACAATGGGATGATTTTATAGGGTTTCAACCGGAGAGACTTGATAAAGAGAAAGTGTAGATTTATTCAAAAAGAAAAAAAGAAAAAAGGGTAGAGATGAGATGAGAGAATGGGGACAGGAAGTCGTATGGTTAGGGTTGCACTTGCCTTTTGGGTTCGATATCCGCCAATGCTGGTCGGAAATTGGCTCTATAGATCTCCATGTGGTCAGATGAGCAAACGTTTAACATGACTTCCATTAGCCTCTGGGTTTAGAAACATTTTCAGGATATAGTGCGATTTCGATATAAAAAACCTCTGTTGGTCTGTAGGTCCAGAAAGCTTTCACAATATTGTTCTGGATATAGAAAATAAAATGAAAAATAGATTCTTTTGTTTTACTATACCTCCCAAATTTACCATCCCAAATGAACCTGGTTTCAACTTCCAAGTAGAAACCAGGGACACAAGCGTAATAAACAATAATGAACGGTACCCCTCGCGTCTAACGAAATAATTATGCACTTAGGGTTTCAGCATATAAGACCCAAAAATAAAACCCCCCAGTCTCTTCTTCACCAAAACCCTAAATCTCAAGCTGAGCGGCCGGAGCATCCTATCAGGTACTCTCTCTCTCTCTTTCTCTCTCTCCTTTCACAGCTTCTTCTCCGCCGCAAAACCTCACCGTTGATTTTGATCTCCGATCTGGTGCGCGATCCGGTGCAGGGTAAGATAGCAATGGCGACGGTTCCAGGGCAACTGATATGGGAGATAGTGAAGAAGAACAACTCTTTTCTGGTGAAGGAGTTCGGCCGAAGCCACGCCGGCGTTAGGTTCAGCAAGGAGCCCAACAACCTCTTGAACCTCCACTCCTACAAGCAATCTGGTAAACCCTAAATAATCCCCAATTTGATTTTCGGTTTGCTTCGGTTGGGAATTTGTGATTTGAGGAACTGTTTCGATTAGGGTTGGCGAACAAGAAGACCGTGACAATTCAGCCCGGGAAGGACCAGTCTGTGCTTCTGGCGACGACTAAGACCAGGAAGCAGAACAAGCCTGCTGCTCTGCTCCACAAGTCTGTATTGAAGAAGGACTTCCGCCGCATGGCCAATGCCGTCAACAACCAGGTAAACAGAATTCGCAGACTTCCGAATGATAATGGCTTTGTTTATATGAATTTGTGCTGCTGTGATGAGGATTAAAATGTATATATGGCAATTTAAAATCGGTACATTTGGCTTATGTAATGTGATGAGGACAAGAGTTTGTTTAGGCGGTATACTTCTAAGTTAGTGATGTGCGTTAAAATGTAAGTTCTTAGCTTATGCTGCGGTTATGAGCCTTTAGCGGAACCAACTACTATAAGGGCTTTTTCAATTGCACTTGCGTTTTGACTCTTTTATGAGAGATTGGAGCCAACTTTGGGGAAAAAGAAACTTGAGTGATATAATAAAAAGGTTAAGGCTCTGGACAATGACAATGGGTATGATAGAGCCTTGACTTGGCCATTCTTTGTTGCTTCATGTTTTTCTCTGGGATGTTAAGAAGTTGTTTTGGTAATTAGTTGCTTTTCTATGCTATGATGAGCCTTGAGTGATACGAATTGTGTTAAATGGTTTTTATGTTTTTCAAATGAAATGGGCTTGTTGCTCTTGACTTGTGAGTGTTTTTGCATTGTACTTTCATCATTTGTTATGTTCTAGTTGGAAAATTTTGCTGAATGCTTTTACTAGAAAATGCTTTGTAAATATATTTTGCTGTGTTTCCCCCTGAGCATATGGTTTCATCAATAAATTTACGTATGTTTGGATTTGATCATACATTGTGGCTTTGATTGAATCTCATGCATTCCTAGTTTTAAGTTTTTTTTTTCTGTTTCCAAAGTCAAACGGATCTGATCATAATGAATTGCATTGCCGTGTTTGTATGTATCTCTATTTGCTGTCTATTTCTTGGATTTTAATATTGGGTTTCTCATTGCAGGTGGTAAAGAACTTCTACCGTGCAGATCTGAAGCATGCTGCCCTTGCAAGGTTGAGTGTTGTTCACAGGAGCCTCAAGGTTGCCAAGTCTGGTGCTAAGAAGAGAAACAGGCAGGCTGTCAGAATCTATGGCAGGAAATGAGTTGGAAGGGGCTGATACACTATCGTGATCTCTTGATTTCTTTTTTCGGATTTTGGACATCTTTGAAACTTGAGTACTGTGGATTTTGTTTAGTTTGATTTGCCTATTATTATTGGATAATGAAGTTGTGATATGCTGGTGGTACTTTGGTTGAATGATGCAATAGTTATCTCCGACTTACACTGTTGAAATTTTACCCTGCTCAAATGGGCTAGAATAGCAAAATCATATAGAATAAAAGTAGTTCAAGTTGGAGTTTTGGACTTTTGAAGTAAACTGAGGAATTCTGTTCTATCAAATCAAATGTTGAATGTGATAAGTGACCTGTAAATGTTGCTTAGGACTAAAATTATTCAAACAAGTTCTTACTAAATCAAGGAATTATGTGAGAACCACGTAGAATAATAGTCTGATCTTCTATACATATAAGGAGGCACGCAGTCGAATAGCAATCCAATGTAAAGCACCATGTTTCTGCAATCCTATGTAACGTGTGTTTCTTTTTCGGGTTTTGAAGCCTGTGAGACTTCCGATCACTATCAGGAACAAGTTATCCTCACATCGACAATTCAAGATGAGCAGCAGGTGGTCTTTTGATTAACTGGCTGTCCGCGCATATGCACAGTGGATGGCTTGTTAGCACCCATCGGTTGAGTAGCAATCCTGTAACCCCAAAAAAAGTTCTTTACCATATTCTCTTTGTGAAATGACCTCATCAAAATATAACCAGTCGCAGCCATTTAGCCATAGAAAGTTACATGGAGAAGAACTCACCTATTCTTTATCTCCGTAACCATAGTCATGAACGCTTGATCTACATTGGTGGAGTTTTTGGCACTTGTTTCCAAGAACGGAATTCCTAGCTCATCCGCAAATGCCTAGCAAACACCGGAGAAAAGAGGGGGATTTGAACCACATATAGTTTACTCATTTTTATCGGTAATGTACCTGTTTTAACTCATATCACAAAAATTTCAAAGCAAGATCAAGTAGGAAGAAACCTTGCTGGCTTCAGAAGACACCACTTTCTTGTCAGCTAAGTCGGACTTGTTTCCAACCAACAGCTTGTTCACATTTCCAACAGCAAACTTATCAATTTCTTGCAGCCAGGTCTTCACATTGTTGAAGCTTTCTTGATCCGTGACATCATAGACAAGCTAAAAACAGAGCCAAGAGATTAATTGCAAATGACACATTAGTGGAAGGTACCCTATAAAAGTTGAAGAAGCAAAGTTCTTCATTATGAGTACAAAGTGGCGACCAAATACATACGATAATGCCATGTGCACCGCGGTAGTAGCTGCTTGTAATTGTTCTGAAACGTTCTTGACCAGCCGTGTCCCACTAAGCAGAGAAGATATGGAGATAAGAGATTCAATTGCTGGGTATATAAGGAGAACTATTTTTATATCGAATTCAAACATCAAATATACTTACAATTTGAAGTTTCACAACCTTCCCGTCCTGCTCCACTGTTCGAATTTTCTAAAGAGAGGAAACAAAGAGATGAAATCACTGCCATGACATCAAATAACCAAACATCAGAAGCTCTATGTTACTTCAATGTACTTACAAAGTCAACACCAATGGTACTTATGTAGCTGTCAATGTAAGAATCGTCCTACACAATTAGACAGAGGAATTGTCAATAATACAAAAAAGAAGGGCATACACAATGTAGATTTACACTAAGGTTATCAAACACTCTTCTGGTCAGTGGATAGTTGCACAAATACGACTCCAGCATACAATTTTTCTTACCACCGTTAACCATGGTAAATCATTAACAATTCAATCATCATGTTTTGTGATAAGCTTCTAGTTTTGTACTTAATTCAACCATTCATATGAACCATGATATAGTTTCTGGTGCATCATTACCATGCACCTTGGTTAATGGTGGTGAGAGAAATGCACACAGATTAGTTACAGTAGAGATACCATCATACCAATCTACTGTGTGTATATGGGAGAGCGTGCTATATATAACGTCCAAATAACCAATATGTAAGCTATAACATTTCTTAGACATTTTACCGCAAATCTCAGAAGAAGGCAAGACTTGCCAACGCCAGAATCTCCAATGAGCAAAAGTTTGAAAAGATAATCACTGCAAGATAGGGAAAGAAATCATTTAGGACCTATATCTATATGCTCAGTTATTAAGGGAAATGACGAGAAGATATAAGGATTTCAAAACAAACAAGCATCCCCTGCATATCTGGACATAATGTTTCTTAAGAAAGCTTCACATAAGTTGCAATAAAATAAACTTATAGATACAGAGTCTCAGAAGATTAAGATCTCCGAACAACGCACCAAAGCCACAATGAGAGCTACATATAACATATAGCTTCTGGAAATGGGATCTTCAAACAGGATCTACACAAATCTACTTTTGTCAAAAATCTGTTCAATTTATACTAATCAACATATATCAAATCAAAGACGCCCACCTGCCCAAATGTTACAAACAAGACTATTCTTCATTGGAAACCATGAAAAAACTGTATAAAAATTTCTGCAAATGAAAATCACATTAAGCACAATCCAGAACCCAACAAATCACAGTGAAAACTAATGAAACATGTAGACATGCATGCATATAGGAATATGAGAAACAAAAGGAGATTAGAGGGATTACTATTCAGGAATCATGACTTGGGTGATCGACGAGGAAGAAGCTTCAGAAAGAAAGCGTAGAAGTTTTCAACAAGTGGGTGCTAACGTAAATGGAATATTGTTTAACGATCGAAGGAGAGAAGGAGAAGGAGAAGGAGAAGGAGAGGACTTTGGTTGTGTGGTTTTATATGTGGTGGGAAGAGGACAGCTTATGCGTCACATTGAAATGTTCGCAAGTCTTGCTCAGCCGACAGCTAGGAAGAGACCCACTGTTGTTTTATTTTTCATTTCTGGGTCTTCGTTAATTAATTTTTTTTTTGTTTTTTTTTTTTGGCTTTTGAGTAAAATTGTATATATTTTTTGTCTTTTTGGTTGATGATTTTTTTTTTTTTTTTTTTTCCTGGTTTTGCTTGCTTAATTCTTAACCCTCGTCGTATGATTTATGTGTGTCTATATCCTTGCAGTTGAAGATATGATGGCAATATATATCTCTATATCCATGAGACATTGATCCAATCAGTTTACTATTTATTACGATGATCAGTTGGGATGGAAACTACAGGAAATCTCGTCCTAGGCGACGGAAACAACTCGTCGCCTAAGACAAATAATTCGTCGTCTAGGATCTTGACAGACAAATTATCCGTCGACTAAGTTCCGTCCCCTAAGTGTTGTGAGGTACACACTTAGGCGACGGAACTAAAGTTAATCGTCGACTAAGAGCGATCCTACCCGACGGACTTTTTCCTGCCTTGTCGACAAACTGGTTCGTCGATAAGAATCTATGTCAACAGAATGTTTGTGTCGGAAAGATTCTTAGCCGACGAATATGAAATTGTTCTTAGCCTACGAAATTGTCGTCGGTATGTATGTTTACCGACGAATATTGCATCGTTCTTAAGCGACGGAATATTCGTCTGCAGAGTTTTAAACCGACGAATTCATAACAGTTCTTAGTCGACGATCGATCTTTGTATTCGTCGGATAAGTGGTTTATCTTAGGCGACGAATGTTACTGTTTTCGTCGCCTAAGAGATTTTATTTAGGGTAAAAAAATTGTAATTTTTTTTTACCTTATTCACTGTTTCCAAAAATTACAAATCAGTAACAATATTCAAACATATACAGATACAGCAGGCAGGAAGCATTGGGTTTGGAAAACATATTCATATATTGATCATGATAACTAGATGGACAAATATTGTTCCTATATACAAAATAATGAACTAGGTAGAAAATTGTTCATACAATCTAGCTAAACTATGAATGTACTACAAAATCAATAATGTCAATTGTTATTCTCGTCCAATCCGATGTTGTCGCCTCTATCATCATTGTTCTGTGAGGAAACTTATGGAGGAGGAGGAGGAGAAAATTGTGGAGGAGGAGGAGCTGGCATACCTAGGTGCTCATATATGACTGCAACTTGGGACTACACAACACTATACATAGACTCAGCACGTAGGGCACGCTGTTGGACCTCTTGGATTTGCTGCTGGGCACGCTCCTCTGATTCCTTTAGTCTCTGCTCATAGCGCTCCTGCACCTCTTGGAGTTGCTGCTCATCAACTCTAGGAGGACGACTACGTGAAGTGAAACCATTTGAAGAATGACTCAAGTCTCGCTCGCCTCCTCGTCCCATCCCTCTGATCTCCTTTCCTTTCCGAGTTTTAAGTACCGTACCCAACACCTCAATTTGTTGGGACTGAACACTTTCCATAATCTCCTCCTCCGTCGCGTCAGTGTGTTGTTCCTTAAATGTATCATTTCGTTTATTGACCTCATCAACCATGTCATTCTGTATTTAAAATACATCAATTAATAAACAAAACATGTAGCTCAACATTTCCATAATAAACTTGACATTTTACATAATAAACAATATCACGTTAGGAGAATACAAGAATGCTACCTTAATTCCCAAATCACTTTGCAACCATGCTGATTCTAAAATGTACAGATTACTCAACGCTAGAGAAAAAAGTACAGAAAGATTTCATAATTGCAAATGATGCTAGGGGAAGGATTTATGAAATATATAAAACTGTAAGTGATTTATAGAACTTATAACATGAGTATAATGATTCATGTCCATTTTAAACACAATTTCAGATAACTTTAATACACTACTACTAGATCAAACCACTGTAAAGAATAGGTAAATATGTCTCTGTATATACATAAGAAGTAACACAAGTGCAAGCTACATATATGCTGTCTATATGAAGGATTATCATCAGACAACGCAGTACTAAACACACTGGATTGGTGTACAAGCTACAAGCAATGTGGCAATAAGTAACACTATTTTATACAAGTTCACAAGAAGATATGCTTCAACTGTAACACACATTCAAAAACAAATCAAACACAAGAACTACAGTCTTTCGATACTTGCAAATCAAACCCCTGCAATTGTATCCAATCCTTCAAAACATACCACAAAACCACAGAAACAAATCATATAGAGATAAACTCATGAGAGAATCATAGGGAATCAAGACTTACTCGGGCACTCCAATCTCTTAAGTATAGACTACCCCACTACCCCACTTATCACTATTTTGGCTAAAACAGGGTTTACTTTAAGAGCTTGTTTATAGGCAATCCGTTTGTGTTCCGGTACACACTTCACTATCTTGTAAAGGCAAACCAATTGTGTTCCGTCCGACAAAAATAGCTCAAAAATTAGTTCCAACAAACAAAATACTACAAAATATACAGAGACAAACCCCTCATTCAATGAGGAAAGAACTCGATATTGATTCAGGTCTCACCATTAAGTTCTGAACCTCGCAGATACTTAACAGTATAGTAAAATCAACAACAGATTCAGGATCAGCTAATTTCAGCAAGACAACTTAGAACTTGAAACCAATCATGAACAAATTAAGACATTCCTAATTCATATTAGAAAAGATAATCCAATTTTGGTTCAGCACAGTCATTATACTAAAAGTCATCTAACCTAAACAACTCCAAACTACCTTAAACCAAGTACAATTTCATAACATCATGGATTAATTACATATTATCCCCCGAACTATGGAGGCGTTTTTATTTTCATACCCAAGTATGAAATTCTAACGTTTGGATACCCGAACTAAGATTCGTTAGACGTTTTCATACCCGGAGTTAAATACTCCGTCAAAAAAAATCTGTTAGTTGGTCATGTGGCAGTTAATTGCTGAGTTGGTCATTATCTAATGATGTGGCAATGCAACTTAATTAGATTAAACAAATAAAAAAACTATAATTATAAGACCCTCATCCTACCCTTTACCTAATCCATTTTCTCTTCTTCTGCTTCAGTGCTTCACCTGAATATACCCAGATCCATTTCTTATTAGCCCATTTCTGTATCAGTAATAGGAGAAATTCCCCATCCTCAAATACCCTCAATCACACAAACACAACACAACAACCAGAACAACCTCATCTTTGATGTCGACGTCGCTTGGCTGAACAGCTGGAGAGGTGCTTCAATATGGTTTTGACTAGACCAAGAAATCAATTCGACCATCAACAACCTCACCACCGCCGTTGCTGCCTCTACAACCTTTACTTCCGGCATGACTACCAAAATCATCTTCCAATTTGAAATTTTAAACCTCAGATCCAAAACACTTCAACCCAGAAAATAATGCACCCAAAGAGAAATCATGCATGAGATAATATCGAATAGACTACGGATCTGCCACCTAGCTCAAGCCCATAGCCCGCGTATATCACCTACAATCGCTACCTCCGTATCGCACATCGGCAAAGGCGGCGGTCGCCGTTTATTATTCGGCAATCGAGTGGCAGATCTCCAACTCGCAGACAGACCACCGCGACACCGTTTTGGAGGAGAAACGGAACTGGGGTCAATGAGAAATTCATTAAAAGAGAGGTTCAGAAGAGCTCTCTCTTCAAGATCAAGGCCTGATATTTTTTTTTTGATCAGCTTTATACAGTGGCAGTGACATATCACAAAATAAACTCCCACTCAGCATTTAACAGCCAAATCCCCAACTAACGGATTTTTTGGACGGAGAATTTAGCCTTGGGTACGAATATGTTAAACGGAGCATAGTTCAGTACCCAAACGTTAGAATTTCATACTTGGGTATGAAAATGAAAGCGCCTTCATAGTTCGGGGGGGGGGGGGGGGGGGGGGGGGGGGAGGGGGGGTTAATATGTAATTAATCCTAACATCATTACCTATGTCGAAGCTCACTACTGCAAACACAAACCCAATTAATTGCATATGAGCATCAAATTCAAAATATAAAAACTAAGAACAAAATCTAGAACAGGAAAACATACATGTTATTAGGTACACTATAGTGAAGTTTCACTAGTAATTGCATACATTCAGATTAGTTTCTTGCAATTGCACATTATTGATATAAAACTAAAGTTATCTCACTCCTTAAACACAGAAAACATGTATGTTCACTCCCTAGAAACACACATATATGTATATATATATATATACAGAGGGCCCTTCCACTAAGGGATCCTTTATTTTGGTTTATATGAGGGATGGTGGATTACACAAACTTTTCGATTATATTTTTGAATCTCCACCGTTCAATTTGTTGGTCCTTATATATAGATCAATTCTGCAAATTTTCAGCCAATTTGGTGATCGTTAAGGTGTCGAAAAAGATTAAATCAATGAACGAACCAAATCTGCCAAACATGAACCGTTCATGCTTATAATTATAAATCGTAGTTTTGAATGCCTTAACGATTACCAAAATTTCTGAAAATTTACAGAAGTGATCTACTCATATAGAACTACATATTGAACGGTGGAGATGTGATTTTGTGATCGAAAAGTTGGTGTAATCCCCCATCCCTCATATATGTCAAAAAAAGGGATCCCTTAGTGGAAGGGTCCTCTATATATATATACCAACAAGATATATATTAGAATTGAAATTTGTTTAGTACTTGTGGTTTGAAGTCGACATCTGTTTAGTTCTTGTAGTTTTATTTTAATCTGAATAGTCCTTAAAGTCATAATTTTTAATCTAAATAGTCCTTATGGTTTTATTTTAATCTGAATAGTCATTAAAGTCATGATTTTTAATTCAAATAGTCATTCCGACAATTTTCTCAGTTAAAGGTCATAAGGACTATTTGAATGAAAAATCATGACTTTAAGGACTATTTAGATTAAAATAAAACCACAAGGACTATTTGGATGAAAAATCGTGACTTTAAGGATTATTCAGATTAAAATAAAATTATAAGAACTAAACAGATGTCGACTTCAAATCACAAAGACTATACAATATTTTACCCTATATATTACATCTTATGAACACAACTAGACTATCTATCAATGTGTAGCTGTGTGCATGTATATATGCAGATCGCATATGCAGTTTGGCATTATGAGCTAGCTAGTTGACCATGACAAGCTCACAAATAAAGAGACTCTCTCGTCTAGCTAGGGTAACATCGTTAACTATATCTCATTAGGCAATTACGCAATTGTAAAACCAATCAAACCAACAAAAACACCACTTCTCAGTATACAGTGAAACACTACGTACTTAAAACAAATACAAAGTTAACTGGTCATATCTTTAGACATAACTCCCTGCTAACTCTAGTAATCCATAATCCTAGAGTTTCTCAAACAAAGTAATGAACAAGAAATGAACAAAAAAGAATTCAGACCACAATAGCACAAGAGCATGGTCCAAAATCAAACTAAAACGTTTACTATCACAAAGGACCTGAATAACAAAATATCATGCAATCAAAGAAGACATGAATATAAACCCAGATATTAACAAAAGATCCAAATTTATTTATAAAACTACGAGTGCCATAGGAAATTAAACTTGTCCAAGTACCAAAACACACAAAACACTTTGATTTGGGAATCACTCCCTGGTTTTAGCCAATACACTTTGTTCAGTGCCTACTGTTAGCCTTGTTCAGTGCTAATTCAAGTCATCCATGTTCAGTTCCTACTATATATAACTATATAACACTACTCATACATAGATAACTTAGTCTTATGCCTTCCAATTACTAGTCTCTAATATACCATATCTAGGCTTCTCACCCTAAAACTAGGCTTCACGCCAATCCCATCACAGGAAAACTCAGCATCTCACCCTAAAACTATACATCTTAATTAATGATAATGATAATGATAATAACACTTTTTTTTTTGGAAGAAGCAGAAAAACATGACATTCATTCAACTTATGATCATATATATACCAATAGCCAGATTTACACATGCTTGACTAATCACTGATAAGCTTACATAATAGTAAAAGGAGAGACACTTACATAATGTTTGATTGTAACTTCATCACCTTCCCTGACATAAGTCTTCTCAAAACCTTTGATTATTGGAAGCTGCTCCCCTTGTATTCTGAGTTCCTCCATTGTGTAGATGGTAGGAGAAGACCCCGTGTGGTGGTGCATAGTCATCTCCCCACGGTTCCGCTTGTTTGCCAAGGAGAGTCTCTAATACACGAAAAAATATTAAATAGATTAGTTCTAACATCTTGCACATTTCACATTTCAATTTATAAATACATAATTATACATGTTATAAATACATAATTATACATATAAATATAACCCCTGTTAACAAAGTGTCTAGCTAAGCCACTGTTCTTAAAGCCAATTAATATCCATAGTAATACCAAATATGGTCTTGATCAATCAATTAAACAAGGTAGTATATATAAGACATAGTCAATATATAAATCAAATATGCTATGGTATTGAATGAACTAATAATAAAATACAAGGGAAACAATGAAAGTAATTTAAAAAAATCACCTTAAACGCATCTGACTCGAAGTGCTCGCATAGAAACTCCCACTGGTCCTATCTCCCAATGAAATCTGAAGGCATATGCCAGATGGCCCTTCCAATTGATAAGTTTTGTGACATTGGTACTTCCAGTCAATTGAACATTGGCTCATCATTTTCATCTCACTCGTACTTCGGCTAAGTAAGAAATCAAAAAAAATTCTCATGCACTGAAAAAAAAAAAAAAAAAAAATTAATACACCCAATTACTATCACAAAAAACATCTTTTAATTCATATCAACACACAATACTTTACACACATTCAATCATACTTTACACATATCCATAACATTTTCACTTTATAAGAAAACTCAGTCTTATGCAAACATATCCTTAGACATAAAATTTTATCAACAGAGAGATGTCAATTCAGTCAGTTCATGCCTTCCAATTACATAAGCAATCATATATATGTTATCAAACAGATGTAATTAAGTAAATTTACTTTTCATATGCTTTTCAGTTACTTACCGACATTGCATTCCACACCTTCCACTTCTCCTCCTGATCAAGGTCGTAGAACGTCCTTACCCTCATTCCCACCAGACTCTGTATGGCGCAACCGATATCATGTGCCACCAAGTTGTTTATCCCCCTCACGCTAGGGCCTTTTACACGGGGGCAATACTCCAGCTTGATCTTATGCCTCGTTTGTTGAACGATATCCTCCGCCTTCTTTCCAGAACATAAACCCCGCTTCTTTTTCGGGGCCGGAGCTACAATTAATATGTGAGAAAACATTAGGATACTTATGTACAAGAGGATTCTAATAAATTAATACAAGTATAAGAGGAATTAATAAGTAACATGTTGGGCTTCTAATTTTGATTCGAGCGTTGCCGACGATGCATCTTGCAGATTTGAGTGTGGTTGTAGATGCCGATGGAGATCCCGTTGAACTACTATCAATGGTAGGGGGCCGCACGATCAAGGGGGGAGCCCCTGGTGGTACTGTCCCAGCCGACATGGGGGTAGGGTGGCTGCTACTGCTAGCTGAGCTGACGCTCTGCCGTATTGACTCCATCAAAGATATGCACGACGTGTAAATACACGATGTAATCTTGACCGTTTATAATAATTCATATGTTTGACCACTATATTTCAATATTATGTCCTCTAATCTTGATTATTCACACACACACACACACACACACACACATATATATATATATATATATATATATATATATATATATATATAAATACACGCCGTGTACTGAAGATGTTCCGGCAAACAAACACCATTTAGCAAAGAGTGCATTGTTTTCCAACAAACATAAGCACAAAAGCAACTACAAAATGTGCAATATTCGGCCCCTTTCTCTCGGAGTTGAGGAAGTCGAAACCTAGGGTTTCATGCGAAAAGCGACGGTGACCTTTGGCTTCTGTCTGTAGAGAGCGACAGTGACGTTCCTATTTGGGGCAGGTGCTTGTCCTCAAGGAGGGTGGGTCTTCATAATTGGTTGCTGTTACGGCGGACAGATCTCCTTTCTTGGTTTATTTTGTTGATTTTGGTTGCTAGGATTTGGCAGAGATCACAGAGTTTAGGTAAGGTTGACCCCGAAGTAAGAGGCGGCGCGCTGCGGGAAGGCTACGCAGGGTCGGGCTTCGCTCGGCATCAGGCTGTGGGCAAGCAAGAGTAGCATCTTAGCAGCAGCGGAGGGTCGATTTTGTAGGATCAACATCAGCTTTGTACCTGCTTGCTTATCCAAGGCGTTAATCTAGAGTTTGGGCACCATGTTCTTCCGGAACGGGAGGCTACTGGATTGACCAGGCGACGGCTGGCGGAATCTTAGTTTGGAGTATGAGAGCCTACTCAGCGCACCCGGAAATTTAACGGTGAGATGGCCGGTGAGATGGCCGGGTGGGGCCGGGCGCAATGAGTGGACAGTGAGATTGGCCGAGTGCGCTGTATAATTTTCCTTGGAGTATGGTACTTCGAGTTTAGCAGAGACATGGGGTGTGGTTATTGGGTTGGGCTTTTGCCTTTAGCCCACATTCCTTCGTTTTTTTTTTTACGGACTTGGGTTGGGCTGGATTTTCAACTATGGTGACCTGGCTCGCTCCTAGCACGAGTCTCATTCATTATCAAAAAAAAAAAAAGCACGAGTCTCATTCATGGGTGTTACTGCATTGATGGGTGTAAGGGGACACCACAAGGGTCTTAGGCTCCAAGCTCATCAAGGCAGATGCTGAGAATTAGGGTTATATTTAAAATTTAGTATTTGTTATTCGCTTTTTGGTTTTAGTTAATCATATCCACCTATTTGGACTGTAGTTTTCATTTTTGTTTCAAATAATGGCTTTTCGAGGTTTGTATCAAAGTTTATCTCCTGCATGATATATTGGCTTTTTTTTTTCGCCCACGGGAGTTATCCTTTTCCTTTCAAAAAGCAACTACAAATTAAATATAAGCAAAATAGGGTAGTAACCCTCAATTTCTGTTACATGTTTTTTAAGTGTCAGAAACTGTCAAAAAATTGTATGTGATTAAGATACATAGAAATTCGTGTGAAAAATGTAAATTCATAAAGGATAAACTCATTTTCCAGATATTTTATATATATATATATATATGGCCCTTCCAATGAGGAATCCTTATTTTTTGTCCTTTTTAGGGATAAGCCCACACCATTAGATCTGTTTTTAATAGGTTTGGATGACTGAGATTAAAACAGAAAACTTAACACTTATGTCAAACCTACACCGTTCAAGATCATTATAAATAAATTAAACATTTGGATGACTTAACGATCACCAAATTTTCTGAAAATTTACAGAAGTGATATACTCATATACACCTACAAACTGAACGGTAGAGATGTGATTTAGTGATCGAGAAGTTTGTTAAATACCCTATTCTTAGAAATGAAAAAAAAAGAGATCCCTGATTGGAAGGGTAAATTAAAAGAAAAAATACAAGGGGAGCAGGAACTCCAAATTATACAAGTACTTTCCCAATAGTGAACATTTTTGCGAACATGGTTGTCCATTTCTAGAATTGGAGAAATCCTTCCATTCGATGTCGAACTTGTAATTGATCGAGATTCGAGCTACCCTTCATGGTGTACACTCTCAGCAACTCAGTTATGGCATTATAACATGGTGGCGGTGTACGTTCATCACCAGCTTGTGAACATGATCGGGTGCTTTAAGTGCGAGTGTTCAATCTTTTTTGTTTGACCTGCTCGACAGGTTTCACTTTGAAGAGGAATTTTAACGAGAACAACCGTGCACAAATACGAGCAGCGTGGAAGAAGGTCAAGCTTCACATGATGTTGGGGAAGCAGTAACATGATGGGGATGAATATGATCTCTACGAGAAAAGGATCTGACTACCTGCTAATTCTTTATACTTGTACCTTGCAATTTCTGTCCTGACAGCATGAAGTTCTGTTTGTAATGATTGAACTTTTTGCTACAAGTCTGAAATTACACCCATGCATCCGTACACCTCAGGTTTGCTTCATAAACCAGACTATTTGCAGCATCAGCTCTTTGGTTCTCTGACACCTCCTATACATATTTGTCAGCGAACCAGTCTTCTATTCTAGTGCACATATTTGTATGACATTAAATTATGAAAAATTCTAGTATACATATATGTATACATTAGAATAAACTAACCACAAAACACACACATATATGAATTGAAAAAGAATCCAAAAAATGCGATGATACCTCAATTTGGTAAATCATGGATTCGATTTTTTGAACTCTAGCAGAACAGAGAGTTTCTACCTCTTCTACCAGGCCTTCAGTCGCCTGATCTGCACTGATCACCTTTCTCTCACCAAACCCTAATCAGAAGGTTGTAAATGACAAATATATTTGTTGTGTGGCTACTGACTCGATCTGTATATCAGTTTTATAGGAGAGGTAGAGGGTTCTAGAAATGTGGTTTTAGAAAACCAGTGGGCGTCGGTCATGGTTTTGATGCTCGTTCCCATTTCTAGAATAGAGGTCAGGTGCAATGTAGGATCTGCTTTTGTAGAAACAAATATCAAATATGTGGTTTAAACCAAAATAAAAGAAAAGGAAATAAAATAAAAACAACGGTTCATATATGTATGTACGAAATTGTTCTATGGGTGGTGCGTGTGAAGAATCAAGCACAAGGCTTGTGGATAGGTGGTTTTAGGAGCAAAGGGTAGGGAAATTGCCAATGCTAGATAACCTAGCTTTTCCTGCTGGGACATGTAAGCTTATCATGCTACCAAATGCAAGTAGTACTGCTGCTACCTTACAAGAATCACGAATGCATTCCCAGTGTTGCGCATTCGCTATTTGAAAGAAGTATTATTGGTAAGAAGTAAGCCCAAGGTAGCTTAGGGATTATATCAAAACTACGCTGCTTCTAATGGCTATATATATATATATATCCGGATGTGGAGCGGACGTCCGCACTGTCTTTAAAGTGCGGACGTCCCTCCGTTTGCCACCGTACGGTGCCGGCGAGGGTGCGCCTCCACCCCAGCGGACTCCAGCAGCGTCCCCGACCTCTTTCCATCCTCGGCGAGTCCGGCGAATTCCAGTTTTCCGGCGAGATCACCCAAAACTTCAAACAAGATCGATCTGGCCGGAAAACTGGAATTCGCCGGACTCGCCGGGGATGGAAAGAGGTCGGGGACGCTGCTGGAGTCCGTTGGGGTGGAGGCGCGCCCTCGCCAGCGCCGTACGGTGGCGAACGGAGGGACGTCCGCACTTTAAGGACCGTGCGGACGTCCACTCCACATCCTTTTCGTGTATATATATATATATATATATATATAGCCATTCTCAGCTGCGGACGTCCGCACCAATGGTTTTGGTGCGGATTTTCATTTTTGCACCACTTTTCGATCGAATTTCCTCATCTCCACCGTCTAGTATCTAGATAATATTGTGTAGATCATCTCTGCAAAATTTCAGCCAATTTGGTAATCGTTAAGACCCTCAAAATTGCGTTTTTCTGTTTTAAACATGAACGGTTCATGTTTGATAGAATTCAGTCCGTCCATTGATTTTTCGAGTTTGGGGGGCTTAACGATTACCAAATTGGCTGAAATTTTGCAGAGATGATCTAGACAATATTATCTAGATACTAGACGGTGGAGATGAGGAAATTCGATCGAAAAGTGGTGCAAAAATGAAAATCCGCACCAAAACCATTGGTGCGGAAGTCCGCAGCTAAGAAAAATCTTACACACACACACACACACAGAGCCGTTCGAGAGCGGACGTCCGCACTCGGCTTAAAGTGCGGACGTCCCTCCGTTCGCCACCGTATGGCGCCGGCGAGGGCGCGCCTCCACCCCAGCAGACTCCAGCAGCGTCCCCGACCACTTTCCATCCCCGGCGAGTTCGCCGAATTCCAGTTTTCCGGCCAGATCGACTTTGTTTGAAATCAATATTTGTTTAGTCCTTATAGTTTTATTTTAATTTGAATAGTCCTTAAAGTTACGATTTTTCATCTAAATAGTCATCTTATGGTTTTATTTTAATCTGAATAGTCCTTAAAGTCATGATTTTTCATCCAAATAATCCTTGTGACCTTTAACTGAGAAAAATGTCATAAAAACTAATTAAATTTTAATTCTATATTTAATGATCTAATATATGAAGCTCTTATTGACGGTAACATAAATAACTCACATTTTTTAAGGGAAGTAGCACAGATTGAACACGTGCATAGCCATGCACATACAAATTGAACATTGTTCTTGCTTTGATACATTCTTTATTGACAAATAAGACACGTACGCATGCATAAGGTACCTAAGAATTTACTTATTAGGCATATTTTAGTTTGTTATTAATTATATTCAATCGCTCGATGTATGCTCAAACTGTCAATCGCTCGATGACACAACAAAATTTGCTATGTAATTAAGTTGAACTGAAATTTAAGAATATATTACACTTTGTTTTGGAGATGTAGATGTATCTTTTTTTTTATTTTTTATAAATGTATATCCTCTAAAGTTCTTAAACCGATTAGTTCTAATGATATTAGTTGAGACCTGTAAGGAAAGTCACTGAAGGAAATGGATTCAGAGAAGTTGAAGGCCGGTCAAGAGATCGGCTAACTGGCTAAGGCTGTTGCTGCCTATGCCCGCCAGGTCAGGGGTCGGTTCGGAATCCCGCGTGGCTAAACATATAGATTCATGAATCTTATTGCGTGCTTAAAAGCTGCAGATCAAGCTGTTGCCGCCTATGCCCGCCATGTAACTCGAGCTTTTTTGTGCTGATAAATTCCATAAAGACAGACCGGTTATGAGACTTATGAGCATTTGAGCTAAGAAAGAATGATGGGGTTTGGCTGGACGCAAAATTGCAAATACTGGAAATTTGTAAGACTCTAAACGTGTTCTAGGGACTTCTAGCAAACTAGCTACTCACAACCATGTAGATAGCTGTAAAGTCATTCTACTCTTTCGTAAATACAAAAGAAAAATAGAGATCACCTACCTTGATTTATAGAAAAATTGAATATATGGTACTACGTACAAGTACATCTACTTACAAAACCTTACAATCTACTATACGAACAAAGAAGTAAAAAAAAAAAAAAAAAAAAAAAGAAAGGACAAAATTTGTGATTGAATCCTAAACTGGAAATCTTGAAACTCTAAAAGATCAGCTTTTGGAGAACAACTGATGTTCTGCTGCTTTTACACTCACCAGACACTACTAGGATGTCAGACTTAAGAGACGAAGTCATTTCGTGGCATAAGAGCCCTTATTCGTCGCATAGGTACCTATGCGATGAAAAGTCGGTCGCATAAGAGTCGTCGCATAAGTGGTGTCGCATAAGAATCTATGCGACGAAATATAGAAATTCGTCACTATAAACTTTCTAATGCGACGAATAATCTTTCGTCGCATATAAAAGAGGCGACGAAACAGGTGTCCACTTATACGACGAAACAAGTGTCCACTTATACGACGAAATGTCGTCGCATATATGTTCCAACGAAGAGTATTTCATCGTCTGTCATTCTGTAACGACGAAACATGGGTGCAATTGCCGACGAAAGTACATTATTCGTCGCATATATGTTCTGACGAATAGTATTTTATCGTCAGTAATTCCGTAACGAGGAAACATGGGTTCAATTGCCGACGAAAGCTTGTTCACTTATGCGACGAAAAATACATTATTCGTCGCATAAGATTTTTCATTGAGGCTAGTCTTATTTCTTTTATCTTTTTCTTTTTCCTCCCTGTTTCACTGTTAAATAGTTTTTTATAGAAACAGAAAATATAAAACTGCAAATTTAACAAACAATAATATTTCAATATTAATAATTTGTTCATACAAAGTCTTTAGTAACACCTTGAAAACTAAACTAAACCATTCATTCATCCTAGCTAGTTAGCCTATCCTTCTCTCACCAACTAAACAAAACTAACTGCATAACAACCTAACCTTAAAGGCTTCTCCATCTAACTAGCCTATCCTTCTCCAACTAAACAAAACCAACTACACAACAACCTAACCTTAGGCTTCTCCATCTAAACAAAAGCAAAATAGTGAAGAATGTACCTAGTTCCTCTCAACTTCCATGTTGTTCCTTGCATCAAGATTTTCATCTTGAGGTTGTTGGGAAGGGACTTGTGGAGGACACCCAATTTGCTGCTCCATAAAAGACATCACTGCTGCTAGTTGCTGCTTCACCAATGTCATCTCTTCACTAAGGTTTTGCGCAACCGCCTCAGCTTTTTCGGCCCTCTCTTCAGCAATATGTAATCTCTCCTCCACCTCATAAACTCGAGAACGTGAAGTGGAAGATGATGAATGTCGGACACCTGCTCTTCCAAGACCACAGATCTCTTTCCCGGCTCTTCTACCTACTCCTGCTTCAAGCACCTTAATATTCATTGACCACTCCAAAGGTGGGAGCTCAGCCTCTGGGATGTTAGGGTTTGCATTCTTCTGTGCATTTTTCAATTCGAAGGTCTCTTTCTGCATTTCCTCCTGCATTTAAAAAAAGGCTGTAAATATTATTTACATAAGAGATAAGCTTGTGATTAGATTTGGAATTTAAATTCATATTGCAGTTGAAGAGCAGTTAAGGGTTTGATAAGCAGTGAAGGAAAATAAGTTGGAGAATGATGGAGCTGTTATGAATCTGCTACATATTGCAGGCATGTAAATCTACTAAATGAAGAATTGAACTTAGAGACAAGCAATGTTTAAAGAACATAACAATTAATGATCAGGTCTTAAACAGGATATACAGCTTCATCTAAAAGGGAAAGAACCAACTTATTTAATAACATTTCTCCAGTTTTTACTTATATTTGCAGCTCAATAGGCAAAGGCTTTGATGCCAATTCTGTATATAAAAGATAAATGTTTTATCGGGGATAGTTAACAAGGACATTTCTTTATCTACTGGTTTGGGTTTTGGTCATAACTTGGTTGAGTTAGTTGATGTTGATGAGTGATGAATTGATATGCAGGGCTTGGAGTTGATGAAAAGTCATCACAAGGATATACAGCTTCATCTAAAAGAGAAGGAACCGAACTTAGCTCTAGTTAAAAAGAAGTTCCATGACAAAGTCTACAAGTACAGATAATATGAACACTTAATCCTATAGCATTTAAAGCAATTGATGGATACCAAAGTTTCATGTTTTCTACAGAATTAGGATAGATAAACTGAGTTCAATCCTAAGCACAAAAAACCAAATTTAATATAAAGAAACTGATATGATGACTTGATCTAATATACACAACAGTAACAAATTCACATTAAGATGGACAAAACACAAATGCATTCACATTCACATTCCTACAGAGATATGAAACTTAGCATAACAAATTCACATTCACAAAGACAAAACACAAATGCATCTGTGCCAACTGAAAATTAATTAATTGCACCAACTGAAAATTATTTGCATAATATATGTCAGCTATTTGCACTAGAATTAATTAACTTACAAGATTCTTGGCAGCTGTAGGGACGTTGACTGTGTCATATGTCTCCGTGTAAGCTGGGATAACAGGAAATTCCTCACCCTTCTCTTTGTGGTGGACCACCCTGTAGATGATAGGTAGCCGCCCCGTATGGTGCTCCGACTCCTTCTTACCACCGTTGGTCGTGTTAGTCACTGATCGTGTCTGCCAATCACATATAATGGATCCGGTTAGCTCCTCTAAAGTGAGGTAGTTGTAAAGTTAGTAAACAATTTAATGGTTCAGCCTATACCACATCATCTAATAGAAACAAAATTATTATTATTAACATGCTTATAAGACAAAAAAAAAATAATGAGATTACATTTTGGAAGCCCTTACTACTCACACAGTGTAATTATTTGCTTTGAACCAATCACTAAGCAACAAACAAAATTAGAGAAACATGATGGTTTTGCACATTGTTTCAAGCACCAACTCAAATACTGTGCAATGGAACTAAAAGAGACAATAACCCTCAAAATTCAAACTCTGGAACTATGACAATCTATTCCGATACTACAACTTCTGCCTTTGTTTCATACCTGCACAAAAAAGGATTTTAATAATGGTGATGATATTGCAAAAAGAGAAAAGCAAGTTCCTATCAATTTAACCTTACAATAGAGAGTCATTGAATCTTGGAAAAATGCTCATTAGCACAAAATCAGGTAAATTAAAGCCCATTCCAATGATTCTTAAGTAAAGGACATTGTTACCCTCAAACTCATTCAACTCTCTTTCTCCCGATCAGAAAACTCTCTCTCTCTCTCTCTCTCTCTCTCTCTCTCTCTCTCTCTCTCTCTCTCTCTCTCTCTCTCTCTCCCCCCCCCCCGATCTAAAAACTACTCTCACATCAAGTATGACGATCACGTCAGTTGAGATCGAGGACGCATCTCGGCGATGACGTCGGTCGAGATCGACAACGCATCTCGGTTGAGTTCGTGAAGGATGACGCACCTTCGCTAAAGCGGTAGTCGAGCTATTTCATCTTCTTGTGGTCGAGGTGAGTGGAAGGTGTGAGGATTCTAGGTTGCAGTGTCATCGGCCTCCGGCAAATTGCCTCTTTATTAAAGTTTTTAGGTTTTTAGTGTGCGTTGCATTTTCTATTTGCAGATCTGATATAAGGTCTTCGGGTTTTGTAGTAAATGTTTATCCACTAGCTTATGTGAAGTGTTCATATAAACTTTCATCTCGTCAGTATGTAGTTTATTTGATGAAGGAGACACCATAACATTTAGGTCTGCATTTTCTATTTGCAGATCTAATACTCCATCTTTGACTTCAGGTAACCGAAATAGTAAACATGTATTGAGGGGTAATAAAAAATTTCTAAACATTTATTGCCCCCTAAAATTGGGGTTGTTACTGGGCAAATACTCACTTCATCTATCTTTTCTGTTTTATGAGTTTTGACTGATTATTACTTATTAGGGGTCAATAATTAATTACTGATGATAGTAATCCAATCATTAAGGTTTAATAACTTAATAAACTATCATTTGGAGTCAACAATTTGATTATTAAGGGTCACAAACTAATTACTAGGGGTCAGTAATTGAGTTACTGGGGTCAGTAATTAATTACTGGGGGTCAGTAATTGAGTTACTGGGGGTCAGTAATTGAGTTACTGGGGGTTAGTAATCGAGTTACCGGTGATCACAATCTGGCGACCATAAAAAATTCAAATTACTGGGGGTCAGTAATTGAGTTACTGGGGGTCAGTAACCGAGTTACCGGTGATCGAAATCTAGCGACCGGAAAAAATTCGAATTACTAGGGGTCAGTAACTGAGTGATTGGAGACTGCAACCAAGTTATCGACGACCAGAGAAATTCCGGTGACCGCAGTCCGGTAGCCGGAGAAATTCCGGTGACCGCAGTCCGGCGGCCGGTGTTCCGGCCAAGTCTTTACATGTTGAAGAGGTAGGGGCAAAATAGTCTTAAAATAATATAATTTGTTAAGACTTTAGTAAAGATTTGGCCATTTAGGCACAAAATTTTTTATTTTCATTCAAATGGGCTCATAGAAAAAATTGTCATTAGAATGGGTAATGAAAGGTTACAATTAGTACTAAATGGGCATTTTCCCTTGAATCTTTGGCTTTGTCCCTTCAAAAATCAAATGGGGCTCAGTGAGTTTTCTCATGGTTCTTCTCCAATATCATAAGATGACAAGAATCAAGCTTAGCGGTGATCCTCCCAAACAGAGGAGGCTTATTCAAACATAAATTTACCTTGAAATCAGGCGACTCAAAGTGCCAGCAAAGCCAGTCCCACTCATCTTGCCTGTGTATCAAATCTGGCGGAATTGTTCCTCTCCCATACTTGTTATAGTGCCTTGAAAAGTCCCCTTTCCAATCTGGATATATCGTACCTCCCTTGTCTTCAAGCCACACCCACATCCGTTTATCCGCAAAATCAATTTTAAAATACGGCTATAACACAAACAACTTCTCATCAGACTAAAAAATTGACATAATGAAGAATAAAATTAATAGATTCACCATATAACACACACAAGTCCTTTTTACCCTGTAAATTGACCTAATGAACAATAAAAACAACTCATGAACCCTATAACACAAACAAGTCCTCATCACCCTGTAAATTGACATAATTTCTATAAAAACAACTCATTCACCATATAACACAAACAAGTCCTCATCACCATGTAAATTGACATAATATATATAAAAACAACTCATTCAGCAAAAGAGAAAGCTGATTCTTACCGAAAGCCTGTCTATCAACTTCTTCTTCTCAGAGTCACCGAGGCATTCCCACTTTCCGGCCGACAATTTGACTTTGGATTGAATTATGCAACCCATGCTATTGACCAGGAGGCAGTTTACTGCTGATGAAGACGATCCTCTGATGAAGTCGTCATACACAATTCGATCAAGCCTATGCATTTCACAATTCGTTTGACTTTGTCCAAGTTGCCGAACCCTCGTTGGTGTTTTGGGGGAGGTCCGGTGGACTTCTTAGTACCATGTCGAACACTACTACTATCGGACAATGTTGAAGATGCTTCTGGTACGACATCGTCGATCTCGTCCTCATCCAGTGGGGGAGCTATTTCGGCGATCGATACTGGTGGTGGAGGTGGAGTCGTTTCACCATCTCCGGTCGGTGACTGGTCAGCAACATCTCCCGTCGGCCCCACCGTATTCTCCATCGTGTAGGAACCATATTGGGTTGCACAAGCCGCTCGTAATCTCTCATATGCGACTTCCCTGGCCCTTTTCTTCGTCAATGGTGGCATGCTTGGGATATAGTAGGATTGAACTGGGTTTAGGTGCTAGAGGGGAGAGCGAAGTCGAATTGGGATTGAACCCGTAATTGGGATTGGAAATGGGAGGTCGAATTTTGGAGAGAAGCCGGAGAGGCGAAGGAGGCAAATTGGGATTAGGGTTTAGGGTTTCGAAACTGGGGAGGCGAATTGGAAGGTCGAAGCAGTGTTGATGCAGAGTTGATGTGAAACAGGGATTGAAACTGGATTTGGGTATATTTGATATGGATCATGCGACGAATTTAGTTATTTCGTGGCCCAATCTAGGTATTCGAAATCCATCCCAAATATTTGGCGCAAAACTCATCCGCACTATATTTTTAGGCCTTGTGCGACGAATAACACTTTTTCGTCGCTTAGGATATGTCTAGAGCGAAGAATTTAGGCTTTTTCGTCGCAATAGACTAAATTGATGTATATTTTCATTAAATATATAGAAATTCGTCTGCGCTATATTTTTAGGCTCTTTGCGACAAATAACACTTTTTCGTCGCTTAGGATATATCTGGAGCGTCGAATTTATGCTTTTTCGTCTCAATAGATTAAATTGATGTATATTTTCATTAAATACATTTATTTAATAATTAATCTTTTAGCAGTACAAATACATATGTTTTACAGTACAATGTTATATGTTCTCATGCACATCGAAATATGTCTAATAATTAAGTACTCAATCGCTATCCTCGTAATCCGGATCTTCTAGATCATCCTCAGGAATTTCATCTGAATCTTCATCTTCATCGTTAATGAAGTCTTGACTAGGTGGGATGTACGGCAGTGAACCGAAATCGAACCCTAAACCTGAAATTGGAATGTACTCGCTTTGTGGGAAGTGGATGTCGTTGTTGATGCAAATAGTGCTTATGTCGGGGATGTCAAAGGTTAAAGGCTCTTGATATGGTTCAAGAGCCACATTCTCAATATCTTATCCTACCCAGCCCCCTTGAAGTGTGGTTGCGTTAAAGATACTTCTATGCTCCATCACGTTAACTACTTTCCAACCCCCACCAGCTTTCGGATCATCAAGATAAAACACTTGTTTTGCTTGAATGGCAAGCACAAATGGGGCATGCTCATACCTGCTTGTGGATGTATTCATTGATAATAGTCTGTGATCCATCTTCGTACTCCTCGGAACATTTGGGTCAGTATTGAACCATCTACATTTAAACAACACAACTGACATACCTGCTAGATATAGTAGTTCGATGATGGCAACAACAATCCTGTAGTATGCAACTTTATCCTTAACCACTACCATGATGCCACTGTTCTGTGTCTTTCGGCGTTGATCTCGTTGTTCTGTCAGGAACTTAACACCGTTGACTACACAAGCCGCATAAACATTATGTCCTTGTGGCATACACGTCAAATGATACAACTGCGGAGAGTAATCCTTGCTATTTTTTTCTTGCATCCTCGCCACCTACAAACAAATGAAAATATATAAGTTAAAAATTATGATCGAAAAGGGCATGAGCTTCCCCCAATTATGAAATGGGGAGATTAAACGTACCCATTTTTAGGAAATATGCAGAAAATGTTTTCTTATGCCTCTCTTCATGCTTATTCTGATACTTAAGTTGAACAAGTCCCAAATGAGCAGCTCTATATTTCTTGACTTCGTCACAGTGTTGCAGTACCCACCAATGAGCCTCACATAACTCATCTTCTCTTAAAATTTCTGAATTTGGTAAGTTACCAAACAGTCTTATATCTTCAAAGACAATTGAGAGGTTGAATGTAGGTGTGATTGCCGGGTCGAGTGATTTTGTGTCGTTTGTATTATGGAGATATGAGTTGCAACACATTACACACTCATGTGCAATGTATGCGTTAGCTATTTATCCTTCCGGCTTTGATCTATTTTTAACAAAACGTTTATACCCACCAAGTTATCTAAAAAGAAAACTTTAAACTATGGAGTCTATATTTTGTGTTCAAGATGAACTTAGAAGTTTTAAAATTATGGTTTCATGGTGTGCTAGTGTGGTCAATTCTCAATACTTTCAAAATTATTGAGTATTACACTTTCAAAGTATCTATTTGGTTTATAGATTGTTGGTTTGTTGGAGAATCATTGTTATAAATTTTATTGATATATATATATATATATATATATATATATATATATATATACTTATAAAAACAAGTAATGGAAGAAAAAAAGGACCTAAAGTACGATAATTTTTTACTAAGCTAAAAGCGTACAAATTTAAGAAAAATTATTTTAGAAAAGAAGAAGAAAAACTGAAAAAAAAAACCCGAAACCGAACATAATTTTATATTCGGTTTAGTTTCCGGTTTTAGGTGAAAACCGAACCGAACAAAACCGAACCCACCCCTAAGGTGAACCATGATCGAAAAGAAAGTCGGGAGGAAGATCCTCTCCAATTTGCATAGGATGTAGACAATGTCTGATTTCATTTCAACAACATCTGACTTCTTCAGCTCTCTACTGCATAATCTCTGCCAAAACCTAGACAAGGCTACTAACAGCTCCACCACATCACGATGCAGATATGGTCTAATTACCACGGGAAGAAGTCGTTGCAATAAAACATTACAGTCATGACTCTTCAATCCATGTATCTTTTGTTCTGCCACCTTAACACATCGAGCTATATTTCTTGCATATCCTTAAGGATACTTAACATCATTGAACCAACTGAAAACTTTAGGCTTGAAAGCGGGCTTCACTGAGTAAGGTGCAATAGGCATTTCCACTCTTGACGCCGTTCTTTTTACCCATAAGTGACGCCGTAAGCCCATCTTTTGCAAATCATCCTACGCTTTGATACTGTCTTTTGTCTTGTTTTTAATGTCGAGAATTGTTCCCACCATGTTGTCACAAACATTCTTTTTTATGTGTGTGACATCTAGGTTGTGTCTAATTCCCAAAGTGGACCAGTAAGGTAATTCAAAGAAAATACTCTTATGATGTCAATTGTCAAGTGCAGCAGGATGCACAGGATTTTGGGCCAAGACATCTTTATCACTACTCAAATATCCAAAATCGAAAGAGTTCAACTTGTCTAAAATTTCATCCCCAGACTAAATAGGGGGTGGTTCACGACGCTCTTCCCTGCCATCGAATGCATCTGCATCAAGCCGCCATTCATGATTCATTGGAAGCCATCTATGGTGACCCAGGTAAACAATCATGTCCGCGTGACGACTAGCATCGACGTTCTCTAAGTAGACAGGACAAGCCTTGTACCCTTGAGTGGTATGAGAAGATAACATACCGTAGCCAGGAAAGTCGCTAATTGTCCACATCACGATTGCTTTCATCCTAAATGAAGTTTTACTATGTCTGTCAAAAGTGGGGATTCCATTTTCCCATAATCATTTTAGCTCATCAAGCAATGATCTCAAATACACATCTAGACACTTTCCCGGAGAATTGGGACCTGGAATTAACAATGTAAGAAAAATATATTCCTTCTTCATACACATCCACGGTGGTAAGTTGTATGGCATTAAAATAACAGGCCAAATGCTATGAGACAGAGTCATATTGCCGCTAGGATTGAACCCGTCTGTTGCTAGTCCGAGCCTTACATTTCGAACGTCTTCCGCAAAATCAGGAAATGATGCGTCAAAAGATTTCCAAGCCTCCCCATCTGAGGGGTGTCTCGGAACATCGTCATCTTCCTTAGGAAGACCGTGCCATCTCATCTCCTTTACAGTCTCTGATGACATGTAGAAACGCTGCAACCTAGAAGTTAACGGGAAATAACAAAGCACCTTCACAGGAACATGTTTCCCTTTATCTGAAGAAGACTCTTCATCATACTTCGGCCCATTGCAAATGGGACAGTAAATAGCATGCTTGTAATCTCCGTAAAACAGCACACAATTATTCTTGCAGGCATAGATCTTCACATAATCGAGGCCGAGGTCGCCCAAGATCTTTTTTGTCATATAATGACTATCAGGAAGTCTATTTACAGGAGGAAGCAAAGTTTTAATAAACTTTGAATAGTCTCCATAATGTCCATTACTCGTTCTGTGCTTCACTTTCAAATGCATCTGTGACATGATGGCACTTAAAACTGAAACTGGACACTCGTCATACACTGGTGTCTGGGCTTGCGCGAGAAGCCTGTTATACTTCTCATAATCAGACATGTCAACTGCTTCATTGACATTGGGGGCATCATCATCAACTACCTCTTCTTCATATCTTGAAGCATACGAGTAAACATCATGTAGCATATTCATTGCGGGGTATATAGAAGGGTCGGCGGTACCACTAGATGACCCAACTTAATGAATGTAACTAGCTCGAAATTCCGCTGGTGTAAGATTATTTTCCTCCACCTCACCGTGTTCCGTCCATATAGTATAATTCTTCCACATACCAAAATGTGACATGTGTTTTTCCATACCTCCATGTGTCTGCCAATCGTTGCACATACATTTTCTACATGGACACTTGTGCCACTCAGTTCCTGGGGCAGCATGATAATTAACAAATCTCAAGAAATCAAAGATTCCATGTATATACAAGTGGTGACACCTGTCGTATAACATCCAGCTTTTGTCCATGTTTTGCATCTGTTGTCATAAGAGAAACAACAAATAAACACCAAGTTATGTAGCAACAAGCCAACATTACTCATACAAATATTTGTTTCTTCTTCACCTTATGCCTCCGGTTAGGATCCTAATCTCATTCAGGACAATAAGACTTTGTTAAGAAATTTGCTGTTCTTTTGTTTCGATTTCGATGTGGTAAAATTTCGGCAGCATCTCCCTACAGTTTCTCAAGTGCATGAATATCTAAGCCTAGTATGCACTCGAGGAACAATACAAGAGACTCTGTCGAAATATGTATACCCACAATCGAAACCAAAAACAAAAGAACTGCAAACCACATAACAAAATCTTATTCTCCCAAACTGTCCAAAATTGGGACAATTCAACAACCATTTTAGTTTATTGCCAAACCAAAATCATTCTCGAACGGGATTTCTAAGGTTAAACGTGAATGAAAGAATTTAACCATTCTTACATTCATCGCGCTAAAAAAACACAACATCATTAATATATATATATATAACATCAATAGATTGTTTCATACTGCCGGAATTCTTCACCGGAAAATATGGTCTTCATTTTTTTTTTTTGAATAGGAGGAAACATATCAGGTCTAAATAAGGAGGAGAAATAACTTCTAATGTAATGGGTAACCCAAAATTCAATATATCATCAACAAACAACATCATCATCAAAGCTATAAACTAGTGATGCTTCATGAGTAGAGGTAAACAAAGTTTTAGAAGTCTGAATTTGATGATTTCCGATACTAACATCTAAAATCTGTCGCTAGATTTCAGCATACCCAAATTTTCTTTTGTTTTAGATCTGGGCAGTGAGGAAGGAGATATAAAGTCGAAAACACTTATGCGACGAAAATTTTGTCGTATTAGTAATAATTTTCATCTCATAAGTAACGTCTTATGCTGCAAAAGAAATTTTTCGTCTCTTAAGGCAAACGTTTTTGCGACGAATTTTATTTATTCGTCGCCTAAGACAGAATTTAAGAGACGAAATATTTTTCGTCTCTTAAGTGCTGTCTTCGTCGCTTAGGGAATAACTTATGCGACGGTGTAGCGTTTCATCGCTTAAGTTTTTACCTAAGCGACGAAGTGTTTTTCGTAGCATAAGTTATTACCTAAGCGACGAAAGAAATTCTCTTCATCGCATATGTCTTTTTTCCTAGTAGTAGTGAGAAGCTACCATAAACCTCTGATCCAACCTCAATCTGTCTTCATAACTGCACTAGTACCTGCTGCCCTATCTCCTCCAGAAATATTCTTCAAAAGCTGTTTGGAGCAAATTAATGTACTCGGCCTCTGTTGGAGAAGAAAATATAATTATAAAAGACGATTCAAACGTTCATTTCCAACAATTGCATATTCTAAATACAGGAAGAGATTACAGCAAGTGTTCACGTACGTACGTGAGGAATTTAATAGCACCTCAGGAACAAAGCGAGAGAAACCAAACTTGATCAACAGGAGGACATGTTGATATACAGAACTGAGTCGAATCAATAATACATAATCAATCGTCAGCGGATACGAAGAAACCACAAATGAAAATCTAACGCTGTGATACTATTCAAATACCAGGAAGTACAACAACTAAATAATTCAAGTGGCCTCTCTAGTTTGATCTTAAAAGTGGGATGACATCCGCTTTCAGAGCGGGCACAAATCCAACAGACAGAATATAATATACACCATAAACACGAGATTGGCAAAAGAAGTGATTTCTCCTTGGAGAAATTAAATCGAAGGGTTAATCAGCCCATGGGCAGTTCTCCTCTTAGAATTGCCGTGTACACCCTAGGCCAGAAGGTGCAAACATCAACTTTGGGCCACCGGTGGTGCGACTGGTGCCCAACCAGGACAGCATGATCGTTCATCACCTCACTTGGTAGGAAATTATGAGAACTGGCAAAAGGAAGTGACTTCACCTTGGAGCAATTGAAGTTCTGTTCCCCTTTTGGGACCAATTTACTTTCTTTTTGGGTTTAATGGTCTGAAAATCTGGGGAGTAGATCGAAAGGTGGAATAATGCTGACCACTTCTGGGATTTCCGATCCATCCTTTTGGTGCTCAGTCTTAATATTTTATCCACCATATTGGAGAATGATGCTTTACATCAACGCCGCTCTCAGCAATCTCTTCCTTCTACTTGCTCAGCAATTGAGGGTCCTTTCAATCCTAAACTTCCTACGAACCGAGGCATAAACGGTTCGATCCATGAAAGCAATCAGAGATGCCTCCAAGTCCACGAACTCCGTCCTCCTGATCCAAACAAAGGTGTTCATATTATGAAATAAGAAAATTTATCCATGAAATTAACAGATGTCATATGTGAGATTTGAAAAAAGAATCAGAAAGATGTGATACCTCAATCTGGTAAATCATAGATTCGATTTTCTAAACCCTAAGGGAAAATAAAGTTGGATAGCAAAGCACCACGATCTATCTCCTTTTCCAGGCTTTCAGACGCCTGATATGAATCATATGATGCCCTCACCATTCTCCCACCAAAACCCTAATCAGATGATTGTAGAAGACAAATAGAATTGTTGTGTGGCTTCAGACTCCATCTATGTGTCAGTTTTGTAGGAGAGACTGAGGGTTCTAGAAGGGGTGGTTTTAGAAAGCAAATGGCGTCAGTCTAGTTTTTGAAGTTCATTCCCATTTCCAGAAAAGAGGTCAGGTGCAATGTAGGATCTTCTTTTGCGGCAAGCCTCACGTTTTCAGTGAAAAGGTCGATAGTTAGTAGAAACAAATATGAAATATGTGGTTTAAACCAAAATAAAAGAAAAGGAAATAAAATAAAAACAATGGGGTTACTTTTCCTGCTGGGACGTATAAGCTTATTACAATAATCAGGAATCAATCACTATTGCCAATGCCAGTAGTGGTTACTACCTTAGAAGCTTGTTACAAGAATCAGGAATGCATTCCCAGTTGCGCATTTGCTATTTGAAAGAAGTATTATTGGTAAGAAGTAAGCCCTAAGGAAGTATCAGGGATTATACTGAAAATAAGTTGCTTCTAATCGATTTTTTTATTTAATGATCGAACAAATGAAGCTCTTAATCCCTCTTATTGACGGTTACTTAAATAACTCACATTTTTGTAGGGAAATAGGACATATTGATTATTGAACACGTCCATATATAGCCATGCTACAAATATAACGTTATTCTTGCTTTGATACATTCTTTATTGACAAATGAGACTCATACACGCGCATAATTAAGAATTTACTTCTTAGGAATATTTTAGTTTTTTATTAATTATAATCAATTGCTCTTTGTATGCTCAAACTGTCATACGAGAGAATCTTTCACGTGCATGGCTATATACATAGTAGCATTTTAGACACAACAAAATTTGTTATATAAATAGGTCGAACTTAAAGTTAAGATTTGCACTTTGTTTTGTAGTTGGAGATAGATGTATTTTTCTCTCCTATATATTTACTAAAGTTTTTATAACCGGTTAGTTCTAATGATATTAGTTGAGACCTAATTCCCTCTTACAAGTTCTTTCATCTTTCAAAAAAGGATGATCTTTTTGTGGTCAAACTTCAAGGAACAAATTGAAATAACTTTTCATTCTTATTGGGGAGCTCGGTACTTCTGGTTTAGTCCTTACCCCAATTTGGTGACTATTTAGGTTGGGAACCTAGCTTCCCTTGCTCTCCAAGGCCATAATTAACATGATGTCTATTGTTCAAGAACATAATTAACTATATTCTTGACAAAACCCAAAAAGATTAGCCTACTATGTTCACTTTTAGCACGGAGTGTGGCAGATTGAGGTCTTTGGAAAGTATGCTGAAACTTTCCGTACTGAAAAACCTTGGCGAGCAAGCATATATACACTTCTTTCTTCATGAAACTGCTACATCCAAATCGTGCAAAGAACTACAACTAATTAATCGTGCAAATGGAGAATATTGAAGCAGTTAAGTCAATAGAGTTCTCACACGCATTAGGATACGATGTAATTAACTTGCCTTAATACAATTCAACCTTATAAATTAGCAACTATTGCATCATTAATAGTACAACCACTCGTTTTACAGCCCCTAACACAACAACCACCCTCAAGCGAGAGCCATGTCTGTGAAGAAGAGTCTTTCTCTTGAGTCTTGACAATGGCGGTGCCAGGAAGGGCGCTGTGCTCACAGCAAAGCGCAGCCGGTTTGATCATTGTTTTTCCTTGATGTTTCAGCAGAATCAGGAAAGTCACTCATGGAAATGGATTCAGAGAAGTTGAAGGGCTGGAATCAAGAGATGGGCTAACTGGCTAAGGCTGTTGCCGCCTATGCGCGCCAAGTCAGTGGCCGGTTCGGAAGCTTGCGTGGCTAAATAGATTTGTGAATCTTATTGCGTGCTTAAAAACTGAAGATCAAGACTGAGTTAATTCCATTTAACTCAAAACTCTTTTGTGCTGACAAACGTACATTTGAGCTAAGAAAGAATAATGGGGTTTGGCTGGACGAAAATTGCAAATACTGGAAATTTGTAAGACTCTGAACGTGTTCTAGCAAACTAGCCACTCACAACTATGCAGATAGCTTTAAAGTCATTCTACTCTTCTGTAAATACGAAAGAAAAATAACTACCTTGATTTATAGAAAAATTGTATGGTTCTACACGTACATCTACTTACAAAACCTTTGAATCTACTATACACCAAAGGACATATTTGGTGACTAAATCCTAAACTGGAAATCTTGAAACTCTAAAAGATCAGCTTTTGGAGAACAACTGCGCGCTGTTTTTACACTCATCACCAGAAGCTACCATAAACCTCCAACCTCATTCTGTCTTCGTAACTGCATTAGTACCATGCTGCCCTATCTCCTCCAGAAATGTCCCTCAAAAGCTGTTTGGAGCAAATTAATGTACTCGATCGGCCTCTGTCAGAAAATAGAATGTACTTATATAAGAGGATTCACACGTTCATTTCCAACAATTACATATTCTAATCACAGGAAGAGATTACAGCAACTGTTCACGTACGTGAGGAATTTAATAGCACCTCAGGAACAAAGCGAGAGAAACCAAACTTGATCAACAGGAGGACATGTTGATACAAAGAAACTGAGTCGAACCAATAATATATTATCATTCATCAGCGGATACAAAGAAACCAAAAATGAAAATCTCTAAGGCTGTGAGCCTGTGATACTATTAAAAGCACCAAGAAGTACAACAAATCAATACATAATTCAAGGGCCTCTCTAGTTTGATCTTAAAAGGGGGGTGACATCCGCTTTCAGATATATGGGGCACAAATCCAACAGACAGAATATAAAATACACCCTAAACATGAGAACCGGCTAACCTCTCCTTGGAGCAATTAAATCAAAGAGTTAATCAGCCCGCGCCGTGGGCAGTTCTCCTGGAATTGCCGGTGTAAACCCTAGACCCGAAGTTACAAACATCAACTTGGGCCTTCGGTGGTACCCACCCAGGACAGCATGGTATATCAATCTGCTAAATCATAGATTCGATTTCTGAACCCTAAGGGAACATAAAGTTGGATAGCAAAGCACCAGGATCTATCTCCTTTTCCAGGCTTTCAGACGCCTGATATGATGTCCTAACCATTATTCTCCCACCAAAACCCTAATCAGATGATTGAAGGAGACAAATAGAATAATTGTTGTGTGGCTACAGACTCCATCTGTGTGTCAATTTTATAGGAGAGGTTGAGGGTTCTAGAAGGGGTGGTTTTAGAAAACCAACGGGCGTCAGTCTGGTTTTGAAGCTTCTTTCCATTTCCAGAAAAGAGTTCAGGTCCAATGGATGATCTGCTTTTGCTGCAACCCTCATGTTTTCAGTGAAAAGGCCGATAGTTAGTATAGAAAGAAATATCAAATATGTGGTTTAAACCAAAATAAAAGAAAAGGAAATAAAATAAAAACAACGGTTCATGGATAATCTAGTTACGGAACTGTTCTATGGGCGGTGTGAGGAATCTCAAGCACCAGGCTTGTTGATTGGTGGTTTTGGGGAGCAAAGGGTCATGAAATTTTCAATCTAGCTAACCCAGCTTTTCTCCCTAGGACGTGTAGGCATATTATGCTACCAAATACCAGTAGTTTGTTTTGGTTGATACAAAATACCAGTAGTGATACTACCTTTGATGCTTGTTACAAGCAGAATCAGGGATGTAATCGAGTTGCACATTAGTGGTAATTATAAGAAATAAGCTCTAGGTAGCATAGGGATTGTACTGAAATTATGATGCTTCTAAACGATACTTTTATTTAAAGATCCAATATATGAAACTCTTATTGACGGTTACTTAAAGGACTGCTGGATTGTAAATCCCTCCCTCTCTTGCTTATCTAATTGGGTGACCAATCTTAAAACTTGTCAATCCAGTTTTATTAGTTGGAGCAAGAAGAAGTTTCCAAAGTGCAATAAGGATCTCATTAGAGATTGTTTACTGGAATTGGATGACCTACAGGCCAATCAGGCTATTACCAGTACTGAGCGTCAACAGGAGTTGGAATCTTCAGTGAGCACTCCATGGATAAGGGAGGAACGATACTGACATCAGAAGTCTAGGGTGAAGTGGCTCAAGTCGGGTGACTCAAACACCAGATTCTTTCACCTCTCCACGATTCAAAGAAGACAGCGGAACCGTATCCTGAAAATTCAGAATGAACAGGGTCAATGGGTTTGTGGTGAAGGTTTGATTCATAGGGAATTTGAGTCTCAATTCAAGGCTGTCTTTTCTTCCAATGGGTACCGAGATTGGGGGATGGCTCTTTCTGGAGTCACTCCTTTGGTCTCTAGAGAGATGAATGAGGAACTACTAGTTGATATTACTATGGATGAGGTTAGTGAGGCCGTGCATCAGATGGGAGCACTAAAGGCTCCGGGTCCAGACCGGTTTCCGGGACTGTTTTATCATAAGTACTGGGAAATTGTGAGGGATTTGGTGTGTCTCGCCTCAAATGAGTTTTTCAGTTGAGTGGCTTGTCTCCGTGATCTAAACAACACTCATATTGTACTCATTCTGAAGGTCCCAAATCCGGAAAAGACTGGTCAATTCCAACCAATCAGCCTATGCAACAATTTGTATAAGATATTGTCAAAGATTCTGGCGAATCGCTTGAAGAGAGTATTACCTACTCTGATATCGATAAACCAGAATGCTTTTGTTCCGGGCCGTCTCATACAAGATAACATTCTTGTAGCACATGAGGCCTACCACTACCTCAAGTTGAAGCGCACGGGAGGTAATCATGAGTTTGGTCTTAACTTGGACATGAATAAGGCTTATGATAGGGTGGAATGGGATTTTTTGGAGGCTACACTTCACAGGTTTGGTTTCCACAGAAGATCGATTCGATTGGTCATGACATGTGTTCGATCGGTCTCCTTCTCAATTGTCTTAAATGGAAAACCAGGCAATTTTTTCTATCCTACTAGGGGGTACAGGGTGATCCCCTCTCACCCTATCTGTTTCAATTGGTCAGTGAAGTTTTGTCCCTTCGATTGACAAAGGCTGTCAACAAAAAGAATCTCTTGGGAATCAGCTTGAGCCAAGGTTGTCCTATTCTATCTCACCTTTTCTTTGCGGATGATGCTCTCTTTTTTATGAAGGGTACTGTCAGGACCCACCCCGAATTTCATCCTGAAACCCGGGGTAAGTCCTGCGGGGTCCACCTCTAAAGAAAATTTACCGAAAAATTTGGCATGCCTTTCCTTGAAAATGGACAACTCTAACCTGAAAAATTCATAACACACACTCCTATAATGAAACAACCATCCTTAACTCCTGGAGCCACCCACTCCCCACAAATACAACCACCACAAAAATAACAATAAAACCATCATCCAATTCATCACATAAATATCCAACTAATAATAAACTTTATCCTTCGGATATTCGAAAATACATCATAAGTCTTACCACACAACCGAATTCTCATATAATACCCCAAGGGTAATCAGAGCTACTAAAAACTGGAGGAAGCAAGAAAATACACTGGTAGGTTAAACAAGTAACCTACTGGTGAAAAGTGACGGAGAAATTGGTAACTATGCCTCGCCTCCTACTAGTGTCAACCCGTACTCTGCAGACTGGGCATTTTTAAAACGAAGGGCCCAGGGGAAAACATTCGCAAACGTTAGAGTGAGTGGACAAAAATAAATTTAATAAAATGAACCAATAAATAAAAATATTTATGCTTTCCTAATTTAATTTCTAAACAAATCGAATGCATGTCTCGAGCGATAAAACTTATCTCATAAATATCGGGCCTCTCAAGCCAAACTATATATTCATAAATGTATGTATTTACACCCGTCATTTTTCTTGTACGAATTCTAAGGAAAGAAAATATGAAAAATAGAATTTCGTACAAGGCTACGACGCTTGGGTCTAACGCTCACGTCGCGCCATAATAGAATTTTACCTCATTATGCGGAAAAGACGGTATATATATACGTGCATATTCCCTATATAAATTCTTATATTTATATAGGGCTACGACGATTGCGTTTCGCGCTCACGTCGCGTCATAATTAAATTTTACCTCATTATGACGGAAAAACACGTATGGCTAGCTAGTATTTATATACATACTATCGTCATAAATATTCATATATCAATATATATTCACCGAAACTCTCACTTTCGGTTATTCTCCAACAATAAATAAAATTGTCAAATTAAAATGACGTCTCATGCTCCAACCAAAGGAAATTTATTAACAATAAACCATTCGCATGCATATTATTTAAAACAGAAGTCCACTCACTAAATAGGCCTAAGCCTGATGTCGATCCGAGACCTCTTCTGCTCGAGCCTCCTCACGTCCTGTTCCAAATATAAAATTAAATTCCCATCCAAATTCGAATATTTATGTAAAAATAGGCAAAATTAAACATGAGCCGTAACCACGCTCATCATTGCCTAACTTCAATATGATCCAAACTTCAACACTATAATCGACAGCCTTAAAATAACCCCATACAGATTAAACAACTTAAATCCAACGGCCGGATTCTATCCAAATTAACCGCCAAAATATCAAACTTTGAAAAATCCCAAACCTATCCAAAATTCCTCCAAAAATTCCAAAGTCACATCATTAAACTCCCCTTAATAACACACATTTAAAACCATGAAAATCCCCCTAACAGTGGCGGCCGGCGGCCGACTCCGGCGACCTCCAATGCTTACCAAAATTTAACAGCAACTTCCTCTCAACCCACTCTACAACTTTCCTAACTAGTAACAAGTCAAATTTCAAGCTTAGCTAGGTCAATCGAACCAAAACAACATCAAAGAACCCTAGAAATTCAAACACTCGAATCTCCTTACCTAGGCCAAGAGGGGGTGAATCCTTTTAAGGGATTGAAGCACGGGAGAAGGGCCTCCAAACGAGCCAAGCGACTCCGGCTGTAATACCTCATATTTTCATATCATTTTCTTTATATTATTTCCATAATTAATGAAGGATTATTTATGAAAATTCTTATTTGGTTGTGCGAAATTGAAGTTTCAAAAGTAATTTTAAGATGCTTTAACTTTTAAGAGGCCAAAAGTTGATTTTATTTTCCGTGAGTTATTTGTGAAAACTTCCTTCATGAAAATTGTATAGCACGACGATACGAGTTTGTAGACACATGGTACGCGTAAAACGAACTTCGTATGAGAAAGTTATGGTCAGCGAAAGTTTGAGGCTTTACGAGATTTTGGGTTAAATAGAAAAGTTTTGGGGGGTGGAAACCCTAATTTCATAAACTCAACTCTTTTTCTCTCTCCTCCTCCCCGAGACGCACGAGCAGCCATTTTCCCCGGAGAAGAAGTTAGACGTTCGGCCATCGTTTTGGCCGCCACCGGTTCCGTTAGCTCGGTCTCGTCCTCACCAACCCAACTATGCCGATCCCTGATGCTGGTGACCGGCGTACAAGGCGCAGCAAGGCCCGAAAGCCACTGCCGCAGTGACCTCTCACCGGACCCTAATCCGGTGACCTCTGACGACGCAGCTAGCCTAGTTAGGCTTGTCTCCTCCGTGCGAAGCATCCTAGGCAAATGGGTGGCCTCATCTTGAGTTGTAGCAACAAGAGGCAAGCGGAGCAATATTGGCCGAAAGTCGCAATTCCGGTGACGGCAATAGGCAGTGAGAGGTAAGCCGTTAAACTCTCTTCCTTCTAAGTATGATTTTACTAGTCATACAACTGGATTTTTGAGTTTTGGAAACCTTGAATTTCAGTATGAGGCTCAAGCTTGTGGGGTCTGTTTGGGGCAGTTCAATGTCGAACCAAGCTTAACCTCAAGTACAAAAAGTGTTCCTTATGCTGTGATCGTCAAGTTTGATGTTGTGAGTTTTTCCTATTTCGAAAGTTTTGGGGTGGTGTGTGGGGCTCACTCTCCGCCGCCTGTGGCGGCGCGTCCGGCTGTGTTGCTGCCTTAATTTCTGTGTTAGCTAGCTCTTGCTGTTGTGAGCTTGTTGAGAGTAAGAATTGCTAGGTTTTGAGTAAGGTTTTCATGTTAGGACCTTAGGTTTATTATTTGGCTTGGTTGAGGTTTGAGTTTAGGTTTTGAGGAGTAGATGCAGCTTTATTGTGTCGTTGAGTTCAACGACTTTGGAAAGTTGTTCTCCCTTGAGCTAAGGGTTAGTTTAAGGGTATTGTGATATCCTATAGTACTTTGGTTACTAAGGTTATTAATTGTGTGATTTTAGGTGATTTGTGAAGTTATGATTTGGCTTGCTTTTGTTGTGTTGTGGAAATCGCAGCGGGAATTTTATGTGAGTAAATCTCATCATGGTTCACTTTTGGACCAAATTTTATTATGGTCATTGGATGTTGATGTTGGATTTAATAATATGCTATTAATCATTTTTAAATATATGAGCTTGATCGTCAACGTCTCATAGGTAAGATAAAACAAGTTTTCCTTATATGTTTATTTTTGAGGTTCTTGTGATCATAATTTTATTCATTATTGATAAGTTATTCTTGTGCAATAATATATATTATTCATATAATTATAACTTTATGAAGGATATAATTTTATGATGTGAATCATGTGTTGTTGATGATGATGTGGTGATATAGTGAATTGTTGTTCAAAATAGTCAAACCAGGTTCCAAGCCTTTAATCGGATGATTGGTTACGGTTATGATGCAATTATTATTTTGTGATTTTTATTGGACAGTCAAACTAGATTCCAAGCCTTTGGCCGGGTAATTGGTTACGGTTAGGAATAGAGCTCTAGTTCGTCTGTCGGTGTAGGTCATGGGAGATACTTTATGGTATCTGGGACCCATGGGTACACAAATTGTTGTTGTAGGTCATGAGAGGTATTTATTAATATCTGGAACTCATGGGTACATTTCTTTGGTAATGTGTTGGATGTGTGGAATTTAATTATTGATCTAATTGCTCTTGTGGTATATTTGGAAGTGAGAAGTGTTGTGTTATTTTTGAGATTACTCAAACGAGCATTTTAGCTTACCGGGTTTGTTATTTTACAACCCGGTGCACCAATTCTTGGTGTAGGGGTTAGACCTGCATGTGAGGATCAGCAGGGTTGAGGCGGAGGCTTAGTGGCCGGGTTCTTTTTGGTTTTGCTGTACTCTGGTTAGTTTTATATTTGGGGTAAACAGTTGTAGACTCATGTGAGTGTTTTCATTTTCTTGACTTTCAAATTTATGTAAACAAGGAAATGTAATATTAAACTTAGTATTGAGTTGTGTGACATTTACTTTTCCGCTTGAGTTAGTTTTCCATAAAGTTTGTTGAAACAAGTTTTGAGATTATAATATTTTAAGACATATCATGCCAAAATTTTTGAAAATTATCTTTCAAAAATTGGGGTATGACACTGGCTATGGCGGCTGGAGAAGGGAGCTCCGACGAGAGAACCACCGCGGCAGTCGGACCTTTCGGGCGAGATAACTCCCTCACGGTAGCGCTAGGGCGGCTCCCTCCTGTCTAGGAAGAACACTGGGTCAACGGCCGACCGATTGAGACCGGTGCGGCGGTCTGAGGTGGCCGGACGACGGCGGGCGGACGGCGGAAAGTTCCGGCAGAGAGAGAGAGAGTCAGGGAAAAGGAGAGAAGAGAAAGAGAGAGAGAGAGTGGGCTTTTGACTCCACTGATCTGATCCACCCCCTTAAAACCCAAACCAACAAATAAAACACCCCAAAAAATAATTCCCTATTGAAAATTACCTTTTTACTAGCTAAAATTTACTATTTTTACCGTCGTCACAATTTTCTCCTACGAATAATTTCTTCGAAATAATCGTCCCCCAAAACCCCTCTAGGGACCATTTAAACTATAAACTCATTGACGAAGACGGTAAAACTCTTATTTATACCAAGCTAGTAAATAAAGTAAGAATTTAAGAGTCGGGATGTGAGAGGTACCCTCAACAATTGTAGTCATCTCAGACATATCCTTTTAGAATATTGTACTGCATCAGGGCAACTCATTAAAATGGAAAAATCTAGTATCTACTTCTCCCCAAACACTCCAAGGCAAATGACATTCCTCATTTGTGAACTCCATAGTTTCAGTGAGGTTATGAATCCGGGAATTTATTTGGAATTACCTTCTCTTTGAGGGAGATCAAAGAGAGAAGTTGTGGGTTATATCAAGGAAAGGATAAGCAGAAAGATAGAGGGCTGTAAAGAGGGCTCCCTATCTATGGCAAGGAAGGAAGTACTGATCAAGTCTGTTGCATTAGCAATCCCTGCCTACCCGATGAGCTGCTTTAAACTTCCTATAGCATCATGCAAGGAGTTTAACTCTATTTTGAGCAATTTTTGGTGGGGAAGTAATCAAAATGGAAATAAACTCCATTGGAAGAGTTGGGATCACCTGTGCAAACCCAAAGAGGCTAGGGGGATGGGTTTTAGAAACTTGGAACATTTCAATATGTCCCTTCTTGCCAAACAATGTTGGAGAATTATTCAAGAACCGAAGTCCCTATAGGTTAAGGTTCTCAAGGGCCGTTATTTTCCTAATAGCTCTTTCTTTGATGCCAAGAAGGGTTATAGGGCCTCTTGGAGTTGGTCTAGTCTATTAGAAGCTCGGGATCTCTTTGTGGGGGAAGGCTTTTGGCCAGTTAATAATGGTATTGGGATCAACATTTGGAAGGATTGTTGGCTTCCCCCACCGGATGCTTCTGTAGTGAGGGTTATTGGAAACATCCCATTGAATGGTCCTAGTTCAGTTGCTTCTTTGATTGACTAGGATACAAGGACATGGAATTTGAATGTGATTTCTCATTGTGTTCATCCTAATGACCTACAACGCATCATCAACATTCCAATTGGGGTTCTGGATGGCAGAGACCAATTTATATAGCCTCGGAACAAGAATGGGTGCTACTCAGTGAGGTCTGGGTATCATTGGCTACACGGAAGTTTTCTTTCTACAACAAATCAATTAGCCATTGGCTCCTCTCATTGTATCGATCTATGGGTCTGGAATATTCCTACCCTCCCTAGAATTAGAATTTTTCTGTGGAAAGTTCTACTTGAAGCGGCACCTACAATGTACAATCTAGCAAGAAGGAGGATTACTTCTTCTCCAGTGTGCCCAATTTGTGGCAAAGCGGAGGAGACTTTTGAACATATGCTCCTACTCTGTCCCTGGGTTGATCCTATTTGGTTTGGCTCTATTCTTGGTCTACGTATTGACAAACATGGTATCACTACTTTCGATATATGGATCAAAGAATGTACACAACACAGAACAAAAAGTGAGGCCAGATATATACTTACAGTGGTGAGTTTCTTTTGTTGGAGCATCTGGAAGGCAAGGTGCCGATTTGTGTACCAGGGTCAGCCTCTCTCTCCGATCCACACTTCCAGACAAGCCTCAACATTAGTCGCAGATTTACTAGCGGCTAATGCTCTGGTGGGGTCGATTAGAGCCATAACTAGACCCATGCAATGGATTCCGCCGCCGGTGGGGACTTTCAAAGTCAATATGGATTTATCTTGGCACCCACCTGATCAGACTGGCATCGGAGTAGTAATTCGAGATTCGGATCGGCGGTTGATAGCAGGAACAAGTTTCTCGTGTCCAAGCGGTTCGGTGATTGAAGCAAAAACCACTGCTAGTCTGGCCGGAATTGAATTGGCTGCATCACTGCAATTAATGGAGATAATAATGGAGACTTATGCAAAAGAAGTGGTAGAAGAAATTTTATCAAATCAGAGGAAGGTTTGCTGGAAGTCTTACCTGATCATACAGCAAATCTGATCCAAGTACTCTGGGTTTTGAAATTGTTACTGGGAATGGATTACCCAGAGAAGCTAATGCAGTGACACATGCTGCTGCTATGCTTGGAAAATGTTTAGTGGATCCTCTGCGATGGGCGAGTCAGCCACCACCTAACATCCCTCTTGTTTTGAGAAACAATGGCATTTCCTACCCTCATTCATGTTGTGAGCTTGGCAGCTTGCCGGAGTTTTTTTTTTTTTGTTTCAAGAACTAACGATCCCTAGATCTTTGCTGGACTTAGTTGTTTAGCTTTTTGCTTCTTCTTTCTATATTTGGGCCTTTGTTTTGGTCTTTAGGTTTTGTCCCTTAATGAATTATTCATTACCCAAAAAAATAACTCACATTTTTGTGGAAATAGTACATATTGAACACGTGCATGGCCCATGCACTTACAAACTGAACGTTATTCTTACTTTGATACATTATTTATTGACAATTGAGACTCGTACTCGTGCATAATTAAGGTACTGACGAATTTACCTTTTAGTCATATTTTAGTTTGTTACTAATTATAATCAATTGCTCCATGTATGCTAGCTCAGACCGTCAAACGAGAGAATCTTACACGTGTATGGCAGCATGGCTATATACGTAGCAGCAATTCACACACAACAAAATTTACTATATAAATAAGTCGAACTGCAAAAATTTAAAAATTGCACTTTGCTTTGTAGTTGGAGATGTATTTTGCTCTCATATATGTATATCTACTAAAGTTTTTATAACTGGTGATATTAGTTGAGACATAAATCACTTCTGCAAGTTCTTTCATCTTTCAAAAAGGATGATCTTGTGTATTCAAGCTTCAAGGAACAAATTGAAATTAATTTTCATTCTTATATATTGGGGAGTTTGGTACTTCTGTTTAGTGACTTTAGTAATTACCTCAGTTATTTGGTGACAATTTTGGTTGGGAACCTTCCCTTACAAACTCCAAGGCCATAATTAACATGATTTGTGTTGTTATGGGAGAAATTAAACAATATTCTAGACAAAATAACAAAAAGATTAGCCAACTATATTGACTTTTATCACCACGAAGAGATTAAGACAAGGAAGTGTGGCAGATTGAGGCCTTGGAAAGTACGCAGAAGCTCGAAAACCTTGGGGAGCAAGCATATATACACTTCTTTAGTCATGAAACTGCTACATCCAATCGTGAAAAGAACCACAGCTCGTTAAGCAAGATAAGTCTATGGCCATTGTTTGTTGCTGGGTGCCTGGGTTTATGATAAGAAAGATGTTAGTGTGAACAAGTAAATGATTATATTCTTCCTAACCATCTAACTTATGTTGACGCTAGCAATGGAATATTGAAGCAGTCAGGTCAATAGAGTTCTCACACGCATTAGAATGCGATGTAACTTGCCTTGATACAATTCTCTTAAACCTTATAAATTAGCAACCACCTAACATCTCTCTTGTTGTACAACCACTCGTTTGCAGCCCCAACACCCCCCGCGAGAGCCATGTCTGTCAAGAAGAGTCTTTCTCTTGACGATGGCGGTGCCGGAAAGGGCGCTGTGGCAACAGCAAAGCACAGGCGATTTGATCGTTGTTTTTCTTTCCTGGAAGTTTCAGCAGAATCAGGAAAGTCACTCAAGGAAAGGGATTCTGAGAAGTTGAAGGCTGGAATCAAGAGATGGGCTAAGGCTGTGGCCGCCTATGCCCGCCAGGTTAGCGGTCGGTTTGGAAGCTCCCGTGGCTAAATGGATTCTTGAATCTTACTGCGTGCTTAAGAACTGAAGATCAAGATTGAGTTACTTCCCAGTAACTCAAATTCCGAACAATTGAGCTAAAAATAGAAATTACGATGGGTTTGGCTGCTGATGAAAATTGCAAATACTGGAAAAATTGTAAGACTCATGGTGTTCTAGCAAACTTGCTCACCAAAATTATGTAAATAGCTGTGAAGTCTTTCTACACTTTTGTAAATACAAAACGAAAATAAAGATCTCCTACCTTGATTTATAGAAAAGTTGTATGGTACCACACGTCTACTTACAAAACCTTACAATCTACTATAGGAAGAAAGAAGCCAAAAAAATAAAAAGTTAGGACAAAATTGGTGACTAAATCCTAAACTGGAATTCTGAAACTCTAAAAAGATCAGCTTTTGGAGAACTGCTTTTTTTACACTTTCCAGAAGCTACCATAAACCTCCAACCTCATTCTGTCTTCTTAACTGCACTAGTACCGGCTGCCCTATCTCCTCCAGAAATGTTCCTCAAAAGCTGTTTTGAGCACATGTACTCGGCCTCTGTTGCTTTCTTCACACGGTTCGCCTGTACCCAGGCAGGTTCCTGAAAGAAAAGATAATGTACTTATATAAGATGATGATTCACATGTTCATTTCCAACAATTACATATTCTAGTTACAGGAAGATATTACAGCTAGTGTGCATGTGAGCAATTTAAATTCACCTCGGGAACAAAGCAAGAGAAACCAAACTTGATCAACAGGAGAACATGTTCCATAACCAGAATTGCAGCTAGGCCAGGCTCTATATTCCATTTCCCCTCATGATCATATAACCATACTAGAAGGGCGCAGTTGGTGCATATAGATGTAACTACAAGAAACTGAAAATTTAATAGAACCCAACATTAGAAATATGACAATAAAAGCTGATAAAACAAGACTGACCAGCTGGTGCATTTACAAGAATACAACAAATCTAATGTAAACACAACATAATTTACCTGAAATATGTTCAGCCAAGCACCAATTGTTGTGGAAACACGAGGAATTGGCCTCTTATGCATGACGAGCAGCTTCAATGCATCTGTCCTAATTTCAGTTATGTTGTTCTGTGCCAAGTGCAACTAAACATTAATCTACTACATAGGATAAACCATATAAAACCTAAAAAAATTACACTTCATGGTAAAAGTACAAAGAGAAGCACAATACCACAGCTGCAAAGGCAAAAGCAGGGGGGAGTGCACAAGCAAACATCATGATCATACCAAATTGCAATGTCAACTCTAGAAAGTCTGCAGTTCAATCACAGTTGCAATAAGCATAAAGTATAAAGATATATACAGATTCTCATGATCTGATTGCTTCAAAATCATTAGTGACAAATACATATTCTAATAACTCAAAGTTGGATAAAATCAGGGCGTTACCATCGAAAAGCCCATCTTCAAGCTCCATACCAATGCTTGCAGAATAAGAAGGCTTCAAGTACTCCTTCTCCACCCTAGAAGTAAACTGGATTCTCCCTGTCGATGATCCCTTTTCACGTTTCTTCTTGCTTCTTCATACCAAATTGAAACAAAAACAGTCATTTTCCGGTAACATGAAAGGTAAATTTAGAGAGAAGCTCAAAGGGAAGTATGAAGAAGATGACAAAACATAGGTGTAGACTTACCGTACTCTAAATTTCTTATAACTGTACTTCAAATATGGTAAAGTATTTTCCACCAAGTTTTCCAATACCTAGTGACCAACTTAAAAGAATAAGAAAAGGAGCAGTGATAAGAAATACGGTAATAAGATGTGACATTTCACCTCAGACACAAGGAGGCGCTGAATCAAAACTGTTCGAAGTGTCAAAAAGTTGCGATGTATAAGAGCATGGTAGAAGACTCCTATGTATGACTGCATGAAATAAAGACCAAACACCTGCAACAGAATTTAAGTCCATGAAGTGCTGAAACTTTGGGAAACAAAAGAGAGCAAAACGGTCAGTAAGAAGTGATCTAATTCCTCTAAATACCTTGTAAACCAAGCTGTCAGCTCTTTTTTCTGTGTTTTCATTATTCTCATAATTAATAAGCTTCACAGAGATCTTGCCCCCGAGCTGTGTAAAAAACTGAATAGCAAACAGATATACGGTTGTCAAACCAAACCTGAAACAAATATTACAAGATATGTGTCAGTAGTCAGCTTAAGGCTATCAATAGAAGATAAAATGTATTTCTAATTGGACATCACAATATATCAGCTTACACAGATCTTTCATTACCAACTTAGACTACTGAAACATTCAGCTCTCTCAGATCTCCCTCCCTCACCAACTTAAGTTTAGAACCATATAACAGAACTATTGACAATGAACAGTAGAAGATTCTGTCTCCAAGGACCTCATAAGACAAAGTTATAACTTCCTTTATACATTTCTCGTAAACCAGATAAAATTCCTCAACAAGCTAATTTTATGTGATCATCAAGCAAATATACAACTTGAAGCCTAAGAGTAGTACCCTTCTCGTGTCCTACCTTTCTAAGAAAATTATATTAAGAAAAGGATTCTCCTATTGTGGTTCACGCTATGTTCAAGGAAGTCGCCTCTTGGAAGCATAAATCCAGTCAGAACCAATCTTAGAGGTAATCTCACTTAAAAGTCCATGACACTCATGTGCAACCCAAAAGCCTAATTGTAAATGTATATCTTGTATGTCAAAATTGATTTCTCAGTGATCAAACAAATTATATGAATAAGCATATCTGAATGAAAGATTCTGGTGTCTTACTTCACAATATCAGACTCAATAACCTCGTAAAGATGAGCATATGCCAGCTCAAAGGGTAACTGGAGGCATATAATACTAACTATAATGATAGCATCATTTCGGAATCTCATTAGTCGTCCAAACCACTCAATTCTTTGAAACATTTCTTTCTCTTTTGTTTTGTCTGTCCCCCATTTCTTCATGGATTCAACAGATGATTGCGGCGAATTCCAAGCTGTGCCCAGCTGCCTATTTCCCAAGTCGGTTCTAATTGGATAACTGATGTGCCATCTAAAACACAGATATAGAGAGAGAGAGAGAGAGAGAGATTTAGAGGAAGCCAGGAAAAAAAATCTCTAAAATAAGTACAATTGTAAACCATGTTACCTAGCTAAAAGAGCAACATTCTTGCGTTTCCAGAACTGGGAAAACATTATGGCCCATAACGTTATGCTTATAAAGAAAAGGGGCAGCACCAGTAACTGCAATGACCTAAGGAAATTGTTGAGCAAGCACACAAAATTTCTAATAAGTAATGATACACCAGGTGAAAAGATAAACAAATTAAAATAAAAAATTTAACAAAAAGAACAACGTTGATGGCTAGTTAAGAAATTAGTGTAACAGACCCACCCAAAATCAAATATCTGCAGAATAAGCCCAAATGTAGCTGGAAACAGCAACCACCGTGTATACATTCCAAGGAAAGCGAAGTAGATGGCAATCTACAAAAATTCCCAATTCTTATTTAGTTTTTAAGCAAAATGTTGAGAAGATAAAATTTCTAAAATGCAACCAATTTACCTTTGTACCAAAATATGAATAAATCTCATCTATGGGCTGGCTTGTGAAGTCCCACCAGTGCAAAGCCCAAGTGTGAAGGAGTTTCTTCCTTTTCACTTCATCTATCAGTCAAAAGTCATCTCATTTAGAATGTGACAAAAATGCAGCCATTTTGTGAAATTATGAACATACCATGCAAAGCAAAAACTTCTTTGACAATCCTCTGTGACTCCAATTTCTTAAGTAAATATTCCCCAACTTCCCAATTGAACTCTTTCCCATCAAATCTCAGGGTTACAGCTGACTTTCTCTTGTTCATCTGTAAATTTCAGTTCAAATTGTTGTCAGTGGCAAAAAGTTGAGGATAATTATTTATACACAAATCTCACTGCAAAGTGTTCTATTATCAGTTATTTTGTATCAACCAACAACGGCTGGGATGCAGTGCCCCTACAGTTGCAAGTTAGTACACAAATCAGACATTTAGAGAATAACGATCATAGCGATCGAATCAATTCCAACAAAGTGTAACACTAAAAGCATCGAGGCAAACACAAAGTTGCAATGAAATTAAAGGATATTCAGCTACAACTTATTCAAAATGGCACTTATGCCGTATAAAATTTGACACAATTATTCAGGTATTACTCAGGTAACTCAGGTAAATGTTCACAACACATTAAAAACATTGCCATTTGCAGAAATAGAGAATCAGTTACGTTGATAACTCACAATTCCATATATCAAGTGCCTATAGCAATGAAAACGCTCACACCAGCTGAACAATGAACCATCAGGTTGCCTCACAAAAGCATCCACCTCGTCCCATTCAAATTGTAAATCCATCCCTGAAACACATCAGCAGCACATCTAAGTTTATATACATTCCATTTTCAGATATGAAGATGAATAGGGCATCTAAATAAAGGACAGCTAAAGCAAAAAATAATCTGAAAACCAACTGCAATGGAACAGTTAGATCATTACCGATTCGAGTTCGCTTTTTGATTTGCAACTCGACTGCAGCTCTCCCCAATGTCTCCAAAGGCGCTGCCAGCTGTAAGAAAGAAAGTTAAGGCTCAGCAACTAAACTCAAGCAACAGTATAATCAAAACACTTCTCATTTAGTCATTTTTCTGTTTTTCAAAATCAGCAAACAGTAAATAAGTCATAAATTTAGAAAGCATTGAGCTCATTTACAAGTGATGAAGGAAAAATAAGGCTAGTCAATCTGATCAGACATCAAAGGACAAAATAGGTTAATATTTAAATCAGCTAAAAAAATATTACCATATTTAATTAGCAAGTTATACAGGTAATGAATTATGACGGGGCTAATCCTAGTTGCAAATTAGGAAACACTGCTAGTCAATCCCATAAGATATCAAAAAGACAAGAAAGGCAAATATTAAAATCAGTGGAATATCAACAATGATTCTTTCACTTTCAGTGAATACTATAAAGCACATCCAAATTGCATGAAACAAATCAACTACTGGAAAAATCTAAGAACAACTGTACAAGTACCTTGATGAAGTCATCAACAACGCCAGGGACTCTCTCAACTATTAAACCCACATTCTTGAATTCATTGACCAAAACCTCCACACAGTAATCCTCTTCTTCCGCCTTAACATTTCTCTTTGGAACCACAACCCCAATCTCAAAAGCACTCTCTTCCTCCTCAACAACGTTCATCTCAATCCCACCCAAAGCTTCAAACTTCCCAAATGGGTCCCTACAATTATGATCCAAACGAACAAAGCGCAAACCAACCCAAAAATGTAACCTTTTTCCGAAAACTGGGTCAGAAACTGAACTGGGTACTCGTGTTTGGGAACAATGGAACCTCAGAGAGACCAAAGGTGGTGGGTTTCATAAGAAATGGGCGAAATTGCGAAATGGGTCTATGGGTTTTGAACAAATGTCGGTTTGTTTTGGATGAAGACGAAACGCTGTGCATACGTAATGTGGGAAAGATAAGAAGAGAGGAACGACGACGAAAGCAGAGAGAGAGAGAGAAGGAAGGAGAGAACAGGTGGCTCTGCAGTCGGGTATAGGGGAGAGCGGTTGTGATGTGGAAGGAGATGAACACGTGGTTCTGGGCTTGGCAGTTTCTTTTTTATTTGAATTCTTAATTTTTTGGTTTTTGAATTGCCATTTGAATTTTTGAACTTTGCAGAATTGGAGAAATGGGTCCAAACTTAAAGAAGGAAAGGGAACGACTCCCCATGTGACCTCGTTTATGTTCGTTTGACTAGAAATTATACCCAGTGACCAAGTTTAATTGGAAAATTGTAGTATGCAAAGCTGTCATCCTGATTTTGTTAATTGTGTACCGGAAATTTTTATACGCACGACATGTATTTACATGACGTAATATTAACTGTTTATAATAATTCATATGTTTGACCATCATGTTTCTATATTATTTTCTCTAATCCTGACTATCCATGTATGTATGTGAAAATACACGTCTTGTACTAAAGATATTCTCATTATGTAGGTCCTAAGTTTAATTAGTAACTAGATAACCTAACCCTTCTCCTTTTTTTTCTCATGAACCTCTAACTAACCAAACAAACTATATTGTTCTGTATATGATTTGATTTTTAAATTGAACAAACGACACGTTTACTAATTTAAAATGAAAAATATCATGAACGGAAATGAACTAAAATGGGATACAGAAGGAATTGGAATGAGAATATTTCATTTCTATTCATATGTTTGTTTACCTCATGAATCACAATAGTAATAAAACTAATAACAATTGATGTTGTTTAATTACCGTATGAAATCAAAAATTAGAACTATTGTGATTACTAAAGTACATTTGTCAAAAATGAAGCCACACATTGCAATTTAACAAGTATTTTGTTATCTCTATCCCTGCTACTATAAAGCTATTTTTGCTACTATAAAATCAGCAGTCAGGAAATTTATCAAATTATGTTTTACCAATATTACTTTTATTAAGATAATTTGGAGTATTAGAAACAATGGTTACTACGGTAAATAGCAAAATAGATCTCTGCTACTATAAAGCAGCAGTCAGGAAATTCACCAAATTATGTTTTGCCAATATTACACCTATTAAGATAATTCGGACTATTAGGAACAATGGTTACTACGGTAAATAGCAAAATAGAAAAATTAAATAAAATAAATAGAAAATTAAGGAGAGAAAAGAGGGTAGTGAGTTGTATAACTAGATAACTAGAATAAATGTATTATTAGAGAATTGTGAGCCCGTGCAAATGCACTTGTAAAATGCTAGTACGTATTTGATAAATGGTGACATGTGATGAAAGAAAACATTTCATTTTTGTTTTCTTTTCCATTAAAATCAGCTTATAGTAAAGATGAGTCTCGTTAAAGAAAGGGGAAAAGGGAGAACAAAAAGAACCCTAACCGCTCAAGCACCATTCCAACACCCAAAATCTACTTGTCCGCCAGCAGGCTTGGGTTGGCGTCGGCATTCGACAATGTTAATTCTGAGATTGTTGTTGGACTGGCGCAATTAGTCCATCTCTAGTCACTTGAGCAACACTCAAGCTTTCTATGATTGATATGTCTTATAGCTCACTAGAGTTGTTGGTAGGTGGTTCGGTGTTTTTCATTGGTGCAATGAGTGATGGTTGTCTGGTCTCAAGTAGGGTGTCTATGTTCTGGACAGTGGCGTCAGTCAAGGGTGTATATGACAACGTGGTGTAACATCCTGAAAAATTGTAACATATAATGTGTTGAACTTAATTAAGATAGTTCAAGGTTTATTTCACAATGTGAATAACCAAATAAGTGTTTCACCGTGGCTTTAAAGATTTTGCATATAGTGAAATCGTTGATTTAAAGATGTGACATTGAAGTACACGAAGTTACGGATTTGTATAGTTTTCGTTTAGATTATATCATGTTTAAAAGTATAGGGAATATGTGTGTAAGCTCAATTCGGAAAATCTATGCTAAGTTAGTTTTGAAAATGAAAGAATTATGAGATGTGGAAATTTGTATAGTTTTTGTTTAGATTATATCATGTTTAAAAGTATATGGAATATGTGTGTAAGCTCAATTCGGAAAATCTATGCTCAGTTAGTTTTGAAAATGGAAGAATTATGAGATGTGGAATGTAATGTGTTGACAAGTGACATTGTGACTCCGACATACGAACTACATATTACGAAATTTAAATGATTTGAAATTAGGAGAACTATTAAAGATAATGGGAAATTAATATGATGCAATAAGGTCTGTAGATTAATCCACCGTTTAATCACCACCGTCCGTCCATTTGAGTTAAATAAGAATGAAAAGAAAGAGAGAAGGAGGAAGCGTTTTTAGGGGAGATTCAGGGGGAAAGGAGGAGAACTCCGGACCTGTTTTGTCGACTCAGCGGAAGCATCTGACCGGGACTCATTATTCCGGTGAATTTATGAGGTTCGAATTTAATCCTCTCTCAACACTCTACTTATCGATATACTTGATTTCAACCTAAATCGAGTTTTGATCAAGTTCTTGTTTTGGGTTTGTCGGCATCTTTTGGGGGTTATCGCGTTCGACGGATATTGTGACGCTTTTCGATCATGCTGCAAGTTGTGGAATGGTATTTCTGTGGTGGTTTTAGCTACAAATCGATCTAACTAAGTTTGTGGGAAGTGACGAAGAGAATCCCTCTCTCTGTCTCTCTCTTTCTCGATTGGGATGACCACATAACTCACGTCTCTCTGCCGATTGGAAAAAAATTGTTTTGAAGTAGTAGAGCTAGTCGAGGTTTGGATTGATGCACGCACCATCAGTTCACTTCGACGGCCAAACGCTCGATTTTTTTTTCTACTCGGATGATCATGAGTTGTTCGGATTTGAGTCTATTATCTTGTGTCAAAATTTCAGAAAGATCTAACGGCTAAAGCTTCCAAAATCGAGGTAAAATTAATGACTCTTCATGTAAAGAAAATCTGTTTTCAGGTAAAATGAACAATTTGTATCAGCTTCGTGATTGCATGTCCTTTACCCCTTTCGAATTTGTATTGTTTGCTTTTAGTTTGGGTTGGGATGTGATACTTGGTTTCTGGTTTTTTGACATTCATGGTGGCAATAAATTGGATTGGATTTGGATACTTGGGCTTTGGACTGAATTCTTTTTGGGATGCTCTAAGAATTACTATCAATTAGTTTTATTTTTTATTTTCTCTTGCTTTGTATTATACTAGCTAAGTCATAGTATTAAGCTCGCTCGCTAATAAGTGAGCGAGAATATGTCTAATGGTTGCCCTATCCTATGTACTAGTGTGAGTATCCCTCACAACTTCTTGTCTATCAGGAAATGGTGAGGAGTATGTAACGACTGCTCTAACTCGAGTTGTCATCTATAAAATCTCTGTATTTGCCTTAAAAAAACAATCAGCTCATAGTACATAAATTTTAGGGTTAGAGAATTTGGTGATTTTGAAATCACATGAGGGTATTTTAAGTTGAACAACTTGACTCTGGATGCTTGATTCCTATAACTCATCTCTCCCCTTTTGGGTGTCGAGTTAGTGGTTTGTTTGGGTATCAAGTGGGTCAGACATGAATGTTATCATCCTGAAATCAATTCTTGATCTGCTTGATGTGTTAGTTAGACATGAATGCTCTCATCCTAAAATCAATTCTACCACTTTCCTTCCAAGAGTTCCTAACATACCGTCTTAAAAAACAATATAAATCGATCCAACTTTTAATGGTCTTAGAAAGCAGTCTCAATCGTAAATTCGTCGTGGGTCTACTTTGACCCAATTTTGTTGGAATATGCAACTCTGATAGTCATAGAGAGTAGTCTAAATCGAACTAAGTAGAGTTCACAATTATAGGCCCAAGTTCATTTTTCTTATTAATTTATATCGATGATCACTCTTTCTGCAACCCACGACATGTCTTCAATGCTTTAAGACATTCAAAAAATCAATACTAGTTGAAAGAAATTGATCAAACTTGTTATATAGGTTTATATTCAGTCAAATATGAATTACTCTTCTTCACACAAAAACCGGAAAGTCATTCAATGTTATATTGATATATGATATATACTGTTTTTTTTTGTTTTTTGGATCATGGACGATAAACTTTTTATACCAACGAGAAAAGACATGACATGCCCACAAGAGCTCGATAAAATAAGTCATGCTAGGTAGCCCTAGAGCAACCTAATTACAACTACCATGGAGTTTAAACCAAGTAGAAAAACGAAAGAAAAATTAACAAAAACACTAGGGCTAGGCCAAACCCTAACCCTAGATTATTCAATTAATCAACTAACTCGGGACAAACAACTAACCAAACCAGTACAGAAAGGAGAACAAGAGAGATTGGGCCTGAAAGACCCTAAGCTGCACCAAAAACCCATATTGTAACAGTCCGGCCCAGTCCATTGAGATATTGTCCGCTTTGGGCCCAACGACCCTCACGGTTTTGCTCTTGAGGTTTCACCCCAAAACGCGTCTCAAGAGTGGCGCAGCAGCTCTGATACCAAATGTAACAGTCCGGCTCAGTCCATTGAGATATTGTCCGCTTTGGGCCTAACGACCCTCACGGTTTTGCTCTTGAGGTTTCACCCCAAAACGCGTCTCAATGTAAGGTGCTAGCTCTGCACATATAAGCATAGCAACTTGTCTCCACCGGGCGATGTGGGACGGATGCACCTACTAGCTTGCTTGCCTAATCAGGTCATCACACATATGGCTAGGCCCAAGCCCATAATCTTCCTCGTCTCCCTCCCAGCCTTGCCAGACCAACCGACTCGATTGCGATGCCTCACCCTTCACCGCTCTGGCAATCTTCTGCGACCCTCCGCCATGAGTAGGTTGTCTTGAGTCTAACCCGAAGGGACTGCCTCGAAGACAATCACCAAGGCCTCACTACCTCTAACGATTGACAAACACGATCAACCACTGTCACCTGAAACAAAGTCACCACCAGAGAAACCCAAGATCGCTTATGCTCCATAAAATCTAATTAAGTCCAGAAATCCAATCCTTAAACCTCTAATTGAACAAAGTCTCAATCTAAGAAGACTTCCGTTAAGAAGCACGAAGCATAGATCTTCAGCCTTCGTTGCCGCAGTAGAAACCTACCCAGATCGATCACTGTCGCCGTCCAAGGAGGACAACACTGCCTCCCATCTATAGTTGTGCCGCCGTTACCTAGTTTGGGTAGCAAAAGCTACCGCCACTATACAAAACCTAGGGTTTCGTCGGTCGAGAGCACTCCGTGGAACTCGGAGCTCTCTGAAATGCAACTTCATAAAACGATATATGATATAGATTGTTGACGTATTAATCCTAACTTACCACAATGTTTTTTCTAGGTAGTTACATTTTGATATAGGGGTGAGAATTGGTTAGATCAGTTTGGTTCGGCTTGGTTTTGTTTTACAACAATTTTCTCAAAAAACTAAAATCGGTTTTTTTCCTCTTCAGTTTTACTTTCGGTTATGTTATGAAGAAAAATTGTGGAATGGAAGACCCTTTCGGTTAGGAGTGGAAGTATACCAGCAAAATGCATTTCTTTACTTGACTTGTTGACGACCAACCCTGTCTGTGTTTCTTTAATCTTCACTTTGAGTTTTATGCATCAGACATTGTAGAGGTGCAATTTATTCAGGTGTATCCATAAGACCAAAAGCTTTGACTTATGAACATTTGTTCATAAACCAAATTTCACTTTTCTTATTAATCCATATCGAGGATCTGTTTTTCTACAACCCTCACATATCTTCTCTGTTTTGGAATATTCAACAAATAAATACTAGCTGAAACAAATTGATCAAACTTGTTATATAAGGTATATTCTATCAAATGAGAATTACTATTCACTTTCTTTAATCTTCACTTTGAGTTTTATGCATCAGACATTGTAGAGGTGCAATTTATTCAGCTGTATCCATAAGACCAAAAACTTTGACTTATGAACATTTGTTCATAAACCAAAGTTCACTTTTCTTATTAATCTATATCGAAGATCTGTTTTTCTACAACCCTCACATATCTTCTCTGTTTTGGAATATTCAACAAATAAATACTAGTTGAAACAAATTGATCAAACTTGTTATATAAGGTATATTCTATCAAATGAGAATTACTATTCTTCACACATCAACCAAAAAGTCATGCGTTGCTCTATTGATATATGACATATGTTGTTGGCATATTAATCATTGTCATCAAAAATCTCAGCTTAGCACAATTTTTCTAGGCAATTACAACTAGATATAAGGGTGAGAATCAATATAAACAGTTAGGTTTTTAGGTAATAATACTGTTTCAGTGTGGTTGCTGAAAGGATGAATCACACGGAATGCGGGAACACCATCTTCAAGATCCATAACCTGTCAATCATGAATAAAGGGCGTCAGAGGGAAGACCGGGTTTGCCGGCCTTCGACCCTCTGATGCCTAAGTTAGCAATATGTGAGTAGAAATGAGGTGTGAATAGGGTGGAGATGGAGTGTCTCCAAATGAGGGGTGCATAGTGGTATTTATAGAGATATGGTAGATGCACCCTAAAAATACCACTTTGCCCTTATTAGAGAGTGTATTACCATTATGCCCTCAAGGGATAATGTAGGTTTCTTGGGCTTAGTTAAGGCCCAAACTCATTATATGCGGCAATACGTGTCTTCTTAGGCGAGTATGACCGATGTTCTTCGATGTATTAACAAGTATCGAACTCCAAACTAATTTTTTTTTCTGTTCGGCTCGGTTTGGTTTTACAAAATACTTTCTCAAAAACCGAAATCGGTTTTTTTTTTCCGGTAAATATTTCGGTTATGTTGCGAAGAAAAACTGTGCAAAAAATCAATCTTATAGCGATCACAAGAATGTATATCTTAAAATTATTTTACTAAACCCTAAACCCTAGAAACCTCTGCTCCGCGCGCTGAGGATCGTGGCCAAAACAATTCGCACTCCTAAAATTGTGATCCACACTCCCTTTATTGAAGAATTCAAAGGGAATGTGGATTGCGATTTTGGAAGTGCAAATTTCAAATTTTGAAATTTTTATGGTTGAGTACCATATATCCACATTTGGGTTGTAGTAAGAAATGGAATGGATAACTCTTTCCAAAATAAAAAGATGAAAATAAAGTGGAAAAATCTATGTGGATGAGGAAAGATGTAGACTATTTGGTTTGTTCCAACAAAATGCGGATCTTGATCAACTTAACTTGTTGACAACTAACCTTATATGTTATTCTTCAGTATTCGCTTGAAGTTTTATGCATAAGAAATTGCACAAGTGTAACTGTTCTGCTAATCCATAGGCTTAAGATGGTTTTCTGATGAAAAATGGGACCTTACTTTTGTGCTATTCCCACATCCTCGCCTCTTCATCTCCCGTTCCATCTGATTAACCGAAACAAAATTCGCTCCATGCTTTGCTAATCCCTTTTTTTTTAATTTCTTTTTAGAAATTTTATGTTTCCCCTTTCTTATTTGGTCAAGATTCAAACCTTCTACCTGCTATTGTAAACAGACCTACTAAATACGAAATTAATAACAAAAATCGAATTGAGTTGTATTACTTTTTGTTTATCTCCAACTCGATCATGATCTAATTCAAGGGAGTGTGGATTAAAATTATGGGAGTGCAAATTTCAGCTCTCGAAATTTTTATAGTTGATTACAAACCACATTTGGGTTGTAGTAAGAAATGAAATGGGTGACATTTTCCCAAAAAAAAAGTATAGTAGAAATGGAATGGAAAAATACCATGTGGATGAGCAACGATGTAAACTGTTCGGTTTGTTTAGTTTGTTGAGCAAAATGCAGATCTTGACTTGACTTGTTGACGACCAACCATCTCTCTCCTTCTTTATTCTTCACTTGAGTTTTATTCATCAGACATTGCATAGGTGCAATTTATTCAGCTGTATTCATAGGCCCAAGAACTTCAGCTTATGAACCTTTGTTCATATTGCCCAACTTTCTACAACCCTCACATATCTTTCCTTCTTTAAGTCATTCAATAAATCAATACTAGTTTAAAAAAATTGATCAAACTTTTTATATAGGGTATATTCAGTCAAATGTGAATTACTCTTATTCACACGAAACATGAAGGTGGTCACCTCTAGAGTAGTAACGATGACAAGAATGAAGATGAGGAGAACTATGTCCAAAAGCGCAACGACGGTGACCAGGGGATTGAGGGCGATGAGGAAGAATATGGCAACATCGATGACCATGGGGTTGATGGTGATTGTTTTCAGTTTTCGGTTTTGGTTTTTGTCTTAAAACCCAATTGTCTTCAGTTTTTGGTTTTGGTTTTCTTTTTCTTAGTTTTTGTGTACTTTTCTTTCGGTTATGTTGTAAGAAAAAATCACGATAGAAAATCAATCGTATAGAGATCATAAGATTGTATATCTTAAGGCTTAAGCCATGACATAATCAGGCCACAAAAAAATCACGACAAATTTGGACTCTTAAAATTGTAATCCACATTGCATTTAAGTTTTTTTGAATAATATTAGGCGACCATCAGGGGTCATGTCGCCATTCATGGAGTGGTCTCCGAGCACGCGAAAACGCGGCTTGCAAACCTAATTGACTCTGAGATCCGGAGGGTGCTAACAGAGGCAAATGAAGTGGGTGCCGCTTGTGTTCAAGAACTTCAAGTATTGGCCGAGAGAATGGGGATCCGGCTGCAAATCTAGCTGAGAAGGATCGAGTGTTGCAGGTAACTCAAACCAGGCTCAACGATTACATAGCCGGTGTGAATAGAGCATATGAGGTGAGCCGTGCATGAGGAGGAGGGAGGAGGAGAGAAAGCAAACCTCTACTTTTGTTATGTATTTTGAACCTTGTATTTGCTATTTAAATTCTAAATTCTGCATTTGGACCTCGGTTTTTAGTTTATTTTTGTGATTTTAATTGAAACTACTTATTATCTAAAGCAATTTGAGCAAAAAAAAAAAAGTTTCTTAATAATATTATCTTTAGAAAAATGCTAGAGATCACAAAATTTTATACTAAAAAGTACATACCAAATGATGTGGAATATGACATGTAATTATTTTTGACTTGTTAATTTCCATATTGTATTTCTATAAAATTAAATCAAAACTATTAGTGACAAACAATATAATATTAAAACACCTCTTTCTCTTCAAAGCTGCTAAATGCCGACAATTCCATTCTCCATTTTCACTCTCGCACAAACGACGTTGCTACATGATGAGATCATATCAGTAGCCTGAGGTTCTTGTCTTTTTCTTATTCCCTCAACTGAAACAAATAAATTAGATTTTACTACCAAATCATATATAATTTCACCTTCATCATCTTCCTCTACATCTCCTCTCTTGCCAATCTCATCTCTTCTTCTCAGATAATAATCAAGTTTTCAATATAAATCATTGGGAATTTGGGATGATATGACTCATATGAGGCTTATATACATTATCCATATAGTCCTTGATCACCAAAATATAAGATACGTACTTATTTAGAAAAACTAAACAAAAGAGAATAGGATGGTTGATCTGATAGGGGCTTGGGGAACGACGACAATTTCTTCTTAAGATGAGTTTTAGGGCTTTTAGGTTTTAATTCAATTTTTTTTCAGACAAATGACTTGTATTACTTTCTCAAAAAAAGAAGAAGACTTGTATTAGAATAATAAAATTATTTTGTATGTTAGAAATTTCTAGTCAATGAATGATGACATGGTATTTAAAGTTAATGATATGACACATGCCACATCGTTTGGTATTCTAATTTTGTATGAAAATTTGGTGTCTCTAGCATCACTCTTATCTTTAATCTCTATTCAAGCTTATTAAAATGCCTTCAGATTTGTTGTTTTATCTTTTATGTTTTCTTTTTCCTTTCTCTATCTCTTTCTTCTCCAACATACAAAACTATGGTTTATTCATTCCGATGACTGTATCCATAACAATTCAATAAAAGGCATGGTCGAGAACTCGGAGAGTGTCGTTTGTGAGTTTCAAAATTCTGTTACACTCAAACTTTGTGACTCCATTAAGGGTGATGTTGTTGATGTCAGAGTTGTTGAAGCCGTGAAAGCCGTTGTATATGTGCTCAAGGCGTATTTTACGCCGAGTTTAAGAGAAAGAGGAGCAAAAAGAACGAGGTTTGGGTCATAATGAAGGGAAAATTAATTGGGCTTATTTGAGAAGAAAACGAGGACGGTGGTGGGTTTTGGTTGAAACTGTTCTTATATGTTCCTCTGCTTTCTTTTGTGCAATGGTTTTGTTGGTTCTAGAAGAAGCGAGAGAGAACAAAGGAAAGAGGTTTGGGGATAGTGAGTTGTGAAGAGAGAGTTTCTGATATTTGATTGAGGATTATGATTGAAGTCTACTATATTACTTAGTACAAGTACTAAGAGGCCATATGAGCTAGCTCTCAACTACAAATTTTGATTCTTTCTTTCAAGCCACAATGCGAGTCACTAGATTGAGTCATGATTTATTGTCCTTTGATATTACTCTGTTGTAGAAGAAAGAGAGATAAAAGAAAAAAGAAATAAAAGAATAAATTAAGTGGAGTGAAAAAAAATTTTGGGTCATGAAGTGGAGTGAAATTTGCACTCCTGAAATTTACATTCTACACTCCTATTTTTTGAAAAAAGGGTATGAAACCCGTTTGCTAGGAGTTGTACCCTCAAGTCTGGTTTCATTTATTGTTTTAAAAAGGATAGGGATTAAATTTATTTTACCCTCTTAAGGTTTGTGGTTAACTTCATTTCAGTCACCGTTCTCTTAGTTTTAAAAATTTACCCCCTTAATTTTTAATTTTCATCGGCTTTGTCCATTTGCTAAGATTATATTTTCATCGGCTTCATTTCAGTCACCGTTTTCTTCCACAACAAATGCACACATTCACCACTAAAACACCAACATGAACAAAAGTCCATTTGAAAGATTATATTTTTTTAAAAGAAAACTTGTTTTCACTTACCATGAGCCGTTGGCGATCAAGCTCATATATTTTAAAACAAACAAAGGATAAACATAATTTTTTTTAAATCAAAACATCATCTTCATCATTTAATCATCATAATCATCAATATATAATCACTATCCTAAAATCACCATAATCATCATTTAATTATCATCATATAATTACCATGATGATCATCATCATCATCATCATCATCATCATCATCATCATCATCATATAATCATCATAACCACCATAAGTAAAAAGGTCACAAAGTGAACCTTGGTGAGATTTTACTCACCTCAAAAATCCCGCTGCGTCTTCAACAAAACACAAGAGCCGATCTCAAATCATACTTCATAAGTTACCTAAAATTACACAAATAATAACTTAGTAACCAACCAACTAAAAAGTAACATTTGCCCTCTTAGCTCAAAACTAAACCCGAAGGTTTGCCCAAAGGAAGGTTTGCCCAAAGGAGAGCAACTCTCCTTCAAGACCTCTCAAGGTCTTCGATCCCCAAAACAACACCTCCTGCAACTACCAAAAACTGCTCCTACATTCTACTCACAAACTCAACAACATCAACGAAAACACTCCAACAACTAAGCATTACATGATCTCAACCTAGCCTATATTATATCAACATGCTCAAAACAACAAGAGCTAGCAAACCCTTGCAACAAAACCTATACACCCTGCCAGACGCGCCGCCACGTGCCACCACAAGCGGTGGCGAGTAGGCCCCACGCGCCACCCTACCAAACTCAAAATCTCAACAAACTTCCAACAACAAACTTGTAGATTGAAGCAAGGGAAGCATCTTTTATACCTAAGGTTTCACCCAGTTCGGCCAGAATCGGTTGGAAAACACCGGCAAACTCGCCGGAAAGTTGGAATCCACCGCCGCTAATCTCCGCTGTGAGTCGAGCTTCAAGACTACCCGCAGTCGAACTAGGGTGCCAAGGAGCTCCTATCCCGACAGTTTACAAGCCGCGTCGCCGCCGTCGGAGGTGGGAATCCCGACCGGTCTCCAAGCTTAACTTCCTAGCTTCGGTTCACACGAACCACCATGAATCGCAGCAAGCCACTACCACAGGGAAGGTTGCGCCGCCGAGATGAAGCGACTCCAACCGGTGCCGTCGCCTGAGTCGATCGAAGTTGGCCGGAAAAACCGGGTCGGGTTGGCGGGTTCGGGTCGGGTCAAACAGAAAACTTAGATATTGAAGGTGAGGCGCGAGAGAAGAAAAAGAAAGGAAAGTGAAATGCAGGGAAAATGAAGGAACCCTATGACTTTTACAAAGTTATACTAAAAATTCCCGAAAGCCACAAACTTCCGATGACCATAACTTTCTCATACGACATCCGTTTTACGCGTGCCGCATGTCTACGAACTCGTATCGACAAATTCTACAACTTTCGTGAAGGAAGTTTCTCGAGAAACCCAACAGATTAAAAAGTCAACTCTTGACCCTTCAAAACCATAATACCGCTTCGGTAAATTATGCAACCGAACTCTTCCGCTCTTCCTTCGAATCTCAAAATACACTAACTTCTAACTTGAAAATTCCCAAATAATATTAGAAACTAATATTAAATTTTCGGGGTGTTACAAGTTAACCTCAAACCTCAAGAGGGAAAACTGAATTTAATATGACTCTGCATCGGGGTTCAGGTTTTATGTACACTCTCATTTTCTATTCTTAGTGTATTATATAACTTTAATCATTACTCTTACCATTTTTCTCTTGGTTGTGAGTCGTAGCCAGGTTGGTTAAGTAGTTTAAACGATAACGTTGAGGTCATGAGTTAATTAAACCTCACTGATGTATGTAAAAATGCAGATTGTTCAGTTTGGTGGGTCACAGTGTTGCGTGGTTCGTATAGACGGTTGGCTGGTTGCGATCTTGTTTTGGTGGTGCTTGTTCTGGGTTGGACGGTGAGACGATCCGGGTTGGTTCTCATGATCTGATATGGTAACGGTTCTGACGGAAACAGGTTAGGCCGCAACTTGGATTTGATTTGTTGTGGCCGTGGTAGCGTGAGCTGTTATGCTCGTCATGACGAGTGGATCTTCGACGGTTGCCAGATTGTGCCAACATGCAACATACGCAACCAAAAGACCCTTGAACTAATCATGGTTTCATTAAAATATCTAATAACCAGGTAGATGCGTAGACCTTCTAGATGAGATCACCTAATAGGTGTCGCGTCACTTACCACGTTCAAGCATAGAAGGATTTCTGATTTTTATATTTTTTGAGAAAATTAGAATCACTCCATTACGCTTAAAGTCAATAACGACCAAAAACGGTCAATGGATGAGCAACACAGAGATTAGTTAAACACAAAGCAAAGTACCTTACAAACCGCAAAGTTACGTCCAAAAAGGTGGACATGAAACTAGAAAGCAAATAACCTACTACACCCTAGATTTAACATAAACTCTCAACGATTAGAGGCCTAAGACCACTGGTGTACCTATATCGTGTAGGTAGAGAGAAGAGACAATTCTAGAGTTTAGTAGGAATTTTTCTTAGTTGCACTAGGAAATCAACCGTCTTATGCTTCAGATGTAGTTTCCAGCTCCCCGACCACCGAGCTAGATGTCATAGAATTTGAGGTTGCTCCTAGATTCTTCTTCTTCCTACTGCCAAGGGGTGCCCCGTTTCTTAGGGGAATTCCTGGTGTAAAGGATTCCCATATTATCTTCATAAGCGATCAAAAACCCTATAGCTCATTAGGGTTCAGAGGCATCGAAACCATTGCCAAAGCATGCCTAGGGAGTTTGCCATCTTCGGTATCGTCATCCTCTCTCCCTCTGTGAACCCAGTGATCTTGGTAGGTGAAAGGAAAGCCGAAACTTCCCGAATTGAGACCCTTTCTCGTCTTTAGATACCGGAGGGAGGGCAGTCATAAGAATAGAGAAAGGTTGGAACATTCCGCCTAAACACCATCACATGTGTTACTCCTGCTGTTGCTGCTGCTAGCATCAGAGTCTCCACCTATGGTGACTCTTATTCACGGGGACAAGGGAAACCGCCGTGATTGATCATAGCACAAGTACGGTAACGCCCTAACAATTTGTCACACCTAAATTTCACAGTAAAAACATCCACATGAGATACCCTAATTGTTCTACCCAACCTTATCAAAACATTCAACGGAAGAATGAGCCGCACACGAACCAAGTCGTGATTGATACCACAGTTGTCAACTTGAAACACAGATCTAATGGTCTCCCAACCAGTCTTGCAGTTGCTATCGTTGTGAGCCCCGCCGAGAGATTCTGAATTTACCCAAACCCAAACGAAATCGAGCGGCACCGCCATAATATTTGAGAAGCCATCATAATTATTGAGAAGGATCATCGCCCGTTGTTAGCCCCATGGTCCTTTTTCTTGAAGCTTGGACTTCCACCGGAGTCGAGATACGCCACATGGAACACACGACACACCTAAAGGATTCGAAAGGAACTGCCCTAGCAGTATTTAGTTTTCTGACGAGATAGAATCTCGGTGCAACAAATGCCTTATCCGGGCACCGAAGGTTTCCAAGATCAACATGATTTTCTTGATTGCTCAGAGATAATTTGAAGATGAGTGTTGCAGTCATCGATGCAACGGAGGCCGTCATTGTTGCTGCCATGGGAGGAGGACGCCACACAACTCAATAAAACCCTAACTCTAGAGCGAGAAAGAGTTTAGGAGTCGAATGTCCGACTTCTATGAGTCACATATTTTGTAGTGAAATTCAAGTCCGTACCGACATATAGCTCAAAACCATTTTTTTTTTGGGACAGGTCGTACAAAAGAAGGTAGAAAGAAAAAAGAAAAGAAATAAAAAAGGTATATTCAGAACTTCTTCGCGTTAACGTCCGCGTAAAATTGGCATATAAATATTAATATCCATTTCTTCAAAAGTCCCCAAATCTTTCTCCGATCAAAATCCAAAATCCAAAAACCCTAGAAAATCAAACAGCTGGGGAATTCAATCAACACCATGGGCAACACGGAGAAGCTGATGAACCAGATCATGGAGCTGAAATTCACCTCCAAATCCCTCCAGCGCCAATCCCGAAAGTGCGAGAAGGAAGAGAAGGCCGAGAAGCTCAAGATCAAGAAAGCCATGGAGAAAGGCAACGTCGACGGTGCCCGGATCTACGCCGAGAACGCCATCCGAAAACGCACCGAGCAGATGAACTACCTCCGCCTCGCCTCCCGCCTCGACGCCGTCGTCGCCCGCCTCGACACCCAGGCCAAGATGACCACCATCAACAAGTCCATGGGCAATATCGTCAAATCGCTCGAGTCGTCGCTCAACACCGGAAACCTCCAGAAGATGTCGGAGACGATGGACTCGTTTGAGAAGCAGTTTGTGAATATGGAGGTCCAGGCGGAGTTCATGGAGAGCTCCATGGCGGGGTCCACATCGCTTTCGACTCCGGAAGGGGAGGTCAACAGTTTGATGCAACAGGTGGCTGATGACTATGGGCTTGAGGTCTCTGTGGGCCTGCCGCAGCCGGCGGCCCATGCCGTGCCGACGAAGGAGGCTGAGAAGGTCGATGAGGATGATCTTTCCAGGAGGCTTGCTGAGCTCAAGGCTAGAGGCTGATGTGGAAATGTCTGTATCGGCTGTCGGTGAGAATTTGATGTATAATGCTGGTTATTTGGTTTGTAGAATTATGAGCTCTGGTATTATTACTGTTGGAACTGTTTTAAGACTTGATATTTGTGTATAATTTGACGAATTAATTCGCCGTGGGGCCTTGTTGAATATGTGTGGTTAATCGTTTCATTAGCAAGATGCTTGAATCTGTATGTTTTTGTTTTAATTGGATATGGTAAGTGGTATGTTTGCATATTGGATTGTGTAATTATTATGTGAAATGTCTGTGGGGTTTCTTTTGTACTGAGGCTGAGTTGAGCTAGGAATTGGTAAAATGTGTGTCTGCATAGCAAATTTAACTTGCTTGCTATAGTTTGACTACCACCATTTGCTATAGTTTGTATGTTTTCATCATTCTTTTCTTTTGGGATTCAACTGTTTATCAGATCGTTGTTTCCAGTTAACTGACATGCACATACACCCGTATATAATATATGCAAGTAATGTCTTTTATTTTGTAAATGTGTATGAGGGAAAAAAATGATTTAGTGACTAACTTGCAGCATATTATCATTAGTTTTGCCGTTAGGGTAAGGTAGGAGATACTTCAAAGATGGTTGTTACTTGTTGGTAAAGAATTCACTCTAAAATCAGCTATGCCGTGCACTGTCTTATTTATTAATTTTTGTTTTCTGAACTAGAGATGGTAACATCTAGTTCTGTTTGATTTTACCTTTATTTTCGGTCAGTTTTATTGGGACTATACAATTGATGTCTAGCTTCCACTTTTGTTTAACTATACAATTGATGTCTCCATGGCCTAATGGAGCCTTTCCAGAAAGATCTCAAGTAGAATGGTCAATGAGAGTTGGAAATTAGATTGGTTCAGTTGATGAGAGGATTTCAAAATATTATTTCTATAGTTTGTTAACCATGGTAATGACGTGTACAATTATTTTATGGTAAACTGTGATTTATGCTGATTTGAATTAGGAGTGAATTGATTTTAGGCTGGTTGAGCAAGGATGTGATTTGACCACCAGTATGGCATATATATGCTGTAGTGATGTACAATGTGGTCAGATATGTTTGTCATGTTTTGTAAGATGATGTCTACAGTTCTTTTATTTCGTCCACCATCCTTGCTGATCAGTTATACCGACCTGTCTTTCCAATTGCTACATGCTGGTTTCTGCGCCTATGAGTGTCTAGTTCTGTGATATGAATCATCTCATCTGGTCTGGGTCAAAATAAGTTCTGTTTTATGGTTTCACTTCCTACATACATTGATTGTGGGATCATTCATCAGATTTTTCATTTTGTATGTGTGTGTTTGATTTGGTTGCTTCTTATACCTAAGTGTGTTTGGGTGTAATTTTAACCTGCTCTGAACTTCTCTTGTAGATTTTTGTGATGTTAATGGACTTCTATTGTAGATTTTTATAATGTCAATGGTATATAAACAATGTGTCTGGTCAACTAGTGAAGTTGATATTGTATCTATCTATGGAAAGAGTGAGCTAGGCAGCCAATGCTCATGGCAAGTAGTTTTACAGTTTAAAGATGGATCACCTTGTGTGGGATGGGAAATGATAGTTTGCCTAAAATTCTTCTGGGGTGTGTGTAGGGTTGGTTAATGTTATAAAACCTGGTGATATATTTGATGGGAATGTGACACATGACTACCTACCTGATGGACTGTTGTTTATATCTTGGTCTCAGATTAGTTGTATGGTCCTGCATTTTATTACATTGCATCCATAGTTGCATGCATCTACATGTTCTGCAAGGTAGTGTTCCATCTTCGGTGATTGATTTTATTCATGAGATACGAATTCATTCTGAAGATTGAAATTTATAGAGATGGTGGATGCATGTTTAGATGCATGTTTAGTTTGGTGGAGTTCAACTAACATAATCTCTCCCTACTCCGTCACCACTTACCTGACCAGACCCATCTAGGATAAATTACAGAGTTTCCTATTCAGAAACAATTTCAGGAGAAAGAGGTTCTCCTCAACTTCAATAGTAACTAACAAGACTTGATTTCATCATCGGACATTTCGATAGGATTTGAGAACTTTGGTGTAGAGATACGATATGGCTCAAATTAGAAGAAAATACATGCATGCAATATGCTAAATAATTGAAGGTCGGATGACATGGATAGATGTCGCAATTGTTAAATAACACTATTGAACTATATAGTCAATCGCTTCACAATCTAGCGAGAAGAGATAACTTTTTTTTTTTTTTTTGGTCAAGAGAAGAGATAACTGATCACAAGCTTATACATGTACATTCAACACCCGTGAGAGGTTTAGTAATTTTAACCAGGGACTCATAAGCTTTCCAAAAACCCTTCCGAACCCTCCGGAAGAGTCTTCTTTCGGGAGCACGAGATGTATGAAACCCAATTGCATCTAGGTACCAACCATTTCTTCCCTTCAAACCAACAATTTGTTCTCCATCTTTCACTCTGAAAGTAAAGGGTGTGCCTGCTTCTACTCCAAATGGTCCAAATGTTCTTCTATTGCTCTCAAATCTGAGTGACCGTAACACTACGGGAGCGCCGACTATCCAAGTCACCCCACAATAGTGTCCGGTGACACTCACCATAAACTCATTTGGGTACTCCAACTTTATCTGTAATGCGTCACAAATAAGATTACTTCTATATGATCAAAAACCATGTTTACATGCATATTAGTTTTTGACCAAATCTATGGTGCATATCCTATTTTTATGAACTAGGTACATATGACCAAATCTATGGTACATATGTACCTGAGAAGTGACCAACAATCTAAATATGAAGCTTACCTGAACCGTATTTAGGGGCTTATGGAGATCACTGCCCCTGTCATTACCTCCATGAGTTTCGCCTTTAACAAGCTCACCATCTTTATCATATACCACACACATTGAGTCGATGCATTGACCAAAAACTAGGGTGATTTCTCTGATGCCGTCATAGATTCCATCATCCCAAGGACCTCCTCCGGTTGTTCCTCCATAAAGTTCCGGCCGTTCTGATAAATGAAACCCAATTGCATCTAGGTACCATCCATTTCTTCCTTTGAAGCCAACAATTTTGTCACCATCTTTTACTGTAAAAGTAAAGGGCGTCCCAACTTGAACTCCAAATGGTCCAAATGTTCTTTTATTGCTCTCAAATTTGAGACACCTTAAGATAACCGGGGGTCCGACTATCCATGTCACCCCGCAGTAATATCCACTGACACTCACTAGAAACTCATCAGGGTACTCCAGCTTTATCTGCATAGCATAAATCACATTACATAACATAACCTCTTGTAGTTTGCCTAGAAATGACAGAAACATTTGCAATCTGATGAATAACTATGTTACATATCCTATTGTATTTGGCCAAATCTTCAGTGCATACTCTATTTCTCTGAGTTGGGGTTTAGATATATGTACCATCATATTTGAAGCTCACCTCAGCATCACTTAGGGGCTTGTTGAGATCACTGCCCCTTTCATGACCTCCTCGCCTTTCGCCTTTGACAAGCTCACCATTTTTATCGTAGGATACACAGATCGAGTCGATGCATTTACCATAAACGAGGGTGATCTCTCTGATGCCGTCATAGATTCCATCATCCCAAGGACCTCCACCAGTTGTTCCTCCATAAAGTTCCGGTGCTACTGAGCTGCTTTCCTTCCCTCCTGATTGCTTCTTATTGCTACCTTCCTCATCATGATCTCCCTGCATACAAGTTATACATGAGATGTTGAGGGTTGGGGTGATAAACATGGCCGCTAGCAGCTGATTGATTTGGAAGGAAGCGATCGACGCAAATGGGGAGGTGTTTGGACAAAAACAAAAAAGAAGATATTCTATTTAATTTGGAATTCGAAGGGTGTGACTCATCATACGCACGTTCCTTAAAGAAGCAAAATAGGGAGGAAAAAGATGAAACACGTACATGAATAATTACTTGATAATTAATTAGCCAATTAACAATATTGACCTTGTAGTTCGATACTTTGATTCAAAAACAAGCAAATTAAGCCTAGTTAATTAGATAAAGAATTAAGAAGTATCACTTTCAAAAGAGCATAATTCAGTGGAACCAGTATACCTACCTGTTTCTTCACCATCAGTTGATTCCTCTACAGCGATCACATGTCTACGACTTGTCATGTACGTCAAGTGATACTTTGATCAGACAAGATTTTAAACGAAACCATTTTTTACATGATCATCATCTGGTTATGGCACAAACATATTTTTACGAGTAATGCTAGGTGAGACTATCTTAGGTGGCAGCATGATGTGACATAGCCACATCATCAAAGCATTATATATATTTTATTTTATATTTCTATTTTCTTCATTTTAAAATTTTATCTTCTAAACTCTTTTCTTTCTTCCAACAAAAAAGAAACTATTTATTGTAACAAAAAAAAAAAAAAAAGACTTTCTTTCTTATCTCTGCACAAAGTCCTCCTTCATCAGACGTTGTTCTCATCTCCTTCTCAATCTCATCCCTTCTCTCAACATCTTCACCCCATCTTTAATTGTTCAAACACCCACTCAATCAGATTTTGTTTTCCTCGCAAGCATCGATGACGATATTCAACGTTAGTTCGGTTTTTCTTGTATATGAAATTTTGAAAACCATAGATAAGGTTATTCAGAAATATGACGGGGAGATCGAAGAAGAGATTGTTGAAGAGGGTGTAAAATATGTTTGTTCAATATTGCAGAAGAGGTAAGAGCTATGGTTTTTTTTTTTTCGAAAACGATTGCTCATGATGATTTTCGTTGGAGCAAGACATAAAATCAAATCATGAAATTACAATACTCACGAAAGGATCATATAGTTCTCCAGCTTTTTGATGTGGTGAAGACTACGAGATCAATTGGCAAGAGTTGCAACAATGCTATAAAGATATAAATTATAACAGTCAGTGAACAATTGGACGGAGGAGGAGACCAGAGAGAGGACAGAGGACTTGCTATGGTTGAGCCTTAGAGAGGACATATCGTGGAGGAGGAGAAGATGAAGATGATGAAGAAAACCCTATACAAAATAGGATTTAACAAAAAATAAAGTAAATTCAAGAAAGTTAAAAGAGAAAAAAAAATTACATAATTAAGGAAAATATAAACATAAAAATTAGATATTACACTTTACGTTAATAAATTATGTCACGTCATGCTGCCATCTAAGGTTGGCTCTAGGTAGTTCACCAAAATGTGGTTCACCAAAAGATGGTTCATCTAACATTACTTTATTTTTACCTTTATCATCGATTTACGGTTAGAAAGAAGGTTTCATATATAGTACATCAATTCACCCCATGCAAAAATAGTATAGGTTGAGTTGATTTCAAGCTAGTTTACGACTGCATGTCTGCATCAAGCTGGTTTACTAGTTTAAGGAGCTGGTCTATATGTATCATTTCAATAGTGGATGAACCATTTCAACAGCTGAGAACCAGGCGCAGATTAATACCTCAATTAAGCTTCGAGGTTACAGCAGATCCAACTCATCCAAGGGTTATTAATTAAGACTTTAAGAGGCGAAATCAGGAGGTTTGAAAGGAATTGACATTGGAAATCTTGGAAGAGGATCGATCACAAGCCAATATTAATTGCTTGATCTTAAGCTAGCCCTTGGTAATGTTAGGTACGTGATCCATAAATTCAAGCTTGCAAGCATTTTTAAGACCCTTCCAGATTTAGAAAACTTTGAAGACGATTTGATATGAATAGACGCAATGCGTTCGAACTTATTATATATGCAAACAAAATTTGAAATGCATGATGACATCCTATAGCTAGATGCATGTGAGAGATACAATTAATTGTCTAAAAATGCAAGCAAAGCAAGATGTAGATACCGTAGAATTTCTCTTATTATTTAGTAGTTTAGTACACTATAACATATAATCACAATTCACAAGGGCGAACTACTTGAGACTTGAGAGCTCTCATTCATCCAGCATTTGTAAGCTAGCAAGAGCCATGTATAAGATATGTTTTCAACTCCGATCAGCGCAGAGTAGCCTTTTCGGTTTCTTTGGTGGCCGGAGGTTTTGAGACCGTGCTGGCAAGCCTTCGGAAACTTTTCTGAACTCTCCGATAGAGCTGTATTTTAGGAGCATGGTATACGTGAAACCCAATTGCATCTAGGTACCAACCACCTCTTCCTTTTAAGCCAACAATTTTGCCTCCATCCACTGTGAAAGTAAAGGGTGTGCCTTCTTCAACTCCCAATGGTCCAAATGTTCTTCTATTGCTCTCAAATTTCAGTGACCGGATCACCGGGCTGCCACCATACACCACCGGACAATAGTGTCCACTCACACTCACTAGGAACTCATCAGGGTACTGTAACTTTATCTAAAATAAGCAAGGAAAAAATAACAAAGTTTTTAGAGATCATGACATGCATCACCTAGCTTTCAACCCAAGTTACCTAGCTATCTATGATTTAGGGTTTTATAGTAATACTCTTGTACATGCAAGTAGTAAGAGCATAGGTTAAAAATCAAAGTAAATACTAGCTAGCATAAAACCATGACTCTCTACTATGAGTTTTGAAGCTGACCTCGGCTGTTCGATTGCCTCCAAGACCACCATGCTTTTCTGATGTAACTGGTTTACCGTTCTTATCATATACTACAACAATGGAGTCGATGCAATGGCCATAGACGAGAGTGATTTCTCTGACCCCATTATAGAGCCCATCATCCCAAGCGTTTCCGCCGTTGCCTCCCCATGGTCCCAATATAATGGTTTTCATCCTCTTCCCACCTGAATTGTCCTTCCCACTCTCCTGCACAGAACAAGTTTCACAAATTTTTCTTTGTTCAACATCTCATTACAGACTAGAAAAGTACAAAATTTGCAAAGATACATGAGGATTATTCAAAATTCACCAAGTTGCAAGACAAAATTCTTTACCATATGGATTGATGAACTTATGGAATATGTTTGAAGTTTGATAGATGAGAAATAAGATGCTCCACTAGTCCAAATGTGTTGCAAGATTGCAAATATATAGGGAGGTGTATTGAGAATTATAACAATGTATATGGGGAAGTGATGGTGGAATGTAATGCCAAATGCAGCATCTGATTCTATCACTAGCCCTATCGCTATCGAGGAATCAAGAATTTTGCTTTTGCTTTGTGGTTATCACTTAGGTAGTAGTCAATTAGAAAAGCATGCCAACTCTAATCAACATCTGAGAATCTGAGATGCTTCAGTTATATGTTGATATTATAGTACATGAATTGACCACGGCAATGGAGAATGCTTGCTTTAATTGTGCTGAAATATTTCTGACCAAAAGAAAATTATGCTAGTAATCGAAAAAAGAAAAAAGAAAATTATGAGTCACAGATCTGAACAAAGTAACCAGGATGGCAGGAACTATGGATATATCACATCAAGTATTCCTTCTTTCTGCCAGTGCTCAGTATATATTGCTGGCTTTCTGTGTAGACTTATTCTCTAATGTCGACTAGGATTGTTGCGGTATCCTACAATATCCTCAACTTCTCTATTCAGTACAAAGAACAAGGGCAATGAGCCAAACCACCCAAGATAGCATAAGCCAGGTTGCAATATAAATGAAGTAATAATCTGGTTTCGAGCTTTCGGCTACTGATTTTCCTCTGCTAGACCAGCAAGAATCCAAACAAGAAGTTGGCAATGTATAACTATCATAATTGTACCCAAAACAACCTTGGAGAATACACTAAGGTGCTTTTGGATATAGTACCTGATGTTCATCCGAGATGCAAAGGGACAATCCCAACAGCCAGATTGTGAATGCAGAATGTTAATGAAAAAGAAACAAAGCAAAACAAAATCTCAACATTGAATTCAACAGGAATAGCATTCAAAGAATTTGGAGAAAACGAAGTAACAATTCCAAAAGAACATCCACTGCAGGAAACAAAGAAACTGAAAAATCCAAAGAACAACCTACTTCAAAGGATCATCAGGATTACTTAAGAAGATGCCTTCTTGCCATGCATATCAAATTTTTTTTAATAAACTAAAACAAGCGATCTCGTGTAAGTCATTTGGACAAGACTTCAACTTTGACTTTAACCAAGCAATCCAACCTGACTTTCCTTTGGCCCGCTTCAAGTTCACTTTCTTGCCAACCTTTAAAGAGTGCCGCCAACATTTATTGTTTGGATGCTTCGATGTGCAGCAGGTTCGATCCTTCTTACTCTCCATCATCTTCTCATGTACCAACTGCAGTAGTGATAGGAAGAGAAATTATAGCTTCCATGAGATCCCAGAAAGCAAAGTTTTCTAGGATAGCATAATACTCAACAGAGTGTTTCTCGAAAAGAGACGATAATACAAAAGAGAATGCACATTAATAGGGTAATATAATAAAGATGACACGGTTTGGAGAAGCATGCAAGGAGACTGTGTACCTTGGCGAATTCACTGCTAGAAGGGGAAGCTATAGATAAGGTCTCTGGGTGCCACTTCTGCAATGTACTATTTAATAGTTCTTCGGTACCCACAGAAGAATTTATTATTCCAAGTTTGAGACCACAGACCGGAGGAAGTGAAATTTCTCTTAGATCTTCGTAGATGATAACATTCTGAATTGACCAAGGTATGCATGAGAAAATTTATGAGAAGTGCAGTAAGTAAATACAGAATATAAGTTTAGTAAGAGTGTTACCTTAATAGTGCAGACAACCAGTTTGAAGCCTCTATTATGATCAAACTTGCCAAGAAAATCTCGCAACTTTTTAAACCAAATGGGCTCGTCTTTATTGTGATCAAACTTGAGCTGGCCAGCAGAAGCTGATCCAAAAGAAAGCTTGGCCTCCTTCAAACATATAGGATTCAGAAAAGAAAAGGGCATTTTCTGATTTTTATCACCTTGATACTCGAACGAAAGAAGATTTGGAGTATCAATCTCAACTCCCTGTAGATTCACACAACCCCTCAAGACTAATCTGTTTAATCGATGACTTGCAATTCTAATATCTTTTAATTTCAGGCATTTACTTAGATCCAGCTTCTCGAGGAGAGGAAAACCAAAGAATAGTTCACGAAACTGATTATCTGTCATTTTTTTGTCCTCTAGTGTAAATCTTTTCAGAGACTCACAACCACTGAGGATAAGTTTGCAAGCCGTTCTATTCTTTCCACAATACCAAAATGTCTGAAGATTTGCAGCTTTAACTTCAATCTTCTTCAATCCGCGGCAGTGGTGTACTTCAACCCTATCAAGCTTAAGGAGACCTAAAAGCTGCAGAAACTTCAAACCTGTGCAACATATGAGTCTCAAATCCTCAATCAAAGGACAGCTGGAAATAATATTCTTCATTCTCTGTTCGTCAACATTACAATCCCGCAAATATAGCTTTTGCAGATGGGGAAGCTTTATAGCACAGCTAGGATCAAGTTTGCAGCTCTGCAGCCTTAATCCAGTTAGTGTATCTGAAGCAAACGCTTTCCTGGGAAAATTGTAAACATTTTTTCCTCTTGTATGAATATGGAGACCTAGCTCCTTTATGATATTATATTCAGTTGCAAGTCCAACCCAGTGTTCCAAACCACGCGCCATTTCTTGATCATAGGAGGTCAAATGTAGCTCAAATTTACGTATATTTAAATTTTTCTCAAGGTGGCTCTGAAGAGACCGATCAATGAAGTCCTTAAACATCTCATTCTTTCTCTTATCTTGGACGTCCTCTGGTTTCTGAAACTTGCGTTGATCAAATGTCAAAACAGAGAAAGTGGTCCATACATCCCTCCACCTCTTAGACAACACACTGGTCCGAGCAGCACCTTTTCTACAACGAATGAGAGATAGGATGTGATGAATGACAGCTTCAGGCAACTGTGAGATATGATCAGCTGACTCAATACTTGTTTCAATGCCATTAACAACACCAGCTTGCTTCTTTCTAAGCTTCTGCCTCTTGCCAGTGATATTAGATTTTTCTCTCTTTCGCTTTTTTCCGGCTCCATATTTGTCCCTGCTCCCTGAATTTCCATCGCTTTGCTTCTTTTGTTGTTCAACATTCTGGTCAATACTATTACATTCCTTCTTACTTCTCTTTCTTTCATTTCCAGGTGCTTGTGTAATCAAATCAATAGCATCGGTTTCATCTTGTGGTGTGCTAGATGTGCTTTTCCTCTTCATGTTATCTTCAAAAGATAAATAGTAGGTCATGAAACAAGATATCCTACTTAAAAATACTGTTAAATCAAGAAATAGCTGATAAGACATCACAAACAAGATTAAACAACATGTACAAAAGAACAAACCCCTCAACTATAGAAATAAACAGAAGGTAAAGATCCATAACGTTCCGGGTTCACATTGCAAGGCTAATCCAGACCAAACCCTCACCTTCCATACTCTATGGTACTTGTTCAGTGAAACCCATGCCACTAAGATAACCAATTTCATAGAAACAGAAGGAAATCCTATTACATCTTAACAGTTGTCTTCCCACACCAATAAGCCATTCCATAAGATTGTCGGTTCACATTGCATCGCTACTGTCAGACTCATACCAACCAATATAAAATCTCACATTCTGATCTAACATCACTCAAGTATCCAAATTCCACAAAAATACCTGAGAACTCTCATCCACATTACCTGCCACAATCCCAGAACTAAACCCCACATATACTACAGAGCACAACACTAAACACACTTCAAAATCTCTATTCACATAATCAAATACCTCAATAAAAAGTTCAGCAATTTCTTAAACACTCATGTAAACCCATATTGGGTGTGTCACCATACATAATTCTTGATAAAAAATAAAAAAAACAATAACAAAATAAAAACCTCAACTTTTTTTAACACAAGATTTCATTGCATTAGAAATCAATTGGGTGTGTTGGGTACTCGCGTCTAACATATAAGAGACTCCTAAAAGGTCTCTCTCCACAATGATCACAGTTCAAGATTCAGATAATTCATTCTACCCTAGCAGTTTCAGGCAAACAAACATTCAAAGACTCAATTTTTGAATCAAAATTGAAACCAAATCGAACAATTATCGATACCCGATTCGAAAAAAGAAGAGAAAATTATGATTTATGTTCAAAATTGTGAAAATTACCTCGATTTGCGTCCCCAGAAGAAGAGGCCGCTGTATCATCAAGAAGAGTCGGGGTTTTGTTTTTTTACGGCTTCTTATATGAAAGTTTAAAGTTAAACCGTCTCCTATTGGGGTCGGTTGTTTTTACTTTGGGTAGAGTTACAGTTTTTGGTCTTTTATTTTATGAAGATTGCAATCAAGCCCCTGTAGCTTACAATCGTTACAAGCAAACCCAGTTCTTTGCCTTACGTTTTTTATGACATGGCGGCTCTTGAAAACTGAAAATGGACCAATAATGACGACACTTTAGCTTTACATCATAAGCACTAGTGGCCCTATGTTTCTGAAAGTCTTTAGAAACAAATTCCATACTTCAACTAAAGATTTATTGGTCATGAAATTTTTGATATGCTAAAGTGTCTTTAAACTGGAGTAGGGGTTCAGATTGTGACAAGTCAAATCCAAACCTCAAAACCATTTAATATCGAATTTGTCGTCGATAATTATCTATACGAAATTTGCATCTGTCGACTCATATCCATAATCTAAACGCAAGCATACATGCATTCAAGTAGAAGAGAGTTGAAATGAAGGGCATCTGCAGCTTGAGGAGGAATGAAGTTTAACTGGATTTTGGTGTTGAGAAGACGGTGACCCAAAACAGCTAGAACGTCAGCTAAAAAATTGGCTACTCTGAACACATGAGAGAAGCTGATGAAACTGAAGCTTGGAGAAAACTTCAGAAATTTCACAAACTAGAGATTTGAGTCTCCATTGATGCAACTTATGATGAGAGAAGAGTCCCTTGCAATAAAAATGTTTTACGGCTAAATCTTTTTAGCAGCTAGCGCATCCTTCAAAATAAAGCACTCAACCACATGAACACTTGCGGACAAAAAGGGGGCGAGCACTAGCAAAAACAGAAGAACCATTGGGATCTCTGATTACGTACCTAGCAGTAATGTAGAGGCAGCAATGACACAAGCATCTAAGTTGAGTTTGACTGAGGAGTGAGGAGGAACAACTCGTTTGATCACCTCAACAGCTCTTTTTGACTTAATTGATTCTTCAGTGTTGAGGACCCGGTAGGAAGAACCAATTGAAGTAGAAGTATCAATCACCATAGTTGGAGAGAACTGAACATATTAGAAAGATTAAGTTGTTGTTTCAGGTTTTCCAAATCTTCCAACAAACAAACAAACAGTCTTTAACAACATTAAAGATAACCCACCTTTTAATAGTATAGGTTGAACTCGCTTTATTTGAGACAAATTTCGAGTTGTGTCAAAATTGACAATCTTTTAGAGATTGTAATCTTAATTTTATGTTCAATTATCCTTCACTTCACTAGTAAGTAAAAGTTGTTGATATGATTGTCGTGTCACGTGTGTGGTACTACACGTCAATCAAAACTCACCAAGGGCAAATTGTATTTTGGAATGCCCTTGTCTTGAAATTGCCCTTGTTTTATATAATTATATATGTATATATATATATATACATATTACTGTTTAGAAAATATATTCAGGCAACGTATATTTAGTTAGGATCGCGCTTTTGTTTCATGCATTCTAATTTTTAGGTAGATGATCCACGAAGATTCTAATGTACTTATATAGTTATATCTGTTGTTAGTTTATAACCATCACAAAATGAACCATATTTAAAAATTTCTCCACGCTTATTCTTCTTTTTGTTTCGAGTTTAATACTGTAGTATTCAAGAAAAAATAAAAAATTTGATAGAAAAAAGGAAATTTAACACTTGGCCGCCGGGTGACAGCGGCAGCCTATCAGCCACCCCAATCCCTTTCCTTCATCGATAAAAAGGTAAATCCCTTTCCATTTTCGTTTTCTGCCCACTTTCCAAGTTTGACCACATATTACTCCCAGTAAATTGTTCTGTATATAAATATATGCGACTCTTGTAGCTTTCACACCCAACTTCTGTACTTTCAATCATCATCAGAGCTCAACGCTTTGCAGTGTTCATGGAGTTCATGTGGGTCTCTCTGATTCTAGTCCTGACTCTGCTTGGTGGTCCTACACTCACACTCTCAGATTCCTCTTTGAGTTCAAATGGGCTCTCAGAAATCCCCAGAAAGTTGCTAACTTTAGCTCAGAAACCTCAACTGTTTGAGTGGATGGTGGGTATCAGAAGGAAGATACATGAAAACCCAGAACTGGGTTATGAGGAATTTGAGACCAGTAAGCTGATCAGAGCAGAATTGGATAAGATGGGTATTTCATATAAGTACCCAGTTGCAGTTACTGGGGTTGTAGGCTCCGTTGGGACTGGAAAGCCTCCTTTTGTTGCAATCAGAGCTGACATGGATGCTCTGGCTATGCAGGTTTGATAGTGCAAGTTTTTGTGAATAGAAATATTGTATTGATGTTTAGCTTGAGTGAAAAAGTTGAGTTCTTTATGATTGGATTGGTGTGGTTTGTGTTTTGTAGGAAATGGTGGAGTGGGAGCACAAGAGTAAAATCCCTGGGAAAATGCATGGTTGTGGGCATGATGGTCATGTTGCCATGCTTCTGGGTGCTGCAAAGATCCTTAAAGAGCATGAGAAAGATATACAGGTTTATTTCTCTGTACTAATATTGTCTATCTTTCATCCTTGTTCTCAAATTGTTAGTCTTTGCTGTTGTGTACACTGATATACTGACTGAGAGCGTACTAGTATAAACAGTGTATGAGGAGTGTGTACATATTATGATTCGTTTAGGAGATACTTGGTTTCCGTAATTATTATGGCTATGTGATTTCCGTAGTTTTGAAGTACTGGTAGATTATGGAATGTTAGGGTGGCTTTAGATGTCTCATCCTCCTCATTAGGCCAATTTCCCAAAGTAGTAGGAAAGAGATCATCGTTGTCTTCAATTCGTTTTCTGCTTATGGCCTTATACCATCTATTAGCCACATGCTTAGGGAGAACAAAGTGGTACACTCCTGACCATAATTGTATTATTAGTAGCTAATTGATTCCTATAGCCTATGTTATGGATACATGAGACTTGGTTTAGGGCCAGTTTTGTGTGGTAATTGTGAAAATAATCTCACGTAGAATAATATGTTGCTCTTTTGAAATTCTTCATGGTTGCCAGAATGTTGCCAGTTTCAATATTGTGTCAAATAGGTAGATGTCTTATGGGATAGGATCTTGTGAGCTTTATTATTTTGTCTGGATGCCTGATATGATCCAACTATTGTTGTTTCATTAGGGAACAATTGTTCTTGTATTTCAACCAGCAGAGGAAGGAGGAGGTGGAGCTAAGAAAATATTAGATGCCGGAGTATTGGAGAATGTTACTGCTATTTTTGGGTTGCATGTCGCCCACCATATTCCTTTAGCTGAAGTAGCTTCTAGGCCTGGTCCTTTTTTCGCCGGTAGTGGCTTCTTTGAAGCAATAATAAGCGGAAAAGGAGGTCATGCTGCCCTTCCTCATCATGCAGTCGATCCAATACTGGCGGTTTCAAATGTGGTTACTAGCTTACAACACATTGTCTCACGTGAAGTGGATCCACTCGACTCTCAGGTGAAAATTCATTTGTTCTGTATCCATAACTATGGCTTGCTTTAGTCCATGTATCTACAAAATCTGTTATGTTAGATATATTTAATCAGTCCGAATTCCATTTCTTTGCAGTATTGGTTTCTTGTTTAGTTTGTGTTTGTAGGTAGTTTTCTCTAAGATATTACACTCCTGATTGACATATGAAGGGCACTTCTTGCTTCTTTCACTGAATGAATAGTAGGTAGTTCTTTGGGTACCTATTATTACCATGTTGATGACCTCTGTACACTTCTGAAACTACTGCAATAGAATTTCCGTTTTGATCCAACCATGAATTACCGTTCAATTTCAGTGATATGTTTACATTTAATTATGCTCCCACAATTTGATCGTGCAAACGTTGAAGTTTTTCCTGCTTCTGTTAGTCAAGTTGCAGAATTCATTGTTTGTCCTTAATTCATTGTTTGTACCCTTTGCCCTCTGCAAATACTCTCAAGTCAACTAAGTACTTGGCTTAAATTTTCAGGTAGTGACAGTTGGAAAAGTTCAAGGAGGTGAAGCATTCAATGTCATTCCAGATTCTGTAACAATTGGTGGCACTTTCCGTGCCTTTTCAAAGGAGAGTTTATTGCAACTCAAACAGCGCATAGAGAAGGTACTTTCCAGATTCTGTATTTATATTCATACTGTGTTGAGGGCGGTTTTTGTTTCATTAGTAAGTGCTGTTATTAATTAGATTAATTAATATTATACAGACAATTTACGTTCCCTTATGAACTTGTAATAATCAAACCCCAAATCTTTGAATTGCTATTAGTTTCCCTAATTTGCGCTCTTGCAAGAATCTGATCGGCTTCAATTGATAGGTTATAATAGGGCAGGCTGCTGTACAAAGATGCAATGCAACAGTCAATTTCTTTGAAGATGAGAAACCTTTGTTCCCCCCGACAGTAAACCATAGGGAATTGCACATGCACTTCCAAAATGTCGCAGGAGATATGCTTGGCGCACATAAAGTCAAAAACCATCCGCCATTAATGGGATCTGAGGATTTTGCATATTACCAAGAGGCAATACCTGGATTCTTCTTTTTCCTTGGAATGAAGGATGACCGGCTTGGATATCTGGATACACCCCACTCACCTTACTTCCGGATCAATGAGGATGCACTTCCTTACGGTGCTGCACTTCATGCTTCTTTGGCTTTTAGGTATTTGATTGAAACCCAACAGGAGGTTCCTTTGCCAGAACAGCAAATTCGTGATGAGTTATGACCAGCTTACTGGTGAATGCACGGTTAATTCTACGAAGTCTTCATGGACTGCAATTTCAAATTTATGGTTCTACACACAATGTTCATTCGCGTACATCATTTGACATGAAATGTGAAATGCAATCAATAGAATGAAGCCAATTAAAAAGAATCAATTAAGTTTACATTCTTTGATTAATGACTGAGTAGTGACATCTGCAGCTTCAACTGCTTGATTTTGTATATTTGGGAGGTATAGTTTATCTGAGTTCTTCTGTAATAATACACCAGAGATTCTTTTTCAATGTCAAAAGAAAAACAGTTTAACTCGGAGCTTTAATCCTTACTTTTATGTTCTACAAGTTTTTCTTTAAGTTCAGTTTACAGAAGACAAATTTAGAGATTTTTTTTAATTTTTTTAATTTTTTATTTTTATTTTTTTCTGTTAAAGGAATCCTTATGTCATTGGTCATTTCTTTATGAAGAGGAAAAACAATTATTGCAAGGCTTTTTGGAATGCAGAATTTGCTCTGCAGGAGAATGGTTCCTTGCCTTGTTTTTTTTTTTTTTTGAGAAAAAAGTTCCTTGCCTTGTTATTCAACTTCAGAAGGATTATAATGGCTGGTGAGCTTAATGGAATTTAGAGCAAGAAGAGGTGGGTTCTGTCTTCAGAAATAATAGGTTCTTCTATTTATTTAGAATTTTTAGAATAAGGAAGAATTATCTGGTGGGTTAAATGACATGGATGGAACAAACTGAGATCAATAAGCACTCTATTCAGTCTTTTGCCATTCAGTACTTCCAAAGTTTGTTTGCTGAAAGAGAATCTGATAATCTTTTTGAGGCCATCTTTATTATTATTAATATATTATTTGTTTTGTTTTCTTCTTTTTTTTCCTGCTGAAGTATGAAGGACTTAGACTGCGATGTGTCTATTCTTGGTATCAAAATGGCGTGTTCATTGTTGGGAGTATAACACTGCCGGTACTGAGGGTATTTCTGTTTGGTCTTATTTGTCCGTTTTTGTGATGACCTGACTAGGCAAGCAAGCTAGTAGGTGCATCCGTCCCACATCGCCCGGGGGAGACAAGTTGCTATGTTTATATGTGCAGAGCTAGCACCTTACAGTGAGACGCGTTTTGGGGTGAAACCTCAAGAGCAAAACCGTGAGGGTCGTTGGGCCCAAAGCGGACAATATCTCAATGGACTGGGCCGGACCGTTATATTTGGTATCAGAGTCTGTCCCCGGCCGGAAGTGTGCTGACGCGGACGTCGGGCCCTAAGGAGGGTGGATTGTGATGACCTGACTAGGCAAGCAAGCTAGTAGGTGCATCCGTCTCACATCGCCCGGGGGAGACAAGTTGCTATGCTTATATGTGCAGAGCTAGCACCTTACATAGAGACGCATTTTGGGGTGAAAACTCAAGAGCAAAACCGTGAGGGTCGTTAGGCCCAAAGCGGACAATATCTCAATGGACTGGGCCGGACTGTTATATTTGGTATCAGAGCCTGTCCCCGACCGGAAGTGTGCCGACGCGGACGTCGGGCCCTAAGGAAGGTGGATTGTGATGTTAGACTAGGCAAGCAAACTAGTAGGTGTATCCGTCCCACATCGCCCGGGGGAGACAAGTTGCTATGCTTATATGTGCAGAGCTAGCACCTTACATTGAGACGCGTTTTGGGGTGAAACCTCAAGAGCAAAACCGTGAGGGTCGTTAGGCCCAAAGCGGACAATATCTCAATGGACTGGGCCGGACTGTTATAGTTTTCATTTGTATCATCATTCATTATTTTTGATCAACATGCATGCTGCAAGGAACTTCATTCAAGGGAAGCTGGGATTGGGGTAAGCTGCTGAGTGTCATGTACCACGTACAATATACTAGGCTTTGTGCACGCGCGCGCATGTGCAGAAGCGTTTTTTCTCGTCATTTCATGTGTTATAGTTCTCTCCAAATAAGCATGTTGCTCTTTTGATGAACTTGGGTATTCCAAGTTCAAGAATCAGGTAGATTATTGCTGCTACGCTTCTCTATATTCTTATAATGTTTAGGATTCTTTGATAGCACACCAATACTTACAACCTCTTTAAACTTATAAAGATTTCATTGACCCTCAATAAGCTCTCAAGTTCTGGTCCAACGAATTGTTATATCATGAAATTCTTGTTGTAGGTTTCTTTCAAATGAAATAGGAGCACCTAGAGAAAGCATTGTGAAGAACTACACATGGTTAGGAAACACCCCCCTCAGCCAACAAAAAATAAAATAAAATAAAAAACACCCTCTGTTTTTTGTTTTTTGTTTTGTTTTTAGAATGAACTTAACACCCTCAGTTCCTTCATTATAGCATAGATGATGAACATAGTAATTTTCTAGGATTAATTTCCGTCAGAGTAATTTACAGCCTAGGATTAATTGTGTACATCAAGTAATTTACTAAACAATAATGTTGCAAATACATTAAAAAAGAAAGGCAAAAAGATCATGCCACTGTTTACGTGAACAGTAACACATGCCTTCGCTTAAACATGTCTTACTGTGGGCTAGAAAGAGATAGATGCCACCCACTGATACTAAGGAAACGTTTCGACATCAATCCCGACAAGAAATTTGGAAAAAAAAAAATGTAGACAAGGGCACTACCATCTTTTTATGTCATACAGTGGTAGCATGGTAAAAAAATTACAATGGGGGTATAAACGTCTTTACAATCAGACTAATGGTAGCATGGTAAATAAATTAGAAGTAGGGGCATCACCGTCATTCCGCCAGTTAAGGGCAAATTAGTCATGAGGGCTGAGTGGCAAAATTGAAATACATGAAAAAACAGAAGGGCAAATGCGTCCGCTCACTGTTTACGTGAACAGTATTCCCCCCCACTTCGCTTAATATATAAGATAAGTGGACACTTATCTGATGGTTATTTTCCTGTAGGCAAGGAGGACCCCTTGCTGAGCTCATTAACATTGCTAAAGAAGGGTGTATCTCTTGTGCAAATCTGTATTTCATGCCGATTCAATTTCCACCATTGATATTTCATCTACCATTTATTCTGCTTAAGTAATTATATTTTTACTTTAAATAGACAATAATGCCCTTATTTTGTCTTTTTCTTGCTTGATACAAACAAACTGAAAATTAAGAATTCTTTTTGCCTCTTAGACTGCTACTGCTGCATATTGCTGCTTCATTTATTCAGTGATGATAATCTTCTGCCTGCTCTATCTGCTCTATCTTCATCTTCTTCAGCCTTCCATCATGTTCAAGATATTATGAGCTTCCTCTTCATCAAGATTCTCCTAATAGTGATTATCTGCCTCATCAGCTTCCATTGCGGCTAACATTTCCAAGCGTTCTTTATGAAGCTGCTCATAAACCTCTTTGGTGGTCTTGCATTTCCTGATATTTGATTCTGGTTTAGGGCGGCTTAATCTTTGCTTGTTGTAGAGCTTGGTATATTTGTCTTGGTAAAGCAGATTAAAATGGTTGTCATCCCAAATTTCATGATGCACTATCTGGGCTCTTCGAAATTTCTGAATATCTTCAATTGTGGGCCTGCTGTCTAGGATTGATCCAGCTTCTGGTATAGTATAATCTCTTTTCATGATGGTGATGTTGTGCTTTACTTGATTTGGATAAATGCTACTAGAGAATAATGCTGGAGAAATATTGTTTACTTCTAAGACAATATTGCTCCCATTTCTTCCTAGATGTTGAACACATTGCAAAATAATGCTCTTAATCTCATTTGGAAAGGAATAAATATGATAATCCTGCTGAAAATATATTATGGTTAAAAATCCATGCTCTAGCAGTAAGAAAATTCTGCTGTACATCGCAGATTGGTAAAGTTAAAAGAAGTAACTTTATGGGCTTCTCAATACTGAAAAGACCTAAGAGCAGGTGAAAAATTCAAGACTGTTGAAGGAATTTACATTCCTATCCTTGATGATGTGTCTTGACCAAATCTTCTCTTTATTAGACTAGAATATCTGTTAGATATCAAACCTGATTTACATGGATTCTCTATGTAATGCCTTTAGAAAGACCAATCTATCAATGAATGAGTAGACCTTTATTCTCATATTCACATACTCTTCATCACGTTATCAGACTTCGTGCCCTAACCAAAAGATAATAGGCCAACCATCCCGAAAAAACCCTAAAACCTTCGAAAACCCAAACTTTTTCCCAAAACCCTAATCTGCCCGTTTCATTTTTCCCGATTTCGGGCCGGATTTTCCTCTGTCCACAGCCGAAATTTCATATCCATAGAAAACCCTCGACATCCCGGTTCTAACCCCACCGGTCTCACCCCGAGAACCGGCCGCTGGAAGTTTCCAGACCGCCGCCGCCTCCAACCACCGGTTCACCGCCTTCCCCTGTTCCGATCGACCTGATTTTTGAACTGCAGCTTCCTCTTCCAGTGGTGCTCCTCTTGTCAAAAGTTCAGCTCCAAAATTGAAGCAGAAGTAGGTGAAAAGTTGTTGCTCCTCTCGGCAACCTCTAGAAACCATAGATTTCAAGATTGCTCGTCTTCCAAGGAAAGCCAGAAAGGTTCCCAACCCTCGGTCGAAGTCTGCAATCGACTCAAACTCATCAAAGGTAAATTTTTAATTAAGGTTACTGCTTTCCGAATTTCAATTCATAGTTCAGGCTTAGTAGCGTTTCCATCTATCCCCTCTCTATGACGGGATTGGGTTTTAGGGGGGGGGGAATAGGGTTTGGGAGTTTTGTTGGGGCTCCCATCCTCTATTAAACTTTATGACTGCGACATACGCGTCACCATATATTTGCGACAGCTGTGAGCGTCGCCTACAAGGAAAGAATCGATTGTGACTGCGATTACGCGTCACCTACTTTTATTTGCATCGATTTTATGACCACATCATTGGTTCACTAATTCCAATTCCCTTGTCTTTTGTAGATGACTGCGCTTCCAAGGCTTGAGTTTGAGATCCTCAATGTACGAGGCAATAATTACCTTCAATGGGCATCCGATGTTACACGATTGTTCGTCGGAAAAAGATTTACTTCCACTATTTTTCCTCCTGATGGCCCAGATGTTGTTCCCAGTGAGATGCGCTTCGAATTTTGGTGCTGCTATCGAGCCTCTAGGCTGGCCACATGCTATGATTTCATGAAAGTGATTTTCATGCCGTGTAATTGCACTCATTCGGGTTCCAACTTGGTTTAAATTCCCGATTAACCCCTCTATATTTAATTAGAGTGTTCGCCTTGTCTTGATCCAAGACTAATTAATTTCACATATTTGTGTAGATGTCTTGTGGCGAAATTGAGTGTCTAGTTGACAGTGGGACTACCCACACTATTCTAAGGAATATGCTGTTATTTACGGACTTTGTGCCTCACGTATCGTCAGTGACAACCATGATTGGTTCCTCACCTTTGATTGATGGCAGAGGTAATGCGCAGTTCTTGTTGCCAAATGGCACAATGATACATGTCACAGACGCACTCTATGCGCCTAAGGGTAATTGAACCTTGCTATCATTTAGGGACATTCGTGCCAACGGATTTCACTTGAAAATGTTCGAAGAATATGGACAAGAGTTTTTGTTTATTACCTCTAATGACTGCAGCCGTAAACGCATCTTAGAGAAGCTCAAGAGTCAATACAGTGGGTTGTATTTGACAACCATCAAGATTATTGAATCCTATGCTGTTTCTCGCAGTTTTTGCGACTCTGACTCTTACAAGCTTTGGTATGACCGTTTGGGACATCCCGGACATGACATGATGATCCGAATTCTCAAGAATTCACATGGACATCCATTTTTCTGAGCACTGAAGCGTGTTGGAGCTTCTCATTCCACCGAAATAGGTGATGCGGCTGTACTTGATACACCTGCCATAGGCTCGGCCTCCGAGGCCATTGCCGAGACTCCAAATGCCGATATGGCTATGCTTACCGCTCGTTTTGCAAAGCTTGTTCACTAGCCAAATTGACTGCAAGACGATCTTTTGCTAGTGATTCTAAACAAAACATTTCATTCCCACAATGAATCCAAGGTGATATTTGTGGACCTATCAAACCAGAGTGCTGGCCATTTAGATATTTCATGGTTCTGGTTGATGCAGCAACGCGTTGGTCACATGTTTCTTTGCAATCCACAAGAAACGTTGCATTTGCTAAACTCTTAGCTCAAATTATTAAGCTCCGGGCTCACCACCCTGATCATCCAATCAAGTCTATTCGATTGGACAATGCTGGAGAGTTTACGTCTAAGTCTTTTGACGACTATTGCATGTCTATCGGGATTAAAGTAGAACATCCCGTACCCCAGGTGCATTCACAAAATGGTCTTGTAGAACCTACAATTAAGAGCTTACAATTGATTGCATGGGCCTTGGTGATGCGCACCAACTTGCATGTTTCTGCCTGGGGTTATGCAATTTTTCATGCAGCTGCACTTATTCGTTTTAGACCCACTGCAACCCAACCATTTAGTGCGTACTAGTTGGTAACTGGATATGAGCCTGACATTTCACACTTACGCATATTTGGTTGCACAGTTTATGTGCCTATTCCGCCTCCACTGCGTACTAAGATGGGTCCTCAAAGACAATTAGGTATTTATGTTGACTATCAATATCCTACGATTGTCCGCCATTTAGAATCTTTGACAGGAGATCTATTTACTGCGAGATTCACATATTGTCGCTTTGATGGGACATTCTTCCCGCCGTTAGGGGGAGACATGACTGTTTTCGTTCCAATTGAACGTTGAGAATTAACGTGGTCTGACCCCACTATGTCTCGTTATGATCCCCGCACTTCTGACAGTGATTTAGAAGTTCAGTGTATTCTCGATCTTGGTAGAGTTGCAGATTCGAAGCCTGACTCATTTACCGATATCGCGAAAGTGACAAGATCAATTATACCTGCTGCAAATGTTCCTGCAAGGTTAGAAGTCCCCACAAGAGGGACTTTACCGGCCGCACTCGGGCTTGGCAATGGTGTCTTGGACGCGCCGGATGCTCGTGGTGGCGGTGTGGCCGTAGCCTCGGCTCCCACCAAGAAGAGGGGGAGACCTGTTGGTTCAGTAGATACTGTACCACGCAAAAGGCGTGACAATAAGGCACAAAATGATCCACTCATCATCAACACTATGAATCCTTCACATGAGATTGTCTCTGACTATAGTTATGTCCAAGAATTAATGTTAGCGTATCTGGGGGACGCCTCGGATGCAATGTTGATGTTGGAGAACAAAGAAATCTCACTAATGTTTACCGATGCGCACGGTATGATGGAAAGAATTTCCATGACTATTGATGATGCTTTTGCTTATTTTGTCGCTCAAGTGATTATTGACGACAATAAGATTGAACCACGCTCCTTTGCAGAATGTCAACATCAAGTAGATTGGCCAAAATGGAAGGAAGCAATCTAGGCTCAACTAGACTCTCTAGCGAAAAGGCAAGTTTTCGGTCCGGTAGTGGAATGCCCACCGAATGTGAAGCCTGTTGGACATAAATGGGTATTTGTTCGAAAGCGGAATGAGAAATATGAAGTCATGTGCTATAAAGCGCGACTTGTGGCACAAGGATTTTCTCAACGCCCTGGAATTGACTACGAGGAGACTTCTCCCGTAATGGATGTTAGTGTCCGAAAAACTTAGCATGCAGCTTATGGTTGTGGTTACTGCATATCTCTATGGGGATTTTGATTCAGAGATATATATGAAAGTGCCTGATGGACTTTCACTACCCAAGTCAAGTGACGTTAATCCACGGAGTGCCTTTGCAATTAAATTGCGGCGTTCACTATATGGATTAAAACAATCCGGATGAATGTGGTATAATCGTCTAAGTGACTACTTGATGGGGAAGAGATATAAGAATGACAATCTTTGCTCATGCGTGTTCATTAAAAGAACAAGTACCAGATTTGCTATAGTAGCTGTCTATGTTGATGACATGAATATCATCGGTAATCTCAAGAAAATTGATGAGACCGTGACCTACTTGAAATCCGAGTTTGAGATGAAGGATCTTGGGAAAACTCGATTTTTCCTAGGCTTAGAGGTTGAGCATCGAGAGACTGGAATATTGATTCACCAATCAGCTTATGTCCAAAAGATGCTCAGGCGCTTTAATATGGACAAAGCTCACCCACTTGGGACTCCCATGGTCACGCGAAGTCTGGATATCAAAAATGACCCATTCCGTCCTAAAGAGGAGGATGAGGAAGTCCTTGGAGCAGAAATTCCGTACCTAAGCGCTATCGGAGCTCTCCTATACTTGGCACAAAACACAAGACCAGACATTGCATTTTCAGTAAATTTGTTAGCTAGGTTTAGCTCTGCGCCAACGTAACGTCATTGGACTGGTGTTAAACACATCTTCAGGTACTTGAAAGGTTCAATTGATTTGGGCTTGTTTTTTCCTTACAAAATCGAAGCTGAGAACATGAATGTTGATGTTTCAATTGAAGATTGCATTGCAGGCAGTTTGGCCGAGCCCTTAAGGGCCCCTGTCATGTTGGGCAGAAGCTTGGCAGCGCAAGGCAGCGCCCAGCGCGCCCCTGCCGCAGTCTGCCTATGCGGGCAGCGTGCCCTGCCGCACCTGCCGCACGCCAATGCGCCCCTGAGTGCGTCTACCGTGCCCCTGCGCGTGTAGCGCTGCAGCTGAGCCCCTACAGGGCCCCTATGCGTCTTCTAGGGGTTCCAATGCCGCAATTGAGCAGATTTTGGCTCCCAACCAAAATCAAGCTTCCAAAGCTCCTTCTAGCTCAAAATTGATGCAATGTGGCATTGTCCCCTATGCTGAGACACCGAATGATGTGTTAGTCGGTTTTGCTGATGCTGGGTATTTATTAGACTCACATAAAGGACATTCCCGAACTAGGTATGTGTTTACCATGGGAACTACGACGATTTCTTGGAGATCTACCAAGCAAACCCTTGTTGCTACTTCCTCGAATCATTCAGAGATTATTGCACTACATAAAACAGTCAAAGAATGTGTTTGGCTTCTCTCTGTAATAACTCATATTCGAGAGTCCAGTGGATTGACATCTACCACTGAAGCACCAACTTGCATCTATGAAGACAATGCGGCATGCATTGAACAAATGAAGTTGGGATTTATCAAGGGTGATAATACTAAACATATGTCGCCTAAGTTCTTCTACAATCAGCAACAACAACAGCTTTTAAATATCCAGGTGAACCAAGTGAGTTCCGAGAATAATGTAGCAGATTTGTTTACCAAGTCTCTACCCAAATCTAGTCTTGAGAAGCATGTGCGAAGTATTGGTATGTGTCGCTTATCTGAACTCCATGATTGATTGATTGATTGATTATCAGGGGGAGTTGATTATGTAGACATCAGGGGGAGTCTACAACACATGTTTTACATTTCAAGTTGTAGTTGGCGCGTTGTGCTCTTTTTTCCTTCGACCAAGTCTTTTGTTTTTACCCAAGAGGTTTTTTATGTTTTACTTGGTAAGGTTTTTACCGAGGCAACGTTCATGCGCCATGTGATTTTGGTACGCGACATAAGGGGGAGTGTTGAAGGAATTTACATTTCTATCATTGATGATGTATCTTGACCGAATCTTCTCCTTATTAGACTAGAATATCTATTAGATATTAAACCCTGATTTATATGAATTCTCTATGTAATGCCTATATAAAGACCAATCTATCAATGAATGAGTAGACCTTTATTCTCGTATTCACATACTCTTCATCAAAGACTAGATAGAAACAATTCAAGACTAGATACAAACAAAGGATGAAAAAGTATTTGGCTCCATGCTCTTGTCTTCTAGCTCATTGTAAATTGTGTTTTGTATTGTAATGCATGACAAATGCACCTAGGTAGTATAGAGAGCCATATCAAGAAAAAAATTGTCCATGTTTGCATGCACTAGCCACTTGTTTATGGCACCTAACAATGGATTAGACCTAGAACCAATATAAGAAGCAGATGAAGAGAAAGAAGGAAGGGACAGTACGTTAGAGAAGAAAAAATCTCAGTACACCAGTACCTCTCCAGTCTTGTAAAATTTACAGTGTATCTATAAAGCCTTATGTGTTCATCTAGCAATTCGATGTTCATACTCCATCAAGTATTATGTTCCTTGTTTTGTATCTCACTATCTTCCTTGTTGTATATCTCCACCACAAATATTTTTTTGTTTTTCATGATAAAGAAGCTCCAGTATTTGTTTATATTCTTCATGCATATCCATAGCCTGCAAAGGTTCGTCCTATCGCGCCGATATATGTTCGTGTGAAGACAAACGCTGTTGTAGTTCAAGTTTGTGTTTGCATATACCTGATTTTTCATTAAGTTTGAAGAGAAGACTAGTTTTAACTAGGGTAAAATATTATATAGTCCTTGTGATTTAAAGTCGACATCTGTTTAGTCCTTATGGTTTTATTTTAATCTGAATAGTCCTTAAAGTTACGATTTTTCATCTAAATAGTCCTTATGATTTTATTTTAATCTGAATAGTCCTTAAAGTCATGATTTTTCATCCAAATAGTCATTATGGCCTTTAACTGAGAAAATTGTCGGAATGACTATTTGGATGAAAAATCATGACTTTAAGGACTATTCAGATTAAAATAAAACCATAAGGACTATTTGGATGAAAAATTGTGACTTTAAGGACTATTCAGATTAAAATAAAACCACAAGGACTAAAAAGATATCGACTTCAAACCACAAGGACTAAACAAATTTCAATTCTTTTAACTACTAGCACACACAAGTAGGTTCCTCACTTCTTTATTTTCTAGTTTTCTTAGTAGGCTTCGAGTCTCAAACAGGGAAACAATGAAATGATTATGTTATTATTCTGCTACACTGACGATCTTGTATTATCTTTGAAGACTGTTGTTTTACTTAACATGCATGCCAAGATAACTAATAAAAATTAGTCAGGGAGCCTCTGAGTCTAAGAACCTCTGTTTCTGCTTTTGTTTAGCCCATAGGTTGGCTGTGTATGCAGTTTTAAGCTCTTGTTCATGTTCAAGACTCAATCTTTACTAGGTATTTCGGCCATGCATATAACTGGAACAACCCATCTGATACCAAATTTGAAGGGGGTTGTTCCAGCTATATGCATGGCCGAAATACCTAGTAAAGATTGAGTTTTGAACATGGACGAGAGCAGATCAGAGGTTCTTAGACTCAGAGGTTCCATGACTAATTTTTTATTAGTTATCTTGGCATGTATGTTAAATAAAACAACAGTCTTCAAAAATAATACAAGATTGTTAGTTTAGCATAATCATTTTAGTGTTTCCCTGTTTTGGACTAGAAGCCTACTAAGAAAACCAGAAAATAAAGAGGTGAGGAACCTACTTGTGTGTGCTAGTAGTTAAAACTACAGTCTTCTCTTCAAAATTAGTGAAAAATCAGGTACATGCAAACACGAACTTGAACTGTAACAACATTTGTCTTCACATGCACGAACATATATCGATAGGATGAACGGCTGCAGACTATGGATATGCACGAACAATATAAACAACTACTGGAACTTTTTTATCATGAAAACTACTACTATCTTGCTTGATAGGACATAAACATAAAAATATTTGTGGTGGAGATATACAACAAGGAAGATAGTGAGATACAAGACAAGGATCATAATACTTGATGGAGTATGAAAATCGAGTTGCTAGATGAACACAAAAGGCTTTATTGATACACTGGAAATTTTACAAGACTGGAGAGGTGGTGTACTGAGATTTTTTCTTCTCTAACGTATTGTCCCCTCCTTCTTTCTCTTCATCTGCTTCTTATACTGGTTCTAGGTCTAATCCACCATTAGGTGCCATAAACAGGTGGCTAGTGCATGCAAAAATCGACAATATGCCATGCAAAACTAGACAAAACACATGCAAAAGATGACAACTTTTTCTTGCTATGGCTCTCTATACTAACTAGGTGCATTTGTCATGCATTACAATACAAAACACAATTTACAATGAGCTAGAAGACAAGAGCATGGAGCCAAATACTTTTTCAGCCTTTGTTTCTATCTGGTTTTGAATTGTTTCTATCTGGTCTTGAATTCTTCACCTGCTCTTAAGTCTTTTCGGTATTGAGAAGCCCATAAAGTTACTTCTTTTAACTTTACCAATATGCATGCTATACCGCGCTATATAGCAGAATTTTCTGCTAAAGAAATGTGAATGTGAATGTGAATACCAATGAGGGACTCTCTAGATGCATGGCTTTTGGTCAAGCTGATAGGTTTAGAAAATCTAGTGTTTTTGCTCCACAAAAAGCTTTGAACTTTCTGATATCTGTGCAATTTGCATTGCTTAAATTAGACTTGGTAACTATGTTGGTGTTAATCTTTTGCATTCCCGGATCAGTCAAGACACTTTCTTAGGTGTAATTGTGAAAGGTTCAAACTTGCTTCTGTAAAGAGGAGTGCTCTATCCATGCAGGCTCACTCTCTGCGTTTTAACCAGAAACTTTGGGATTTGACAAGTTAAAATCCCTCTTCAACAAATGTCAAATGGTACAACTGAACATGAGATCACAACCAACCGTCTTCGTAAGACGCGGTTAATCCGAGTTCAAGTAAACTTTGAATGACACTAAGTTGTTCTTGTGACATATGAGGAGCATATGCAGCCTGTCCAAACAACTCACTGTCTTAGGCTTTATATTGGGATAAAGTCAGTAACTCTTGTTTTTCTTTTTCAAAACGATGATTGATACTTTTCTTTTTCTTCAAAATATACAATCCTTACAGCCGGCATCTTCATTGAAATCTAAATACATCTCGTCACTTTTAACCTTTGATTCCATGCACATCTCAAGTGAATGAATAAGAATTGTTCCGACGGTTCTTATGTTAATCTCTGGAAATTATTACAGCTGCTCCTTTCCTTGCACTGGGAAGTCACAACCCCAGTGCCTCACAAAGAAGTCAACAAAGGTTTTAACATCGAGGATTCTTGTTTGTTAGAAACTTACAAGGGAGGCAATAAGAAAATTTTGATACACCAGAAGTTAAGGAGATGAAACTAAAGCAAAGTGGCCTCAAGTACGTTGACAGAAAGTACAAAAACTTCAGAAAGAGACCAAAAATGGGGGGTCAGCAAATTTATTAAACAATGATTCAACGGCACTTCATTCAATAAGGATCCCAACCAGATACATATATTATTTTAGCAGAAAAATTTTCTAGGATGCTAAATCTTTTGTCCTAATTTTCCTATACATACAATATGCTTTGAGATTAAGGTCTAAAAAATCCTAATAAATCTTGGTAGAAAGGAACCAATCTCAGCAGACAAGTCTGTTGTTAACTCAAAACTACATTCACGCTCCCATCTGCAGTGAAGACAATCTTATGTCAAAATCCAAAAACTTTAGATGCTAATTCTAACAGAGGCTCCAAAGCGCTTGGAGCAAACTTTCTAGCAAAAAGGAAACAGAGCGAGGTCGGCTGGTTGTTGTAGAGACATTGTTCGCTTGTAGTAATCTTCTTAAAGAACTCTTCTGTAATATCATTTTTACCGAATGTAGCTGGATGAGCACCACCTCTTGACCAGTCGACATAAGTAAGAGTCCTATTTGCCAAAAGATATGGAGTCTCGATGGTAAGCATCGTCTGGAAGTAGTGCTCATCTACATAACACGCAGGTTTGCAGTAGTCTCTGAATACAGGGTAGTAGGTTACGTCTTGAACAATCATATGTGCAAGTTCCCGGTTGATCTCAAACCACTGGGACCCTTTACGCCAATTACTGAGATTGACCAAAGGGGCCATGTGTTCATTATAGCGTCCTCTCCCATAAGGTCCAATCTCGTCAAATGAACCCATAAAGCTATACCTTGATCTCGATAAGTAATGGTAGACAATGCTGAGGTTGCTCAGAGGAATACATGACTCTGAAAGGAGAATAAACCATTCATTTGAGATGTCAAGCAATGCATTAGCTAGGAGTCTTCTCTCAGCTTCACACATGTTCATCTCTCCCCACTCTGCGAGCTGATTCAAAATATATGTGGTCAGACATTTTAACACAATGAAAACAAGTAGGGTTCAACACATATACTACAAATGTTCATAGGAACTTCAAGGTAATTATCTTCCTTTTCTGGTGAATTAGTAACTAAAGATGTACCAGTGCAGCTAAGAAACTAAAAGTACTCCATTGAACATCTTAAAGTGTCATTCACAATGAAATGATAGTTTAAACCTCTCTGTCTTCAAAAATACATGTTCCAATGGTGAAAATTTCTACACATGCAAAAGAGGAAAGTCAGAGAGCAGCTTCAACTTATAAAAGTCTCTGATGTTTGCTAATCAGGTGATACTCTCTGTATATAACAAACAAAGGTTACAATTTGTCTCCAATTCATTTCATATATAAATTTCTTATTTCTCAGCAGATATTCCATGCAGTGCAGGAACATTGGTCAAGGTGGAAGCAAATGTTCATTTACTACTAGCAAAATTGGGCTGAAATTGTTCCAGGTCACCAGCATAACATGGCAAGAATTGGTGGACATTGTGGAGATATAATTTCAATCATTACAAGGAAGACAAACTTGGTAGTTAAGAAATTTTATGATAAAATGAATAATAGTATATGGGTGCTTCATCCTGACTTGGGTTGCGGGAACCTTTCCAATATCAATTTTAGATGACAAGTCCAAAACTGAAAATTGTCCTTTTGAAGATACATTGGAAGTGATTATTAGCATACAACCTTCGGGAGAAAGTACACAACCTAAAGGGTCGCATCTATAAGAGATTTAATAAGTTATTCTGGTATTTTATATAAGTACTAAGTCATAAAAAAAGATAGTATTCCAAAACCAATGGAGTTTAAACTCAACGCACCCTTTTCGGTTTTTCTCTAGTCATTTTAACTTTTGGAAAATTATCACCGATCCCTACACTGAAATATTAAACCACAGATAGGGAACGATCTCACTACATCCGCACCAAATGTATGATATAGGAGAGGAGAGAGTACTAGAAGGTCATTATTAACGCAGCTGTAGATCAACCATCCTAAACCGAATTTAAGAGGTTAAAGCTGATCATTAATACAACAATGAATATCATGTATTCCTTCCTAAGAAGAATACTTAACCATCAACCTCAACTCATATTTATTTTGGTAACCTAGAATCCAACGCATTGATTCTTATTTGAGAAACAAATATCTAGTTTATTGCATTGGTTTATCCTAAGAAATATATAATTTCTATCGTTTGGTTCATTTTCTTAGACATGGGTTTATTTACACTTGACACAAGAAATTTAATCACAGCAATGCCACTAAGGATGCAATATATTTTAGAGAGTACTCTCATGCATCCAGGAGCAAGTAACAGTAGCAAATAAAAGCTAGTGACTTGAGAATTAGGATACCTTGCTTGGGATTTGTCTCTTGTAAAACACTGACATAGCTGAGAAGTTGGGAGTATAAGACGGCAATGAATGGACATAGATTGAGTAAAGCCCCTCGTGCCCTTTGAAGAATCGCTCCCAAAGTGGCTCCATCGGCAATGGTCCCTTGGTCAAGAACATGAAAGCAATCTTGGGGACTCTTTTGAACGGATATTCCTTTACTTGAGGAGCCATTGAGGCCAGCCACAGCAACTCAGTGTCATTCATGTTATGCAACAGACTCGATGGAGGTCTAATCCAGCTCTCTAATGTGTTTGGCTCCGCAAAACATGACCTCATAGTAGATGGTTCTGCTGGAGCCATATGTTGAACTCCAAAATACCGGATTGTATGCATACTCAAAATCGAAACCCCGAGACCCAGAACCACAAACATCAACAGGAATTGGATCAGCCTGAATGGCAAGGCCCTGGTTTTTAATAAACTACCACCAGGGTCCTTGCCTTCCTCCAATCCCCCCACCCTTGACTGCATCTTAAACTCAAATCCTAACCAAATTCAACTGCCAAAAACAAAAACAAAACAAAACAGATCAAATTCAATTCCTGAGTGATCTAGTCTCCAAAATCATCAAATTCATCAACACCCTTTTAAAACTTATTACAATAACACTAAGGTGCTTGATGAAATGCCACAATGAAAACCCAAATGGGATCAATACCAAGATCAAGATCACGTCAAAAAAATGACAAACACGAACGGATTTCCAAAAGGGTACTCGCCCAACAACAAATCCCGGATCAAAGTCACACCTTTTTGAAATTCCAGCTTTCTCGGCATAGAAATAGGCAAAGCATGCAACATGGTTTATATGAAAAATGATAAGACGAAGAAATGGGCATTACCATGTGGGGTTTATTGCGTGGAGGAGAGAACTAAATCAATGTCAGATACGTTTGAGGCAGAGATCGGCTCTCTCTCTCTCTTTCTCTCACACACACACTTTTGTCACTTGAACCAGTCGTGTGTTGTTTTGGGCCGGCTTTAAATGAAGGTTATGGAATTTATGCCTTTGTGATTTGATTAGAGAGAGATAGAGAGGTTTATGGGGGCTTTCATTCCTCTCTTCCCTTTATTCTCTCGTGGGGTGTTTGAAACTTAAAAAACCCATGATGATGGTGATGAGGAAAAGTAGAACTGAAGCATTGAGGAGAGAGAAAGATAGAGAGAAAAAGAAAGAGAAAGAGACAGAAGAGAAAATGCAGAGAAGGTGGTGGAAAAACCGAGGGGGGTGTGTGTTGTGTTCTGGTTTTGGGGGAGTTTTGTTTTGTTTTTTGGTTCTCTCCTGTAGAGTTGGGGAGAGAAGCAAAAGGGGAAATACGAGGTCAGGTGACTCAGTGGCTTTAGGTTGTGCCTTATGTCCGGTGATTCTACGGGTTTTGTGGCCTTTTCTTTATGCACGTGTTGTGGCTTAACCAGTTTACCTAGTCTGTTACAACGGGAGAAGTTCTTGGGTCAAGAGGTTGGACCATAATATTGTTTCGAGTAGTTCTAAGAAAATATATCGTTTGTTTGTGACGAAGGGGAAAATGTAAAGAAAGAGATAGTAAGAGAATCATCATCTTATTCATTGATAGAAACTTTTTATATAGGGAATTACAAAGTACCAATATGGTAATGATAAGGAATACATAGTTCTATTCTAACTACATATTCTGATAACATAAGGTCAAGACACATATATGAAATAACCTAGAACACTCCCTTTTGTGCCATGCGCCGGTATGCCGGTAGTGCTGATATGTCGCATCGTTAAAAACCTCGTCAAGGAACAAAAACCCTGTGAGAGAAAAACTAAACCTTGATCGTAGGAGAAAAAGAGTACAATGCACCCTTCACATTTGATAATGACATGTATGTGCTAGACTCCCCCTGAAGTTCGCACCTCCCCCTGATATTTACAACAATCATAGGGCTCTTCCTGATTCTTACTAATCACAGAAATTTCAATAACTTAGCATGTTAATTCTCTTTAACATGTTTTCAAATGTGACATTGGGCAATGATTAACTAGATCATGCCATATTGTCCTCAAACATGATCTTTTACACTTAGATCTTCAGGAGAAGGCCACTTGTGAACTCAAAACATAAGTTCATGCAGAGAATCAGATTTCTGCGCAGCATGACCTTCAGTTATTAGAAAAGCCGTAACTTCCTCTAGGAAATACATATGAACTAACCGTAAACGGTTTTGGAAACCAAACTCAACTAGCTTTCCAACCGTATATTACACACATTCTGGTTCATCAGAAGCTGTTGACAAAGTCCCGTCGAAGTTGACTGTTTTGCCAAAATCAGATTCTTGGACAGATTCGTCATACTTTACAAAAACGGCCATAACTCACTCAATATGATAGGTATGATCAAATGGTTAGTGTCCCTGGAAAATAGACACATAGACCTTTCCAATGGTACCAATTTCACCATTTTTCAATGAGTGAGATTCTATGTAGGTCCTGTAGAATTTGACCTACGAAACTTGGCAGATTTTGATTTCGCTTTTAATGTGTCTTTCTGATGTAGGGATAGAATAAGCCTCAACTTTTCATACCATTAAGTATTGAACAAGGAGTTACTACCATTACATTGGTGTTGCGTGGGCGCATAGCTACATTTAGCTTTACAACTTTTCATTGCGAATGAGATGTTAAGTCTTTCTCATTGTGTTGAGTACATTGATGCGTCTTATTGTACTTAGATGAGAATTCCATCTCTTAACACATATTTGTTATCTTTCTTTAGACAAAACAACGGATCCCTCTTTAGAGCAAAGACTTTGACTAATCATGGGGTATATGTAGGCCTCACTTTCGTTAGAGCGCCTGAGCCGATTGATGGAAAATCATCATCAATACAGTCATCGAGTGCCTTTTTGAGACCGTGTCTTCCTAAGATCTTTTTCATTCTTAACTTCGGATGTTGATATATATTAGCATCTCTTGATCCATCAAGAGTCCATGTAAATCTGGAACGAACACGCAAAGACATAATTCACCATATTCCTTCCAAATCAAGTAGAGTCCATGTGCGTTTCAATACATTTAGCAAACGCATGCTCCTGTGGTCTGGAGCCACTTGATTCGGATGAATGAAGTCCGTTTAATATCTTCATGTATATCTCTGATCCCGTAGAGATGTTATTATGATCACATTCATAGGCTGCATGTTTAGTTATTTAGAAACTACCAAACTGACAAAGTAATGGAGTTCAATGACATCCATTACGAAAGCATATCTCATCGTAGTCGATCTCAGTGCGTGTTAGTGAGAGACCTTGCGCCATAAGGTGAGTCTAAGCTCTTGTTCTCACTACGCTATCTGACAAAGGGATAGTTGATATGGTTTAGCTTGCAGTGTCGGCATCACCTGCCCAAGGACCTATCTCTTTGTTAATGCTGAATCGTATCTTTCCATTAGGCCAATCAACTAAATTGATATCCATCAACGAAGGGTAGTTCGATAGTAGACTCATTATCCCACATCCTCATGTACACTAGTGTAATACTTGTAGAGATCTCTATATGGATTGGATTTGACATTGAGGCGTCCCCCAACGATAATCATAATTCATACTTCATGAGACAGATTAGAGTATCACTGATCAATGGATCAGGTTGTGCCAATCTCGCTTTCTTTCTAGTGCGAGAAGGTATCGAACCTAAGGGCCTCCCTCCTTTTAGGGAGCCACACGGCCTTGTGACACCAATTTTGCCACTATATGGCATCACCATATCACCATCCATGGTGATGGCGTCAAGACCAACTCCTTTTGGTCGCGCCATGTCCTCTTGATAGGACATCAATCCTTACAGATATATTTGCAGCATGTGATCTCGTCACTTTAACACTTTAAGCATTTGGGATCAAGATGAGACTTAGTGGGGACAAACCACGACAATTCACATCATTCCACTTGAACACTTGTGTTCTTATCTCCTCCTAACGGTAGGAATATTGTCTCATCAAAATAACAATCCGTAATTTAGCGTTGAATGAGATCGCCTGACAAAGTTTCTACATAAGCGGATTATAGGTGGAGATTCATATCCAACCAACCTAAGTACTTATTCATCTCAAATGACCCATCATTGTACACTGTGGCAGTGCGATTTGGCACCTAGAAATAACATCTAGCCGAGCTCAAGGATTGGAGATCCGTTTCAATCCTGCCGAGCTTAAGGATTGTAATTTCGTGTCAATCCTCACAGTCACGAGTTGTAGTACAAAAATATTCAATGATGGTGGGTCGTAGATGAATAGTAAAGTTGCATGTAAATATTGCATAGCCTCAAGACACAATAGAAAGATTGGTGCGTATCAATAATGTTCGAGCGATAAGCTAAAGTTGCTTGGTCATAGCCTCAGTGAGACCATACTGCGTGTGAACATCGGGTACATGACACTTCAATTTATATCCCGATAAACCTCTTTAAAGAATGGGTAGTGAACCCATAAAAGTATAAGCAGCATAAGCAGTAAATAATGGTGTAACACATGCCCGTTATGTTAACACTTCAACCAACACCATAAAGCATAAAAAGGTGTCCGCAAGTTGGTGGTATCAATCTACATAATTTGATGTAAGAATGAAGTATTCTCTTATGTGTCATTTAGCGTAGGAGGGTCTCGCTCCCCTAATTGAACTAAAAAAATAGGCTTTCAAAACAAGCAATGAGCATTGCAGGGGGCCAATGAGACATCAAGGAAAGGCCGATGCACCTCAATTGCTTGAGGAATTGACCGGACGGCCTCCGGGAAGTTAGAGCCGTGTTCAGGTGACGTCAATGTCCCTTAGGGTGCCGTCATTTGCAACCATGGCGTCATCATCATGCTTCATGGAGAAGCTAGATCCCAAATGTCTTCGTTTTGAGTAGAAGAATGGATGTCTATGAGAATTTCTCAAAATTATGGACCATTATATCTCTTCCAAGATGATCGATTTGGTCAAACCAAAGCATATATGAGTCGGTGTCTCAAATATCATGTTTGGTGACAACATGTGATTCGATATTCGAATTGTAGTGACATACAGTCCACTAAATTGACTCATGAACTTCTCCAAGATGCGCTTTAGTCCGCATTCATGAGAAGGTATACACAAAAGAACTCTTGTTCATTCTCACAATGTGTTTTCAAATGAAAACATTAGCGTGAATGTCTTTAAAGCTCAACATGGTTCGGTTGCCTCTTAATGCATAGAGGACATCTGTGACGTTGATCATGGTGCCATGAGGCACAAGATTCAAGCTAAACCGCGTCCTTGAATGACTGGTATGATTCAAGTATTGTAGTCACATAAGATTTACGAAGACACAAAATCCAAAGATAGTTGCCGGTTCCTTAGAATGTTGTGGATAGTTCAACTATCTGCGAGGCACTCAATGTCTTTATGAGACATATCTACAAAATGGAGTAGATAAGCGAGTAAATAGTTCCACTTGAACCATTTAGATGGATTGAAAGATGCTATAAAAAACTGCAATCCCGAGAGTGCATGAAAAATTTCCGCGTAGAATGACTTTTGCGCACTAAAATAGCCATAACTTCTTCGTTAAAATAGATATGGAAAAACCGCAAAAAGTTTTGAAAACTAGACTCGTAGAGCTTTCTAATGATATAAAGCTCACTATCTGGTTCGTTCGGAGCTGTTGACAAAGCTCAAATGAAATTGACTGTCCAGAAGGGACAGATTGCTGTTTTTCGCAGATTTGACATATGCAAAGCAATGAAGCTTGCAGATAGCGTGTGGGCATAAGCCAAAGCCAAAATGATGTATATATGATCAAAATCAAGTCCTTTCGGTCGTTCCAAGGTTGTAAACTCCATGACTAGTTAGCAAAAGCTCTCTGACATGAACATAAACTAACTTAGAGGACATAGAGGATTCGATTATGATGATTATCCGGTTTTGATAAGTCTTCAATGTCTTTTGCAAGACGACAATTGGTTTAATAGCGTAGGGGGATCCATAATCAAAAGCTTTTGGTAACTCCAAGTTAGCATGACCAGGCATGTCCGTGGAGGGTCTGTAGTCCGAGACACACTTAAACCACTATCTCCTTAATTTCAGACAATTTTAAGACATCACACTGAGCTTGGATGAGCCTAGTTAAACAATTGATGATGGAAAATCCGCTATAGGGTAGAAGACTTAACCAGAAAACATGTGGGCGATCCTCCTTGAGGATGTTGTGCCGTGTGTCACCTTCAAAGAAAGGGACCAAAATTGGCACAATATGCCATGTTTCTAAGGACGATGTAAGAATGTACATCTTGTTTGAAATCAATACGAACCATAAGAGGAGAATAGTTTCACTTCGAAAAAAAAATTCTCAAGGCATTCATTATTGCTAATGTGAGTACATCAAGGTCTCAAATAGACGAAGGACGTCGATACAACGCCTTATTACATATAACTTGGAACGAAAATCAATGTCTAGCCGATGACGTCAAAGTCATGGGTAGCTAGAGCAGGATCCGAATCTTTGAAATCCGCAATCATGAGAATGATGTTATTGTCCTCGTATTGATTTTCCGTACATTTTTTTTGTATGCATTCACGATTTGAGGATGAACTTGACAATCTTGAACCAGTGATCCAGAGATCCACAACGGTTGCATTGTCATGAGCTGACATGAGTAGTTTTGACAGATTGGTGTCTAGACCGGGAGTGTCGCCATTAGGGCCGGCGACACCTCCCCCTCTTTTCTAGACATCGGCACGGCGTTTTCTGCCGTTGTCGTGACCCATATTGTTGTCCCCACATTAGGGGACAATCTCAAATACGTTTATCGCATTAGTGATTCCAAACCAACTTGGAGGACCTAGACAACTTGATGATGATCGAATCCGTTAAAGATTATGGATCATGATGCCACAAAAGATCATCGACAATATGTAGTCAATTAAGGTGGTAAGCAATCCACTTGACTAATAACTCAACAAGTAGAGTTATATGAACGTTTCAAGAAACGCTCCATGAGTGCATTCAACAGTACTTTGTGGTCATTACTTTCTGCACAGATTGCCATTGAAGGCTTTTGTCGATGTGGCACTTCAAAACTTTAAGCGCGAGAGATGTGAAATCTCGGCATCTAGGCTTGTTAGCCTGGGGGTCAAAACATGTGGTTTAATCATTTCCAATGAAAGGTTCCACGGATACCAAGTGAAGATTCGCCTTAGGTATCGAGTACGTCAAAACTCAAATGAGCAGAATGTGACGTTGCTCTTGCATACAAAACCAAGCTGTTATGAGACTCGATAGAGGTCACAAACAATGCTTTTAATGGTTTGTCCTTCAGATTGATCACACACAATCTGGAAAAGCCGCGAATTGATCAAAAACAATTCGGAAAAAGGCCTCGGATTGATCAAACACAATCCTGAGAAAGGTCGGGGTTGATCATACACAACCCTGACAAAGAAAAAAGAGTGATCAAACACACTCTTGGTCCGCGAATAAAATTCCGGGATTTTGGTACCTACACGCACAAAATCTCATACATAGAATAGAGATGGAGAAGGGAGGAAAGGATTTTATCCTCCCCGAGTTATTGAACTTGGAAAAGTTTAGGGTTTCACATACCTTTCGAAACGTCAAATACTTGAAGAAGTCAAAAATTGTAGTCAGAGGAAACCAAGAATCATCGGCAGGCGGTGGCCAAGGGATTGACAGCCGGTGATGTCGGACGGCGGCCGGGAAAACAAGCAGCGGCGGCGGTTGGACATAGGAGCCGAAAAACGTTTTTTTTATATTTTTTATTAGGGTTTCGGAAAACAAATGGTGGGTTATTGGCTCTAGGGTTAGAACAAAGTGCATGATAACGTGATGAATGGTAAAGTGTAGAGAAAGAGATAGCAAGCGAATCATCATCTTATTCATTGATAGAAACCCTTTATATAGAGAATTACAAAGTAACAATATGGTAATGATAAGGAATACATAGTCCTATTCTAACTACATATCCTGATGACATAAGGCCAAAACACATATATGGAATATCCTAGAACATTTTGATATTTATAAGGATATTTTGTAATTTTGGACGGATATAATATACCATTTAAATGGAAAATGACATGCGTTGTCTAGTGTCAAACTATTTGTCATTCCCATCCATTGATTGTTTCAGTCGTATATGTAGTATTTGCGCTCGATTGTGGTGTTTCTTAGCGGTATATTATGCAACCATTGAACTATGATCCAAGATTGGATTGACATTTTGAGTTTATCTACTTTAATGCAAATCTAAATTTGGTATTACAATTGTGTCATAACAAGAAGTAACAATTGTGTGCTCAAGACACAAGGAGTAACATTTGAATGTAGGAAGAAGTTTGCTTAGTCCTTACATTTCTCTTTAATATTTGTTGTTCTTTTGCTTTTTGTTTACCTCAAGTGAATCTCACTCTGTACTCTCTAGTAACACCATTTGAGACAGATCAACAATTATGATCATTGTCAGCAAATGATGTGCATATCATTTTGGGTCACTCTGTCCCTTTCTCTTTGGATGAAACGGCAAACTGTTCGTGTGATAGGAATCGGCAGGCACCAAACCATTCTTGTTTCTTTTCCCAGCTTCATTGTTTCTTACATGAACTTAACCATTTTTATAATTGGTTGAGTTATAATTGGCAACATTATTTTGATCTCTGTGGTGAATCGTAGATTACAAAGCTATTTAGTATAAAGTCCAACCTCATTATTCAATCATTACCTATGAACAACAACAATCCAATTGCTTAGATTACAGACGACGTGCGAAAGTCTTGTTTTTTGCTCAAAATTTAGCCCCGCGTATGTTCTTCTCTCCTAGAGTCAGGTGAGACTGGATCAACCATTTCACACATTTCCCTTGGTTTCATTATGTCTTACTCTTGGATTGCAATCATCTCCCAACAATAGCTACTCGTCTCCACAGAAGCGATGTTGTTTGAGTAGCGATTTCCATTGAGAACTGCAATCCATTGCCTGATAATTTAGAATGGTTCTTCAAAGTTTACCTCCAAAGAGCGATATAACTGATTCTTTTTAGAACCCGAACATACATATCGAGTCTAACCACGAGATAAACCCCCTCGAACTTTATTAAACTGCTGTCGGATTTGGACTCTGAATCATGGCATAAAATAACCTATCCTTCATCCCACGAGACACATTACCAAGAACTTGGTTGCACCAGGTAGAACTCAACCATCCTACCACTATGAGCCTAAAGAGAAGAGAATTCGTTCTACAAGAAGCTGGCAGAGCTTTAGCCATCGGACAGCATATAGCCATCCTATCTCTAATCAGTCACCTTGTTTTTGTTGGTTCTTCGGTGGTCCTTGCCTCTTTGAAATATCAACCAATTACCTTTCACATTTCAAGAAATTTACCAAAAATTATTACTTTAACTGTATTCAAAATTTCAGATTTCTAAGATGAGTTCCTCAAAGAGATTCTAACCGCTGGAAACTAGTTAACCCACTCTCATGATCTCAGATACGAAGCTAATTTACAGCATTTCAACTATAACTTAGGCAAGACAGATTTCACACAAAAAACATCTGCGCTACATAACTCATCACGCTAATCAGATACCAGAACCAATAGTGTTCCAATGTTGAGCCAAGAAAATAGTAATGCAAGGAGCCAAGCACTCAATAGTGAAGGGAGAGAGCACCAATTCAAGTGTTTCTCCTTTTCTATTGGAAGCCTCACGTAACCAACAACCTCATCACACGTTACACATCTAGACAATTCACAATTCACAAACTATTCAAGTGCTTCCCTATATCCTACTCCTTTCTTACAGAGCACCTTAAGTTACCAACATCCTCATAACACATCAGACATGTTACCAGTTATACAATACGTGTCCAAGTGCTTCTCCATTATCTAAAATTCACCCTAACGTGATAAAACATCAAACCTGTTGCTAGTTCCACAATCTGTCCAACAACAAGGCTTTTTGGTTCATCAATACCAATATCCCTTTGAGCATGGCTTTTAACTCTGGTACCACTAAAGCCACACAGCGAAATAAAAGCCGTACCCATAAAACAAAGACATATGCCTAAATTTGGGACATGAGAGAGAGAGAGAGGATTAAGCTATACCTAAAGACTAAGGAAGGAAGACTTTAAAAAACTATTCGAGATACGGATAAGAATTGTTAGACCAACAATATTATGTACCAGGACAGTTGCTAATACTACCGAAGGAAGTTAATTACCAGAATCCTAAAAAAAACAGCGGCAGCACAACAGTTTAGACTTGATAGGTTGATAAGCTCATCAAATTATTACTCAAACTAAAATGTATTAATCTTGACATAGCAAACAGCCCTACTCTTTCTAATACTACATATCTGTTAAATTGACATTGATGCCACATTTATTCTAGCAATGAAAGCAGTGAAGCAAGAGATATAACTAAAACCAAAACAAAATAGCTCACAAGCATGTAGTCAAAGTAGCACATATCCATAAAATCTCACAATTCAAACATTGCGCTAAGATAATTCGGCAAAGCAAGTACAAATTTAAACCATCCTTTGGCTACGAAAAGGTTAAAAATTCGAAAATGACACTATTGCCTCATGTAGAAGTGCTCACAGATCCAACCTACTTCTCCGATGAGTTAGGTCCCCTCTTCTTCCCGAATCCAACAACTGCAAAACCAAGATAACAACTCAATCTCAGTAAAATTCACATCACCAAAATATTTACCGAATCAAATCCAAACAAAACCGTAATTCATAAAAATATAAAACTAAACAGAAAATTTGGGGGAGTGATAATCTCACCGGCGGTGACGAATCTCCGGTTGTACTGCATCCTCTTATGTGCGCGGCCTCTCGGCTTCTTCTTCTTGTCCTGCTTGGCCACCTTGGGAGTCTGACCTCTCACTTTTCCGGCACGAGCCAATGAACCGTGAACCTTACCTGCACACACAGTCACAGAACAATCGGAAACCGCCACATATACAAAGGAATCTAATACAAGAAGCATTTCACGTACCCATGGCTGATCGTAGTCGCTCGCCTGCAGAGGAAACTCAAGAAACGATGGAGGCTGTGCTACTCAAGCTTCTACGATTTAGGGTTTCACGAGCACTGCGCACTATATAAACTCCTTACATAGAGCCAACGACGCCGTTTTTAAAATATATGAAAATGCCGAAAATGTCCTTATAAATGTCCTCTATCTTTACTTCACTATCTTCTTCTTCTTGTGCTTTCCCTCCAAACACAGCTGAGCTGCGAAAATGGCGACGATGCCGAGCCACAGCCTGAGGCACGTGACCTCCGTACGCCCGTGGCTGCGGAATTTCCGGAGCGCAACGACGGTGGCGGCTGTGTCGTCTTCGCCTTCGACAGAAGATTCGGAGCGGGCCGAGTCCGAGCCCAAGGCCAAGGCCAAGGGCGGGTGGTATTTCCCGAAGCGAGGGCAGACTCTGGAGCTGGTGTGTGAGTCTTTGGCTTTCAAAGGGAAGGGTCTGTGTAAGGTGTCGGAGACTGGGTTCGTGGTTATGTGTGACCGGGCTTTGCCCGGCGAGCGCTTCATTGGGCGCGTCACTCGCAAGAAAGGGACCTATGCTGAGGTACCAGTAATCCCTTATTAGAATTTTTATATGAAAACTGAGTCTTTAGTTTTTTTATTGCTTTTTGGTGTAAAAATCAGGTTTAGGGAATTTAAGTAGTTTGGGACGAATTAAGAGTTGGTAAAGTTTGGTACAGCAGTGTTTAAAGTATGTTTCGGGCTCATTTCGGAGAAATTTGATAGGAAGGATAGATGACTGGATTGTTCAGGCTTAGGATGTGTACCTGAGGGTTTGCTGAAGGGATTGAGTAACTGATTGAAGAACTACGGTATGAGATTGCTTATAGTAAAGGAAAACAAAGATATAATAGACTGATGTGTTGAGTGATTTTGGTCTCGTGGAGATTTGTTAGAGTTAGAGTGGAGTATTAGAAGTATTGCTGTGAATACACTGTGTTTGTATGTGGAGAGACTCATGTCGTAGAGTTAAGGCTTGGAAAAGAAAACTTGGGTGTGAAAACAGTTTGTAGAGTATGTATATTGAGCAACCTGCAATTGTTATTTTTTTTCATTGGCGTTATTCCCAAATCTATAGTGTATTTGTATTATAGTTCATACTCTTCATAAGAGAGACATTTATTTTGGTTAAAATGTGCAGGTGACAAAGGTAGAGACATTATCTCCTCACTGGGATTATGTGGATGCTCCTTGTGAGTATGCGTCTTACTGTGGAGGATGTAAAACACAAAATTTGTCCTATGAGGCGCAAATCAGAGCTAAGGAGCAACAAGTTCATGAATTGATGATAAATTTTGGGAAGGTGTCTCCTAAAGAGCTGGAAAGCATCATGAAGCCCATTGTTCCCTGTGACATTCAGTTCCGTTACAGGAATAAGGCTAGTGCATAACTTGATTATTATTTTTTGTTAAATTCAGATGATCATTTAACTGCATGCAATATCTATAATCCTTAAACGGTTCTAGATAGTCTTCCATTTTGCTCTCTATGCCCCTTTTACTCAACCACCACTTGTTTGACTTTTGATCTAATGAATTAGTACAACCGGCTCTTCATGTGTGGAAGTTATGTGGACAACAATGATAATACTGTGTAATGCCGTGACATGTGACTAGAACCATAGAGAATAATGGAAAACAATGAGCATGGGGTTAAACCTAAAATTTTGTTGGACTGTAACACCTTACAGCATTTTGCATCACCAATCTATTAACAGTACTTTTGTTTTCTATTCAATTCAAATTTGGACCGACCAAACATAAAATTGGTGCTATGGATTTTAAAGGTGTACCATCATGGTGTGTGCATATTTCTATTTCTCCATGATAACTTCATTACTCACAGCATCTAAGTACCTATCCTAGTGCGGCCTATACATTTGTACTTATTGTCAGCTTGGCCCTGTAATCCACTTTTAGATCTTTAAGAAGTGTATCAATCGATTGTAGTAAAGGAAAAAAAGAATTGATATTTTGCTGAATTTGCAGATGGAGTTCTCATTTGGTTCTCAAAAATGGTTACCTAAAGAATCATTACACGAGAGAGAAGATGGAGTTGATAATTATGCCTTGGGTCTGCATGCTCCTGGTTTTTTTGATAAGGTTCTACATGTTGACAAGTGCTTATTGCAAAGTGAGCCTGCTGATATGGTAATTGCTGTGCAATATCAGATGCCTTTTATTTTATAAAATGAAGAATCTATACTGAATATAAAATAATGGTTCAGCCTTTTTTTTCAGCCTTTTGAACTTTTGATAATGTCACTCCGCTACTGTTCATTGTAAGTATATAAAATAATGTTTCAAGTCAAAAGAAAGGATGTTGTTATAGAAATCCTCAATATCCTCTGTCTAATTAAAATCTCAGTGTCTTTCTAAAGTAAAAAAAGAAAAGTAAAAAGATTAATCACATATCCACTCTTTATGGCAAATATTTGTTAGGAAAAGAAACGAGTCGGCCAAAATGTTGCACTTGAGTCTATTTATTCATATCATACTCATGAAGAACTCTTGGGGAACCAACAAATGTCAGTTGATGTCTCTATCAATAGTAGAAACCGATGTCACTAATGCAGTAGTATCTGTAGAAGATTATGTAGTTTTATTTTATTTTTTATATTTATTTCCTTTCTTCTGTTTTCTGAGAATCAAATTTCCCATTGTTTCCTACTATCATAATTACAATATAATAACCTGTCTCTGGGCGCCGGCACAGTGCACTTTCCAATTAAGATGCATTTTTTTTTTTCTAGGGGAGTGAAATACTCCATGTTTTCATTTTCAGTATCTTAATTTTAGTGTTTTTCTAGTTTGGATTGTAAATTTGTGTTGTTAGAACTTGAGATACTAAAAGAGATTGTAAAATGGGAAGTGTGAGTCCTCAACTATGTCAAGCATATTCTTCTCAAAAAAAAAAAAAAAAAAAAAAAAAAAAAAAAAAAAAACTATATCAAGCATATGGAATGCAGTGTGTAATATTGTTGGTGATTTTACAACCTTTTTCTTTGTCTACATTTATCTAATGCAGAGACTCCGATTTCTTTCTCCCCAATTAGAATTGATAGTATATATCATCAGTGTCAGGAATTTTGCTTTCTGTCTCAGTCACTTGTTTTTCTGGTATATAGGTTCTTGCTGCCGTGCAACAATGTTGGAGAGATCCACAATTAGGTCTCTCTCCTTTTGATGTTTACACTCATGTCGGATTTCTTAAGCATCTAATGCTAAGAACGGGAAGGTACTAATATGCATTTGCAACTTATTATTCTTGTGTGTGGGTGTGTGGGTGTTGGAATTCGTAGTCCTCATATCATAGAACAAGCCACTCCTGCATGAATATGCAACTCATGTACCTTCTTCCATAAATAAATCATAGAACAAGCCACTCCTGCATGAATATGCAACTCATGTACCTTCTTCCATAAATAAAGATAACTTTTATGGCTACTATTATGAGGATAGGGGAATGCTAAAAGAATGACAAGTAGTGTATCTGAGTCTATGTCTTGAAATCTCTTGTTGCTTTATGTGATAAATGGAACCATTATCTAATTTTTTTCTTGAAATTGAAGCTGAAAGTTATTGAATTGGTAAATCTTAGTGCTATTGAGGCCATAGTGTTGTAGATCAAGTAACAAATGAAGAGTTCAGTTCTGGAAATGATACCTATTATGTACATGGAAACATTCTTGGAGACTAATTTATAATGAAAACCTAAATATCATTGCATAGCACGAGCTATCCGTGATTGGTTGAGGGATACTTAATATATTGTGTTTCACTGGTAATTTAAACAGACTCCAAGTGCAGGATTTTCCCTTGGGGGATCTATATTTTCAGTTCTTAAGTATGTGTACACACACACACACACACACACACACACACACACACACATATATATATATATGTATGTATGTTTGTGAGCTCATGAATATCTAATTTACTAAGAATTTATGGTTGTCACTCATGTTTCAGGAATGTGAAGACCGGTCTTCCTGAACTTATGGTTAATTTTGTGACCTCATCATACAAGCCAGAGCTACTCAAGCCTCTTCTTCAAAGGATAACAGCTATTCCCGAAGTGGTTCGTATGGACAATTTCCAATTTAATTGGTACTGTGAAATACATAGCATCAGACGTAATAACTTAAACAACTATATAATGTATCCCAGTTTCCAATATTATTTTGAACTATTTGAGATCAGTTCTCTGAATGCTACCTGCATATACGACATTGCTTGAATTGCTTTCTGTGCCTTCTTGGTTGGGTGAATCAAACCCATAATGCATATTGTTTAGAGTTATCTCAACGAATTTATAGGTTTAATGCCAATTGAAATACTCGTGTGTTCGTCATGAGTTCTCTAATTCAACACTTGTGGGACATTTTATGTAAATTTCCTCTCTTGTCTAAACTTGTTTGAATGTCAATTGCATAGTGAAATTAAAGTCAGCTGCAGTACTCGATTTTTGTAAATTCCCTCCCTAGTCCACCTTATAGAAACCTGTTGAATGTCAGTTGCATAGTAAATCAATGTCAGCTGCAGTAGACGTCGGTTGTTTGTCTGTATGGTTGGTTAATCAGGAGACAATCAGTGAACTGGATATACATATCATGAAACTATATCATCCACATAAAACGTAATACTTTCTAAGCTGGGCAGTGTAATAGAGAAGCCTGTTTATATTTCCACTCCCTAGATCTTTGTCCCAAAATCCTCGTGTGACCATTCCGCATCCATATGCTTTTTGTCTCATTGTATGTTTCTAAAAATTGCTCTTTTTGGGAATCCCTATTTCTTTATGTTTAAGCTTTAGTTATAGCATCAAAGGAGTAACCTAAAATATTTATGAACATTTCTTTTCTGGTAACAGCTCTATATGCAGAGGTGAGTAAAAATGTATTTCATTTCGTCATGATTTCTGTTCACACTGTTTTTGTATATTTTACTTTCACTGAGACATTTTCTACTCATCACCTGATATATAAATAGTTATGCTCTAGTCTCTACAGTTAAATTTTTCTTTTCCCATTCTATTTGGTCTCATATGTCAGATTTTTTCTATGACTGATAGGTAAGCGTCATGAACAATGTAAATACTTCTGTTGGTAACACGTCTCTTGGAGAAGTCGAGTATACTTTGTATGGAAAATCTAGCATAACAGAGACCTTAAGAGGGCTGACCTTTCAAATATCAGCAAATTCATTCTTCCAAACAAATACTCACCAGGTATGCAATGTGAAAGAAATGCTTTGTTCTTATCTTCAACACATTCTAATGGTGATTAGTTCTTGCTTTCTGTTAGTTTTTGAATATTTTTTTATGGGAATACTATCCTTGAAATTAAACTCAAAAACTGTGTAAATGCATAGGCAGAGATTTTATATAAACTCATAGAAGATTGTGCTGGTCTCAGAGGAGAGGGCTCAGAGATTGTTCTTGACCTGTTTTGTGGGACTGGCACCATTGGTCTGTCACTTGCCAGAAGGTAATTTTAAGCTGTTCATTTGTTTCAGATGCCTTACAAAAATCTGATATTATGCTTTGCTTATTAACTGCAGGGCAAAACATGTTTATGGCTATGAAATAATTCCTCAAGCAATTGCAGATGCTTGTCTGAATGCTGAGCTGAATGGTATCCGTAATGCCACATTTGTTCAAGGGGATCTTAACAAAATTGATGAAAATTTTGGGAACAATTTTCCTAAGCCTGACATCGTTATTTCAGGTAAACTCTTTGTTAGAACCCTTACTTTTTCTAGCTTTGTATCTTGTAATTTTGAACTTAAGGTTTACTGTTTAGGAACTTGAAGCATAAGGCTAACATTCAATTTGATTGCTTTTTTCTTCTTGGAAATTTGTTGCTTCTAATTTGATGACGCCAAGGTTAAACAAGACGTTCCTAGAAATTTTGTTATGTTTTCTTTGTTCCTATTGGATGTGATTTTCTTTTTGGTATGATGCGTACTTGTGCTCTTGTTGAGTACATTAAGATATACATCAATGCTACTCTCTGCAAGTGCTCCTCTCAATATCTTCATTTGAAGTAACTGGAGGAGGTGTTTCCTGCTGTATGAAGAAATGCGGTTTCTTCTGTATAACTTGATTAGATTTGATTTAGAATGGAAGGAGAACAGTTGTCTCCTCTAAATATGCTGGTGACAGCATTTTCTTTCTGGATGGTTCAGAGAAACGTTAAATCTTAAATCTGCCAAGTGCAGTTTCAGGACTGTAATATGGCCCAAGTGTTGTCTATTGGAAATTAACTCAGAGGACGTAAAATTTCAACATCCACTGATTGTGGGGTTGTGTTGTGGATGCGTGTCCTTTGAAGAATTTGAGTCTTTCCTTGGGAGGAGGTTCTAGAGTGTAATTATTTTTTGGAACCCAGTAGTGGAGAAGGCTTCAAACTTGGAAAAGAGGTTTCCTTTCCATGGGAGGAAAGATTAACTCTGGTCTACCTATGAAATATATGGCTTTTTAAAGTGGTGTCGGGTAGTTTACCTATGAAATATCTGGCTTTTAAGTCATCGTGTAATATTGCTAACAAGCTTGAAGGATTGGTCATAAGTGTTTTGTGTAAAGGTATAGTGGAGGGTAAAAGAGATCACTTAGTGAACTGGAGATGTTGGCTATGAGCGATATAAACGAGATTTGGAGTAGGTCCACTTGTTTAGTTTCTTCCACAACTATCCCAAATTTAGAAATCAAAGAAGACTTAACTCAAAGTTAGATATTGGCTTGGTTGGTAGAGGGTCAAGACAGTTAAATCAGATCCCAAAGTATGTATGTCCAGTATCATTTTTCTCAACAAGTGAAAAGCTAAAACTTATGGTGAAAAGCTAAAACTTATGGCTTGCTAGTGGTTAGCGTTCTTTCTTTCAGGTCATTGTGGTGTAAGAGGATAATTGATGAAAATTATTAAGGGTTGGGGTGGAAAATTTTGTGCTCAAGTTGAAAGTTGTTCAGTCGTGTGGTCTCCAGTGATATTTATTTAACTGGATTTGCTAGCTGTAGTGGTGTAATTTATTTTGCACTTAGCTTGTTTATGTTTTGTCTCTGTTTGTTTTTCATATGGGATGTGGATTGCTCATCCCCTATTACTTTAATGAAAAAAACAATATGCTTGACCTTCATTTTGGCATGGTGAATTATACAGATCCCAACCGTCCAGGAATGCACATGAAGTTGATTAATTTTCTTCTAAAGCTGAAGGCTTCACGCATTGTTTATGTATCATGTAACCCTGCCACATGTGCGCGTGACCTTGATTATCTCTGCAATGGTGTGGTACGTATCTGCTTTTTACCTCGAGTCCTTGACATCTTTCTGTGACACAAATTTTTTGACCTGCCATAACATTCATGCAGGTAGAGAAAAACATAAAAGGCTGTTACAAGCTAAAAAGTGTGCAACCAGTAGACATGTTTCCGCACACTCCTCATATTGAGTGTGTTTGCCTGTTGGAACTTTGTTGAGGCAGTTGTGGGTATGATTTTCGTTACAAAGGTTGTTCGTAGTCCTTGTAGCCCGAGCTAGTTTATTTTAGTTATAAAAAGAGTAGTTCCATCACCTTTCTCTTTGTTAAGTTTAGATACTTCTGTAACTTAGGGAATTCCAACTCTTGCTCAAAATGTTTTATTCTTCCAGGATTTTCAAGCTTGCCAAGGAATGACTGGAGTTTGAAGGTTGTAGGAAGAAGCAACCCGGGGGGCAAGTTGTTTCAGATCCTTGCCATTTTGGCTGTTGTGGAAGGGTTAATGGTTTCAAGTTGAGAGAGAGATTGAAACCGCCGTTACAGAAATTTTGTGACCTTCAGGTGCCCTGTACTCATGTAAAACTAACTTGTATGCATACAAGACAACTTGCTTAAATTCATGTGAGTAGATTCAATTATTAGTTTCATCAAAAAAGCTTCTACTATTAATAAAATGACTTAAAAGGAATATCATTCCAAGCTAGTGATCTGAAAACTATCCGCATGGTTCCCGCAAAGTTAGGGCTTCCATTTTTATATTACCACGTTACTGGTTGCTTGCTTTACTTAGGCGTCTAGAGGATTGTTATAGCGGTTTCATTTTTGGGGAGGTAAGGTGTGTGTTTTTATTTATTTTCTTATTTTTTCTTTAGGTTTTTTGGCTTGTGAATAATACTTTTGCATTCGGCAATTGGTGGTAGTATAGGTTTGTCTGCCTTGTAGAGCAGTGGATGTTTATGACTTTCAAATTTAATCTTGTAAGGTTGTTATGATGAATATCAATGGATTTACTCCGTTCCCCAATAAAATAAAATAAATTATCGTTGTTGTGAATTAAAATAGTTTCGTATTTGATAAATAACTGTCAAGATGTAAAATATTATATTTTTGTGTTTCTATTAACAACGGTTTCTAAAAACAACCTTAAGGCTGTTTCTAAAGTTTTTGTTAGTGATTTGAAATTTTTTTAAGAGCAATCTTAGATAAAAGCTGAATTTTTCAAAAACAAAACAATTCGAAGAGGGTCTAACTGTGCATAGATGGTATGTCACTCTTTAAGATAGAAATAGAAATCCTCGGATCACTATCCAAGACAAAAAAAGCCTTTGTGCTTTGTAGCTTCATTTCTTCTAATGCATTCTTTTCTATTACAAGTCAGCATGAAACATGTTAAAGTAGAAGAAACATGTTCTAACTCGATCCGAGAGATGTATAAACTAAATATATACAATAGGGTTCGACGAGTACTTGACAAAGAGGCCGTGCAATGAAGCAAGGAGACTAGACGAAACAAAGAAGCTTAAAAGATCAGTGTACTTCACCATAACTTCATGAATCTCAAATATATGATCACTTTGGCAACTTTTTTCTGGTCAAGACGTTCTGGACGTTATCATTAAAACCAGTTTACCCATTGACTGGTCAAGACGTTCCTCGCTCTCCAAGATGAGATTATCATCGGATACCAGCTCATGCATCAACTTCTGAAGACAATCATCATCTGTTACTAACTTCAACATCAATTGTCGTGCAACCTCACAATCTCGAAAACTGCCTCCTCAATTTGGCACTGGAGCCGACCAATGCCACCTTCATAGTTGATTAGGTAGGCCTCCATCAAGGACAAAATTTATGGATTCGATTATTTCGTCATGCATATCAGTTGGACATTTCATCTTTTGATTCATGAAGCTTTTCACACTACAACCAAGGCTAATGCTTCTTGAACAACATACTTAACCATTTGGGATAAACAAGAAATAACTTTTTTTGTGACGGAGAAACAAGAAGGAACTTCTTAAACAACAACCACTTCACCTACACATCACTAATTTACCGTTTAGTCTTATCTTTACTTTTAAACTATGTTGCACGAAGGGTGGAGTGTCGGAGTGTCTGACACTCTGACACGCCGACACGGCGCCCGACACTGCAAAATACGTGTCCGACACGTCACGTGGCGTGTCTAAAAAAGTTGACTTTTCGGACACGTCTCGGACACGTTGACCGGCCCCGATACGGCATTGCGACATGCCACGTCAGCGTTTCAGACTTTAAAAAAAAAAAAAAAAAAAAAAAAACTTAGTTTTAGACTCGGAGGTCGCCGGAAAATCTCAAAACTTCTACTCTTCGATTCTCCCTCCTCAGAGCTCGTCGTGGACAACCAAAGACATATATAGGTTCTCCAAGTCGAGGTGAAGCTACCAGCACCACCTATGCCCGCCACCGTGGCCAGATTCGAAAAATCGCCGACGAACCTAGAAAAGCTTCTTCTTCTTCGAATCTCTCTCTCCTCAGCTTCCCATGGAAATCCAATACTAAAGAGATGTCTGGGAGGACGAGAAGAAGTTATCCATACCAGTGGTGCTCGTCGTCGTGGCCGAAATCCGAAGATCGCCGTCGAACCCAGATTTTCTTCCTTTGCTTCTTTTCTCTCTCGTCGGAGCTCTTCTTCGTAATCCAACATCACAGCCACGTTGGGGACGACGTGACGAAGTCGTAGCCACCGGTTGGACGCCGGGAGACGGCCGAACGACGGAGAACTCCTCCGAGCTCCTCCGCTGCAGAGCAGCTCAAGACCGAGCCGGTCTGGGCTCGAATTGATCGAGTCCAAAGTCCAAACTGATCCACATTCATATATACTCCAAAATATACGACCTAGATCTTGCGGTCTAATAAATCCAACAGTTGAATTTAGAAATAGATTGAATTTAGAACTTTATTTGGTAATGTAATGAACTTATTTCATATTTTAGTATATTTTTTATTTATTAAAAATACATAAATATATAATTCTATTTGCCGTGTCCAAGCCGTGTCGGAAACTCAGTTTTTTAGTTTTGCCGTGTCGGCGTGTCGTGCTGTGTTGTGTCGCCGTATCAGTGTCCGTGTCCGTGCAACATAGTAGTTTTAAAATACTATTTGTGCTAGCAGCCAAATTATATTTGTACCTCTAAGACAGCTTGTGACCCTGTGTTGTCTTGAAATAGTGTACCTCCCTTCTTTGGATAGTACTAAGTGTCGAAATGGTCCTCTGAGAATAATAAAAAAAGTAAGCCATTACTTACACAAAGTATATATGTGGAACTTTAATTCTTTTTTTTTTCTTTTTTTTTTTTAAACATAACTTTCAATTGATCGATCGATATGGCAAAATCCCAATTTTCATGAATTACAACTTTCATTACCATCCTAATGCCCTAAAGCAAACACATTACCCTCATCCTAATGCCCTAAAGCAAACACATTACCCTCATCTAAACAAACATTGGACGATAATGTTAGAAAGGTATATGTTAAGAACTTGCTTATGGGCAATAGTTAGGCAAGGATTAGTATAAAAGTCACAAGTAGGTTGATGACTAACACTGATTTTTTGATCATGTGACTGAACATCAGTGAAATGTTTTAACTATTTTTTTGTTTGTGGTGACTTCTTATGTAAGAACTAATGAAGGCAGTAAGTATGTTTAGAGCAGGCTGTAACTATTTTAGAACATTTTTGTTGCTTGCTTTTGTTGTTGTATAATGAACACATAATATTAAGTTTAAATGTGAGTTTTGCTTATGTTTTTTCCCTCTCTATATTACATGGTTTTTAACTTTAACTTTGGTGGAAAAGGCTGAGCATGACAAAAGAAGTGTTATCATCAGAGCTCAGGTGAGTCTCATCTCTTCTCAAATTCAGCAAACAAAGTTTACTTGAGTTATGATGATCTGCTGCTGAACCTTCAGGACATGAACTTGGAGGTCCTGATTTGCTGATGAACCTGAGGTGCTGATCTGCTGCTGAACCTTCAGGACATGAACTTGGAGGTGCACAAGATTAAACAGGTAAACTGATTTTTTGTGTGTGTAAAAGCTTCCAGTTTTCTTCTTTAGAATCTTCAACTCAGCTTCAATGTCCTTTAGGAGATTTTGCATATTTCTTTCACAGGTTTCCTTTCTCTCTTTTGGATTCTGCATATTTCTTTCACATGTTTCTATTAGTTGTTAAGGGCATATCCATATTTGAGGTACTTGTTGTGTGTAGTTAATGTCAATATTTTTTTTTTTTTTTCGATTTAATGTCAAAATTTCAATGACCAAGATTGTTAGATGTTAGATTGTTATTGTTAGATGACCAAGATTGTTTAGATTGTTAGACTAAGATTGTTTAGATTGTTATGTTAGAATAATCTAGTCCAATACATCACCAAACATGAGACATCTCTAATTTATAACTTTTTTTCCTAATCCCATGCAACACCAAACGTGACCAAGTATTAGTACAATTTGATAGCCAGTACTGTGTTAGACCTTTTTAATTCTTAAGACTGTCCTGGACTAGGGACCAAACTCTACTCCTACACAACTACTCACAACTACTGTAGGATTTTATTTGCAAAACACACAAACAAAATAAATAACAATAATAAATAACTAGAAAGGAAAAAACAACAAGGGCAGGGCCCAATGAGGGAGCCCAAACCCAATCAGAGACCCAACCTGAATTGGATCTAAGAGACACACCAGAGAGTAGACTTGTCTGATTAGGGCCAAGCCACTGAATGCGCCATTCCCGGTTGGGTAGAAGAGACCCAGATCGGGTTCTGTAGACCCAGCCGAAATCCTTCGGCGATGCTGCGACCATATCACTTCGAAGAAACCACCAAGCGCTCGCCCTCACTCCACCACGTTGCAGGTCAAGCCGACGAGGACCAAACTGGAACCCTCCAGCCACTGTGATCTCCCCCATTCTCACCGAACAGACCCCCACCACAATCTCTCTGACCCGGACGAACCGACGATCAAAGAATCCGGTCTCACGCCAGACCCACATGGGGTAGACAAAAATCCGTCCGACGACGGCGATGTGGCTCGCCGCCGGACAGGGGTGAAGACTCTCCTTACGCTCTCGCAGTACTAAGGGTTTTGTGTTTGTGTAAAGTATATTATATCATTCTTTTTCCAAAACTCACAAGTGAAAGTTTGTTGGTATTATTCTTATTCATCCACTAAACTCATAATTTTCTTTATGCATTCTAAACAGATGTTCTGACAAAAAATTACTCCAAATTAGATTTAACAGATTTCGCGCAAGCAACCAGAAAAGTATAAAACAACATTTTCTTTAATATTTCAGCGGTTAGCAGCCTCATTATTATACGTGAATTACCTATCTTCAAATCATTCGACTTAATTATACACCGCTTCCATGCTTTTATCTTTTTCTCGTTAAACTGAGCTTTTTCTCGTCCTATTTTTAGATTAATTTTGGTCATCTACCCCTCTAATTCGTATTTAAGTGGTCGGTCAAATGGAGATCGGTAATAAAAAGGGAAAAAATTGAAAGATCTATGGAAAATAATCAACGGAGGTCCCAAAAAATAAAACACTTCTCTTTTGTTTTTGGTCAGCAAAAAAAATAATAATAAAAAAACTTCTCACTGGGTGTTTTTGTTATGTCTAATAAAAAAAAACAGCTCATATATTCTATTATGCAAAATTAAATATTTTTATGTATAATTTAATGAATTTATATGAATATTATATATTTATTTAAGTCAAATCTCAATTCTCATGTTAAATGTTTTAATTTTATGAAGTTTTTTCCTCTTTTGAGGAAAGAAAATGAATTCTATAAAGAAAAGTAGGCCTATAAAATGGGCAGGGCTGGGCCGATCCGGCCTTAAGATATGATAACTCATATACTACCCGACCCAGGGCTTTTTCAGCCCTACAAGTAAAATATATAGGCAGGGCAGGCTAGGGCCGGCCCTATAAAAATATTCAAAGCCCAAGCCCGGCCCGTGGGCGGGTAAAGTTAGGGCCAAGATGGGCCGCCCGTGGCCCAAAAAATAAAGGAATTAAATTCAAAGTTATTAATAGTACGTAGTTACAAGAGTAAAAGTATTAGATTTAATTAAAAAAATAGTTACTTCTAGAGTTATCTTTTGTAGTGTAAATGAAATTGTAATACATTTAACATTAATCTAATATTCCTCAAATAATTCATTTATGTAAATCCATATATTTACTTTATTAAGTAGGGCTGGGCCGGACTAGCCTTAAATTATACCATATGGGCAGGGTCATGAGCCGGTCCACGGCTTCAAAAGTGATGCTCATACCCTGCTTGTTTTAAAATGGGCCGAGCAAAGCCCGCCTATTGGCTTGATTTTGGCCAGCCCATAGCCCAAAAAGTAGGGCTAAGTTTGGGCATACCCGTCTACCCTGGGCTGAGATTATATGCCTAAGGTAAGACAATAAATTTTAGAATTTTTTCATGAATATACAAATTTTGAGAATTCTATAAATATAGAGGATCTCATTCTCTCTCTTCACACTTAATGTTTTATAGAGGATATGGATGGTATAACATGAGCTATTGGAGCAAAAAAAAAAGTGTTTTCCCTTCAAAAAAGAGATAATTCTAGTTTTACATGAGTCATTGGAGATGCTTTAAGCATGTAAATTAGTTTTCCTCTTGATGTGGCTATCTACAATTACTTCCTCTCTTCTTGTATTGACAAAAATATACGTGCTGCTGATTCAGTTGCTGATCTAAAACTATGAGGAATAACCTTGATCGCGCGCGATTGATGCTCACTCATTTGCTCAATTTCAGCAAATTCCTCACCTTGAGGTGCTGTAGGAAAAAGGGGAAGCACATTACCTTTGGTCTTGTCTGAAGGGCTATCGGGTGTACTACTTTGTAATTCATTCACTATAGGAGCTCGAATGTTCTCCATGTAATATGACATTACTTCTCTCATCTGGTTGGACATGTTGCATGATCTTTGATGAGGCAAAGTGAAATTAGTTTCCCCAAAAGATAACGGGTTTTCATGACTGGAATGATTGATAACCGGCGGGGTATAAGTTGGAAAATAAGTCTGAAGCAAAGGCGGTGTACCTGTTCCCATCCCTTGTTGATAAGTAAGTGGAACACCATAAGCTGCATTCGAGTAGTTTTTGTTTCCTGGATCAAGGCTACCATAAATTGGTGGCATGAAACCTCCAGTTGGAGGGCATGGCCCTCTATAGGGCTTGTAAGTTAGTCCCTCAGAAGGTGACATTACTGGAACTAACCACATATTTCCTGGTGGAGGTTGGAAACACCATGAGGCGGGTTTGCTATAGGTGGCTTCAGAAGCTGGTGATGTTTTCCTCGAATATTGACCATTATTTGATTTCTGCATAACTAGTCCTCTGCTACTAGCATTATTGTAGACAAAAGGAAGAGGGAATTTCCCTACTGTACTTTCCTCACCACATTCAGTGTTTGAATATGGGTTCTGAGGATACTCTTTGGGTTTCACAACTGAAGGAGTTGGCTCTTGAGCTCGCTCTAGTGGCGCGTTGTTCAGTACTGATATTTCCACTGCAGGATTTTTGATAAGCGGTTTACCTTTGAAGAATAGATCTGGTGATCCAGCAATCAACTTTTGAACCTGTTACATTTTCAGTTTTCACTCTCACCTCTCGAAAAGAGAAATTAAAAAGCTAATCCATACAGGCAGACATGCACATCCCATAGCAGAAAGACTGTGACAATCTACCAAGAAATATTACCTTTATTAGCCTATGCAACTCAAACACTTGCATTGCAAAGACTCTTTGTTGGCTGCAAATAGAAGCATGAAGGAATTTAGACAGGAAATGATCACAACTTTATAATGATATAAAAACAAAAACGAGGATATGAATGAAGAATACATTGAGCCAGAAGGTAAACTATTGAATATACCAACTCAACAAGACGTGTGAACTTACTTGACAATTGCTTTCCTTGTTTTGCAGAACTGGTTATCACCTATTACTCCTATGACATCATCTGGGGAGATATCCAGAGCTGTACTAGACTCCACCATGGTCATGTCTGAGAGATCTCCACGTCTGCAGTTTAAAGCTCCAACATGCACAACCTCACAATTTTCTTGACTTGTTTCACTGTTGTTCTCAATCCCATTTGGAAACTTAGTTTCATCCCCAAGAAATGACCTCGTATATGATTCCTTTATCCTCTTTGATGAAATTTCTGCCACAGCTATTCTGGATATCAGCACACTGTCATCCTTGATGGCCTCTCTGTCATGCACAAACAAATGCTCCGTGTTGAAGTGTGCGTTAGGACAATGTAATTTGTTAAAATTAGTCACTGATCTACTTCTACTTTCTTGACTCATAGATTCATGTTTTCGCTTTAATGATTCAAAATGCTCGACTCTTTTTGATGGGGTTGATGAAATATTTTCAAACTCCCTGACTCTAGCTAAAGTGAGAGAAATAGACTTTTGCACAGGGTCCTCATTAATCTGACATGCTTTAGGACTCTCTTCATTGTGGTTTCCCAAATATTTTCTCGAGTTCAGCTCTATGGTGCTACTTCCATTCATTTTCTCAATGTAATCACCTTTAAGTTGCAATGTGTAACTCGACTGATGTAGCTTATCCTTCCCTTTGCTTCGCAGACTGTCTCTACAATGCAAAGTTGTTACTTGGGCCGAGATGGGGGACTGAAATTCATCCTCATTCCCAAACTTCTTCGAACGAAGATTTCTTAAGTTGGAGATAGTATGTGATCTAAATGAATCACAGTTAGCTGAAGATGACGATGGCCCTGTGGAAACAAAACCTTGAAAATTTAATTTGGAGGATACCCTTTCATAATCTGTCATTGTAGTATATAACTTAGGCCCGGTTGAAGAATAAGACTGAATTTTCTCAGAGGGATGAGAAGGCACAAGTGAGTAGCAATATGGAGTCAATATACTCCTTTGATTGGCACCAACCTACAAAAAAATAATAATTTCATTAACCATTGAAGACAAGTACCAAAGACATACTGTATGGATGAGGGTGCTCAAACAAGCTAGAACCATGCATATGAGAGACTTTACAAGAATAAAATGTCACAAAACTTCATACCAAGTCAGCGAACTACAATCTTAAGGCATGGAAGCCTTGCATGAATCACTAATGAGATAACAGAGCTTAAACATATTAACAACAAAGATATTTACAGTTTGCAAGTCCAATTTTGTTTTTACAATATTACAAAATGTTTTATAAAAATGCAAATTAAATTAGATTTTGATTACTGTACTCACATCACTCCAGGATGTGGATGAAACCAAGCTGCTGCTATTGTTGTTAGCAGGAGGCAACATGGTGATTGAACAGACAGGACTACTGAACTGCTCATAGAGAGCCATCTTGTTCCTTGGAGGTCCTCTTAGCCCTCCTTTCTCTGTTTCATTTACATGAAGCCTAGAAAATATAGGACTCATCACTTTTTCATTTTCTTCTCCACCCCTCATTCTCCTCTTCACCGCAACGTTCTCTCACGTAAATCTCAATCTATAGCACGTAGCTAACTATAAGAACATCCAACTTGTTTTCTGCTAAGCTTACCCGAATAATGGTGAAGATAGGAATATAAATTGGCTCATCAAGAAACTCAACCTACTTCATAATAGCAAATTTTCAAAACAAGTTCAAACTAGACGAGGTAGGAATCTAGGATATGAGTTCCTTATGGGTTCAGATAAATTGCATAGCTACCCCAAGATCAATATTCCTAAAAGCATCAAATCTTCTGACTGAAATGGCATAAACAAGCAGTAAGAACATATGAACAGTTTAACTAATATAAGTACCAAAGATAACAACTTGAGGAAATAAAACTCTGTGGCACATTCATACAAACACCAAAAATGCACGGGGAATCAATCAGAAGACACAATCTTCACTAGTAGCCAAAATGAACCCACCTCAACAACACCAAAAGTTGAGCTGAAAATCAGGCACAAACAAACCCAGAAAGTGAAGACAGATATTTGTGAGGGAAGATAGTTATGAAGGAGAAAGAGGGTTACTTTATAAGTCTACTAATGAGGATCTGTTTAACAAAGAGTTGGATATGAGAGAGGTGTGGGCATTGTAGGACCAAGTGGAGAGAATAGAACCAGAACCAGTTCTTGAATAGCAACAGGACCGAGTCTGTTGCACACATGGAAAATTGGACGTGCTAAATTCTGCTATGAAATATGGCCACTAGTTCTTTTTTCTCAAAGATTTGGCCAATCTTTAACGAAAAATCTGGTGAAGATTGCGCTTAAAGATCTGCTTGTTGAGCAAGTGTTCTATTGTAAAAGAATTTAGGACGACTACGGCCACGTTAACGTTGTTCAATGTATGGCTATGGCACAAGTACGGGTTCGAATTTTACGAATTCTATGCCACACCTAGATTTGTGAAAGATCGTCTGCAATTTTTTACAAGAAAATTGAATATATTCTTGGAGCTAGTGATCGTGCTAGGTCAACGTTACGCAACAAAGATCTATTCTATATATTATATATTATATAGTTGGTTGTTCTGAAATAGGACGGGTGGAAATAATGTGGTGCTGATAATGAGTTTTCTAGTGATTACCTCAGGTTGAAAATTATCTACTTATGCTAGAAATCTAGAATAATCTTTCACGATAACCAATCTGTGATTTATCACCACTTTGTCAAGGATGTGAAGATATAGACTTTTTAGAGCTGTTGTAAGCTGATCAGATCTTGGGAATATATTGTATCCCAGTGAGAGAGGATGACAGCTTCTCCTGAAGTCATATATTGTTATTGTCCCAACAAGTTTTCTTTCCAATTTGTTTAAGAATCTACCCTATCTAAAATTCATATAGGTAAACACATCTGAGAGGCACTGAGGCACATCTGTGGAGTATGCAACAGCTTTCAGCAGGAGAAAGAAGGTGGTGTTTTATTCAGAGAAGGTGATCCTAAGAATTGGGCCTCAAGAGACCATCAATCCCATGAAAACCCCAAGACAATAGATTAAGGCAATGTCGGATCAAGGCAGGCGTCAACCAAAATATGTGGGAGTAACAATCAATTCAGTAATTGATCTAATTTTTGGCACTAGCTAGCTAACAATATGCATAGTAAATTGAACATATCAAAATTAAGTTGTAGGCTTCTGTTTTTTTTTTTTTTTTTTTTTTAATTTTATTTTGTTAAATTTATTATTTTAATCGATCGTTAGGATATGAGAAATGCTATAGAGACTTTTGATTAGGAGAGGAACAAATTACCTTAGAGCAAGTTAATTACTAGAACAATAGATTAGACTCGAAATCTTCCTCTCTCAAAAGTGCAAACCAATCCTGCTTTACAAGCTAGGGGTATATATTGATCGAACTAATATAACATATATAATACGACTAAAGAAACACTATGAAGATTAGCCTGATCGATTTGACGAATAAACAAGTTACGTCAAATGACATAGAGAGATATTTGATCGATCACTTGTACTAGACAACACGCACGTCGGTGGAATCAATGAAAGCAATTGTAATGTGTACGTGTTCATGTAATTAGCTAGCATTGAAGATGACTTGAACGATGGATTTGGAAGATGTCGGAATGGTGTCTCCTCTCAATGCATGAAGGTATCAACATCATGAACCTGGAGAGCCAGCTTGTAAAATCTAGGAGAGGTGATACTAGACTTTGTTGAGACAATGATGCTTCTTCGTTCTATAGGGGGAGATAATTAAGGACCCCGATCCCATACCTTGGGGCATTTGGCTGCTTCTGCAAATTTGGCCGACTACTAGGAATGTCATTGTGGGTGATGAATTTTTCATGTCAAGTCATAGTCGCTCTAAACTCTCGATTCTTCTTCGAATTGGTCCCTTCGTAATTCTCATGCATATATGCTGATCAACGACATGTATATAATGCCTAATGCATGGGAGGAAGTCAGCTCATCCCTTCAACGTACCTACAGCGTGAAGAAAGATACAGTGGTCAGTGGATGTATAATAATGCCATGCTTCAAGGAACTCGATCTTAAATGATATAAAAGGTCTGCAATGGGAAATTACGTACGGTGCCTTAATTATTCTCACTTACAGACAGTGGCTAGGGTTTTACGAAGATTGGAATTCACTCCTGGTTTCGGCTCAATGAAAAAAATTCGACATGCATGAGAATTATGCATTAGAGTTCATTCTGAGGTGATCATTGAGTTGAAGTGTCCACTCACTTCATATATGATCAATGATTATCATACATAATAACATGCATGAATATATCGATCACTTGTTTATTTCTGTTTCTTTTGTATATACCAATTACGCTCATATATAGGTACTACATGCATGATCCATCCAACAAAACTTTGCCCAAGACTCACCTCTATCACTAAATTAAAAGAGTTTATGCACTCTACGATCTTTACCAATAAATGATGAAGCAAACTCTCAACCTCAGCTTTGGAAAGATTGTATGAAAAGAAAAAAAAAAATAGAATAATGTTAGGTGAATCGCATTTTACGATACTACGTGCATCTCACCTTATGTGACAGTTGATGTGACAAAAAATCGAACATGTCATAGAATTTCGTCAATTGACTTGTCTTTACCACATCAGTTTCATATAAAATGGGATTCATATATGTAGTATCTGGAAAAGTGATTCACTTAGCATTACTTCAATTATTAATCTTTTTTTGCTAATTAACATGACTGACGAAAGTATATTATCGAGCAATTCACATATCATATGATATCAATTTTGTTTTTCGCATTCTTTGATTATCAAATCAACATTTCGTAAGCCAATGAGGAAAACTAACAAAAATTCGATATGTTTTGGATGATCTGATTGTGCGATTTGACTTGCGAAATAATGCAAGCAAAGTCCAAAAATGGGCAAAGCAAAGAAGAGAGGGGAAGAACAAAAATCCAGTGCAGCACATCCACATCGAAGCAGATATAGGGGTTGAATGAGGATAATGTTAATTAAAGGTTTAGATTCCAACTCTAGGGAAATCCGATGGTCCCCATTTTACAGCTCTCCACTGTGTTTCATATCCCATCCCATGTGGACTTCGCCTATCCCCTCAGGTCCTCTCCCAATCATGTCCCGCCACGTGTGAATAGGAACGTTCAGTTCACGTGTGGCCCGTAATAATAGTGTGGGGAGGATTGCGGGCCTACTTGGATAGTCCGGGACCAGCCTGATCGAATCGGGCCGAGCCGAGATCCCAGCCGGGTCGGTCCGACAACTCACGTCTTCCCGCCAGCTGAAAGCCAAAAATTACGCGGAGGGAGGGCGGACGGCATTAATTCAGATATTGACGTAGAGAAATTGGACCACCTCCACTGCCGATCACCGGCCAGCATTAAACTTACCGGGCTCATTTCTTACCGTATGTCATTTGTTGATACTGGGAGAGAATTAGGTTACATAACTATGAATATTAAGTTGACATCGTAAATTTTACTCAGAATGTAACAAAGTTACAAACATAAAATAGTCATCACATGCTATAGAATACACGTATTAAATATCGTTGGAGTAGTTTTTTCCATAAAATGTCGAAAAATTATGTTGTTTGAGGTCTCACGAGTACAAAGATGTCTGCTAAAATGTCTCAATGCGAGTATGACATGGGCAATAAGCAAGCGGACTGAGGTGTGCATTCATTTTCCCCACAAAGATAAGATTGAGCCTTCTGATTAAATATGCGTGTCTTTTGGAGGTGGTGGGAGGGCGGAAGGAGATCGAGAGTCTAAACTCGACCGATCCTATTCGCAGTTTAAAGTGTTCTACCAACAAAAATGTAAAAACTGAGAGACGGAGAAAGTGAAGTAAAAGTTGTCTATCTCATAAGTTGAAATGGCTACGGCTGCCTGGAGGACAAAGTTAGTCCATTCTGAATGAGGACCACGAGGTAGCTAGAGGGTGTTTCTAATACATCTGCACCAGTAGTAGTAATCCGTACAGAAATACAGCAATCGCATATTTAAGCACAGATACTTATGTCCTTTGTGATCATGGTCGATCATATAAACACAGAAGACTGGGCTTAGTTTGTTCAAACTTCAGAGTCAGTTATATATTGGCTGCTGCGCGCAGAGTGGTCTGGCTTTGACAGTGTTATAAATTCGAAGTTAAGCCAAACTATTCATACCGATAGGCGGCAGCCTGCTATGAACTCCAAGCTCGATCAAGTCTCCAGCCTATCATAGAAGACTAAATGAGGTAGTCCCATGTCAATTCCCTTTGTTTTTATATTTGTTATATATCTGTATATGCATATATACGGACGAAAATTGTGATTATATTGCACGGTTTAGTAAGTAGTTACATGATTCAAGTCGATCTTCAATATATATTTGCAATTTGCATGTGTGAGCAATATATATTCTCTCTTATTCGTATGGTTTCAATTCAAGCAATCTTAAGTTGCAAATTAAATATTTGCAACTGATGATCTGCAGAGGTGAAGAAAAACATGAGAGTTGACAAATATATAATCTATGAATCGAGAGAGAGAGAGAGAGAGAGAGAGAGAGAGAAAGAGAGAGAGAGAGAGAGATGAGAGGTTAAGCAACTACAACTGGGAAATGCTTACCATGGCAACCCATTCAGGACTGAGCTGTACATGATGATGGGACGCATGTGGGTGTGGGTAGGTCGACTCAGAAACCAGCTGCTGAATCACCTAGCCTCTCTCTCTCTCTCTCTCTCTCAAACAAGTTTGTTGATGAAGTATATAATGTACAAGTAGTAGAGTATACTAACTGCATATTTAGGATCTGATATGATGAGACAAAATTCTATTAATTTGCTTCTATCTCCTCCTCCTCTCTGACAGTTTTTGCAATTGCCTGCCAACAACTGTCATGTTCTAAACACTTGGGTGTTACTAGTATATGTTCTAATTCCTAATTCCCATGCCAAGACAGAATTCCTTGTATTGATTACCTGCATTTCTTTTCCGTATGGTTATTCTTCAGGATGATGATCCTTGACAGAGTAATTATGGGAGAATATTACCGAGTGAATGATCTTACAAGAATAACTGTGCCGTTCTAAACTAGATATATGTAACAGTGAGGATCAAATAATGTGATGATTGTCATATTGGGTATGATATAGTAAACCATATGTACATGAAAACTAAACCTTGACAGGCGATCTCATGCAGAAACTTGACATATTATAGAATTTTCCATCATATTGTTCATATATTTCAATACTCAAATCGATTCCATTTCGATCAGGGCTCTATATGTTCACGTGCATGATCATGTTAACAGTTTGTATATGTTAGAGCTATTGGTTTTTGTTTGAATGGGGAGTATATGTTAGAGCTCTTAAACACTCATGAATCCTTTCAACAACAAAAAATTAAAGCACATGAATTCTCTCAACACACTTTGATTTAGAAAATTATCGATCTGTTTATCAGACATATTGCCATTCTTTTCATGGTAGCTATAGCTATAGCTAGCCGAGTACTCCAACAAAATTGTGTTTATTAATATATCAGCTAGGATTATCCATAAGCAGGCTATTATCTGGGTTGTGGCACCATCTATACATATATATTCACATTTTTCACCAAGAAAAAGTACTGCAGTAAAAAGGTAAGCAAAAGTTATAGGTTATGATTAAAACTATGATTAGTGAAACTCTTTTAGAAAGAGACATGATCTTTAAATCTATGCTCATCATCTTTGAAGTGGTACTGTAAAAGATGCTTTGATCACACCTTGCACTAATACTCCAACTGCAATTAACTTTTACTGAAACTTTACAGTGCGCATGGAAATGTAGCATATAAGCAACAGCAAAAGGAGGTCAGAGCCCAGCTTTCCCACTACAAAGAATGCAGAAACCAAACAAAGAAGAATAGAGAAATAATTGAATCAGCTGTTAAGATTATTATTCAAAATGCTTTCTGATCATCTCTGATTTCTCATGCTCCCCATCTGCAAAAATATACTCTTACACCCCCACCAAACTGACCAAAACCCTTATCTCTTTTCCAAACCTCATTTAATTATTTATATATATACTTCTTTCAACTCTTTGAAACTATAGTATTTTATCACCTCTATCTTTTTCCTCATAGTATACATGTTCTAGTACTATTACCAATGTATACATATATGATATTGCTAGCTTGAATATAAAATTCTATCATTTGTTTTTCTTCCCTATCTATTTAAGCATGCCACAACCAACTAACAAAACACTGTACCAATCTATTGGTGTGCTCCCTTGCTAGCTATAGCTTCTCATCATGGTAGGCAAAGCCTTCTTGTTCAATTATGTCATGCTCATATTGTTTTCTCTCTCAATCCTTTTTTTCCCATGGAGCAAGTATCGATCTCAGGCATGAAAGCTTAGCATGATATCTATATATTTTTTTTTTTTTTTTTTGAGAAGTTCTTTGTGCAGTATGATCTCGTTGTGGTTTAATTATTGGTCTATATATACAGTTGCCAAAACTGACGTTATATCTTGGTTGTTTACCTCAGGTAACGGTTTCATGATATCGATGAACTAAAGACGGCGGTTACTACAAGTGCCATTTTGCAGACGAAGTATAAAGCTGAAGCTGCTGAGGTTTGATTTGTTGAGAGAGCAAGCATTGCAGTCACTAAAGCTAAAGTAAGCGTTTTTCTGGTCTTGGTTGGCTCTTCGCTATTCTACATTGGTTGGCAGCTGGATCTGAGACTGGTATGTCATCTAATGTCCTGTAGTCCAATTCAATTACTTCAGCTAGCTATCCTCTGCAAGATGGATGATATATGTGTATCTATAATCTACTATATGTATAGAAGTAACATGCAAATAGGGATAATTTCTATTCAATAATTATTACATCATATTGTGTACTCATTCTGATCTCAAGAAAACTTTTCACACTGAAGGTTTATTATCAATGGATAGTTTTGCTTGGGATAGCTCACACATTATCACAAACACATCCACCTTATGGAACAACCATCATCATCAACATGATCTTTATCAAGAAAGCTTATTGATGTCCAGTAACTCAAGCTCCACTGTTTTAAATATTCCAATCCAAGATCATCAACTCCAACAAGTCCAAGAATCTCACATACTGATGAATTCGAATAACCAGAGTCCAGCGAGTAATACTGAGATGGCTCAACAACATTGGGGTGGTAAAAGTTTGGCCGCTGAGCAATTGTGTCAAGTCCCTTTTATCATCAGTAGGCCTTTTTCAATGAACTCACTGATCAACAGTGCTTTCATGGTTGATGATCATCATCAAAACAAGGCTCGGCCAGCAGCAACGGCAACGTGTTCCATTGAGTCTCTAGATTGCTTGTTCTCTGCTGCTACCAATAGCAACACTGCTGAAGACAGTACATCTCTAGATCAAGATGATGCGATTAATTCTACAATTGCTCCAAATTGTCGAAGATCAAACTTGTGGAACTTTGGAACAGTCAGTACTACTACTGCAGTCTCATCCGAGTCTGAGACCACTAACAATGCCTCAAGATCAAACAAAGAAACTCAAAGTTTCAGCAAGAGATGCCGAAACGATGACCAAAGTGATCAGCTCAAGTTTTATGCAGAAAATTATAGTCAACAATTTGATTTTCTTCAAACAGATTCTTCTACTACTACTACAGAAGGTGGTGGGTTTAGGCTCATATCTGAAAACCCACCCAAGGCAAAGAAGCTCAAATCATCATCAGATCAGAAGTCCACCACTCCAAGCACAACCAACATCAACTTTCAACAGCCAACTTCATCATCACTATCAGGTTCCTCCACAGATCAAGAACCTGATCCAGAGGTCATTGCACAGATGAAGGAGATGATTTACCGTGCCGCGGCTTTCCGGCCAGTCAACTTGGGCATAGAGATGGTGGAGCGGCCCAAGAGGAAGAATGTGAAGATCTCGTCTGATCCACAGACGGTGGCTGCAAGGCAAAGGAGGGAGAGGATCAGTGAGAGAATTAGGGTTTTGCAGAAGCTGGTTCCTGGTGGAAGCAAGATGGATACTGCTTCTATGCTCGATGAGGCTGCAAATTACCTCAAGTTTCTCAGGTCACAAGTCAAGGCTTTAGAGAATCTGGGCCAAAAGATCGATTCCATGAGTAATTATCTTCCTCCTGCAAGCTTTGCTTTCTCTTTCAATCCTTCCTTTCCCATGCAAACACACCATGTCCCACTACACCTTAACCCTAATCATAATATCCATCAACCCCCGAACTAGTCCCCAAAAACAAAAGAAAAAGAAGAAGAATAGAAGCCCTAACCAAAAGACCTTTAATCATTCCCATCATCATCATCATCATCATCATTTCATCCACAATGATTAACCTCCCAAAACCCTATTTGACCCAAATCATTCTCTTCATCATTACATCTTGATTTCTAATCCAGGCTTTGTTAAGTCACAATCCATGCCATCATAGCACCCCCACCCAAGACCTCCTATTGGGAAAATTCTCTTTCCACTACCATCTTTTACTGTTTCCACTATTCGGCCATGTGTGATGCTCAGTGAAGGGATTGAATGTCATGCTCTGTACATAGTGGAAGTAGCAAATCAAGGAAATAATGTAGCTGCAGATGATCATTTCTTCTTCATTTGAATACAAATTAGCAATTATATCCCTATGATAAATTCAATGGGCTAGAAAGTGATTAATCTCTTAAAGCTGGTCTGCATGAATGTTTATGTGTTCAATGTCCTTGAGGCTCAGCTTTCTTGGAGATGTTTAATTGTGCTAAGTATTAGTTTAAGGCATTGTTGTGCTAACCAATACAAGGGACATTCTCTTAAGAATTGTGAATCCTAGTCAGTGGTCCTGTCTCCTTGATTCAACCCAAAGCGTGCCTTTGAAAATAATCAAAATATCCCCAAACCTCATTGCTTAGCACATGCATATTTCTTCTTTTTTCGTTATTTTAGGCAGGTGGCCGGGTTTATTAATCAATTGCATATAAAAAGCCCTTCCCTATAACTTCATTGTTCTAATGATATTCTTCATGATGACAATAACATCATCATGAATGGATGATTGCTGTGATAACGGTGTGGTTTTGCTATGAATTTTCGGTTTGCGATTTTGGCGAAACAGTCGAAACTGTATGTCCCCCATGCTGCATGTATCTGGACTCGATGAGCTGCCAAACGTGAATGAACTGTACGGCCAAACGTGTGGCTATCTGATCGATTGTTCCATATAATACCATACCGAGGATTCAACATATATATGTTCTGAGCAGCTACACCATTCTTTTTTTTTTGAATAAAGGGCTGCTGCGGCTGCCCTTAAACCTTCATTAATAAAACTGTCGAATACAAGGGGGGATGTGAAGCCTTAACCCATGATTACAAAGATCTGAAATAATATCGAAAAACTCTACAACGTACCTGTATTCTAACAAGCACCAACTAGCAAAGAGTACAACTCTAATAACGACTCTATTTGCTTTGTCACAGCAGTGACATACAGCTACACCATTCTTAAACCCTTTGATTTGTCCTAATTCTCATTTTAACTAAAATACAAATTTTCTTAGCTTAGTTAGCTAGAAACTTAGAATGATGATAAGAATGGAATTTGTTGGGATATGGATATATAACAAAAAGGAAGAAAAAATGGAGAAAGGAAGATAAAAAGCTGGTGATGATATTGGCACGGAAGTGATGCGCGGGTCTTATTTGGCCTCCTGCTCATAGTAAAAGGGATGGAAAAAGTTGGTTTTCTATTTTTCTGGATAAAAGATGGTTGCTGTGGGGAGCTTTTTTGCTATATTTAGACATTCTGTTGTTGAAGGGGACCTGAATCTTAGCGTTTGGCTTTTGCTTCTTGGTTTCTCAATCATACTATTATTGTTCTACAGGTGTCAAAATAACTAATTTGCGTGTGTGGAAAATTTCTGCGAACTCATATTTTGTAGGCTTTCGGTATAAGTTGGAGATGCAAATTGACTTTGATAAACAGTTGTGATGTAGCTGTTTCTGGTTAGAAACACTTCATAAATTCATATGATGGCTGCTATAGGGTAGTTTGATTAATAATAAGAGCATGCAACGAGATTATAAGACGAATTGATGGCGCACGCACATGTGTATATAATATATAATGTCACGTTTTTGGAATATGCAATTATAATCTGAATTAAAGAAAATTACTTACAGAACTCTTCTCTATGATATCCTTTGGTGGTTGGGATGGAGGTGGGCGTCGCCGCACTGGGCGGTCAACAGCCAAGCAAGGACGGTTTTGAATGGATGGGTGCCCATATCATTCCGGGTTACCAGCTCTGGGCCTATGGTCAGGTCCTAACCCGAGCCTATTTGGTTTGGACTTCTCCAAGGCTTGGTTTTGGACCTGGGACCTTGGTATATGCTCCAATCGGTATGGTCTGGAGTTCTATAGGTTTCTCTGCCGACAGAGTATTATCTCTGTGCACCACCAACGGCAAGGGATATGAGGAAGGAACAAGGTTGATGGACCTTGTTTCATATGAGATGAACCTTATTGTGTGAAATTTTAGGCGCTACAGATGTGGCAGACTCCGTGCAGTTTTCAAGTATTTTCGCACACCAATTGCAGTCTTTAGGCGAACTTGTTTGGTTAACTGTTTTCAGTCCTGTATCATCTACTTGGTCACGCAATAGAGTAGTTCATTGTCTTATTAGGTACAGGTTGATGTTTAATGTCAATTTTGATTTTTGAGTGGCCTATATCAGATGTATTAGCTCCAAAATTGAAACTGGATGCACCTCATGTACGACCTTAGTCGTTCCTATTAATAATATTTCCTTTTGATTCAAAAAGTCAAAATTAGAACATCAGATTTAAATATAGTTAGGCGTGTGCAATGGCTAAAGATTTTAATGATCCATTGTAATGCAGGGCTTAACATTATTGCCGGTGTAAAATATACTCTCACCAGTCAACACATAGATCATAGATGGTCGAGAGTTATACAAAAAGTTAAAGTTCAATAGCTTGTTAAGTTGATAAAAATGGTCGCGGATGCTCTTGCTCATTTTGGCCTTGCTTCTGTGGTTTGACACGATGGCATATGTCTCTTGAATTTATTCACTCTTACCGTTGCCGAGATTTTTTTGGACTTCATAATTTTCATTTATGTTATTAGTTTTTTCCATATACAATGAATATGTCATTTGGATTTGGAATTCTGGGGTGGGTGGGTGTTAACGAATGATGAAAATTTCGATGATTACGGAAATTTCGACCCTCTAAAATATGGAAATTTCGACGGAAATTTTGGGGAAATATAGATTGCAGTAAAAAAATGAGAAAATTGATGAAAATTTGAAGAAAAACAAGGAAATTTTAAACCAAACTTTAAGAGATATTTGTTTTATATATTATGTATTATATTTGAAATGAAAATCTTGAATAAACATTGATATATAAGGAGTTGTAGTAAGTTCTTAAAATTTACTTCAAACATCTTTTTTTTTTTTTTTTTTTTTTTTTTTTTTTTTTTTTTATGGCTAGAAACTCAAAGGAAAGTTAGATCATCACGCCTTATATACATATGATACATTTCACGTGGAATTACATGAGTACTTTAAAACCATGTAGAAGATCTATGAGGTACAAAATTTTCACTATCTTTATCGTCTCTCTATGTAGACATCTTTTTATTTTTATTTTTTATTTTTTTTAATTTTAATTTTATTGCTAGAAACCCAAAGGGAGGTTAGGTCATCACGCCTTATATACATATGATACATTTCACATGGAATTATATGAGTACTTTAAAACCACGTAGAAGACCGCTATGAGGTACAAAATTTTCACTATCTTTATCGTCTCTCTATGTAGACATTTTTTTTTTATGGCTGGAAACTCAAAAGGAGGCTAGGTCATCACGCCTTATATACATATGATACATTTCACATGGAATTATATGAGTACTTTAAAACCACGTAGAAGAACTATGAGGTACAAAATTTTTACTATCTTGATCGTCTCTATGTGTAGAACTTTCAGTATGTTGTGAAGAATAGTTATTTAACCTGCACATATATTAAAAAGGAATCAAGAAGTGTAGGTAAAAAAGTTGTTGTAGATTAGACATTTACTGTCACACCCCGGTTCTTAAGTTATTTTATGATTATTTACCTTTGGTATTACTTTGGTTTTTTTACCGTGTTGAGTAACCGTTTACCCTTAAGGACCCGGATTGACTTTTTGTAGGAAAATTATTCAGGGAAAACTTTCTTCATGAAAGTTGTAGAGGATGTTAAACAGAGTTCGTGGACACGCGGCATGCTTAAAACGGAGTTCGTATGAAGAAGTTATGGTCTAAAAACAAAAGTTACGGAGTAGGTAAAAAGGGGTAAAAATTTAATGGGGTTTTTTTGTTGGGTTTTAAGTTATTGGACCGGGTGTGGGAAGCCCAACACCCCCCCCTTCTCTTTCTCTCTCCCTCTTTCTTCTCTCTCTCTCTCCTTCTCCCGAAGTTTCCCGACCCGCCGGCTTCACCACCTTCGTCCGCCGCCGTCCGGCCACCACCGACCGCCGGACCGGTCCCATTCAGACCCCCGCCATCTCCTCTCTCTTCCTGGGCCGGTGACCGGCTGTGTAACGCCGCCGTTCGAGAGAAAACCCGCCGGAGACGCCGGATAGCCTTTCGCTGGAGTTCCCTCCTCCGGCCACCATAGGTCGTGATTTTTGGCTCATCTTGTAGCCCTCATCAAGGTGAGTAATCCCTTAAAAGGAATTGGTCTAATTCGATCTTGTTGATGAGAAATGTATAATTGAAGTCTAGGGATTTATGGATGTTTTGGTTCGATTACCCTAGTTAGCTTTAGAATTGGACTAAGTGCTAGTTATGGAAGTTGCTGGGTATGATGAAAGGATTATTCTGTTAAAATTTAAGAAGCATTGGAGGTCGCCGGAGAACGGCTGCCGGCGGAGCAGGCGGCGCCGCCGCCCCTTAGGGGCTGATTTTTCATGTTTTTAAGATGATATTAAGGAGAGGAGTTTAATGAAGTATATTTTGGAATTTTTGGAGGAGTTTTGTTAATGTTGGGGATTTTTCAATGGTTAAGGATTTTAGCGGTGATTAGAATGGAATATCGGTAGTTGGATTAACCGGTTTTAAAATGCGTATAAGGTTAATTTTTGGTTATCGGTGATGGTGGTGAATCTTGATTTATAATGGATGAAGGATGGAGAAAATGGGCAAGGAAGAAGATTGATTTTAAACCCTTAATTTTATAGAATTATTTAGTGAAGTTTTAATGTTGAATGTGAATTAATATTAATTATTGTTCAGGACATGAGGAAGATCATTTGGAGGAAGCCTCGGGTCGTCGGCAGGCATAGCCGAGCACTGTGAGTGGACCTTTGATTTGAATGCCATGCATGCACTAGAGTTTATTTAATTTTCAAAGGCATATTGGTGATTTAATATTTTCTTGAAGTAATGAGTTCCATTCATTTTTCGGGAACTCTCTTGAGCATTTTATTTGACATGTGGGACATGTCAAGTGATTTATTTTGTTACGCAATATTTTCAGGTATAGTTGGGAACTGTACTGAGTTCAATGGATTTAGATAATATCGGTTTTATTTTGATGGTTTTGGGATTTTTAAATGATTACCGAAAATGAGATTTTCGGTAGTCCTCCATCATAATATAATGATTTTGACTTGGAGAATATTTTAGCGAGAATTTTCGAGTGGAGATAATATTATTTATGATTTATTTTTGATATTGAAATCTCGCTTATATTTGTAAGTTTAAGAATATTTTGACGTGTGAGACATGTCATTGAGTTTTAATATAATTTCTTATGACAATTTTCAAGTACGGTTGGGGACCGTACCATTCGTATGATCTTGGGGAAGATTAGTGGATTTAAGTGTTTTCGTATGTTTTTACTCACCATAATATATGGTCGTTTATATTGATTATCGCTAGCTAGCTATTGTTTAGCGGTCCTCATCATATGTGAGTAGAGCGCTTAGCGTGGGACGCTATTATAGTCTTACCAGCGGTCCTCATCATATGAGAGTAGAGCGCTTAGCGTGGGACGCTATTATCGCTTGGGAGGCAACCGATCGGTATATATATATATATATTTATTGTTAGCTAGCCATTATATAGCGGTCCTCATCATATGTGAGTAGAGCGCTTAGCGTGGGACGCTATTATAGTCTTACTAGCGGTCCTCATCATATGAGAGTAGAGCGCTTAGCGTGGGACGTTATTATAGCCTAGGAGGCACCGACCCGAGCCTGGGAGGCTCGTTTTACATGGTGATAACTCTTTCCCTTATTTATTTTTCTCAGTTATAATTGATTAACCAGCAGGGCTGGTTTATCCCTTATTTGAGATTTCTGTTTTATTTAACCAGTAGGGTTGGTTTATCCATTTATTAAGTGAATTTGGATTTAAGGTTTTAAAGACGTTTAAAATTGCGTGCAGCTAAGTTTTTAAAGCTGAAATTTGGAAAAGTATTTAAATTGAGTTTTGTTAAATTATTTAAATTATTTTGTCCACTTACTCTAACGTTTTTAAATTACTTTCCCCTGGGCCCTTTGGTTTTAAATGCCCAGTGTGTAGGCTAAGTATAGATGAGGTCGGGCGTACATGGAGTCGAGGCATAGCCAGAGGCTGCTTCCGCTTAATCTTTATTCATTGTTATTCTTTAGTTATTAGATATGCTCTGATAACCAGTTAGTGAATTTATTTTGAGTAATTGATTTATTGGGAGATGTGTTTAACTTGGGGAGCAAGAAAGCTCCAGGTGTTGAGGATGGATGTGTGGATATAGAAGTGTCAAGTTGAATTTTTCAGGTAAGGGTTGTCCATTTTCAAGGAAGGTTTAGCCGAATTTTCGGTAAATTTTCCTTGAAGGTGGACTCCGCAGGATTTACCTCGGGTTTCAGGGTGAAATCTGGGGTGGGTCCTGACATTTACCTAATTTTTACTTTTCGGATTCGAAAATAAGAAGCCAATATATATTGTAAAGATACAAAAAGAAACAAGTTGGATGATTAGTGTTAGGGTTGTAATAACCCAATCAAGGGTGGAATCCCCTTGGGTGCAAAATGGAACATTTTGCTTCAATCTTACTCCATGGAAGGAGGACACGTAGAGGAGAAGGAAAAGCTGGACGCCTGGACCACGTGCACACGTGGAGGAGAAGCAAAGGCTAGATGCCTGGACCACGTGCAAAGCGCCAGTCAAAAATTTCAGTGGGAAAATTCGTCGGGATTTCAAAAGTTTCGGTGGGATTTCAAAAATTTCATGAAATATCGCGATATATCGGGAGTTTCGGACGAGAAATTCTTGGGAGGGAAAAATATATTTTGCCGAAATTATCGATTTTTTCTTCCTTGGTGTTAACTATCATTTTGGTCGCTTCATGCACCTTTTCATTTTAGTACTTTTTGAAGAGTTAAGTTTCATTTCCTTTGGTTGACTGTATTGTCATTTTCTTTTAATTAACGTCGATGAATTTTCACACATCTTCCGGTCCATCCTTCGTTTATTTGAAAAAGAAGTTGATAAAGAACAGTTTAGTCCAGTCAAAAAAATATTTGTTGCTGCAAGTCTGCAAATTGTGGATCAAAGACAAAGATGTTATGCTGCATTATACTTCTGCTATATTATTAAGAATCCGACTTCGGTTAGAAAAGCTGGTTACCTTAAGGTGACCACAACCAATGAACATGGAACACTTGTCAATTTTAAAAGGTTTTGCTACAATTTAAGGACATAACATAGGGGTTTTGGGTATTTGACATGTTTTTTTATAATTATTGTTGACACTTGTCCATTTCTCATTGGTGTTTGTCATTCATAAGTGACCATAGCTGGTCACCTAAGTTATTTTCTATTATTAAAGTGATAAACGGTTCAATTCTGTTTAGTGAGTAGATGTACGTACATTGAATATAGATAGGACGAGAGAGCTGCAGGAAAATATTAAGGCCAAAGAACAAAGTCTAGAAGATTAATTATTATTTCAAGAGTGCTAATTGGGAATGTTACTGGTTCTAAACATAACATAAAAAGTTACCAAATCCATGTACACAACAATCCTTAACCAAATCCTTAGGCAAAATCTATCAACAGGATCGGATGTGGGATGAAGATTGTGTGCGCGTGACAGGCTGACAGCATGAGAGTGCATTTATATATAACACACAGGAACACATGATAACAAATTTTCAACGGTGACAACTGTAGACATATAAAATTTAACGTGGCTCGTGAGTCAACAAAATTGGAAAGCTGTCGGAAATAACACGTGGCAACGTGGAAATGATCGGCCGACAACAAAACCTTAAATCCCGATTGAAATCAATTACCAAGTGTCGATTGATGATGTGACTTCGTTAGGCAAAATAGACTTCGCCAAGCAAAATAGACTTCGCCAGACGAACAGGACTTCGCCAGGCGAAATGACTTCGCAAGGCGAACAAGACTTCGCTAGGCGAACAGGACTTCGCGAGGCGACATAGACTTCGCAAGGCAAACAAGACTTCGCCAGGCGAACAAGACTTCCTGAGGCGAGATAGACTTCGCAAGGCGAACAAGACTTCGCCAGGCGAACAGGACTTCGCCAGGCGACATAGACTTCGCAAGACGAAATGGACTTCGCAAGACGAAATGGACTTCGCGAGGCGAACTAGGCTTGGCGAGGTGAAATTGACTCCGCGAGGCGAAATGGACTCCGCACGCGTAGATTTACATGAAAGCGAGGCGAGATGGTTCCACGCGCGTAGATTAACATAAAGGCGAGGCGAGATGGCCCCGCGTAAGGGGAACCTCGCGAAGGAGCTAGACGACAGAGTTCTCATGTCCAAGAGAAGTCATCCGCGAAGTGGGATTAGAAATCACCGCTTGCTTGGAAATCAAGCTTCCTCGCGGGATACCTTCCATATCCGCGAGATAGCGTAAGGATCTTGCTCAAAACAGGACATTCAATCCAAAGCGATCTGGGCATATCTAAATCTCAAGATATGATTGATTTGATTATGTTAAAATCGGCAAGTAAATCAGTCAAGATTCATTGATTCAATTAAGGAAATATTATTGATTCAGAATCTTCATTACATGCCTTAAGTGGAGGCATGCTAACACTATAAATACCCCCTCTCATACCAAGAGGAGGGAGTATAAAAGAAGACAACTAACTAGAGAGAGAGAAATCTCTCCGCGAGCTTAGAAGTCTCCCCTAAACCCTTGAAGAACTATCAAGCTCCCCAGATAGCCAGTTCTTCACTAAATCCTTGAAGAACTATCAAGCTCCCCAGATAGCCAGTTCTTCACTAAACCCAAATCCAAATCCCAAATACCCGTTACGTGATCAACCCGCGTAACCCTCAAGAACAAGTGCTTGTCACCCTTGAGTTAAACCTATATTCGGAGATAGAATCAGAGGAATTCACAAAGATTGTAACTTGCATTCGCATTTGATTAAATTAAATTATTCTTTGTACACGTGTTGTTCTGTTATTTGTTGCAGATATTTTCGTGTTTACAAAAGTGGCACGCCCAGTGGGACAACTTTGCCTCTCATCTCCTTCTCCGCAAGCAAGCTCAAATCCGTTCGAAGTAATGGCCTCCAAGAGCACTCAAGCCATCTCGACGAAGAAGTCTAAACCAACGACCGCAAGGTCAAACAGCGAGCCCTCTGGTCATGTCACCCGTAGCATGGCGAGGAATCAACCCATAACATTCATGGCTTTGCCTTCCAACCCTCGCGAACCAGTCATCACCTTGGCGAATCTCGCGGACAAGCATGCCTCGCGAAGTGGAGTCAAGCGCGCCTCGCGAAGTGAAGAGAAGGAAACTCCAAACAAATCAAGGGAGTGATCATTCTCACCTGCCACGGATGATGAATCAAGCACGGCTTCATACAATGGAAGTCCAAATGGTGATGAAGACAACACGTATGGCATGCCAGTGGATTATTCATCACAACCTATCCCCATGCAAGTCATGGTGACAGGCGCATCCACCATTGAAGAGCAAATAGCCAATCTGATGGGAGCGGTTGAGAAGCTCACCAAAATGGTGGAAGAAAAAGACATGCAGATCGCCGAGCTCTACAGCAGGCTTGAAAGTCAAGATGAAGAAAAGAAGCACAAAGTAGGCGAGAGCTCCAAGAACGATGACAAAGACGATGATGGCTCGCTTGGATCTATGTCCTTTCAGCAGTTACAAGACATCATCACCAACTCCATCAGAGCTCAATATGGAGGTGCTTCTCGTGATTCTCTCACCTATTCCAAACCCTACACCAAAAGAATCAATGGACTAAGGATGCCGTTGGGATACCAGCCGCCAAAGTTCCAGCAATTCGAAGGGAAGGGCAATCCAAAGCAACATGTTGCTCACTTCATTGAAACCTGCAATAATGCCGGGACAGAAGGTGACCACCTTGTCAAGCAATTCGTCCGCTCGTTGAAAGGCAATCCCTTTGAATGGTACACGGACTTAGAGCCCGAGTCCATCGACAGTTGGGACCAAATGGAACGTGAATTCTTAAACCGCTTCTACAGTACAAGGCGAACAGTGGGCATGATGGAACTCACCAACACAAAACAATGGAGAGATGAACCAACGATTGACTTCATCAACAGGTGGCGCTCGCTCAGCCTCGATTGTAAAGACCGCTTGTCGGAGACGTCTGCGGTAGAGATGTGCATCCAAGGCATGCATTTTGATTTGTTGTACATTCTCCAAGGTATCAAGCCTCGATCCTTTGAAGAACTAGCTACGGGAGCCCATGATATGGAGTTGAGCATAGCTAGCCACAAGGGTAAGAATGAGTTTGTCAATGATCAACGAAAAGACAAAGCTTTCAGCAGCAAAGTTGACACGGTCGTGAAAAGATCTACAAAGGAGTCGATGACTGTAAGTGTTGCTCCAATCAAAATCTCCACACGAGACAAGAAGGAGGTTAAGAGAGTAGAACCGACTCAAGCCTACGGGAGGAAGAAGCATCCATTGACTGAGTGGGAGCAAAAGACTTATCCATTCCCAGATTCTGACGTGGCAGGGATGTTGGAAGATTTGCTTGAAAACAAGGTGATAGAACTTCCAGAGTGCAAACGTCTAGAAGAAATGCATCGGGTCAATGATCTGAAGTATTGCAAGTTTCATCGCCTCGTCAGCCACCCAGTTGAGAAGTGCTTTGTTTTGAAGGATTTGATCATGAAGCTCGCCAAACAAGGAAAAATCGAGCTGCATGTCGATGAAGTTGCTGCGGTCAATTGCACTACCATTTCATTTGGGTCTTTTGAACCGGTTCAAGTACCTTCCATGCCAATGAAGGCGCCATGCCATTACTTGAAAGAGACGGGCAATGATAAAAAGTTAGAAGGAGTGAAGCCAATCCAGCAAATAAACCTCGCTCCTAAAGCCGCCCCATGCGATGATGGGGAGGTATGGATACTTGTCACTCGACGAAGAGCGCGCAAAGGTGTGTTGTCAAGTCCACCACTCTCACAGCCAGATCATAAACGACCACATGGGAGTCGTCAATGCCTCGTGAGAAATAAGACAAGGTGTATAAAGGAGAAATTCGCTCCTTGTGTACAAAAGTCCCTCAATCAAAACTCGCCAGCAAGATGCGTGCCTAAGATGCGAATGAGTTTGAGAGCTAATTCAATGACAACCAATTTTGAAGGTGGTTCCAAAGATGCTGAGAAAGTTGAAGAAACTAAAGTGCTGTGACAATTGGAAGATTTGCCTTTAAAATTTAGCCTCTCTAACCTGTCGCAACTTTCCAAATCGGAGAGACGTGCGTTGGTCCAGTTGTTGCTTGATGAAGGCCAGCATTCTTCGAACATCAATGAGTGTGCGACATGAGTAGCGTGTTGTGACGCCATTCACTTCACGGATGAAGATTTGCAATTGGGTTCAAAACCACACAATCAACCTCTTTTTGTGACAGGTTACATGCGAGAGCAAAAGTTAGACCGCATGCTTGTAGATGGAGGGTCTACTGTGAACATTATGCCAAAATCAACAATGTCTTGACTCGGCATCAATATCGACGAATTATCTAAAAGTCGTCTCATGATCCAGGGTTTTAACCAAGGAGAGCAAAAAGCGATAGGCATGATTCGACTAGACATGGTTATTGGCGAATTGGAGTCACACACTTTGTTCCACGTGATCGATGCAAAGGCTTCATACAACATATTGTTGGGGCGACCATGGATTCATGAAAATGATATCGTGCCTTCAACTCTGCATCAATGCTTCAAGTTCTACCGCGGAGGCATGAAAAAGGTGATAGGTGATACCAAGCCATTCACCGAAGCTGAGTCTTACTACGCAGATTACAAGTTCTATTCAGATGAGGAATTGGTAATAGAAGTTCTTCCAGTCAAAGTACCCTCAACAGGGATGGCTACAACGGCAACAAGGACAGAAGTTGAAGTAAACGGCAAGGGAAATGAAGAGTCACACAAGCCTCCATCCAAAACTGTGACATCAGACAAGTCTAGTCCAATTGTCCCGATTCTTCGATATGTGCCAAAGTCCAAGAGCAAGGAAGGAGAGTCTCTGTTTGCGGGAACAAAGCGGCAAGTGAGTCCTCCAAAGTTGAGTGAAGAGGACATAAAATTATTGAAGGAAGCATCAATATTGCCATTGACAAATTTAAACGACCAAACTCCTACCAAGCAACCATTGAAGGGATTTGTCAAACCAATCCGAGGAAGGGTAGAGCACGGACCTTTACCCGAGAAAAGAACAAATGAAGGGTTTGACCCCAATGCTTACAAATTGTTGGCAAAGGCTGGATTCAACTTCGGTTAGTCAAGTAAAGAGGATGATCACGTTGTCAGCAAGAAAGCACATGAGCTCAATGAGTCTCAAAAGAAGTTGAGAGAACAGGGAAAAACAAGTGATTCGGTTAAAACGGGTCTTGGTTTTGTCCCAAGCAAGCCAGTCAAAATCTCAGGCAGAAGGAAAGTGGAGAAGGCAAACATGCAATACATAAGCGTCGAAGAAGTAGAAGATGAGATTCCATGAATCCAATCTGTTTCTCGCACTTCAGCGTTCGATCGCATGTGCCCAAGTTCTCAAAGTACTTCTACTAAATCAACAGGTAGAGTTTCGGTGTTTGAACGGGTTGAAAAGTTAACAAATCGAAGCTCCATCTTCAATCATCTTGACTCCGCAGCTACACGAACTTCTGTGTTCAAAAGGTTGTCATCGTCAAATGAAGAAAATAAACAAATAAAGCCAACTCCTCGAAAGTCAGCACTTGAAAGGATCCAAGCTCCTAAAGAACAACAAGATAGAAAAAGAAAAGAAGTTGACCAATCGAAAAATAAAGAAATCCAAAGTCTCATCCCATCACGCATGAAAAGACGTTGTGTGCTAGAGGTGAATTCGACCGACCAACTTAAAGTGAGGCAACATACCTTTATACTCACTGGTCAAGATAAAGAAGGTGATGATGCTAGCGGCGAGGAGGATGATGTTATTCAATGTGCTTATCACATCACGGTAGCAGAGGTGGAAGTGTATGAAGAGGATGACCATGAAGGCTTCGAATATGAAGTAGAGGTAGCTCCTCCAGAGCTTGAAGATGGGGTGAAATCTACGGTCGATGAACTTAAGAAACTCAATCTGGGGACAGAAGAAGACCCAAGACCGATATTTGTAAGCGCGTCGTTAAGCTCCCAAGAGGAGAAGGAGTACTATGACTTGTTGCTTGAATACAGGGACGTCTTCGCTTGGACCTACACAGAAATGCCTGGTCTTGACCCTAAAGTAGCAGTTCATCGATTAGCTGTTAAACCGGAGGCTCGACCCATCAAACAGCTAACACGACGTTTTCAAACAGAGGTTCAAACTCAAATTGAAGAAGAGGTTGACAAGTTGATCGCTGCAGGCTTCATCAGAGAAGTCCAATATCCTAGGTGGATCGCAAACATTGTCCCAGTTGAAAAGAAGAATGGACAAATGCGTGTGGCGCAAGAAGACGAGGAGTTAACTGCATTTCACACTCCCAAAGGCATTTACTGTTACAAAGTCATGCCATTTGGATTAAAGAATGCCGGTGTAACATACCATCGTGCCATGCAGAAAGTCTTTGGAGACATGCTTCACAAGTACTGTCAAGACCCACCCCGAATTTCACCCTGAAACCCGAGGTAAGTCCTGCGGGGACCACCTCCAAGGAAAATTTACCGAAGGACTAGGCAAACCTCCCTTGAAAATGGACAACCCTAACCCGGAAAAATATAGAACACCCTCTTAACCCAAAATATTAAACTTCACTTTAATCCAAATACTGAATAAAATAATACACAATTATTTTTTCAAAAATATTCAGAGCTACTACAAGAAAGACAACAGAAGCTGATAGAAATCCTAGTGGGTTTAAACAAATGACCTACTGGCAAACAGTAGTGGAAAAGTGGGTGACTATGCCTCGGCGCCTCCTTCTAGACCCCACCCGAACTCTGCAGACTGGGAGATTAAAACGAAGGAAAAACCCAGGGGAAAATATTTAATCACGTCAGGGTGAGTGGACAAAATAATTCCGACAAGTAATAATATTTCCCCAAGAAAAACTATCAAGGACACGACTAGCTCTGGCTAGTCTCCAAATCTTAAACAATACAGCCTCTCAGGCTAAATTATATAATTATATCAGTATGTATTCACACCCGTCTACTCCATGTATGCTATCTATGAATAAGCTTGAAGGTAGATAGTCATACCAGGCTAGGACGCTCGCGTCTAACGCGCACGTCACCCCATAGTGGCATTTTTCCTCAGTATGGGGGTGGGACCGGGTGGTATTTATACGTGTGTACTCCCTGTACGAATTCTATGAATGAATCTAAAAACATAAAATGAACTCGGAAAGTAGAAAGTCGTACAGGCCTAGGACGCTGGCGTCTAACGCTCACGTCATCTCATAATGACATTTTTCCTCATTATGAGAGGGGGAACACGTATGGCTAGCTAGCATTCTCTCATATACATACTATATTCATAAACGTTAAATAAAATGGGTAAAATCACGGAAATCCTCAACTCAGGATAAATTCCAACAAAGGAAAATATTCAACAACAAAACATTATTTAAAAACAAAGGTCCACTCACAACTTAGGCCTAAGCCTGACGTCGGCCGGAGGTCTCCTCTGCTCGAGCCTCCTCGTGTCCTGTTCCAATACATAAATAATTCCTTAAATAAAATCCCAACGTTCAAAGAAAATAGGCATAATTAAATATGAGCTTCTCGCGCTCAACCATGGCTATCGTCCTAAATCTTAACTTCGCTGCCCACCATAAATCTCCAAAAAAAACCGACATCCTCAAAATCACCTTCCAACGTCCTAATCATCAAAAATAATCCAATGGCCGGATTTTAACTTATTAATCCGCCAAAAATACCAAACTTAACAAATTCCAAAACCTATCCAAAACTCCTCCAAAAATTCTAAAACTCATTCCATTAAACTCCTTATAATATTCTCCACCAAAAACATTTTCTCGGCGGCGGCCGGCGACCAACTCCGGCGACCTGCAATTGCTACCAAAATTTACCAGCACCTTCCTCTCAACCTCCTCTACAACATTCCTAACTACCACAAACTCCAATTCTAAGCCTAACCATGTCAATTGAACACAAACACACAATAAAGCCCTAGAATTTCAAATACCGATTTCTCCTTACCTAGCTCGAGATGGAAGGAGCCCTTTGGAGGGATTGAAGCACGGGAGGAGGGCTTCCTTTTGAGCCAAGGCTCGCCGGATATGGCGGCCGGAGGAAGGAGTTCCGGCAAAAAGAAGTTTCCGGCAGCCGGGGCTTTCGGCGTCGATTCCTCCTTCATGGCGGCGCTAGGGAGGCTGCCACCGGTCTAGAATTGTAGCTGGGTTGGAGACCAATCGTTTGGGACCGGTGCGGCGGTCTGGCGCGGCAGGACGACGGCGGACGGGCGGTCGGAAGATCCGGCAGGGAGGAGGAAACGGGAGGGCTCGGGGAAGAGAAAACCGGGAGGAAAAGAGAGAAAGAAAAAAGAAAAATGGGTTGGGCTCGGCCCAGCCGATCCAACACCATATTTAACCCACAATTCCAAAAATTCAACACCCAAAAATAATACCCCAATAAAAATTACCTTTTACTAGCTAAAATTTACCATTTTTACCGTCGTCACATTTTCTTCCTTCGAATAATTCTTTCGAAATATTCGTCCCTCAACACACCTCTAGGGACTTTAGGACTATAAATTCAATGACAAAGACGGTAAAATTCTTATTACCACAATGCTAGTAATTAAGGTAAAATTTATGAGTCGGGGCGTGACAAGTACGTTGAATGCTATGTTGATGATTTGGTTGTCAAGTCAAGAAAAAAGAGTAATCACTTGCAAGACTTACGAAAAGTGTTCGATAGGTTACGCGAGTACCAACTCAAAATGAACCCATTGAAGTGCGCTTTTGGTGTGAGTTTAGGCAAGTTCCTTGGATTCATTGTGAAGCATCGGGGCATTGAAGTAGATCAATCGAAGATTAAGGCCATTCAAGAAATGCCGGAGCCAACAAGTTTAAAAGAATTGAGAAGCCTTCAAGGAAAACTCGCGTTTATCAGGCGGTTCATCTCAAACCTTGCAGGTCGATGTTAACCTTTTAGTCGACTCATGAAGAAGAATGTGCCTTTCGTGTGGGATGAAGCATGTCACAATGCTTTCGAAAGAATTAAAAAGTACTTGGCCAACGCTTCGGTGTTGGGTGCACCCATTCCTGGGAAGCCTCTTACCCTTTACATTGCAGCTCAAGAAAGATCACTTGGAGCACTTCTAGCACAAGAAAACAAGGAAAGAAGGGAGATGGCCTTGTACTATTTAAGTCGAACTCTCACAGGAGCAGAATTAAATTACTCTCCAATAGAGAAGACATGTCTCGCTCTCATCTTTTCCATCCAAAAGTTAAGGCATTATATGCAAGGTTACATGGTGCATTTGGTAGCCCGAGCTGACCCAGTCAAGTTTGTCATGTCTAAACCGGTCCTATCAGGACGAATGACAAAATGGGCTCTGCTCCTCAATCAACATGAAATCGTCTATGTACCTGCCAAGGCGGTCAAAGGCCAAGCTGTGGCTGACTTTCTAGCGGATCACCCAATCCCCGCAGATTGGGAAATTTTAGATGACTTGCCGGATGAAGAAGTCTTTCTTGCAGAAATTCTCCCCACTTGGAAGATGTTCTTTGATGGATCTTCAAGAGTAGGCGGAGCAGGGGCCGGCGTTGTCTTCGTCACCCCACAAAAACAAATATTGCCATATGCCTTCACTCTCGGTGAATTGTGTTCCAACAATGTTGTGGAATACCAAGCTCTCATCATGGGATTGCAAACGGCCTTATAAATGCAAATTGTAAATCTAGAAGTGTACGGGGATTCAAAGTTAGTAATTGATCAACTACTAACTAATTACCAAGTCAGGAAAGAGGATTTGGTTCCTTATTTCCATTTCGCTACACAACTCTTGACGGATTTCAATGTTGTTACACTAGAACATGTGCCAAGGAATGAAAACCAGATGGCGGATGCCTTGGCCAACCTAGCAGCAACTTTGGCCTTATCAAATGATGAAATCGTGGACCTTTCAATTTGCCAACGATGGGTTGTCTCAACAAGGATTGTCCCATTGTGCGAAAATTCCAATGTGGTCTCCGTCTATGTTATTGACGTCGAAGATTGGAGGCATCCTTTGATCGACTACATTGAGCATAATAAATTGCCTAACGATCTAAAACAGCGAACGGATATCAAACGAAGAGCCCCGCGCTTTTTCTACTACAAGGAGACTCTTTATCGACGATCATTTGACGGGTTACTCCTTAGGTGTTTGGGAAAAGAAGAGGCGTCCAAAGCCATGGAAGTGGTCCATTCCGGAATATGTGGAGCTCAGGCCCTAAATTACATTTTCAAGTAAGGCGAATGGGTTACTACTGGCCCACAATGGTCAAGGATTGCATGGAGTACGCACAGAAATGTCAAGCCTGTCAATTCCACGCAAACTTTATCCATCAACCGCCTGAGCTATTGCATCCTACAATCGCTTCACACCCGTTTGATGTATGGGGGATAGATGTTATGGGACCCATAAACCCGAAATCTTCTGGAGGCCACATGTACATTTTGGCAGCCACAGATTCCTTCTCAAAGTGGTCAGAGGCGGTACCGCTTAAAGAGATAAAGAAAGAAACCGTTGTAGACTTCATCAAAACGTGTATCATCCAGCGATATGGTGTGCCATGTTGCATCATTACAGATAACGCCAAGCACTTCTCAAATAGTGCTATGCAAAAACTTAGCGAAAAGTATCACTTCAAGCTACACTTTTCGTCGATGTACAATGCACCAGCTAATGGTTTGGCGGAGGCATTTAATAAAACGCTCTGCAACATCTTGAAGAAGACCGTCAGCAAGTCACAAAGAGACTGGCATGAGAAGATGGGCGAAGCATTATGGGTATATAGAACGACATACCGAACTGCCACAAATGCCACACCTTATTCTCTTGTGTATGGTGTTGAAGCCGTTTTGCCATTAGAGAAGCAAATTCCCTCATTGAGGATTGCTTTGCAAGAAGGCCTCACAAATGAAGAAAATATCAAGCTACGACTTCAAGAGTTGGAAGCTTTAGACGAGAAAAGGCTCGATGCGCAACAACATTTAGAATGCTACCAAGCCCGAATGTCGCGTGCATTCAACAAAGGAGTTCGGCCTCGATCCTTTCAAATCGGTGACTTGGTCCTTGCTGTACGCAGACCCATCATCATGACACACAAGACCGGTCCCAAGTTCAAATCAAAGTGGGATGGCCCTTATGTCGTCAGCGAAGTCTACACCAACGGAGCTTATAAAATCGTGGCTGAAGACGGTTTGAGAATTGGCCCAATCAACGGCAAGTTCTTGAAGAAATACTATGCTTGAAACAAGTAAAGACCGCTCCTTGTCTGCACGAGCTTAAACTGCAAATGACAAAAACGCTCCTAGCCTGCATGAGCCTAAACTGCACAAGGCACCCAAAAAAAAATCTCAAAAAAAAAAGGTTCTAAATCCTCATCCTTGAACTACGTTATGACTTGATTCTTTCTTTGGAAGGATACGTAGGCAGCTTGAGAATTTTATTCTTAAGTTCAGTCACATAAAAAAAAAACTCTTTTTTTTATTGCATAATGAGTTCTATTGTCAAAATGACTTATTACATGCGCAAAACAAAAAGAGAATAAATCATAAGTTACTAAACAATGATGGGCCCTTCACGTCCAAGATAGGCCTTTGAAGCTGTTGCGTTGCTTTTCAAAATCATCTCGGAACCTCTTTGCTTCCTCAAGTTCTTCAGCAGTCAATTCTGGAGTCTCTTTGATTTGGATTTTCTGCTTCTCTAAATCGGCAAGCCTTTTGTCATGAAGTAGAAGGCTCACATCTAGGGAGGCTATTTTCTGCTCTAACTTCTGTTGCTCTTCTTTCAAGTTATCCAAGGACTCAATCATAGTTTGACGTTGACCAAAGTCAGTTTGACGAAGTTCGACCGACTTTGCAATTTCAGCCTCCATATAAGGCAAACGTTGATCACATGTGCTTGGAGTAGCTTTATGCGTGCATACAAGCCTTGCCGTGTTATACTGAGTAGCACAAGTCATCAAGCTTTCTACCTTGTCTTTTACTGGCGAAGGATCAAACCCATAGCACTTAAGTTCGGCCACCATCTCGCCAAGGTCTTTCTTTTTAGAAAGAATGGTTCTTGATGAGTGCTTCGTGATGACGTCTTCAATTTGTTCACAAATTAGAGTGGTAGCCTGCATACGAATCTTTTGGAGCCCTTGGTTAGTGTCCATAACATCAACTTCACCGCGGGTGACTTCGGAGAATGCCATATTGCTTAAATGCCTCGGAGGATTCACCGAAATATCTTCAAGATTAACTTGTTGCGAGTCGTTTTGTTTGCATGCATCGTCTTCGTGAAAAGAGTCGGTCTTCATTGGTTCTGTTGAAAGGAGGCAAACCTCTTTCGAACAAGCTTCATCCTCAAAAGGTGGGAGTCTTTCTAGCTGAAAACAAGAAGGTAAAGAAAATGAGTTCAGATCATGCATATAATGTAAGAAAAAAATAATACATGGTGATGGTGGCGAACATACCTCGACATGATTTGGAGTTTGTTTCGAGGGACCAGGAACTTCGCCAAGAAAATTTCTATTAAGGAGAAACTCATCGTCAGGATTGAAATAAACGGAGCCAAGGTCGAGTTCAATCCTTCGACGCTTCAAGTTCACGTCCCTGGAACTGTTACTACTCCCACTAAGTCTTTTTGCTTGAGTTTTTGTCCCCTTCAACTTAAGGTGACTCTAGGCGAGATGATGATCAGATGAGTCCCCATGACCTTCTAAAGTTTGGAGCGGTTCATTCAAAGAGTTTCTATTTGGGGGCAACGCCTTGGTAGAAGATGCGTGAAGATTATTGTCAAGTTCAATCTCGCGGTGAACCACTCTCTAGCAAGATGGCATCTCGCGAGGAACCACTCTCTGGCGAAATGGCATCTCGAGGGGAACTACTTCCTGCAGAAATGGTATCTCGCGGGGAACCACTTTCTGGCGGGGCGGTACCACGCGAGCAACAACCTTGTCTTCTTTCGTTTTTAAAGGCTTGTGCGGTGACCCAAGCATTGTTGCTGTAGTCATCTTGGGCATGGAAAGATACACCTTGGACCACCATTCAACATAATCACGAGTCACCATGTACTCTGTTAGAACGCTCTCAGGAGGCAACGTCACTGTGCTCCCTGTCTCACGTTAGGTAAAGCTTTCCCAATGCCAGTACGTCAAGGATAATGCGCCCGTCCGAATGTCTTTTTGAAGACTTCCTGGAACATCTTGAACATAGCCAAACTGACGGCTGAAACGGTAAGGACTGTAGGGTTGAACGACTCGCCGATTGTCCTGTCTAAGAGTAAGAAATTCAGATCGAAGGCAGGTGAGGTAGACAATGTCTGAACGTTTAACATTCACACGGTCAACGATCACTCTACGTTCTCTAGGGACTATGGCTAGGATGTCCATCCCCACATTACCACACTCGTTGAATAAAGAACGAGCTTGTGCGTCTCCAAAGTGCTTGGCCGAAAATGCCCCTGAAAAGTGAACCATGCGCAGTTTAAAGTTGTCAGGAAGAGGAGAATAAAAATGGGTGCCGAAGTACTCTGCCAACCACGTATACACGTAGTGAAAGGGTAAAGTGGCCGAACAGTTCCCCGGGTCTTTAGAGGCAGAAATCTCATTCAAGCCTTGATAAATATTGGCCAACACAGGTACAGCTAGACAAAATTGATAGCCTTGGGACATTTTGCTGGCAACTTTAAACACGCTAGGTCGGATCAAGCCTGTGTCGTCCATAGGAAAGACGAATAGACACAAGCAGCACGCGTAAAATGTCGCCAAGTAAGTAGACTCCATGTCTTCATCATCCACTCCCAAGTCATCGAACGGTGCGGAGTCGTCATCAGTCCGGGCTTGAACCTCGTGGATTTCACCAGACGGGTTGTACGCGTTCTGAGGTGCATCTTTCTTGTTCCGTACACTTTTGGCGGGCGGTCTCTTGTATCTCAAACTTCCTTTGTACCAGTATTGTATCCACGACGCGATCTTCACTTTTTGCCCTTTATTGTCCTTGCAAAGCTTGTGGTACGCAAGAAATAAAAACCTGCAACTCTTGGGAATGATTGGCTCACCACCTTTACCCTTGACTGAAAATTCTTCGATGGATAGAACAACTTCGTCGTAGAACCTCCCAGTTATGGGCAAACCACAAATATATGTCAAATCCCTCAAAGAAATAGACATCTCGCCACACGATGTGTGAAGAGTATTCGTGTTAGGGCACCAATACTCACAGAAGGCCCGCATCACAGGTACAACACGATCATAGCTGAAGAGCTATGCAAACACCGCTTGGTAGAGGCCGGCTTTGTGGATGAGATCTCCGCTTCGGCTTAAGATGTCTTCTAACCAGTCCCAGTAATGTTCCGTGTAGGAGAAGGCTCCGTTGGCACGAAACCCTCTCCATTGCACTGAACCATTGCACGTACGGTCGCTGAGAAGCACGAACGGTGTTTGAAGAACATTATGGTCATGATGGGCAGATTTCAACATCCATACATCTGCGCTTCGCTTCTCACTAGTGGACTTGGCTGATTGAAAGGTGGCCAACTGACGTGATTATTGGAAAGACCACCGAGGAATATGACCTAAACCATTGTACGAGGGAGGCTCGAGGGCGCGCGGCCCAGTCAATGAAGGATAGGTACACAAGGTGGTGCCATCGCTTTGAACGTTGTTAGTATCTTCAAGGATAGTGATCGTGCTTTTCTTGAAACTTTTGAAAGTTGCCATGCGAAGTAATGTACGTCTACACAAAAAAATTTGACTTGTCAAAATTTTTTTTGTGCTTCGCTGCCTTAAAACCTCTGCTGCACCTCGCTGCCTTAAGATCCTGCTGCACCTCGCTGCCTTAAGATACTGCTACACCTCGCCGAGTAAGGTTTCTGCTTGTTACTGACAACTCAGAAATACCTCGCGACCTACACATACAAGATTAAAAAAAAAAGAGAGGGGTCAGCCAATTATATGACTCTGCGCCATAGCAATCAAATCAAAAGGAGGGAGAGTATACCGCTGATCTCACAGCGAGATGGTTGTAACTTTGTGATGAATAATGTTCAACCGGAAGCTCTAATTTATAGTGCAGTCTTTCCCCATTGAAACTGGAAAAGTATGGAGAATCAAGCAAATCAAGAAAGAAATACATCAAAGGTTTCTGCCCACTACTTGGTCTTTCGGTTCTGTCACATAGCTATCCTTTTTTCGAGCCAATTCTGGAGCTAAGCAGTCCTTCAGCTCTATCACTACCTGACTCATGGTTGGCCTGTTGTTGGAATTTGAAGACACACATGCTATAGCTGTTTCAACAGCTTTCCACACATAATTAATTAGTATCAAAGTTGCATTTTAGCCTCGAATCTATGATACTTGTAATGTCTCCTTTTTCAACCATGAAACTAACCCATTGAGAAATGTGAATTTTTTCATGTGTCTTTGATAACACAGCTCTACTTGTGATTATCTCCAACAGCACAATCCCAAAGCTATAAACATCACTTTTTTCATTTAACAAGTTTGATAGGTAGTACCTGCAAGCCAAACCATGCAACTCAAGTCACATCTTTTCAGAAAGATTTTCTTTACTAACTGAAAAACAAACCTACTTACTCAGGGTCAAGGTAGCCAGGAGTTCCAGCGACACGTATCCATTGACGAGTCCCATCCTCAGCAGGAAAAATTCTGGACAGGCCAAAATCTGATAGTTTGGCTTGAAAGTTTTCGTTCAACAAGATATTTGTAGATTTCACATCTCTGTGAATTATAGGAGGTCTGGAACCATAGTGCAGATACTCCGGTCCTTTATTTATAAAAATTCCACATCAGATCTTACAAATTAGAAAGAGAGAGAGAGAGAGAGGCTATGATGGGATTATAAAATTTCAATTTGCTGACCCTGTGCTGCATCAATTGCGATTCGAAGTCTGTGATGGGATTACAATCTGTTTAGGGATTGGTAAACATTTTTCTTTGTTCTGTACCACTTGGGTTTGCATAATTGCATATGTTCTGTGTTTCTTCTGTTTCTTCTCTGTTTTAAGCTCTGCTTCCTAAGGCTTTTTCTTTCTTTCTTTGTGAACAGAAAAAAAAATTGATGTTGTAGAAAATAAAGCATTGAATTCGCCAAATATTTAGACGTTGTTGGCATAAGATTTTCTGAGGGGAGTTGTTAGTGATGTTGGCAATCCTTTTAGTGATCAAAACACTGAACATGATGCGGTGCATATCCTGCACGGTCGAAGATAGAGCTCAAGTGAAGAATGAAGACCTAGACATATCTCAGGTAGTTCATGCCTATGCATTTCATTCTTTTCACTGATGATGGCAGCTCTGCCTGCCATCCTAGAATGGATGATACCCATGTTGTATCTATTCCATTTTTGGGTGTGTCGTTGTGCTTTTCAAATGTCTTTGCCTCCATTTTAAGTGTTTGAATTTCAAATACCTTTTAGCAAAACATTTGTCGTAAGCTCCAAGTCAGTCTAGGGTGGTGTGGCAAACTAACCCGTGACCACATGACTAGAGCCTCATTGAGTCCAGTTGGGTTTCTGTGATACACAAACCAAAGTCAGCAGCCAGCCCATGTGATGCACAGCCCAGGCTATCAGCTGTCCTAAGTGTCCTCTTAGGAAAAGTGGTTTTGTAGAGTCTTTATGCTTGACTTAATCTGATCTAGTTTTCCCAAAACCTTTTGTCTTATCCTTTTGGCTTTAGTTAGGAAAGTCTATACTCAGCTTTTGTCTTGTGAATGGAGGGATCCCTAGGGTCCTATCTGTCCTAGTATTTCAGACAAGCAGCTAGAGTCCAAAAGAATCTTGCTAATGTGGCAAACGTGCTTGCTTCCTTACAGCTGTGCACTTTGCCTATAAATAGAGAGCAAGACCTCTCTTGCTCTTTGGTTGTTCTATTTTGTGTGTTGAGAATTGTCTTGTTTTTACTCTCTCACACTTGTGTCTTTTGTACACTTACATATTGCTCATTTGCTCTAAGTCTTCTCTGTGATTGTAAACCTTAGAGCCGAGCACAAAGTTTTCAAAACTCATTCATGTGCATATTGGGTCACTTGAGAATTGTCTAGGTGATGCCACAACCCGTTTGAAGCTAGAATAGAATCAGTGAGTGGTGAGCTGAGTTCTTAGTGAGTAGCTTCTGTATTTGTATGTGTAAAACACTAGAGAGACGTGAGGTTAGTTCAGCAGAGTGCTAGTAGGTAGACTAGGCAGGATGACTAGGTGTTGTGCCATCCTCTGAACTGTAAGTCAATCTTGTAGAAGTCGTTTTAACATACTGGATAAGTTTGTCTCTCAAGAGTCAGAGACACGCAGTTTTTCTCCCTAGGTGCAGGGTTTCTGCGATTAAAAAACGTACTGGTGTTATATCTTTCTTTACAGTACTTGTTTATTTATTTGTCAACAATCGACTCACTGCGACAGGATAGCCAAATCTTTGCTATCTTTGTTAGTAGGATTTTGAGCGAAAAACTTGTCAAGGCCTATTCACCCCGCCCCCCCCCCTCTAGGACCTTCAGACGTACTCTTTGACCCTATCTCGGTGGTAAAATTCAATGATATCATTTCAAGGGCATCATTTGGAATCACTATCACATATCTGCTTTGTATAAGCCAATTCTGTTGGCAAAAGGTTATTTAGGACTTGCAGTACCTAACTCATGGTTGCCTTTGTGTTGAACTTGAAGATACATGCTATTTCAAGAGCTTTCAATACAGATATATACAAGGCCCTTCCAATGAGGGATCCTTTTTTTTGTTCATTTCTAAGGATAACAACTTACCATTAGATCTGTTTTTTAATGATCTTGGATGACTGAGATTAAATAATAAATTCAATACTTTCTGACAAACCTAAACCGTTCAATATTATTAAAAATAAATCAAAGTTTTAATATTTCTCAGTTCACTTAATATTGGATGGAATATATATATATATATATATATATATATATATATATAAATCAGTTCCTACAGAACGAAGCTTCACTCTGAAATTAAAGTGTGAAGTTCCTTATTTGACTCACATTTTCGTCATATTTTCACATCTCCACCGTTCAGTTTGTAGAACCTAATACATAGATCACTTCTGTAAAGTTTCATCTAATTTGATGAACGTTTGGGTTTTCATAATCGTTGTTTACACAAACAGTTCTGGTTAGACAAATTTATGGTCCGTTCATTGATTTGATCTAATTCAATACCCAAACGATCATCAATCTTGATGAAATTTTGTAGGAATGACCTATACATTAGTATCAATCATCTAAACGATGGAGATGTGAAAATATGACGAAAAAGTAAGTTAAATAAGAAACTTCACTTTAATTTTAGAGCGAAGCTTCGCTCTGGATAGGACAGTTCTATTTAATTTCACACCATTTCACTCAAAAATTCATCCACAAATAAAGGAATATTTACTAAATTAATATAAAACTTTCCAACAATCTGTACTTAGAGCTTTTATAAGATGTGCTATCCATTAATGCTTCATATAACTTGAGTTTGCTACATCAACATAATCAACTCTACTTGCAAATTGAAATGTAAAGTTGCAAAACACGTACTGGGTAAAAATACTGAATCAGGAAATAGGTACGTACCAGGGAGTACCATCATCAACTGAGAAACTTCTTATAAGGATAAAACCGGATATAAGTTTCCATTAGTGATCATGTATTCATAGACGAGCCCTGTGTTAGTTCCAACATTACAGTTCCACCAAAATGAACAACCGACATGTCTAGTGTCTTCCTTACTGTACTTACAATGTATAGTGTCATATAGTAAATACTTAATAGCACCCAGTCACAGAACTCCTAAGTTCGAGTTTAACCTGCAGTTAGCTTAGAACAAGACTCTTTGCTTTAGCGTTCTTAATCAGTAAATTATGAGTGCAGCTATTGGAACCTCTAAATTTGCTCACTTGACCTCCATTTGTTATTAGTTATTGAATGACAATTATCTCCTCTTACATAATGACTATTAAAGACAATAATCATATAAAAAGAAGTATATTTATTCTCTCTAAACTTTCCAATTTGATAATTAATTGATTGTATTTGTTATATATTTTTAATTTTTAATTTACTATTTTCTAAATTTTACTACATATTATAAATTTAATTAGAGCTAAAACTATGATCAATATCGACCATGTGACATAAAATTTTCTACTATCATACATGTTGAAAGCATCTATATACAAGGTGAAGGAATATATATACAAAAAAAAATCGATAATGAAAAATTAAATAACTATTGAAATAATTTAATGATGTACATAAAATAGAGGGAAAAAAAGAACATACATAGTATACAATTGTTATCCTTGATCGTTGTTTAACACAAGTAAAATAGAAAAGGATAAGCTAATTTATGTTAGAATATTTTCTTGTTGGTAAATATAAGTATAAGTTTTTTTTTTTATCAGATAAACAACTAATATGCTATAATGAGTCTACTGTGAGTTGAACTCACGACCTCTCACTTATAAGGAGAGACGGTACTGGGCTGGTAAATATAAGTTTTTGAAACTCAATACTTTGTGTTATTTGATTTTTAAGAGCAAAATTGATCAAATAATGGAGATTTGGTGACATTCAATGGAAAATAAAAAATATCAAGGAATTGAAGTCGTGAAAGAGGTTTGAATGAAAAAAAAAATCAAAGAATAGAGGTCTTGATGATAGCATGCAAACAGAAAAAAAAAATTAAAAGAATGAGAGGTCTAGAGAATAAATAAGAGATATAATGAGTAAATTATCAAGACATGTGAATAACATACCTAACGTTATTTTAGAAATTTGAAAGGAGATCTAGTGAGCAAATGTTTGTAGTTAAAATTTAAGGGTGTTGCTAAATGTACCCAACAAATTACTATGTAGACCAAACAGTGAAAATTTTGCCACCAATCTTCCAATATTACTCTCTCATTTTAATTTATTAAAATAAAATACAAAACTAACTCTTTGTAAAATTAACAAAGTATGGTGATATGGCCTAGTTCTCCTCTTTCTCCGTCGGGTCCTCTTCTTTGGTTTCACCCATAATCTGATATTGAATCTGTAGGACCTCCATCTCCATGTTATTCATAAAATTTAGAAATGACTCATCAATTATGTATATATTTAATTCATCCTCTTATAAGAGACATGAGATCATAAAAATCTTAGATGGTTGTAACCACGTACTTCTTCAAAGAGAACAAAACCCAGAAATGTTGCAACAAGATGGTTTCTCCTCATAAATTATAGTGTTAATTAACTACTCAATATATGATGAAAGAAGGGGGATTGAACAAGGAGGAGAATAGAATCAATAGATCGAACTGGCAAAACAAATAGTGGGGATTGAAGATGGAAGTGGAAGAACTCTACACGTAGAAAATTTGGTTTTCGTTTTTACTTTTGTTTAACAAAGAGTATTCTTATTATCTAAATGAGAGGGTAATATTGGAAGATTGGTGGCAAATTTTCACTGCTGGGTCTACATAGCAATTTGTTGGGTACATTTAAAAGCACTCAAATTTAAAAAGAGATGTAAAGAGCATAAAAGGTATACTGAGTAAATTTGAAGGTCTCAATAGTCGCACTCATAATTTATATATGAAAAACACTATGGCATTAATAATATATATATATATATATACAGGGCCCTTCCACTAAGGGATCCCTTTTTTTTTGTTTATATGAGGGATGGAGGATTACACCAACTTTTCGATCACAAAATCACATCTCCACTGTTCAATATGTAGTTCTATATGAGTAGATCACTTCTGCAAATTTTCAGAAATTTTGGTAATCGTTAAGGCATTCGAAACTACGATTTATAATTATAAGCATGAACGGTTCATGTTTGGTAGATTTGGTTCGTTTATTGATTTAATCTTGTTCGACACCTTAACGATCACCAAATTGGCTGAAAATTTGCAGAATTTATCTATATATAAAGACCAAGAAACTGAATGGTGGAGATTCAAAAATATAATCGAAAAGTTGGTGTAATCCCCCATCCCTCATATAAACCAAAATAAGGGATCCCTTAGTGGAAGGGCTATATATATATATATATATATATATATATATATATATATATATATATAGACAACTTAATGTTGAAGCGATTTTTGCACATACTATTGAATTGTATGTACGTATTGGCTCAAGTTCATACAATAATGCTAAAGTTTAAAACTGTACTATGGATGATCTGAACATTGTACATCATCCTAAACACTTAAACCAAGACCTGATTCTCCAACTACCATTGCAGCTTAAACGTTTCTTGTTTAACTTCTTCGAAATCCAGTAATGACACAGCTGAGTCTGAAATGTATGAAGTTCGTCCATCTTTAGCAGCATAAAAACCCTTATATTCGGCAGACTTAAAGTAATGCCGCCAACATTTGATGTGAGAATCTCTGCAGCACTGGGGATTTTCTTCTCTTTCCGTTAATGTCTGGTATACAAACTGGAATATTGCAAAAAATTAAGCTATCAATTTCTAAATGTACATATATATATGACAGAACCAAATTATACAATCTAAATCAGTTAGGCTGCGTTTGGGTTTGCGTTTTCGGAGGAAAAGCAGCTTATCCTCACCATTTTCCATACACCGAGCCGTTTGGTTAAATAAAATGAATCCGCGTTTTCTAAGAAACACGTCCGTAAACCGTGAATTTCGTAAGCAGCTACCAGGTTGCTTTTTTATATCTGCGTTATTTGATTGTTAATTGAGAAGCGGTGGACTTAATAAACAATACCAAGATACCTATAATAACCCTGTTAACTGTTAAAATTTACCCACATGTCCTAGTCTTGTTCCTAGCTTAATCTAACATCGCTCTAATCCTTGCCAACATATCGTCGTTGGTGATTCCTCTTTAGATCGAGTTCAGACGTCAAGTTTTCTTCTTTGTGTGATACCCTTAAGAGACACATGTAAATTTAATTTAAGTTTCATTCGTTCGTTCTTTCTTTCCCCTTATCTCTAATTTGAGGGATTGATATGTTTATGATTTCATATGTAGAAACAATTAAGCTACTATTTACAAGATTGTTTTTCTTCTGGTTATCCAATCTTGTTCATGATTTCTGTGGTTCTTCTAATTTTGCTGGAATTATTGTTCAGTCCGGTCCTTCTCGTGTTCGTAATGGTGTTAGATGGATTCCAACTTCTGTGATCAAGGTTTTTCATTTTTTTTTTTGTCAAAAAGGGAATAAAGAAACTTTGTAGGTAGAACTACCAGAAATCCAAAATACAAGGAACAAGTTTGGCATCTTGTGCATATGTCACACCCCAATTTTCGAAGGATAATTTTTCAAAAATTTGGGCATGATATATCTCAAAATATTAAATCCCAAAACGTGTCCAACAAAAAATCTCAAGCAACTAAAACTCATTTGCGGAAATGTAAATATCACACAACCCAACACTGAGTTAAATATTACATTTCCTTGTTTACATAAACTTGAAAATCAAGAAAATGAAAACAATCTCATGACTTTAATACTGTCTACCCAAATATAAAACTATATAGAGTACAACAAAACCAAAGAGAACCCTGCCACTAAGCCTCCGCCTCAACCCTGCTGATCCTCACCTACAGGCCTAACCCCTACACCAAGATTTGGTGCACCGGGCTGTGAACAACAAACCCGGTAAGCTAAAAAGCTCGTATGAGTAACTCTAAAAAATAACACAACACTTCTAACATTCAATTATATCACAAAAGTAATTAGATCAATAATTAAAATCCACAATTTTCAACACACCTACAATGACATGTACTCATGAGTCCTAGATATTAATAAATACCTCTCATGACCTACAACAATAATTTGTGTACCCATGGGTCCCAGATACCATAAGGTATCTCCCATGACCTACACCGACAAACAGATTAGAGCTCTATTCCTAACCGTAACCAATCACCCGGCTAAAGGCTTGGAACCCAGTTTGACTGTCCAATAAAAATCACAAAACAATAATTGCATCATAACCATAACCAATCACCCGATTAAGAGCTTGGAACCCGGTTTGACTATTTAAACGACAATTCACAATATATAACATCATCATCAGCAACACACGATCACATCATATAATTATATCCTTCCCATAGATATATTTATATGAACAATATAGATATTCCACAAGAATAACTTATCAAATATCAATAAAATTATGATCACAAGAACTTCAAAAATAATCATATAAGGAAAACTTATTTTATCTTACCTATGAGCCGTTGGCGATTAAGCTCATATATTTAAAAAAAAACAAAAAATAGCATATTATTAAATCCAACATCAACATCGAATGACCATAATAAAATTTGGTCCAAAGGTGAACCATGGTGAGATTTACTCACTCAAATATTCCTGCTGCGTCTTCACAATAAACTCAAAAGCCAAGCTCAAATCAATTTCACAAGCTACCTCAAAAGCAAGAAAGGACCTTTTGCTCAAAACTCTTTCGTCGCTGCAAAACGGATCGACTCACTTGTAGGGTTTGAAGTACTCTCCTTAAGCTTCCAGATGTGACCGGTTTCGTGCCTTGGGGTGGCCGGAAAGAGGAGAAACTCCGGCGAGGTCTAACGTCCTGCCTTGCTGGAGAATGACGTCTAGACGACCAGGCGAGGGGCGGCGTTGCCACAGACTTGAAAGGGCATCCGTGCGAGTCGAACGGAACTGGAGGCATCCGGTTTGGTGGTCGGACGGCGGAGTTCCGTGTCGGTGAAGTCGGGAGTGTGTGGGAGCTCGGGGAGGAAGAGAGAGAACTGAGTTGGGCTTTCTGCAATTTTGAGTTTTCTAAAAATAACCCACACAAAATTTTCTACTTAAACACTTTCCAAAACGGAATTTAACTTCCTTTGACCGTAACTTTTTCATACGACATCCGTTTTACGCGTGCCATGTATCTACGAATTCGTATCGCCAAACTCTACAACTTTCATGAAGGAAGTTTTCACAAATAACTCACGGAAAATAAAGTCAACTTTTGGCCTCTTAAAAGTCAAAACACCTTAAAATTCACTCTCGAAACTTCAACTTCGCACAAACTAAAGAATTTCCATAATAATCCTTCATTAATTTCGGAAATAATAAAAGGAAATTGATATGAAAATCTGAAGTATTACAACATATTTGTCATTATACACACATACAGTATTTTCACAGAAAAAATTACCAAACGTGTTGATTAGTTTTTTATCATCTAAAACTTATTAAACGCACAAATTACCAAACAGATAATTGCTGTTATTTACCACTGCTTATTTTAATCGTTGATTTATTTTGCAGCAAATTATTTTCACTGCAATACCAAACTAAGCCTGATATAGAAAACACTACCAAAGTAATACTTACCTTTATCAAATTGCTGTTATTACGCCGTGGCATCCTTATCATGATCGGATGACAACTCCAAAGTAAGCCATCGGTAAGAGCGCCATAATCTAATGACCATGGGCTATGCTCTAAAACCAATTCCATGACTTCTGGCGGAGGAGGAATAATGTTTTGCTTCTGTAACTCTGCTAAAGAAATTTCGACCTGCGTGAAATTTTTAGACCATAAGAGGCCAAAAGAACAGATATATATATCAATCAACTTAAGCTTCTTTTTTTTATTGACTTACAGTTACAGGTACATGCGATCTGCATATGCTCAAGGTCGATTTTGCAGGTGAGAACTTTCCAAGATATTCTCGCAATTTAAGAAACCACTTGGTGTCAATCCGTACATCCACAAAATCATGATGAACCAAGTTTAGCTTCTTGGAATTTACCGCAAAGGAGGATGGAATATATTTACTCTTACCATGGTACGAAAGGAGATTTGGAGCATCTATGTATATGTTTTTTGTGCAGATATTTCCAGTCATTCTCAATCACTTGAGTTGATTACTGGAAAGTTTTATCTCATCACCTACGAAACAACTAGCACGAAACGCCAAATCCGAAAGACTTGGAAATCTAAGAATAAGTTCCTGGATATATTTGTTAGTAATGGCATTGCCAAACGTGCAAAGATCTAACTTCTCCAAATTACTGCAACAGATTACTTCTAGGTCTAGTGGATTCAACAAGCCAGAATAACTAAGAGCTTGAAGACTGGCTAATTCAATCTTGTACTTATAAAATTCAGAGTCGATCGCGAGCCGATCAGTGAGGGAAACTCTCCTGAGCTTAGGAAAATCAACAAGCTCAAGATATTTTATGTTCTTACAGCAGTGGAGTTCCAAGTCTCAAGCGAAGGGCATCTCGAAAGAAGGTCCTCGATGACTAGCTCATCCACATCAACATGTCTCAATTCGAGTTCCTTTAGGCAACAAAACCTAGTATCCTCTTGAACTAATTGTTTCTTCAAAGTACAGTTTTCTAAACTCAGTTCAACTAATGATCCAACATCAAAAGCAGCAGGAGGAAATTTGTACATTGGGATACCCTCATTGTCCAAAACAAGACTTTGAACATAATGTTTGGTGACCAGCTTCAGCCACCGGTCGACATGAGAACTTCGAATCTCGCCGCCAACAATTCCACTCAGACAAAAGGAAGGAATGATATGCCTTCGGTGTTCATGTTCATGGATTATTGCCAAGGAATCGTCGACAGAAGTTACAAATTCCTCCATGGATTCTTCTTCTTTCCGGTTAAAATAAAAATAATCAGAGACAGGTAATGATTTCTGAAGTCTCTGCCAAGTCTTAGAGACAAAGCTCATGCGGATTGAATCAGATGCCGGCAAGTAGTGAAAGAGAATATGCTCCATCATGCCCTCCGGCAAGTTGGAGATTCGGTCCAAATCTCCACTATCATGCCGTCTCCTGCGGGATGCACAGCTAGAGGTCGACATAAACGACGATCGACTAGGCAGAAATTAACAAAGAGAAACACGATCAAATTATTTGTAGGCTTCAGAAAATTTAAGCTAGAGTCATTGTGACCTACAGAACTTGACACATACAGTTGGGAAGTATGAAGGGTTTACAAGAAATAAACCTGAATGAAGTTTCACAAGCGATCGCGATGAACCCTAGGTCCCTAGGTATAAGCTCTGAGTCCTAGGTATAAATAGGAGATTGTTGAAGGATATTCGACCTATGTGTGTCTTGGTCTAATGCTAGTCAAATGAGGAATTCCAATTCCGGATAGTGATAGGATATCAAAATATGTTTCCTTGTACAACACCTAAAGGTGCTTTGTAATTCCCTATTCTCTTTACTATCTCTTTGTCTCTACAATTTCTTTTAGAACACGTACGTTATCATGCACTCTGCTCTAGCCTGAGTTGATAGCAAAACCCTAGAGTTAATAGCCCACCATTTGTTTTTTTTCTTTTTTTGAAACCCTAAAAAGCCAAAAGAGTCTCTCGGCTCCTATGTCCGACCACCATCGCCATCCACTTGCTTCCCCGGCCGCTGCTGTCCAACAACCTCTGGCAACAAATCTTCCGGCTGTCGTCCACCATCGATTCTTGGCTTCCTTCGGCTTAATTTTCAGCGTTTTCTTTCAAATTTTGAAGTTTTGAAAGGTTTACGGTTTATATATATGGTGAATATTACTAACCATATGTTTTATTTTTCATAACATTATCATGCGACGAATTGAAATGGAATTACACAAGCAACTTTGCCGCACGCACATGGAATTAAGCATGAAAATCACAAAACGCTACTATAAATGCAGTTTATACGGTAAACTAGCAAGTAAGCTTTTATAGACAAGTTATTTCATAGTTCAAATAACTCGGGGGAGGGGGGGGGGAATTCCCCCCTTCTCCATCCCCATTCTATGCTTGAAATTTGGTGTGTGCAGGGAAAATTCTGGAACTACGAGCGTTCCTGGGTCCGCGTTGTGTGGTATCAACATTGGTCTTATTATTTGTGGATTGTGTAGCATCAATCCTACAAGTCCAGGTTGTGTAGTATCAACCGCGACATTATTGTGGACATGTGTAGTATCAATCCTAGAGATCGGATTGTGTTGTATCAATCCGTAGGACAAACCATTAAAGCATTGTTTTGTGACCTCTATCGAGTCTCATAATAGCTTGGTTTTGTATGCAAGAGCAAGGTAACATTCTACTCATTCAAGTTTTGACGCACTCGACACCCAAGGCGAATCTTCGCTGGGTATATGTGAAACTTTTCATTAAAAAAGATTACACCACATATTTTGACCCCAAGGCTAAAAAGCCTAGATGCCGAGTTTTAAAATCTCTCGCGCTCAAAGTTTGAGGCGCCACATCGACATGTGCAAAAAGTAATGACCACGAAGTATTGTGGAATGCACACATGGAGCATTTTTTGAAACTTCCATATAACTCTACTTGTTGAGTTACTAGTCACGTGGATTGATTACCACTTATTTGACTACATATCATCGATGATGTTTTGTGACATCTTGATCCATAATCTTTAGCGGGAAACTATTGCAAACGGGAATTGCATATACGCTAATGAGATCAATATTGTATTAGCCTACGTCCGTGGGACTAACTCCTTGTGTGGGGAAGGCAATGTAGGTCAAGGCAAAGGCAGAAGAAGCCGTGCCAATGTCTAGAAAAGAGGGAGAGTCACAGTCAGCCATAGTGGCGGCGCTCCTGGTCTAGACACCAACTTGTCAAAACTACTCATGCTAGCTCAGAACAATACAACCGTTGTAGATCTCCGGATCACTAGTTTTAGAATTGTCGAGCTCATCCTCAAGTCGTGAATGCATACAAAGTGTACAAAGGATCTTTGGAGATCAATTGTACGGAAAATCAAATTGAGGACAAGAATGTAATCCTCATGATCGCGAACTTTATAGTTTCGGATCCTGCTCTAGATGCCTTTGACTTTGAAGTCATTGAGGAGACTTTGATTTTCTTTCCAAGCTATATGTACACAGATGTTGTATCGATGCCCTTAGCTTATTGTTTTTACATTTTGAGAGCTCGATGAAGTCGTTGGCACAATGTCGAAGAATTTTTCAAGTAGTGAAAGTATTCTTCCATTGTCTCTTATGGTTTGAAAGATGTACAATTTACATCGTCCTTAGAACATGACATGATTTGTAATCCAAACGAGTGGATTACGCCGAGATTTCATCTCTCCCAAGGGGAGGGGACGCATGGCAACACACCCTCAAGGAGAAGTGCCACGTGTTTTGCGGTTAAGTCTTTTTCACATAATGGAGTTTCCATCATCAATTGTTACCGAAAGCCTTTAATTTTTGATTCCCCTATGCTATTTAACAAATTGTCGTTTCGTATAAGACGTTGGAGACTTAAAAAACCACAAGGTGGTTAAAGTCATCTGGGTGGTTATAAAGAGCCAATCAGGTGGTTATAACAATTTAGGTGATTGACTTTAACCACATAAGCTGACTGACTAATCATAACTATATAGGTGACTTTAACCACAATCACCCATGGTTATAATGAGTCAATCAGGTGGTTAAAGACACCTATATGATTATAATGAGTCAGCCTACGGGGTTAAAGTCAATCAGAGGATTATTCTAGCTAAGCATGGCCAATGACCCATAACTCAATATTCTTATAAGAACATAAAATAAAATAAAAAACATAACAATATTTCTTCCGGTTGAAAATAGATGAATTAGAAACAGATAGTCTGATAGCCCTCTCAGTTCTTTTATTCCCCACTCGGCTTTTAACATAGGACTGATCGGAGTATCATTACAACTTTCAAACGTATGCAAGATTGATTTGATAAATGAAATAACTTGGAGGGGAATGAAAGTCCCCTTCTTGTGGAATCCACTTTCTGAACAAATTAATTACCTCGCCGAAGGACTAAATCCAGAATTCATGGAGAACACAATTGATGAATCGGTTGTTCCACTCGCACGACTTTCATTTAGTCGAGCCAACTCTGCTCCGAAGCACTCTTTGAGTCTTGTCACCACCTCACTCATGTTTGGCCTTACAGTTGACATATCAGACATACAATCCCTTGCCAACTCAACAGCCTTCCACGCAGAGTTGATTTCGAAATCTCCTCGTAACTTAGGATCAACAATACTTTTGATATCTCCAGTAGAAAGCATGGAGCTAACCCATTGACTTACATGACTGTTCACTTGGGATGTTCTTGATATCACAGGTCGGCTAGTTATTATCTGCAGAAGAGCAACTCCAAAGCTATATACATCACTCTTCTCATTCAACCAGCCTGTTATGTGGTACCTGTCAGCCAAACCATTTGACTCTATTATAGATCAATCAACTGTGCATATATAATTGCTTAAAACTTTAAAGTTTTATAAATCTTAGTGTTCAATTCTTTTTATTCAGAAGCCGAATTCATGCATAAATAAGTGATGTAGCTATGAACTTACTCAGGATCAAGGTATCCAGGGGTGCCAGCAACAGCTGTTGACATATGAGTGCCTTCATCAGTTGGGAACATTCTGGATAGGCCAAAATCAGCCAACTTTGCTTGGAAGTTTTCAGCTAACAAAATATTTGTTGTCTTCACATCTCTGTGGATAATAGGTGGCTTACAACCATTGTGAAGATACTCCAGTCCTGCATTCCAAATTTTATTATTGCAAATTGAATAGGATAGCATTGAATAACTCTGAATAAATCTTCACTGGTTAACCTTGTGCTGCATCAGCCGCTATTCTAAGTCGACTTTCCCAACTCAAGATTGCATTGCTATCTCCACCTGTTGGGAAAATATGAGAAATGAGAAATCCTAAACTTTGTCTATTTGATATTATACTCAAACTAGGTGGAATGACAAAGCTTTTATTAAACAAGTGACCAAAACTATACCCAAGAGATGCGTTTCCAAATCTCCATTGGCCATATATTCGTAGAGGAGAGCCATGTTTGGTCCTTCATTGCAATATCCAACAAGGCCAGTCAAGTTTCTGTGATGAACTCTCATAAGTAGTTTGACCTGCAAATTGAGTGATCAAGTCACATTTTATTCCAACGTATGTATAAATGAGCTCACTACTATTCTGCATGCTTGAGGTTTTAGAACATGCCTCTGCTTGAAATTGTTGGTACCCTTGAACTGATGATGGAGAAAGTACTTTCACAGCTACTTGAGTATCATCTACATAGCCATGGTAAACCATTCCAAATCCACCTTTCCCAAGAACTTTCTGAAAGTTGTTAGTAATCTTTAGCACCTCTGAGTATGTAAATTGTCTCTTTTTGGACTCAAAATTTTCGAATGAATCCATTTGAATGTTTGATTCTGTAACCGCTGTTCCAACTGTGGAAGTAGATCACCAAGAGTTTAATTAGCCTATGATGACCAAAATATCTGTTTACTAAGAACAAGTATTCTAGTCTCTAAGTAACCAAAGTTTCAACTGGGATAAATTATATTACAGCTTTACCTGGTTTCCTTTTTCTTTTCATGCTTAAACATATAGCTACTGATACTACAAACAGAATAGCAAATCCACCAACTGCTGCTATTATTGGAATGAGTACATTCTTTTTCTTCTTTTTGCATGAAATTGCTGCACATAAGTTCTCATTTTCTCCGACCCTATCAAGAATAAGGTTGGAGCATATCAGTCATGGAAATTTAATCGACAATATAATATTCAATATGTGTATAGTAGATCAACAATGCCTAATAGTAGAACTTCTTCCACATCAAAAAATCTAATATTATAATCAAAACAGAAGGAAAGTACTTTTGAAAATATTGCATAATGCTTTTGGACAAAAACATACCTCAACGATAGGGATCCACTTGTGGATTTTTCTATAAGCATACTTGGAAGTGAACCATTGAGCTTGTTCTTTTCCAAGTTACTGCAGAGGTAGAGCAAATTCATTAAACTGCTAGTCTAGAATCTAGATAACCAAATTCAAATTGAAAATACTCACAGGTATTTCAGTTTAGACAATTTAGTCAGAAATTCTGGTACTGATCCAGTGAAGCTGTTGTTAGATATATCCCTGAATTCAGCCATATACATACATTAATTCATATATTCAGGTACTAATTAGTGAGGATATAACTGCACATAAATTCAGCTATAGCTTAGTTTTCGAGGTTGGAATTAATACTTACAAAGATTGTAACATGTCAAGATTGGATATATATGAAGGTATCTCTCCTGTCAATCCACTCGAGGACAAGTCCCTAATTGCAAGTTCAAGTAACTCATTAAGTGAATCCATGTTGAAAGCTAAGTTATAGTTCTCAATCAGATAATAGCACGGCGATGCCTCTAAAAATGAACACAAAATTAAAGCTAGCTAGGAACACTCACAAGGATGTGATTCTTGGAGGATCTTCCGTACTACAGTTTAGACCTTCCCAGACATAGTCTTTTGGAGCACATGGATCTCCCTGCCAATTTTTCTCAATTCCATATGTTGACTTTATATTTGTGATTGCAACCACTATTATTTCCACAGGCATTCATTTGTATTAGTCAAGTTCATCATCCATAAAGAATAAACTAAAATAATTGGCAGAATAAGTTGAACAATGAACTTGTACCATCGTCTCCATTAGTTTCCGACTGTGAGAAATCTATGACTCTGTAGGACTCCAAGGCATTGAGGATTGGTGGCAGTGTTGAACTTTCAGTTTTGAAGAGTGAGAATGTAAAGTTTCCTCCTGTTAAGGCCGCTGGGCTGTAAACAGTGATCGTAGTCAAGTAATCTGGCACAAGCGGTCCATAAAAAGGCTTGTCGTTCAGAGAGATATTGAATGATCTGGACTCGTTGGCGTTCAGCTTCTGGATTTCAGCAAAGTGCATATACACATAGTATTCAGTAGTTGTATCTGGCGTATTCCAGCCGATATACATGGGATTACTAGCGTTCAAAGGAGTGCCAGCAGTACTCATGACTATGGACGGCATTTGATAGTCATTGTGAATTAGGGAATCTACTGTAAGCGGGGTACTTAACTCTCCCCACAAACTGAAGTCGAAAGGCAACCAGAGTCGATCAAAAACGTCATAGTTATACCTTAATGAAATTAAAGCACTTTGTCAGTATATGATAAGCAAAACTAATTCATTGGAAATGAACTTATTGAGCAGATGATCCGTTAATGTAGCTAACTAGAAGGACTGACCTGTATGATCGATTGGTTTTAGAACCAACATCCAAGCGATACTCAAGTGCCAATGATTCACCTTTGGTTATGTAAGTTGTGTTTTTCAAAGGCCTCAGTTCCAATGCTGAAATGAATGGTGTTCCGGAGCCAGTGTTCACAAGACATACATGAATGTAGTCTACTGAGGGAGTATGAATGACTTCCTTCATCGTACTCGCGGCTGCATTGGCTAGTGTGATCGAATCCCAGAAACTAGGTCCCAAGTGCAGATCAAACTTAGGCAGTTTATTTAGCCCATCATAGTTCCCATACACAAAACTTGCTCTGATTAAATATTTAGTGCCACTTGTAATGTTCACTCTGTAACAGTTTCTGGTCCATTGAGGAAAGCTTCGAACATGAGCTGCTTGCTGCTGATGAGTAGCTTTATATTCCGGCGCAATACTTTTACTTACGCCGGTGTCAATAAAGGGTTCATCTGAAATGTACTGAATGCCTAAATCTGGCTCAGAGTAGGTTAAACTTGCTGGTAGCCCACAGTCCAAGCTAATGAAGCCTGAATTATCAGAAAGTTAGTGAGACATGTATTCATATATAGTTGGTGAGCACATTAACAATCAGTTTCTATTTCAGGTTATGGATAATCAAAGCATACCTGTTTGATCATCAGCCGCAAGAACTGAAAGTATAAGAGCAAACCCGGAAAGCAATGCAAATGGGAAATGCTTGATTATCATCTTCAAAAAAATGTTAAACTCCAAATAAGTTCAATATTGATTATTGAATATCAAACTTGTAATGTATATATTGCTCTAGTAGTTGTGTTGTAGAAAGAAAGAAATTGCTACACGAAACGTAGACAATTCTTTGTGTCTGAAAGGAATAAAATATGGCGAACTGTATTGCAAGTACTCGACAATATGAATTGTTAAATTCACTGTTCCTAATCGTGATAGATGGTTCTGATATGCATGCCATTGCAGAATTTGTAATTATTCTCAGGTCAACAACCAAGTTGCAAGGGGCATATATGGGTTTACTTTGACTTGGATACTCAAAATCCATGCAAATGTTCATAGCTGTCTCAAAACCTTTCGGACAAAAACTCAAAGAGTATCAAAGAAATAGTCAAAGAGATCCAAAAATAAGAATGAATAATTGAACATCTACTAGGGTTGTGTGGTCTGGTGCCAATGAAACAGAAGGGGAAGTCTCCGTTTAATAATATGGGGCTTAAAATGTTACAACTAGTTTTCTGTAAGTCGAACTTATGACCTATCATTTAAAAAGTATAAGTTTTTACATCACTAGATCTCCAGATAAATTTGCATACCTTTTTTTTTTATCGAAAAAATCGCAATTCTTGATGTTGTCAAAGTACGTGTTTACATGTTATGCGATACATGCCATAAGGTCCGTGTCAATTAGAATGGGCAATGGGGCGGGTTGGGGATGAGGATCACAATATCATCCTCATCCCCGAGACCCTTCTCCACCCCCATCCCCGCCACAATCCCCAATAAAACTATACTAGGGATTCTCCATCCATCCTCACTGGGGACTAGACCTCCATCCCCGCCCAAATCCCAATTAAGAATTTAATAAATAATATATTCTTTTTAGAAAATTTTATAATGTGTTAATGCATGTGAATGATGTGATGCATCAACTTTATAAATTGAGTCTTCAAACTAGTAATATTAGTCTTCGAAGTTGTAATATGAGTCCTTAAAGTTATAAAATTTTCTAATTACAAGATTAGTAATCATGTGTGCTTAAAGTGGTAATTGAATTCTTAAAGTGATTAAAAAAAAGTTGTTACAACTTTGAGGATTCACATTACAACTTTGATACTCAATTACCATTTTAATGACAAATGAGGACTAATGTTGTAATTAATTTTTTTTACATCTTTAACGACTCATATTACAACTTTAAGGACTAATATTACCACTATAAGGACTCATTTTATAAAGTTGATGCATCACATCATTCACATGCATTAACGCACCATAACCCCATTCTCTTTTATCATATTGTCTTTCTTAAATCAAAATCTACTGAAAACATAATTAAATTCATCGATCATAATTTAATGAGTGCAAAAGTCAAAACATTTCTCATCCCAATCTTAGTAACTAAAAGTTTCGATTTTTTATCTAATCAATAAATCTCTTAACTTAAGCACCGTAGCATGTCTTTTATATTGTAAAACTGTACCTATTAAAACAAAGTAGTAAATGTGTGAATTTGTGATCTATATCTAAAAAGTAAATTAATATAAAACAGATATTAATTATTTATTTAAATTAAAGTATATGTATATATTATTGGGACGAGTTTGGGATGGAGATCACAATACCATCCTCTTCTCATCCCCAATCTTGAATAACAGTGTCAAGACCCACCCCGAATTTCACCCTGAAACCCGATGTAAGTTCTGCTGGGACCACCTCCAAGGAAAATTTACCGAAAGACTCGGCAAACCTCCCTTGAAAATGGACAATCCTAACCCGGAAAAATATAGAACACCCTCTTAACCAAAATAATAATCTTCACTTTAATCCAAATAACTGAATAAAATAATACACAATTATTTTTCTGAAAGTTTTCAGAGCTATTACAAGAAAGACAACGGAAGCTGAAGAAAAATCCTAATGGGTTAAACAGATAACCTACTGGCGAACAGTAGTGGAAATGTGGTGACTATGCCTCGGCGCCTCCTTCTAGACCCCACCCGAACTCTGCAGACTGGGCAATTAAAAACGAAGGAAAAGCCCAGGGGAAAATATTTAATCACGTCAGGGTGAGTGGACAAAATAATCTCGACAAGCAATAATATTTCCCCAAGAAAAACTTTCAAGGACACAACTAGTTCTGGCTAGTCTCCAAATCTTAAACAAATACAGCCTCTCAGGCTAAAATTATATATTTATATCAGTATGTATTCACACCCGTCTACTCCATGTATGCTATCTATGAATAAGCTTGAAAGTAGATAGTCATACCAGGCTACTACTCTTGCGTCTAACATTCACGTCACCCCATAGTGGCATTTTTCCTCAGTATGGGGGAAACGACCGAGTGGTATTTATACGTGCTTACTCCCTGTACGAATTCTATGAATGAATCTAAAAACATAGAATGAACTCAGAAAGTAGAAAGTCGTACAGGGCTACGACGCTGGCGTCTAACGCTCACGTCACCTCATAATGACATTTTTCCTCATTATGAGGGGAATCACGTATTGCTAGCTAGCGTTCTCTCATATACATACTATACTCATAAACGTTAAATAAAATGAGTAAAATCACTGAAATTCTCAATTCAGGATAAATTCCAACAAAAGAAATTATTCAACAATAAAACATTATTTAAAAACAAGGTCCACTCACAACTTAGGCCTAAGCCGGACGTCGGTCGGAGGTCTCCTCTGCTCGAGCCTCCTCGCGTCCTGTTCCAAAACATAAATAATTCCTCAATAAAATCCCAATGTTCAAAGAAAATAGGCATAATTAAATATGAGCTTCTCGCGCTCAACCATGCCTATCGTCCTAAATCTTAACTTCACTGCCAACCATAAATCTCCAAAAATACCGACATCTTCAAAATCACCTTCCAACGTCCTAATCATAAAAATAATCCTATGGCCGGATTTTAACTTATTAATCCGCCAAAAATACCAAACTTAACAAATTCCAAAACCTATCCAAAACTCCTCCAAAAATTCTAAAACTCATTCCATTAAACTCCTCATAATATTCTCCACCAAAAACATTTTCTTGGCGGCGGCACCGGCGGCAGCTCCGGCGACCTCCGATGCTCACCAAAATTTGACAGCACCTTCCTCTCAACCTCCTCTACAACATTCCTAACTACCACAAACTCCATTTCTAAGCCTAACCAAGTCAATCGAACACAAACACACAATAAAGCCCTAGAATTTCAAATACCGATTTCTCCTTACCTAGCTCAAGATGGAGGGAGCCCTTTGGAGGGATTGAAGCACGGGAGGAGGGCTTCCTTTTGAGCCAAGGCTCGCCGGATATGGCGGCCGGAGGAAGGAGTTCCGGCGAAAAATAGCTTTCGGCAGTCGGAGCTTTCGGCGTTGATTCCTCCTTCACGGCGGCGCTAGGGAGGCTGCCACCGGTCTAGAACTGTAGCTGGGTTGGAGACCGATCGTTTGGGACCGGTGCGGCAGTCTGGGGCGGCCGGACGGCGGCGGTCGGGCGGTCGGAAAATCCGGCAGGGAGAGGAGTTCGGGTGCGGGAGCGGGAGAGAGAGAGAGAAAAGAGAGAAAAAGAAAAACGGGCTTGGACCCAAAATAAAGGCCCGGTCCAACACCACTTATACCCAATCCAAAATTCAACACCCCAAAATAATACCCCAATAAAAATTACCTTTTACTAGCTAAAATTTACCATTTTTACCGTCGTCACATTTTCTTCCTTCGAATAATTCTTTCGAAATATTCGTCCCTCAACACACTTCTAGGGACTTTAGGACTATAAATTCAATGACGAAGACGGTAAAATTCTTATTACCACAATACTAATAATTAAGGTAAAATTTAAGAGTCGGGGCGTGACAAACAGGGATTGAGAATCCCCATCCCCGTTCCCCATTAGTCCCCGATTTCTCCCCCCATTAGGGGAGGGTATCCATTGGAGTTCCGCCCTGATGGGGATTATTGTCATCCCTAGTGTCAATAGAGAGTCCAACAACGAGAAAAATAGAGGAACAATACACGAAGTATGGGCCGTTTTAAATATTAGTAGGTCAATTTCAGAAACTATCAGAATATTACCTTAATTAGCCTGCCCCAACATTCGTACATGTCGTCCATGACGAAGCTAACTCGCTACATGTCATGGTTTCTGATAGGTACTTGAATTCGGGTAGCTGGTTCGTTGTTACAAGAACCCAAATTTCAACCTATATGTGGCCACGCATATTATTAGCCTGTGTTGAATGTGCCGAGAGATCCTGAGATAAAATTGGATGAGTATTTAATGAAGACAAGAATCGAGATGGTGTAGCTGGTTGATGTCACTGCATCTTGTATCAAAGGCAATTGGCCGAGAATGTAGTACAGGTTGTACTTTCCTAACTTGTATTACTAGGGTTAGACTTTGTAGTCAAGGCCGTATAGGAAACCCTAATAGTCTAGGGTTAGGCCAGTATATAAACTGTATCATAACTTCTGTATTATTAATCGAATAGAACAACTTTCTATCGACTTCCAGTTTCTTTATGGTATCAGTAGCAAGTTTCGATCCTAGACCTAAACACTAACCCACCCAAACCTAAATCGATCTCATGGCAGGCGGTGCAACAGCCGATGTGAAGGACACCAAGTCTAACTCCTCATCCACAACAACCGCACCATGAGAGAACTCCAATCATGCTCTCTACCTACACCATTCGGATCAACCCGCAACTGTTCTTGTTACACAGCCTTTGATAGAGGACAACTTCTCTGAATGGACACAATCAATGAGCATGGCACTCAAGATCAAGAACAAAATCGGTTTTGTTCTCGGAACACAAGTCAAACCCACGGTTAACCTCGAGGAGTAGCAACAATGGGAGCGTTATGACACACTCGTCAAGACATAGCTTATAGCTTGCATGTCAAAGCCAATTTCTGGCAGTGTCAAGAACTGAAAAACCTCTCGAGATGTGTGGCTTGACCTTCAAGAAAGCTTTGGCCAAACCAACACTGTTTAACTTTTCAACATTGAGAATGCAATCGATGCTTTCACTTAAGGCTCGAACACCGTGATCACATTCTTCACCAAACTCAAGAGCTTGTGGGATGAAAGAGACACCATATGTGATATGCAAGCCTGTGCTTGTGGTGAAGGAGTAAAAGTTGGAGAGTATATCAAGAACCTTAAGACTATGAAGTTCCTCATGGGACTCAACGAAAGCTACGAGACTCTCCGAGGTAACGTAGTTTCAATTGATCCCTTGCCTAGTGTTAACAAAGTGTATTCGATGGCTCTTTGTCATGAGAAACAAGCAGCGGCTACTGGCAGCAACAAAGCTCCTTTACAACCTAAGTCTGCGGCTTTTTCTGTCAAAGGGGAGGCTGCCTCTTCTTCTCAAGGCAGTGAGCCATCAGGAAACCGTAAGGGAAGATGGTGTGAAAAGTGTCATAAGAACATCATTCAACTGAACGGTGTTAGAGAGACGTAAAGTGCACTTTTTGCGGCTAGAAAGGGCATGATGTAGATCGGTGTCGCAAGAGGAAAGCAGCGGAAGAGGCCGGCCAATCTCGGTTGAACAACCTTACTGCTGGTTTCGACAATTTTGGCATGACACAATTTCCGTTCTCAGAGTAAGTGTGTGGACAGCTTGTTGATCTTTTGGACAAAAACAAAGTAGGAACGGTCAACCAAGTTGGTAATACTTCCCCTTATGATGAGTTGTCAGGTAAAGCATTCCAAGTTTCTTAGTGTAACCAAAACAGTCTTTGGATATTTGATAGTGGAGCTAGTGATCATATAATTTGTAACCCTAGCTTATTCACAAACACCTATCCAACCCAAAGTCGATATGTCAGGCTTCCCAATGGCAACGTCACTCGAGTCTCACAAGTTGGAACAGTTGTCTTTCCTTCACAATTCACATTACACAGTGTTCTTTGTGTTCCTTCTTTTTATCTCAACTTAATTTCTGTGAGTAAGCTTGTCCATGATTCATTTTGTGTCACCGTATTTCTTAAACAGATTTGTTTTTTACAAGACCTACGCTCGGGAAAGATGATTAGGATAGAAATTGAGAAGGAAGGACTATACTGCCTCAACCAAGCTCAGCAGGTCACATGTAATACCGTAGATAGTCATTCATCAAACCTATGGCATCAACGCTTAGGTCGTCCATCTTCTAGGGTTTTACCTTTATTTCCCTTTCTTTCAAGTAAGACTTGCAATACAAATAAGTGTTCAAGTTGCCCTTTGCCCAAGCAAACTCGGAATTCCTTTCCGTTAAGTACAATTTCTAGTAAAGCAGCTTTTGATTTGATTCCTGTTGATATTTTGGGAGGATATCATGAACCTTCAATTACAGGAGCCAAATATTTCTTAACTATCGTTGATGATTTTACTTGATGTGTTTGGGTTTATCTCTTGGTTCTAAAGTCTGAAGCTCGAAATCACCTCGTCAGTTTTATTCATCTTGTCGAAAATCAGTTTGATACAAGAATCAAAATTGTCCGAAGTGACAATGACTCTGAATTTAAACTTAAAGATTTTTATTCTTCTAAGGGCATTGTTCATCAAACTAGTTGCATTAATATACCTCAACAAAATGGTGCTGTTGAACGTAAACATCGACATCTTCTCAATATGGCTAGAGCTTTATTATTTCAAGCTAATTTGCCTAAGTCTTTTTAGGGTGATGCTATTCTTACTTCTGCATATTTAATTAATCGTACTCCTACACCTCTTCTTCAAAATAAGAGTCCTTTCGAGAAACTTTTCCATAAGGTGCCGAACTATGATCACCTTAAAGTCTTTGGTGTCTTTGTTTCGCTTCAACTCATCTTGCCAGAACCAACAAAGTTTGATCCACGAGCTACAAAATGCATGTTCAGTGGTTATCCTCAAGGGCAAAAGGGTTACAAAGTTTTTGATTTAGACACCGAACATGTGTTTGTTTCTCAAGATGTCCTGTTCTATGAAGATACCTTCCCCTATCCAGCTAGCAGTCCCGAAACAGTTAGCATGCCCACGCCAAATTCTCACACAAAAGGTAGAGTTTCGGTAACAAGTCCTCCTTGCACTAGGTATTTGACCGAACAAGGGAACCCTAGCTCTCCTAGGCTTTCTCTAGCTAATAATACTGCCCCTAACGTCGACAACCATAGCATTTCTATTGGAAATAACACACCGAACCCAACTCCTCTTCCCATTTCAACAGAAAACATCGACCAAGCAGACCCCATGCAAACCCTAGCTCTCATCCCTTCTCAACACCTAGATGATCAAACTGCGTCTTCTTCCACTCTTTCTCGTCGTTCCTCTCATCCAACTAAACCTCCGTGCTTTCTGCATGACTATCACGTTGAGGCTGCGCTTCCTTCTCGTTCTGTTCCTCCATCGTCTTCGGGTTCAGGTACAACTCATTCCCTTTCTAATGTCTTGTCTTATACTCGTCTGTCTCCTTCATATAAAGCTTTTACAGTTAATCTCATGCTCTAGAAGGAGCCCTCTACTTATGCACAGGTTGTTCAACATCAGGCATGGCGTGATGCCATGAGAAATGAGATTGATGCATTGCAACAAAATCGGACATGGAGCCTTGTTTCTTTACCTCCCAACAAACGTCTGATTGGTTGCAAATGGGTTTACAAAGTAAAGCTCAAACCGGATGGTACAGTTGACCATTACAAGGCCAAACTCGTTGCTAAAGGCTATAGCCAAGTTGAAGGTGTGGATTACAGGGAAACCTTTGCTCCTGTGGCCAAGCTCACCACAGTCTGTGTCCTCCTTAGCTTGGCAGCTTTGCGTGGTTGGCATCTTCATCAATTAGATGTCAACAATGCTTTCTTGAATGGAGACCTCAATGAAGAAGTTTACATGCAATTGCCTCCTGGTTTTGGACGAAAAGGGGAGAATCGAGTATGCAGATTACACAAAAGTCTATATGGACTTAAGCAAGCTTCTCGTCAATGGTTCATCAAACTTTCTCTAGCACTCAAGAGGGCCGGTTTCACTCAAAGTTGGTCAAACTACTCATTATCCGTCCACAACCATTCAGGCAAGTTCACAGTATTACTTGTGTATGTGGGTGATATTATATTAGCAAAAAATAGTTTGGCAGACATTACATCAACAAAAGAAGGTCTTGCAAGGCAGTTCAAGTTCAAAGATCTCGGCAAGCTTAAGTACTTTCTTGGAATTGAAGTAGCTCTGTCAAAACAAGGCATAGCTCTTTCACAAAGAAAGTATGCGCTAGAGATACTAGAAGATACAAGGTTCTTGGCTGCCAAACCATCAAGATTTCCAGTTGATCAGAATCTATCTCTCACGGAGGCAAGATGAGAGTTATTGACTGATCCTTCACAATATCGAAGGCTCATTGGGAGAATGATTTATCTCACTATCACAAGGCTGGACCTAGTTTATGTTGTTCATATATTAAGTCAGTTTATGCACAAGCCAACACAATTACATCTCAATGCCGCACATCAAGTACTCAGATACATCAAGAATACTCCTGGACAAGGTATCTTTCTCCCATCGAATGGGAATCCTGAATTAACGACGTTTTGTGATGTTGATTGGGCACGTTGCAAAGACACAAGGAGATCCATAACAGGTTATTATGTAAAGTTGGGAGAAGCAACAATTTCATGGAGGACAAAGAAGCAAAGTACAGTTTCTTGTTCAAGTGCAGAAGCTGAGTACAGATTGATGGCATCCACATGTTGTGAAATCATGTGGCTTCGAAACATACTAAAGGATTTAAACGTCAAGCAATTGCGGCCAACAAAGTTGTTTTGTGACAACCAAGCCGCCCTACACATTGCCAACAATCTTGTGTTTCATGAAAGAACAAAGCACATTGAAATAGATTGTCATGTGGTGCGAGAAAAGATGTAGCAAGGAGTGATCAAGACTGCGCATATTGGTACGAAACAACAACCAGCAGATTTATTCACAAAGCCTTTAAGTTCGATTCAATTCGAGTTGTTACTTGGCAAGTTAGGTGTTATTAACATACACTCAAACTTGAACGGGAGTATTGAAGACAAGAATCGAGATGGTGTAGCTGGTTGATGTCGTTGCATCTTGTATCAAAGGCAATAGGCCGAGAATGTAGTACACATTGTACTTTCCTAACTTGTATTACTAGGGTTAGACTTTGTAGTCAAGGCCGTGTAGGAAACCCTAATAGTCTAGGGTTAGGCCAATATATAAACTGTATCATAGCTTCTGTATTAACTATCGACTTCCAGTTTTTTTAGTATTTGTGTCATATCCTTACCCAGCCCTTATCTATAGTAACCAAATCTAAAGATTAATCACTCACTTTACCTCTCCACAACAACATATATAGTTTTACTCTTTGCTCTGATATAGTAACACTTAGAGAATCTATTGAAGGGATTTTATTCCACAAATCTAATTAACTCAAAGATCTAACATAGAATTTGCCATGCAATTGCAGCCATCTATTTAAAGGGATGGTCACCAGATGAGTTTGTCGACATATCATTCGAGTAAGGTCAAGACTTATCAAAGTGACAACTCGATTTTGTTTTAGCTACACAACTAACACGATCACACCACGAAAGTTAAAACAAATTTTCTCCCGTTGACAAATGAGTGGTCACCAACTCCCCGGAAACTTCGTAGAAACTAACTATCTTGACCAGAAATAAATAGAGTTGATTAGAAAGAGTATCTGTTGTAAGTGAGAAGAAGAACGAGGTAGATTATATTAGAGTATCTCGACTATGATTAGGGAGTAATCAACTAATCATGTGCAAGGTCCATAAATTAAGATTTGAAGATGCATCACTTGGTCAAAGTTGTGGTATCTTGAATGTATTAATAGCTAGCCTTTGGCACAGTATCTTTCCGTTGATCTTTGCAGGTCCAAAGTCAATCTCTGCCGTGTTGCCGCAATCTTTGCCTCCTTGGGTGTAAACTGCCTAATAATTTCATTTATCCGAGCATGAGGACATCCCCTAATAAGATCGACGTTTTGACATTGATCATATAATATGTTCATTCGTTCTCCATGTTCATTCGGAGCTTGCATTTCTATGGATCATGCTCGGTACGGTAGTCGATACTGTTCCGAGGCTTGGTTTTGGTAGGGTTCTTTTCGGCCTGTGAAATTTGTTATAGTTAATTGGTTCGGTGGTGCTCTTTCCTCTGTTAAGAGTTTTGTCTTATTAAGCTATAACTTATAAGTATGTATTTTTGTGACTCTTACAGACAGCGCTGCTAGTTAATTGTTTCTGTTTCCAGACTTTCATGATGAAAATAAGGGAAGAGAAAGTGTATGATGATGAAGTGAGAGAGGTTTGAGAATAGAGAATTGTGAAAGATGGATATCTTATTCATTAATATAAGTCATTTATATAGAAAATTAGATAATACTAATATGGTAAGGATAAAGAATACATAGATTTAGTCAAACTACATATCCTATTGGCATAAAGCCAATGCACACATAAAGAATATCTAGAAATATATAGAATGTCCTAAAACACTCCTCCTTGTACCGCGCGCTGCTATGCCGATGGTGCAGTTATGTTGCCTTGTCAAAAACCTCGTCAAGTCACAAAAACCCTGTGGGAGAAAAAAACTGAACCTTGATCGTATGAGAAAAAGAGTACAACGCACCAATCTACTTCATTGAGATGATACTCCCCCTGATGTGAACATTATTCAAAGAGACTTGATAGCCGACGCATGCCTATACTTTTCACATGTTTCTCAAAAGTAGACTTAGGTAAGGACTTAGTAAATAAGTCTGCTGTGTTTCCTTCGGAACTAACTTGGTTCATTTGAATGTTAATAAACTCCTGTTGTTGTTGGTTATAAAAGAACTTAGGTGAAATGTGCTTTGTATTATCACCCTTGATGTAACTTAACTTCATTTGATCAATACAAGCTGCATTGTCCTCATAAATGCATGTAGGTCTATCAGTTGTAGAATTTAATCCACTAGTCCCTCTAATATGTATAATTATTGATCTCAACCAAACACATTCCCGACCAGCTTCATGCAAAGCAATATGATTTGAAGATGTCGCCACTAGAGTCTGCTTTGTAGACCTCCAAGATATCGCCGTATTCCCAATAGTGAACACATAACCAGTTTGAGAACGTTCTTTATGAGGGTCAGATAAACATCCAGCATCGGCGAAACCCACCAACATATTGTTGGGTGTCTCGGCATAGGACAAGGCGGCGGTGGCGTGCACCGCGTCGGACCCGTGTCCAGCGGCGGTCCGGTCCCTTGGTAGATCGGTGCCGTGACTTCCATGAGTCATAGGACCATCTTCTGTCCTTCTTAAATCAGTATAGGGAAAGAACAGTCCGAAGTCAATGATACCCTTAAGATATCGAAAGATGTTCTTGACTCCGGTCCAATGACGTTGGATTGACGCTAAGCTAAATCTAGCTAACAAGTTGACTGAGAAAACAATGTCTGGTCGAGTGCATTGAGCTAAGTACAATAATGCGCCTATTGCACTAAGGTATGGAACCTCTGCGCCCAAGACCTCTTCATTGTCCTCTTTCGGACGGAATGGATCTTTAGTAATATCCAAACTTCGACCAATCATGGGAGTGCTAACAAGGTGCATCTTGTCCATATTAAATCGCCTGAGCGTCTTTTGGACATATGCAAACTGGTGGATAAGAATTCCACAGACTCAGTGCTCTAGTTCAAGACCTAGGCAAAATCGAGTCTTCCCAAGATCTTTCATCTCAAACTCGGATTTCAGATAAGCCGCGGTCTCTTTAATTTCATCAAGAGTACCGATAATGTTCATGTCATCGACATAGACGACCACTATTGCAAATCCGGAACTTGTCTTCTTTATGAACACGCACGGGCATAGTTCATCGTTCTTATATCCCTTCCTAATCAACTAGTCACTTAGACGAGTGTACCACATTCTTCCGAATTGCTTTAATCCGTAAAGTGAGCGTTGCAACCTTATAGCATATGCACTCCGTGGTTTAGAGTCACTTGATTTAGGTAATGTAATGCCATCGGGCACTTTCATATATATCTCTGAATCCAAATCCCTATAGAGATATGTCGTAACCACATCCATGAGCTGCATGTCAAGTTTTTCGGACACTACCAAACTGACTAAGTAGCGGAAAGTTATGACGTCCATGACCGGAGAGTAAGTCTCTTCGTAATCAATCCCAGGGCATTGTGAGAAACCTTGCGCCACAAGGCAGGCCTCATACCGAAGTACCTCATTCTTCTCATTACGCTTTCTAGCAAAGACCCATTTATGTCTAACAGGCTTTACACTCGGCGGAGCTAGCACTACTAGGCCGAAGACCTGTCTCTTTGTTAGAGAATCTAATTCTGCCTGGATTGCATCTTTCCATTTAGCCCAATCCGCTCTGTTTTGGCATTCTGCAACATAGCGTGGTTCGATGTCATCGTGCTCAATGATTTCATGAGCCACAGAATAACCAAATATATCATCGACATGGGTTGATGACTGGTTCATCAATTCATAAGTGTTATCATAACACATGGAGATCTCTATGTTATCTGATGTTGACATTGATCCTAAGGCGTCCCCCATGGATTCTAACATCAATTTGTGGACATAACTATAATCAGAGATGATCTCGTGAGAAGGATTCTCAACATCGATGATCAAGGGATTGACTTGTGCCTTGTCAGGCCGTTTCTTTCTCGGATGCGTCAATGAACCAAGTGGCCTCCCCCTTTTACTTTGAGGAGCCACGACCTCCATCCCCCCACTGTGGGTGGCACTGCCGGGGGCAGCAGTCCCGTGCCCGGGGATGGTCATGCCCTTTTTAGGGACTTCTTGCCTAGCAGAAACATTTGCAGCTGGTATATCTGATCTTGTCACTTTCGCAATCTCGGAGAAAGAGTCAGGCATCGTATCTGCTACATTCTGAAGTTCGAGAATACGTTTCACTTCACTTTCAGTCTGTGAGGTGCGAGGATCATAATGAGATAGAATGGGGACAAACCATGACAATTCATGTCGTTCCACATGAACACGTTTGTTCGTATCTCCCCCTAATGACGGGAAGAATGTCTCATCAAAGTGACAATCCGTAAACCTGGCGGTAAAGAGATCACCTGTTAATGGTTGTAGGTATCGGATAATCCTTGGAGTTTCATAACCAATGTAGATACCCATGTAAACACGAAAATATCTGCAACAAATAACAGAACAACACGTGTACAAAGAATAATTTAATTTAATCAAATGCGAATGCGGGTTACAATCTTTGTGAACTCCTCTGATTCTATCTCCGAATAAGTTTAACTCAAGGGTGACAAGCACTTGTTCTTGAGGGTTACGCGGATTGATCCCGTAACGGGTATTTGGGATTTGGATTTAGATTTAGGTGAAGAACTGGCTGTTTAGGGAGCTTGATAGTTCTTCAAGGGTTTAGTGAAGAACTGGCTATTTGGGGAGCTTGATAGTTCTTCAAGGATTCTGGGGAGACTTCTGAGCTCGCGGGAGGGATTTTTCTCTCTCTCTCTAGTCCGCTGCTTCTTGTTTCTGCCCTTGGTTTCGCCCCCCTCCTCTTGGTATGAGAGGGGGTATTTATAGTGTTAACATGCCTCCACTTAAGGCAAGTAATGAAGACTCTGAATCAATAATATTTCCTTACTCGAATCAATGAATCTTGACTGATTGATTTACTTGCTGATTTTAACATAATCAAATCGATCAAATCTTAAGATTTAGATATGCCTAGATCGCTTTGGATTAAATGTCCTGTTTTGGGCAAGATCTTTAGTAAGGGGCAAGCTATCTCGCGGGCATGGAAAATATCCCGCGAGGAGGCTTGTTTTCCAAGCGAACGGTGATTTCTAAACCCATTTCACGGATGACTTATCTTGGACGTACATCCCTGCATGCATGCGAACTCTGTCGTCTAGCTACTTCGCGAATTCCCAACGTGGGGCCATCTCGCCTTGCCTTTATGTCAATCTACGCGCGCGGAGTCATTTTACCTCGCCTTCATGTTAATTCACGCGCGCGGAGCCATCTCGCCTCTCCTCTGTTTACTTCTACGCGAAGTCCATTTCGACTTGCGAAGTCAGGCTTGTCTCATGAAGTCAAGTGTACCTCGCGAAGTCTATTTCGCCTCGCCACTGTTTAAGTCTATGCGAAGCGAAGTCTAGTTCACTTCGCCTTCATTTATCTCTACACAAAGTCATTTCACCTCGCCACTGTTTAAGTCTACGCGAAGTGAAGTATAGTTCGCCTCGCCATTGTTTACGTCTACGCGAAGTTACTTCATCTCGCCACTGTTTAAGTCTACGCGAAGTTATTACACCTCGCCACTGTTTAAGTCTACGCGAAGTGAAGTACAGTTTGCCTCGCCATTGTTTACGTCTACATGAAGTTACTTCACCTGGCCACTGTTTAAGTCTACGCGAAGTGAAGTCTAGTTCGCTTGGCAAAGTCTTTTTGTCTCATGAAGTTCAGTTCGCCTCGCGAAGTCTACTCTCTAGCTCGCCTGACCGTTGGCGAACCATCACCAGTTATTTTTGTGGATGTCTGATTAATTGATATCTGATCATCAATCGACACTTGATAATTGATTTCAATCGGGATTTAAGGTTTTGTTGTCGGCCGACCATTTCCACATTGCCACGTGTTATTTCCGACGGCTTTCCAATGTTGTTGACTCACAAGCCACGTATTTACTTGGTTTATTCAACGACTTATTATTATCGTTAAATTTTACATGTCTACAAATGCCCCCACTTCAAGGTGCGTCGTAGCCATGCTGTCGTCATGTGCCAGTGGCGTGATTTGAAGTCTATGTTTAATGGGTTAATTCTATGGTAGCTCCCGAATTGATAGGGATTCCTAATTTTGTAAGGATTCCCTATTTTCTTGTAGAAATTCCTCCAATTTATAGGATACCCAATTTTGTAGGGATTCCTTAATTCGCAAGGATTCCTACGAATTTGATTTGGTAAAGTTTCCAAGTAGTAGGCGGAAACTTTTGATGTATTCCTTTCTTGATTTGCTTGATTCTCCATACTTTTCCAGTTTCAATGAGGAAAGATTGCACTATAAATTAGAGCTTCCGGTTGAACATTATTCATCACAAAGTTACAACCATCTCGCTGTGAGATCAGCAATATACTCTCTCTCCTTCTGATTTGATTGCTATGGCGCGGAGTTATACGATTCGCTGACCCCTCTCTTTTTTTCTTTTTTTTTTTAATCTTGTAGGTCGCGAGGCGAAGCAGATTGTTATGGCGCAACAGAAGTTGAAGGCAGCGAGGCGCAGCAGAAATCTTGTTCACGAGCGCAGATGTATGGATGTTGAAGTTTGCCCATCATGACCATGATGTTGCTCAAACATCGTTCGTGCTCCTTAGCGACCGTACGTGCAATGGTTCAGTGCAATGGAGAGGATTTCGTGCCAACGGAGCCTTCTCCTACACAGAACGTTACTGGGAGTTGTTAGGAGACATCCTGAGCCGAAGCGGAGATCTTATCCACAAAACTGGCCTCTACCGAGCGGTGTTTGCATCGCTCTTCAGCTATGATCGTGTTGCACCTGTGATGCGGGCCTTCTGTGAGTTTTGGTGCCCTGGCATGAATACTCTTCATACATCGTGTGGAGAGATGTCTATCTCTTTGAGGGACTTGACATATATTTGTGGCTTGCCCATAACTGAAAGGTTCTACGACGAAGTTGTTCCATCTATTGAAGAATTTGCAGCCAAGGGTAAAGGTGTTGAGCCAATCATTCCCAAGAGTTGCAGATTCTTATTTCTTGCGTACCACAAGCTTTGTGATTTGTGGCTTGCCCATAACTGGAAGGTTCTACGACGAAGTTGTTCCATCTATTGAAGAATTTGCAGCCAAGGGTAAAGGTGTTGAGCCAATCATTCCCAAGAGTTGCAGATTCTTATTTCTTGCGTACCACAAGCTTTGCGATTTGTGGCTTGCCCATAAGTGGAAGGTTCTACGACGAAGTTGTTCCATCTATTGAAGAATTTGCAACCAAGGGTAAAGGTGTTGAGCCAATCATTCCCAAGAGTTGCAGATTCTTATTTCTTGTGTACCACAAGCTTTGCGATTTATGGCTAAAAGTGAAGATTGCATCATGGATCACTGCTCGCGCGGTACTGCCCTGCCAGAAAGTGATTTCCCAAGCGATACCATCTCGAAAAAAAAGTTGTACCTCGCGAGATGCCGTCTCGCCAGAGAATGGTGCCTTGCGAGATGCCGTCCCGCCAGAGAGTGGTTTCCCGTGAGAGACTGTCTCGCCAGAGAATGGTTTCCCACGAGAGACTGTCTCGCCAGCCGCGCGAAATTGAACGTGACAATAACTCGCATGCATCTTCCATCAAGGCGCTGCCCCCAAGTGATCGTTGATCGTGAGAACGTTAACCGCCCAGACATTGTCTACCTCACCTGCCTTCGTTCTGGATTTCTGACAGAGTACATGGTGACTCGTGATTATGTTGAATAGTGGTCCAAAGTATATTGTTCCATGCCCAAGATGACTACAACAACAATGCCTATTGTTGAGTCGCCGCACAAGCTCCTAAAAGTGAAGGAAGACAAGATTGCTGCTCGTGTGGTACTGCCCCGCCAGAAAGTGGTTCCCCACGAGATACCATTTCGTCAGGAAATGGTTTCCGCGAGATACCATTTCGACAGGAAGTGGTTCCAAGGTATATTGTTCCATGCCCAAGATGACTACAACAACAATGCCTATTGTTGAGTCGCCGCACAAGCTCCTAAAAGTGAAGGAAGACAAGATTGCTGCTCGCGTGGTACTGCCCCACCAGAAAGTAGTTCCCTGCGAGATACCATTTCGTCAGGAAGTGGTTTCCGCGAGATACCATTTCGACAGGAAGTGGTTCCACGCGAGATACTGTTTTGCCAGTGAGTGGTTACCCGCGAGATTGAACTTGGCAATAGCCCTCACACATCTTCTACCAAGGCGTTGCCCCCAAGTAGCAACTCTTTGAATGAACCGCACCAAGTAGAAGGTCATGGGGACTCGTCTGATCATCATCTCACCCAAAGTCATCTTAAGTTGAAGGGGACCAATACCCAAGCAAAAAGGCTCAGTGGAAGTAGTAACAATTCTAGGGACGTGAACTTCAAGCGTCGACGGATTGAACCCAGCCATCAAGAACTATTCTTTCTAAAAAAAAAGACTCTGACGAGATAGTGGCCAGACTTCAGTGTTGTGGGTTTGATCCTTTGCCAGTAAAAGACAAGGTAGAAAACTTGATGACTTGTGCTACTCAATACAACGCGGCAAGGCTTGTATGCATGCATAAAGTTACTCCAGGCACATGTGATCAACGTCTGCCTCATATGGAGGTTGAAATTGCCAAGTCGATCGAGCTTCGTCAAACTGATCTTGGTCAACGTCAAGTTGTGATTGAGTCCTTGGAGAACTTGAAGGAGAAGCAGCGGAGGTTAGAGCAGGAGATAGCCTCCCTAGATGCGAGCCTTCTACTTCATGACAAAAGGCTTGCCGATTTAGAGAAGCAGAAAGTCCAAATCAAGGAAACTCCAGAGTTGACTGTTGAAGAACTTGAGGAAGCAAAGAGGTTCCGAGATGATTTTGAAAAGCAACGCAACAGCTTCAAAGGCCTATCGTGGACGTGAAGGGCTCATCATCTTTTGTAACTTATGATTTATTCTCTTTTTTTTTTTTGCGCATGTAATAAGTCATTTTGACAATAGAACTCATTATGCAATAAAAAGAGAGATTTTTTTTTTTTGATGTGACTGAACTTAAGAATATAATTCTCAAGCTGCCTACGTATCCTTCCAAAGAAATAATCAAGTCATAACGTAGTTCAAGGATGAGGATTTAGAACTCTTTTTTTTTTTTTGAGATTATTATTTTTTTTTCGGGTGCCTTGTGCAGTTTAGGCTCATGCAGGCTAAGAGCATTTTTGTCATTTGCAGTTTAAGCTCGTGCAGACAAGAAGCATTTATTTGTCATTCGCAGTTTAAGCTCGTGCGGACAAGGAGCAATCTTTACTTGTTTCAAGAACTTGCCGTTGATTGGGCCAATTCTCAAACCGTCTTCAGCCACGATTTTATAAGCTCCGTTGGTGTAGACTTCGCTGATGACATAAGGGCCATCCCACTTTGATTTGAACTTGGGACTGGTCTTGTGTGTCATGATGATGGGTCTGAGTACAGCAAGGACCAAGTCACCAATTTGAAAGGATCGAGGGCGAACTCCTTTGTTGAAGGCACGTGACATCCGGGCTTGGTAGCATTCTAGATGTTGTTGCGCATTGAGCCTCTTCTCATCTAAAGCTTCCAACTCTTGAAGTCGTAGTTTGATATTTTCTTCATTTGTGAGGCCTTCTTGCAAAGCAATCCTCAATGAGGGAATTAGCTTCTCTAATGGCAAGACGGCTTCAACACCGTACACCAGAGAATAAGGTGTAGCATTCATGGCAATTCGATATGTCGTTCTATATGCCCATAATGCTTCCCCCATCTTCTCATGCCAATCTCTTTGTGACTTGCCGACGGTCTTCTTCAAGATGTTGCAGAGCGTCTTATTAAATACCTCTGCCAAACCATTAGCTGGTGCATTGTACATCGACGAAAAGTGTAGCTTGAAGTGATACTTTTGGCTAAGTTTTTGCATAGCACTATTTGAGAAGTACTTGGCATTGTCCGTGATGATACAACGTCGTACGCCATATCGCTGGATGATGCATGTCCTGATGAAGTCTACAACGGTTTCTTTAAGCGGTACTGCCTCTGACCACTTTGAGAAGGAATCTGTGGCTGCCAAAATGTACATGTGGCCTCCGAAAGATTTCGGATTTATAGGTCCCACAGCATCTATCCCCCAGACATCAAACGGGTGTGAAGCGATTGTAGGATGCAATAGCTCAGGCGGTTGATGGATAAAGTTTGCGTGGAATTGACAAGCTTGACATTTCTATGCGTACTCCATGCAATCCTTGACCATTGTGGGCCAGTAGTAACCCATTCGCCTTACTTGAAAATGTAATTTAGGGCCTGATTGATGAGCTCCACATATTCCGGAATGAACTTCTTCCATGGCTTTCGACGCCTCTTCTTTTCCCAAACACCTGAGGAGTAACCCGTCAAATGATCGTCGATAAAGAGTCTCCTTGTAGTAGAAAAAGCGTGGGGCTCTTCGTTTGATATTCGTCCGCTGTTTTAGATCGTCAGGCAATTTATTATGCTCAATGTAGTCGATTAAAGGAAGCCTCCAATCTTCGACGTCAATAACATAGACGGAGACCACATTGGAATTTTCGCATAATGGGACAATTCCTGTTGAGACAACCCATCGTTGGCAAATTGAAAGGTCCACAATTTCATCATTTGATAATGCCAAAGTTGCTGCTAGGTTGGCCAAGGCATTCGCCATCTGGTTTTCTTTCCTTGACACATGTTCTAGTGTAACAACATCGAAACCCGTCAAGAGGTGTGTAGCGAGACGGAAATAAGGAACCAAATCCTCTTTCCTGACTTCGTAATTAGTTAGTAGTTGATCAATTACTAACTTTGAATCCTCGTACACTTCTAGATTTGCAATTTGCATTTCTAAGGCCGTTTGCAACCCCATGATGAGGGCTTGATATTCCGCAACATTGTTGGAACACAACTCTCCGAGAGTGAAGGCATATGGCAATATTTGCTTTTGTGGGGTGACAAAGACAACACCGGCCCCTGCTCCGTCTACTCTTGAAGATCTGTCAAAGAACATCTTCCAAGTGGGGAGAATTTCTGCAAGAAAGACTTCTTCATCCGGCAAGTCATCTAGAATTTCCCAATCGACAGGGATTGGGTGATCCTCTAGAAAGTCAGCCACAGCTTGGCCTTTGACCGCCTTGGCAGGTACATAAACAATGTCATGTTGATTGAGGAGCAAAGCCTATTTTGCTATTCGTCCTAATAAGACTGGCTTAGACATGATAAATTTGACTAGGTCAGCTCGGGCTACTAAATGCACCGTGTAAGCTTGCATATAATGCCTTAACTTTTGGATGAAAAAGATGAGAGCGAGACATGTCTTCTGTATTGGAGAGTAATCTAATTCTGCTCCTGTGAGAGTTCGACTTAAATAGTACAAGCCCATCTCCCTTCTTTCCTCATTTTCTTGGGCTAGAAGCGCTCCAAGTGATCTTTCTTGAGCTGCAATGTAAAGGGTAAGAGGTTTTCCAGGAATGGGTGCATCCAACACCGGAGCATTAGCCAAGTATGTTTTAATGCTTTCGAAAGCATTGTGACACGCTTCATCCCGCACGAAAGGCACATTCTTCTTCATGAGTCGACTAAAAGGTTGACATCGACCTGCGAGGTTTGAGATGAACAACCTGATAAACGCGAGTTTTCCTTGGAGGCTTCTCAATTCTTTTAAATTCGTTGGCTCTGGCATTTCTTGAATGGCCTTAATCTTCGATTGATCTACTTCAATGCCTCGATGCTTCATGATGAATCCAAGGAACTTGCCTGAACTCACACCAAAAGCGCACTTCAATGGGTTTATTTTGAGTTGGTACTCGCGTAACCTATCGAACACTTTTCGTAAGTCCTGCAAGTGATCACTCCTTTTTCTTGACTTGACAACCAAATCATCAACATAGCATTCAATGTACTTGTGAAGCATGTCTCCAAAGACTTTCTGCATGGCACGTTGGTATGTTGCACCGACATTCTTTAATCCAAATGGCATGACTTTGTAACAGTAAATGCCTTTGGGAGTGCGAAATGCAGTTAACTCCTCGTCTTCTAGCGCCATCTTTATTTGGTTGTAGCCAGACGATCCATCCATGAAAGACAAAGCTTCATGACCTGTGGTTGCATCCACCATGAGTTTGATGATAGGCAAAGGGAAGTCATCTTTCGGACACGCATCATTCAAGTCGCGAAAGTCTACACACACGCGCATTTGTCCATTCTTCTTTTCAACTGGGACAATGTTTGCGATCCACTTGGGATATTGGACCTCTCTGATGAAGCCTGCAACGATCAACCTGTCAACCTCTTCTTCCATTTGAGTTTGTACCTCTGTTCGAAAACGTCGTGTCAGCTGTTTGATGGGTCGAGCCTCCAGTTTAACAGCTAATCGATGAATTGCCACTTTAGGATCAAGACCGGGCATTTCTGTGTAGGTCCAAGCAAAGACGTCCCTGTATTCAAGCAACAAGTCATAATATTCATTCTCCTCTTGGGAGCTTAACGACGCGCTTACAAATATTCATCTTGGGTCTTCTTCCGTCCCCAGATTGAGTTTCTTAAGTTCGTCGACCGTGGATTTCACCCCATCTTCAAGCTCTGGAGGAGCCGCCTCTACTTCATATTCGAAGCCTTCATGGTCATCCTCTTCACATGCTTCCACCTCTGCTACTGTGATGTGATAAGCATATTGAATAACATCATCCTCATCGCCGCTAGCATCATCGCCTTCTTTATCTTGACCGGTGAGTATGAAGGTATGTTGCCTCACTTTAAGCTGGTCAGTCGAATTCACCTCTAGCACACAACGTCTTTTCATGCGTGATGGGATGAGACTTTGGATTTCTTTATTTTCCGATTGGACAACTTCTTTTCTTTTTCTATTTTGTTGTCCTTTAGGAGCTTGGATCCTTTCAAGTGCCGACTTTCGAGGAGTGGGCTTTATTTGTTTATTTGATGATGACAACCTTTTGAACACAGAAGTTCGTGTAGCTGCGGTGTCAAGACGATTGAAGATGGAGCTTCGACTTGTTGACTTTTCAACACGTTCAAACACCGAAACTCTGCCTATTGATTTAGTATAAGTACTTTGAGAACTTGGGCAGATGCGATCGAACGCTGACGTGCGAGAAACAGATTGGATTTATGGAATCTCGTCTTCTACTTCTTCAACGCTTATGTACTGCATGCTTGCCTTCTCCGCTTTTCTTCTACCTGAGATTTTGATTGGCTTGCTTGGGATAAAACCAAGACCCGTTTTAACCGAATCACTTGTTTTTCCCTGTTCTCTTAGCTTCTTTTGAAACTCGTTGAGCTCATGTGCTTTCTTGCTGACAACTTGATCATCCTCTTTACTTGACGAACCAAAGTCGAATCCAGCCTTTGCCAACAATTTGTAAGCATTGGGGTCAAACCCTTCATTTGTTCTTTTCTTGGGTAAAGGTCCGTGCTCTACCCTTCCTTGGATTGGTTTGACAAATCCTTTCAATGGTTGCTTGGTAGGAGTTTGGTCGTTTAAATTTGTCAATGGCAATATTGATGCTTCC